>OY856411.1:282251838-283451838 GCA_963693085.1 Alisma plantago-aquatica
GTCTAGTCAGCCTAGATCTATGTTACTGATCTTATATTTCAGATTAGGATACATAACCTGATTATTTAATTACATATAATTGTGTGCAAATATTAACCCTAGGTTACATGTATTAATAATGTTAGGGTTTTCTCACAATATGTTATGAGGCATTATCATATAACCCTAAATTATGTGTATCATCATGATCTCATAATCAAATCTGTGGTTTCATATACCGATATGATCTTATAATGAATATTCCATCATTTATTGACCATATACCTATTTATTGCAATTTATTTATAATTATTATCCCTAATCATCTATATGGAGTAAATTACATGATTTCAGGGCATAACATGGTCACATATGACATTAGATGCATTATAGACAAGATTATGTATTTATTTCCATATATTCATAATTTTAGATCATCATTAAATATTTATTATCCATGAAACAAGTGTAATGAATCTTACATGATATCACTGCGATTTAATCATCAAAGGACTAATATTATGATTCCATGATGTTCAAATCAATTTTCTAAGAGTTTTGATCTCTTGTTTGTATTTTTCTGATTACCAAGCTAATTACTATGGATTCTCTAAGAATTGTGCAATTTTTGGGTATTTGAGGACATTTACCTTCATCACCCAATCTCGATGTGCCACATGTCTGTCCAGGGGTGCGCTACTTCTCTCATGGATCTGCCTCGTTCGGATTTGGGATTTGTCTAGTTCAGGTTGGTTCACATATTGGACTATTTGTTCCTCATATGTTGCCTCTGCGTTCTCAGAATGCATTTCACGTATGCACCCAATTTCACTTCTGCTCTGATTTGGGCAAACGCCACCGCACGTCCTAGGTCCAGTGAGAAATTGTCAGCCCGAGAAAACTCTTGGTCAACCTCTAAAGGCACCATCATCATCGATAGTGTTGCTCAGATCTTCAAAACTACTTAGGTCTTTCTTCTCGAGGTGCCTCCTATGAGTCTGTGGAGCTTGCCACCACATATATCTTTTGTGACGGCACAAAAGGGGAGAACCTCCTTCAAGCTATGAAACATCACAAAAAACCAACCATTAGCAATGTGAGGCTTCTAGAGGCATCTCCTAGATTTGAAAATGCAATGGGAAAGCTCAATTTACCCACCTCCATACTCAACCTTTAGCTTTGCCAAAATCTGCCTCGTTTACTTGCTCCATGATCTCGATCAGACTTAACATCATGCATAATCAACCTCTCTGATCCCCAACTCCACTTTCTATTGCTTGGATCCCTCTTGCAGCCTCTCTTTTCCCTTAGTCTTCTCCTTCTTCTCTTTTGGGACCCATAATGGAGAAGGGGGAGGAATAGGGAATATGTTCTTCATCATCACTTACTCACTAACCTTAAATAAGGGATCGAGGGCATCCTTGTTGTGAAGAGAGTGCAATTGTTTGGGTGGTCTTGCACTCTCTCTCCACAAACTTGAGGAGTGGGGGAAAGCAAGTCATCAAAGGAACTTATCCCTATCCTTTCTCTAACTACAATGTAGGTGATAAGTTAACTTCCCTTAATCTCAGATCCAAGGGCTATGAACAACCCCCTTCACTTGGCAAATTTGTGGCACTAACTCTTCAAAGGCCTAAACTTTGGATTTGAGATCCAAGGTCAAAAGTTGGACACGCAGACCCTACACAAACAAAGGGTGTGTGACATAGCCAACCTAGGGTAGCAAAATTAAACTTTGGTCCATCAAACACCAATAATACACATTATTTCCCGAATTTCAAACATTAATAACTTCCTCTAAAATTTTGACCATAGATTTATCATACCACGAGGTACAATCTATTCAATTTTGGTGCCAAAACTCAACTATTTGGCTATTCAATTAAATACTTCACAAAGGTAAAATTTAAGGATCTTAATCATTATATCAATATAATTTGACATCCAAACTTTGACAAAACACTTGGAATTCTTAAAACAACACAAAATGCATGAATTCACTTATGTCCTTAGACATGTGTTACTATCCCAATTTTTGGGTTCTTTTGGTGAGAAATGTAATTTATCCAATTAAAGATATTTGAACAAATAATGATATAATTTGTTTTGAATAAAAGGATTTCGTTTACAATAGCCTTGTTGGTTGTTTTTTGGGCTTGATGTGTGTCGTTGTACACACAACAATCACTAGGAAAAGTCCTAGAGTTTAACCTTCTAACCCATTTGTCAACTTATTGTGAGCAACAAGTCAACTTAGTATAGATAGATATCGATCCAAGGGACGGAAGAAAAGAAAAGTTGAAATCCAAATCTGATCACAAGTACAAGAATTAAATCCCAATTTGAGAGAGTTGTTAATACTAAGAACAAAAATAAAAATAAAAGTGCTGAAATAAAATTTAACTAATCAAGAAATAAAGATCTGGGGTCCGGAAGATCACCACCAAAACCACGTTATTATTCAACTAATCAAATTCTAAACTCCAAGGATCAAATCAGGACCTTGTGTTTACATTTCCTTACAGACAACTTCATAAGGGTCGGACTTTCCGTGAACCCGTTGGTCCCGGTGTTCACGGATCATTGCCCAACCGTCCAACATGCCATTATCTACGGTCATGTCAAAAAGCATGTGAATTCAAACTGGCATTCAAATCCAAGGCTTAGGTGGTCGCGTCACCAAGGATTATAACAAGAATAAGATTAAATAGATGAAAAGATGATAATCACAATTAAGGGACTATTGTTTCGTTCTTACAAAGATCCACTGTCATATCACTCCATAAGAATTTATCATATCATCCAAATAACCACAAAGAAACAGAGAGAAGACATTTATTCGATGGAGGAATATGACTGATTATATTGAATAGAACTGGGCTAAGGGGCTACTCCAATGCCCAAAACAAATTACTCAGACATAATAAGACTAGAAGAAATACAAACTAAAATGAGATCCAACATTATACAAGATGTGGTCTACAACTAAAAATTGGATGAAGTAGAATGAAGAATGGAATACTTTTACAAGTGAAGGGTCCCTCCTTTTATAGGATGGGGAGGGGGTAGGCTGCCCTCAAAAGAGGGGGAAAAAGAGAGGGAGACCAATTTTTGAATTTTCTGGATCTGGTCAAATTGAAAGTTGGTTGTCTTTAATGATCTTGACCATGTAACTCCCTTTAATACAGATTCTCACAACAGCGATTTCGAACATATTTATCTCCTATTAAAAGAACAAAAGAGGTCCAAATAATAGGATTTTATTTTATTAAATTAAATTCCCTTTCCAATGTATACTTTTGCACTCAATTTGGAGTTTGAATGCAAGAGTTATGTCACTTTTGGTGGAGGGTATATATGAATTTCAGGACTACAACAAATTGTGTAATTTTCCTACATAACCCAATAAAATAGAATTAAAACTCCAATTAAAGAGAAAAATCTAAAGTAACACAATTAATTATAAAACTAAGAGAATAAATAAAAAATAATACTAAACAAATATCAAAAATATAGAAATAAAAGGGACAAATATACATTTATCAGGGCTTTATTGGCTATTGGGCTCAATAACAAGGAAATTCAATTAGTAAATGAATAATTGAGAAATGGAGAAAAGAAAGGTGTAGAAACCTCTAGAAAGAAAAATAATATAATCCAAACTTGGATTTCGTGCTTCTTGGGTTCCTTGGGTTCCAAGGAGTCCAAAGTTGCAAAGATAATGCAACAAGAAAAGAAAAGATCAATTAAATATTTCTTTATTAAGAAAGAAATTGAAAACAATGATAAAATATGAGAAATAGACATTTATAAGAGGATAAAGGAAAATAGATATTACCCAATATGGGAATTTGTGCCTTTAGGATTGCTTGAGGTCCAAGGGACCCAAAATAACAAGATAATGGCAAAGGGAAAAGAAATACTAATTGATTTTGGATTAATTAAAGGATAACTTGGGAGAGAAGGAAGCCTTCTCATCCACTGGAATTTGTTTCCCAAATTTTGTAAATAACTAAATAATGTCAAGACGAACGTTCCCTTAAAATTTAAAATAAAAAGGATCTATAGATTAGGAGATATGCATTTCTCAAATTATCTTCAAAATATAGCATTAATTTTGCAATTAGGAATATACTTTTTCTTCTAGTTGATCATGAGCAAGGAGGACTGTTGGATCTTGATCCGACGCCTATCGCTCATTGTCTAAGTCCCACAAGGACTGGGACTTTGTGATTTATAGAGGGATTTTCCCTCTCAGATTTTCTCAAGATCCAGAGAGTGTGCAAGCCCGTTGTTGGTTCCTTTGGACTCAGAAGAGGAAACCGAGGAAAACCAACCCTACTTTGTAGGGGATTGGCTGCCTATTGGGAGAATCCCCAATCCCAAAGGGTGCTACCTCCGACCCTATATATAGGTGAGGGTGTGTGAGGGCATCAGCACATCCTTTGGCTACCCCAACCTCTGCGGCAGAGCGCAAGGACTGATTTCGTGCCTCCAATTGTTTCATTAACCCTGACTTGTACCCCCGTCCCCTTGGCAAGCCTAGCCGGAGTCCAACACGTAGGAGGGAGCCACAACGCATTCGTGGTGATCAATTGGACCCATAGGAAAGTTAGGCGGAGGGAGGCATAGCTCCCTAATCCCTTGGCACACTCGCAGGTGGATGAAATTGAGAACTCAACGATCGAGTTGACCACAAGGCTCGCTGCACTATGATGCGAGGAAGAAGAAGACCTCACTGTCTTTTACCAAACTACCCCTTCAGGTATTCAATCCAGGTAAGGACAATATTGTCCTTCACAACTTAAATCAAAGATAGGCACGCGCATCCTTGGTCATTGGATCTTGAATGGACCAACGGACCATGGATCAAACGATCCTCATTTTTTCTAGAATTTGCTGATAAATCAACAAAAAGGATTTTCTTTGCTAAAATCATATCTATTGCTAGAAAACTCAGATGAGAAAAGTTTATACATAAAAATTGATTAGAAAATATGAGGAATAAGTTAAAAATCATTTGGAACCCTAAATCAGTATATTTTTGCAAAAGTGTATAATTTTGATGGAAAAAGTATGAATTTGTGGTTAGAAACCCTAATTGATGATAAAGGATAAAGTTAATCTTGAAAATAAGTTAATTCGAGCATTATTAACTGGTTTATGATAAATATGGATCCTAACCTATTTTGAAGAGGGAGTTTCAAGAATTAAGGTTTTAAACCTAATATTGTGGTTAATAACCTTAGAAACCCTAAATAAGGGAAAAAGGGAAGAAAAGAATAGTTAATCCGAAATTAGGGTTTCATGTTGCCAAAATATGATCTCAGGATCTTTTGTGATAAATAAGATGATATAATTAGGGTTTGTGAGTAATTTCATAAAAGTAGGGTTTAAAATAATAAAAAGGAAGTGAAACCCTAATTGTAATCAAAACCCTAAAAAGGACTAGTAACCCTAGGAATCAACTAGAATTAATAGTCCATGATGGCATAATTAATGATAGGAATATTGGATGCATATTTTAGGATCAACTTGTGTTCCTGCTTGGTTTCTTACTTGATTAAACTATTTATGCACTCGAGTTATCTTGACATGTATGTGGTTATGCTTATGGTTAATCACTTTAGTTTCACGGTGATTCTTAGATGTTCTATCAGTTTCCTGGAAATAACTGCTTGGATGACTTTTATTTCATGCAACTATAAAGTGACTATGATTATGACCATAAATATGTATACATGACTGGCTCAGATCCTGGTCCTTCTCTATGGCTTTGCTAATGATAAAAATGGTAACCTAGTATAGGGCCTACTTGTTAAGTTGGACATCGGGTTATCAAGAGTTAGAAATTAGGCTACCCACGTGTAGTGCCATGAGACTCTTTAGCACACCCTGAGTTAAGGAGTGGGCTACCTATGGGTAGTTCCATGTGACTCAACCCTAGAAATTGATTCACCTATTAGGTAGGATCATGAGGGGTTTAATGGGGATCTACCATAAGGAATGTAGCATCCAGGTCCACTACAGAGATAGCACAGAGGCTAGGGTATGTATAGATTGACCAGTTATGCTGAAAATGTAAAGTTGTTTCTTAAATCATAATTTACTGCAATATGTTGTTATGTTAATTGCACGATTATTGTTTCCCCCACATACCAGTATATTGATTTATGTTGAATGACATTTTGTTTGTCAGTGTTTTAGGTACAAGATTGAGAAGGACAAATAGTAAAGTGGCCTATGTGGAATTAAATAAGAATTAAAGTACAAAGGAGGATTAGTTAGAATAGAATCCAGATGCGGATAGAAGTAGATATCCATGTTTATGAAAAAGATATGCAAACTTTTATTTTATACCAATTTTCAGTTTAGTTTGGTAGAATTTGATCATTAATATTGATTATTTGTCGTACCTTTAATCATGTTAATTGGGATAATGGCTCTGATCTCTTGGTCTCCCTTAATTGGGGGTTACTAGGAAGTGGGGTCGTTACATTTGGTATTAGAGCATATGTTCCTCATTTAATCTTTAATCATTATTAAATTTTACAAACTTCGTAGAACCTAAGGGAGTTATTAGAGGATTTTTCGAAAGACAGAGGTGTCTAGAAAAGGATCACGTCTCGGGTCTGGCAAGATTTTCCTCCACACTGCTAGTCAGAATACGAGGACTCCTAGATTAGTGTAAATGCCTAGCCAATGTCTCATGATTTGACTCGAAATATGATACCTTTAGGACTCTCTCATCTTGTTCATCCCTTCTCAACTCAAATGTTGTTAAGGACCTTAAGGATTAGGGTTTTCTCTCTTTTCCTCACCCTCTTGAGGTATCAGTAAGGTTGATAAGGTTTAAGGAATCCTCCACCAAATTAATGAAAAACATGTAAATAAGATGTCATGGACATAAGCTTAATAGTTTAAGAATAAACTAAATAATAGATACATGCTTAGGTCGTATGACATGAGTTGACATTGCCCTAAGGAGAGACCTGAGGCTAGACCTTCTTGTCAGGAGGATGTGTAGAGAGAGTTGGTCATGGAGGCAGAGATCTCCATTAAAAGTAGAGACCTGGAACATCCTCTGAGGATGATGCTAACCCTAACCCTAAGTGGTGGTCAGAGAGGGAGATGGCATTATGACATGATGTCATGATAGACCAGGTGTGTGGACATGCTTTTGGATGTCCATGACGTTATGAACCATGTGAGGTTGGATGACCTAGTGCCTTTGGCGACCCAACCCTGGGAAGGGACGTGCATGTTAGAAAGAAGGATAGCTCCTTCAATGATGAGGTTTGAGAAGAACCTATAGAAACCCTATGGGCTTATGCAAGTAGGGAATAACATGCACCCATAGTACATCAGTGGTGCGAGTAGTAGGCTAAAACCCAGGCCAGGAGAGTATGATGGATAACTTATGAGATAAGAATAAATAACTATTGATAATCTTGAGAAAACATAAGTTGAACATCAGCTTCACCCAGGTAGGGGTATGCTTGTGAGCTTGATCCATCTTCATGGAGATAGGACCTCTAATAGTGAGGCTGGTTATAGGATTAGCTCTAGAGAGAGAGAGAGAGCAGCATCCAACCAAGAAGGTTGGAAGCTTAGACTCTGAGATATGAGGAATGGTGGGGAGTTGAGGATGATTCGACCAAAGTAGATGATAGTGGTTGCCTCATGCATGATCCCTGGAGGCTGAGGATATCTTGGTTTCCTTTGGAGAAACCAAACCCTAGAGAGAAGGTGAAGCTGTTGGTACCTATGAGCCTAGGGTATAGATGTTCACCTTCTAGGGTTAGGAAGAAGGGTTACTTAGACCCTAAAGAGGTTTAGTAATAGGTTGTGAGGCCTTATACCTTGTTGGTTGTCCTTGAGGAGGACTCCACTCTGAAGTGTTGTTCAAGTAGAAGGATGGCAGGAAGTGCATGTCATACCATGTACATGTTTGTGGTTAAGAGTTTGTGCATGTAGTTGGACACCCAAAAAGTGAACCTAGGATTCCTAGGCCTAAGAGGGGAAGTGGTGTACCTGATACCCCTGATGAGATTTGAGTTTCTATAGTTTTGAGCATGGCACTCCTCATGTTTAGAGGAATGGTAAAACCCCTTTAAGTTTAAGGTATGGCTGGTGAATCCATCACATCCAAGTTGGTGGCATGAGAAAGGTTTGTTCTTGGTCAAATGTTGAGGAATGAGAACTAGTATGACCTAGCATGGTTAATAGGTGGTCTGCTTGTGCCTTAGTAGCTTGCTAGGGTTGATCATGCTCATGTGGATGTAAACCCTAGACATAAGGACCTTTGTTATCCTGGTGTAGTTTCCTCCCATCCTGGGAGAGGGACCCTTTTATAGGGTGTATACCACTTTTGTGGGCTTTGAGGAAACCTAAAAAGGTCTCATAGGATCTTGAGAAGTTAAGTGAAGAATACATGGTAAGAGAATGAACATGTAAAACCATAGATAACCATCTCTAAGTTCATGTGGATGTGTTACCATGGAGGTAACGGGTATGGGGCCTGACCAAGGTAGGCAAGTCGCCATGACCCCTATGAAAGGATGAAAGTCATCCCATGAATACAGAGAGAGATGATGGATACTTGGGTAAGGTTCTAAGTTGGACATGTACTATGTTAGAATCCTAATTCTATCCTAGGGTCAGGTAGGGATAAGACCGATGGAAGTAGGAGTTGCCTAATTCCCTAGTTGCACATGACCATAGGGTCAGGAGGTAACAACTATCATTATCTGAGGGTGATGGGTTAGATGACTGATCACCTTCATGAACTCATGGGACCCAAAGGGCAGATGAGTAGGGCACTCTCTGGATGCATAAGGGAAGAGGGATGACCCCAAAAGTGTCGGCACCCTACAGACCTAGAGGAGATGACCAAGGATTGTGTGGTGACCAAGTAGGTTCAAGACCAATTTTCCATGGAAGTAACTTTGATACCATGATGTTTGTGATGTAGAGACATATGTTGCACATTTCAACTTAGATTTGAAGGTGTACTGGCAAGGTGGGATGTGCCATCTCTACTCTTGGAATGGAAAGAACTTTGTATTTGGACTGCAGCCAAATGCTTGTTTCCTCTTGTTATGGGAGTGAGAGATAGGACAATATGCATGCCATACACCAAAGATAAAGATGATGTGAGTTGGAACGTTGCTATGAGGTATGAGGACAAAGATTATAACATACCATTGTGGAGTGAATGATACATGGATGGTTTACAAACACTAAGAGTATTAAGGTAGTCATCTTGGGAGGATGTTTTATCATGAGCTATGTGGGACTTGCAAGTTATACAAGGTTGAGTTTGATAACCAAGAGGATAAGCTCAGAGTTTTCTTGATGAAGATAAACTTAGGGTCTGAGATGAGATGATAAGTGAAATACATGGAGGTGTATGTCTTCAACATTACCTTATACCTAAGGATGTGAAGTGGTAATGGATGCTCTAGTTGAGATGCAGCTTTTAGCTAGAAACCAGAAGAGGTTGTTAGGTTAGCCCTAAGTTTGAAAAAGAAGATATGTTTGGCTAACACTCAGATGTAACGAGATCTTTTGACCAAGTTAATGGTTGTTTGGTTAGCCTAGGCCTTGATGCAATAAAAGGATGGTGGTAGAACCTTAGATACACTTCTATGGAAAAGAAGGTGATGAAACCCTGATTAGAGTGGTTTAGGGTTCTGAGGAATCGATCTTGAGGAATCATGACATACATTAGATCATGATTTAAGATCACCATACACCATGGTACTACAAAGATAATAAGTGATATAGTAGTACATGGGATGCTTAAGATGAAGTTGCACGTGGCTTATCTCCATGCAATCCAGGAGGTGAAGGACGAACACCAGTAACCCAGTGTATTGATATATAGGATAAAAGAGTCCCCAAGAGGGAATGGGAGTTCATCACTATGGATGATGTGGTAAATATCCCCTAGACCAAAGAAGGTCAAGACACAATATGGGTTATGGTAGATTGCCTTTCCTAGATGACATGAGAAAGAAATAATATTGTTAAGGGACAGATCTAGTTGAATTGCATAGAGATGGTTCAACTACACCATGATGCGAGTTCAAAAGTTCTTGAGTATAACCTAAAGGTTCACTTCCATAAGGTGGAAGTAGATACATGACGGACTCGATGTGAGTACAACTTATCACCCCTAACAAATGGTTAGTATGATCCGGATAAGAGGGTCTGATGAGAGAATGTGTGCTCATTTAGGATGATACATGGGGGGAAGTTCTTGCCCTATGAGAAATGTGATGATAACCACCATAGCCAATATCGGGATGTAAAGAGGCTCTGCAAGGGAGGTTGTATCGGTCACCACTTCATTAAGATGATGTTGGTGAAGGGACCTCGTGAAGGTCATAAAAGAACCACACTCTGTGCAGATGAAGTCACTTTGATTGTACAATGGCTGAAAGAGAGCCCAGGGGCGACATGAGTAATGAGCTGATGCAAAGCAGACTGACATGTAGTTCACTGTGAGAGATTATGTGATGTAAAAATCCGACCCCTATAAGCTACAGTTGAGAAAGCTGAGTCCCCAATATATGGGTCCATATGAGATGGATTGGTGGAGATGGTCATGTTTAGTATTACCCCTCATAATAACATGATGTATAATGTATTCCATGAGTCTGATCTAGAGCACTATGTGAGGTACCCAAGCCATGAGCTGAGCCCTGAACCTATTCAGCTTTATGAGAGGTTGAAATGTCTTGAGTCACTTATGAGGGTACAATATACCAAGGTAAGAAAGAAATCAAATGAAGGAATATGAGATGATAAAGGTTCTTTGGAAGTGCCATGGATATGGAAAAGCTACATAGGGGTCAATGATAGACATGGAAAAGTCTTATCTTGAAATGTTTGTTTGTTTGATGGAATTTTGAGGACAAAATTCTTATAAGAGGGAAAGGATGTTACAACCTCAATTTTCAGGTTCTTTTTGGTGAGAAATGTAATTTCTCCTATTAAAGATATTTGAACAAATAATGATATAATTTGTTTTGCATAAAAGAATTTCGTTTAGAATAGCCTTGTTGGTTGTTTTGTGGGCTTTATTGGCTATTGGGCCCAATAACAAGGAAATTCAATTAGTAAATGAATAATTGAGAAATGGATAAAAGAAAGGTGTAGAAACCTCTAGAAGGAAAAATAATATAATCCAAAGTTGGATTTAGTGCCTCTTGGGTTCCTTGGGTTCCAAGGAGTCCAAAGTTGCAAAGATAATGCAACAAGAAAAGAAAAGATCAATTCAATATTTCTTTATCAAGAAAGAAATTGAAAACAATGACAAAATATTGGAAATAGACTTTTATAAGAGGATAAAGGCAAATAGATATTCTCCAATATGGGAATCCATGCCTTTAGGATTTCTTGAGGTCCAAGGAACCCAAAATAACAAGATAATGGCAAAGGGAAAAGAAATACCAATTAATTTTGGATTAATTAAAGGATAACTTGGGAGAGAAGGAAGCCTTCACATCCATTGGAATTTGTTTCCCAAATAACTTAAATAAATAGATAATGTCAAGACAAACTTTCCCTTAAAATTTGAGTTCAAAAGGAGCTATGGCTTAGGAGATATGAATTTCTCAAATTATCTCCAAAATACAGCATTAATTTTGCAATTAGGAATATACGTTTTCTTTTGGTTGATCGCGAGCAAGGAGGATCGTTGGATCTTGATCCGACGCTTTTTTCTCATCGTCTAAGTCCCACAAGGACTGGGACTCTATGAGTTATAGAGGGATTTTCCCTCTCCAATTTTCTCGCGATCTAGAGAGTGTGCAAGCCCGTTGTTGGTTCCTTTGGACTCAGAAGAGGAAATCAAGGAAAACCAACCCTATTTGTGGGGGATTGGCCACCTATTGGGAGAATCCCCAATCCGGCAGGTCTCTACCTCCGACCCTATATATAGGGAAGGGTGCGTGAGGGCACCAACACATCCTTTTGCTACCCCAACCTCTGCGGAAGAGCGCAAGCAGTGATTTTGTGCCTCTAATTGTCCCTTTCACCCTAACCTGCACCCCCGTCCCCTTGGCAAGCCTCGCTAGAGTCTGGCGAGTAGGAGGGAGTCGTGGCACATTCGTGGAAATCAATTGGACCCATAGGAGAGTTAGGCGGAGGGAGGTAGAGCTCCCTGACCCCTTGGCACGCTCGTAGGTGGACGATATCGAGAAGTCAACGATCAAGTTGACCGCAAGGCTCACTGCGCCGTGACGCGAGGAAGAAGAAGACCTCACTATCTTTTACCAAACTTCCCCTCTGGGTCTTCAGTCCAAGTAAGGACAATATTGTCCTTCACAACTTAAATCAAAGATAGGAACGTGGATCCTTGGTCATTGGATCCTGAATGGACCAGTGGCACCATGGATCAAACAATCCTCATTTTTTCTGGAATTTGCTGATAAATCTATAAAAAGGATTTTCATTGCTAAAATCATATCTCTTTGTAGAAAAATCGGATGAGAAACGTTTATACATAAAAATTGATTAGAAAAATATGAAGAATAACATAAAAATGGTTTGGAAGCATAAATCAGTATAATTTTGCAAAAGTGTATAATTTTGATGGAAAAAAGTATTAATTTGTGGTTAGAAACCCCAATTGATGATAAAGGATAAAGTTAATCTTACAAATAAGTTAATTCGAGCATTATTAACTTGTTTAATGATAAATATGGATCCTAACCTATTTTAAAGAGGGAGTTGCAAGAATTAAGGTTTTAAACCTAATATTGTGGTTAATAATCTTAGATACCCTAAATAAGGGAAAAAGGGAAGAAAAGAATAGTTAATCCAAAATTAGGGTTTCATGTTGCCAAAATATGATCTCAGGATCTTTTGTGATAAATAAGATGAGATAATTAGGGTTTGTGAGTAATTTCATAAATGTAGGGTTTAAAATAATAAAAAGGAAGTGAAATGCTAATTGCAATCAAAACCCTAAAAAGGACAAGTAACCCTAGGAATCAACTAGGATTAATATTCCATGATGGTATAATTAATGGTAGGAATATTGGATGCATATTTCAGGATCAACTTGTGTTCCTGCTTGGTTTCTTTCTTGATTGAACTATTTCTGCACTCAAGTTAGCTTGACAGGTATGTGGTTACACTTATGGTTAATCACTTTAGTTTCACAGCGATTCTCGAATGTTCTATAGGTTGCCTGAAAATAACTGCTTGGATGACTTTTATTTCATGCAACTATAAAGTGACTATGATTATCACCATAAATATGTATACATGACTGGCTCAGATCCTGGTCCTCCTCTATGGCTTTGCTAATGATAAAAAGGGTAACCTAGTATAGGGCCTACTTGTTCAGTAGGACATCGAGTTATCTAGAGTTAGAAATTGGGCTACCCACGTGTAGTACCATAAGACTCTTTAGCACACCCTGAGTTAAGGAGTGGGCTACCTATGGGTAGTGCCATGTGAATCAACCCTAGAAATCGATTCACCTATTAGGTAGGATCATGAGGGGTTTAATAGGGATCTACCATAAGGAATGTAGGATCCAGGTCCACTGCAGGGACAACGCAGAGGCTAGGGTATGTATGGATTGAGCAGTTATGCTGAAAATGCAAAGTTGTTTGTTAAATCATAATTGACTCCAATATGTTGTTATAGTTAATTGCATGATTATTGTTTCCCCCACATGCCATCATATTCATTTATGCTGACCGACATTTTGTTTGTCGGTGTTTTAGGTACAAGATTGAAAAGGACAAATAGTAAAGTGGCCTATGTAGAATTAAATAAGAATTAAAGTACAAAGGAGGATTAGTTAGAATAGACTCCAGATGTGGATAGAAGTAGACATCCAAGTTTTTGAAAAAGGGATGCAAACTTTTATTTTATACTAGTTTTCAATTTAGTTTGGTAGAATTTGATAATTATTATTGATTATTTGTCGAACCTTTGATCTTATTAATTGGGATAATGGCTCTGACCTCTTGGTCACCCTTAATTGGGGGTTATTGGGAGGCGGGGTCATTACATTTGGTATCAGGGCATAGGTTCCTCATTTAATCTTTAATAATTAATAAATTTTACAAACTCTGTAGGACCGAAGGGAGTTATTAGAGGACTTTCTGAAAGACAGAGGTGTCTAGAAAAGGATCACGTCTGGGGGCTAGCAAGATTTTCCTCCGCACCGTTAATCGGAATACGAGGACTCTCGGATTAGCATGACTGCCTGGCCAATGTCTCAGGATTTGACTCAAAATAAGATACCTTTAGGACTCTCTCATCTTGTTCATCCCTTCTCAACTCAAATGTTGTTAAGGACCTTAAGGATTAGGGTTTTCTCTCTTTTCATCACCCTCTTGAGGTATGCGTAAGGTTGATAAGGTGTAAGGAATCCTCAACCAAATTCATGAAAAGCATGGAAATAAGATGTCATGGACATAAAATTAATAGTTTAAGCATAAACTAAAGAATATATACATGCTTAGGTCGTATGACATGAGTTGTCATTTCCCTCAGGAGAGACCTGAGGCTAGACCGTCTTTTCAGGAGGATGTGTAGAGAGAGTTGGTCATGGAGGCAGAGATATCCATTAAAAGTAGAGACCTGGCACATCCTCTGAGGATGATGCTAACCCTAACCCTAAGTGGTGGTGAGAGAGAGAGAGAGAGATGTCATGATGACATGATGTCATGATAGACCAGGTGTGTGGACATGGTTTTGGATGTCCATAATGTTATGAGCCATGTAAGGTTGGATGACCTAGTGCCTTTGGGGACCCAACCCTAGGAAGGGACGTGCATGATAGAAAGAAGGATAGATCCTTCAATGATGAGGTTAGAGAAGATCCTATTGAAACCCTATGGGCTTATGCAAGTAGGGGATAGCATGCACCCAGAGTACATCAGTGGTGCGAGAAGTAGGTTAAAACCCAGGCCAGGAGAGTATGATGGATTGCTTATGAGATAAGCATAAAGAACTATGGATAATCTTAAGCGAACATAAGTTGCACATAGGATTCACCCAGGTACGGGTATGCTTGTGAGCTTGATCCATCTTCATGGAGAGAGGACCTCTAATAGTGAGGTTGGTTGTAGGATTAGCTCTAGAGAGAGAGATAAAGTACAGGATATGAGCAAGAAGGTTGGAAGCTTAAACTATGACATATGAGGAACGATGGGGAGTTGAGGATGATGTGACCTAAGTAGATGATAGTGGTTGCCTCATGCATGATACCTGGAGGCTGAGGATATCTTGGTTGCCTTTGGAGAAACCAAAACCTAGAGAGAAGGTGAAGCTACTGGTACCTTTGAGCCTAGGGTATAGATGTTCACCTTCTAGGGTTAGGAAGAAGGGTTCCTTAGACCCTGTAGAGGTTTAGTAACAGGTTGTGAGGCCTTATACCTTTTTGGTTGTCCTTGAGGAGGACTCCACTCTGAAGTGTTGTTCGAGTAGAAGGATGGCAGGAAGTGCATGTCATACCTTGTACATGTTCATGGTTATGACGTTGATCATGTAGTTTGACACCCAAAAAGTGAACCTAGGATTCCTAGGCGTAAGAGGGGAAGTGGAGTACCTGATACTCCTGATGAGATTTGAGTTTCTATAGTTTCGAGCATGGAACTCCTCATGTTTAGAGTAATGGGAAAACCCCTTTAAGTTTAAGGTATGGTTGATGAATCCCTCATAGCCAATGTGGTGGCATGAGAAAGGTTTGTTCTTGGTCTAATGTTGTGGAATGAGAACCAGTATGACCTAGCATGGTTAATAGGCGGTCTGCTTGTGCCTAAGTACATTGCTAGGGTTGAGCATGCTCATGTGGATGTAAACCCTCGACATAAGGACCTTTGTTATCCAGGTGTAGTTTCCTCCCATCCTGGGAGAGGGACCCTTTTGTAGGGTGTATACCAGTTTTGTGGGTTTTGAGGAAACCTAAAAAGGTCTTATAGGATCTTTAGATGATAAGTGAAGAGTACATGGTAAGAGAATGAACATGTAGACCAATAGATAACCATCTCTAAGTGCATGTGGATGTGTTACCATGGAGGTTTTCCATTAACCATATTATATTGTCATTATTCATGTATATGCTTAAACATGTATACATGGTTATCACTAAACCATCTCTAGGTTTTCTATTATGCCATATCCATGTACAACTTCTAGAGATAAGAGGATATTCTTACGTGTATTTTACCATGGTTGTGCTAGACTTACTTTTAGCAGTGGCTGGTCAAACATGTATCAAAACTTTATGTAGTACCATTGAGATTCTCCTAACCCATATCATGAGGGTAGTTCCATGCTTAATTTCTCCAATCTCACTCATCTCGATGAGTATCAAATGCATAATTGTATCTTCCGTCTTTGGTTTAGGGCTCTTGGGTCTGCCTCATTGGGATTAGTCGATATCTTTCTAAACTCCAACCACATAAGCACAAACTAAAACAAGGTATGACATTCTCTTCATAGATTCTCTACCCATGATACATGCTTACCCAAAACTCTCTTATATATGCAACTGCTAGATTCCTATAAGGAACCACCAACCCGGTCTTGAGGCTTTACAAAAGCTAACAACATTTTACCTCATCTAGGGTCTTGGTACTCTCTCTCCCTCACCCAAATGGTAGTTCTCATATTCATATTCAAATGCACAATGAGGCCTCCTTCAGACTCTAGGGTTTGGCTCTCCAAGGACATCTAGGGTTCAACAAAACTATAAGAATTATGCATACTGTGATTCAAGTCAATCACTCAGGAATAGTCTAGTTTTGGACATATCATATCATAAATTTCTCATAATTCTCATATCTTCGAGTTTAGGCTCTCTCACCTTCCCCCTCGGGGTCTCACCCACTCTAGAGTTAACCTTATAACTGGTCCTAAAACTAGAGGCCCTACTTTGTAAAAGAGATTAAGGTTTATGTTGATGCATGACTTTTTCTCATCTTAGATTATCTCAACTTAAGGAAACAAAAATACTTAAATCATCAAATCCTATCTCAAATCCTCAAAGTTAACTTAAATCCTCAAAGACAAAAATTTATCATCATAAACCATCTTATATTATCTATATCAGGCTTAGGTCTTATTTTTTTAACATATTTCATCTATTCCATCTATCACATATTCCAACAAGGCTCTAGACATCTAATTTAGAACTACTTTCTCTTCTAGACTGATGTCACTCACTTTCACTTAGGTTGCATGATCATGTCCTACTCGTACATGTGTGGGCACACATTTTTGTAATACTTACATATATAATAAAATATTATATAGTTTTTCTCTGATAAAACAAGCGTTAGAGAAAATTGTCGAGGTTCGATCCGATTAAAATCAAAAAACAAATCCACAAAGCGAGTGTCCCATACATAGTAGAGAGTCTAGTGCCATCACCTAGTGAAAAGGGTGAGAACAATGTATAGACTAGCACAACTACCCTAGACAACGAGGGCTATATGTCTAGGATTTAGCTTCCCTTGATGCACATCATTACCGGATAATTAAACATCCCATACCACCACATTATAAGGAAATAACGACATCTTAGGACTTGCAATACAACAAGCACTAGTGTAGACCTAGTTCTCAGACATCTAGGTTCTAACCTAGAGGCTATGTTAGATCTAGTCTCTAAAAGACTACTAATCCAACCCTAAAAGATTTGTTTTAAATTTAAGGTTGTTTAGTTTCAAGTTGCATAATGAGAAAATTCCATGTGTTGCTATTGTTCATGCTCTAATACCACCTGTGACCTCCTGAATTTTCTAAAACTTAATCTCACGTGTGACATCCAAATTGAAACCCTCACCTGAGTGAGAATCCCAATTGGAACACCCCACATTAGGCTAAGAAGACGAAAATCAGAGGAAACCAGAAGGAAACAATAGTAGCACATGCACATGAAAAATAAACAAGTCACACAACACATGTTCACCATTCAACATATAATTACATAATGAATTGTTACAACATTTGATATTACATTTTGAAAAACAAACTTCTAAATTTGCATGTACTACCAATAAACAACAAGATCTAAAGACAACAGGTCCACCTCTACACTTGCTCACAACACAACTCTCAACTATCCTAGTTCTTCAAGATCACATGTCCACATACCTAAAACAAAGATTACATGTGGTACACGTCAGCACAATATTCAAGAATATTGTACTGAGTATGCCTTTGTGTCTTTTTTATACCTCTCATTACTAAGACTTGGCAATAAGATAAAACTAATACTGGGATATATGCATTCTAGCCTTATAATTTGCTTACTAAAGAGATAGATCATTGTACATGTGATCTACTTACCAAAGAGATAGATTACTAACTATCACTATGCTTACAAAAGAGATATAACACTTTCATATAATGGATCAAATATATTATGTTCCATGTGTTCATAATCATATGTATGAAGAAACAATCAAGATAACATACAAAAACAATCATTTCATCCAATATCATATGCCAAGTGTTTGTACACACATAATACAACCATACTACATAGTAGGCCAACTAAGTGGTAAGGGCATACCTTGATCAAGATATCCTAATCATCACATATTCCATATATCATTATATCCTCTTGGTCAAACCCTAATAAAGACAAGACCATGTACTGTCATCAGATTCCCATCATCTTAACCCTAATTATATCCATTTTAGGATTTTACTTAGTCATTAGCATAGTTCCATGATTGCTTAACTATTCAAGTTGGATTTAAGTTACTGATCTTATATTCTAGATAAGGATACATAATCTGGTTTTTTTATTACATATAATTGTGTGCACATATTAATCGTAGGTTACATGCATTAATAATGTTAGGTTTTTCTCACAATACTTTATGAGCTATTATCATACAACTATGAATTATGTGTATCATCATGATTTTAGAATCAAATCTGAGGTTCCATATTCTGATATGATCTTATACTGAATATTTCATCATTTATTGACCATATATCTTTTTATTGCAATTTATTTAGAGTTACTAGCCCTAATCAGCTATATGGAATAAATTACATGATTTTGTGTCATAACATGGTCATATTTGACATTAGATGCATTATAGACAAGATTATGGATTTACTAACATATAATCATAATTTAGGCCATAGTTTAATATTTATTATCCATGAAACAAGTGTAATGCATCTTACATGATACACTATGATTTAAGCACCAAAGGACTAATATTATGTTTCCATGATGTTCTACTCATTTTTTTGAGAATTTTGACAGCTTGTTTGTATTTTTCTGATAACCAAGCTAATTACTATGGATTTTCTAATATCTACAAAACTTTTAGGTATTTGATGGCATTTACCTTCATCAGCCAATATCGATCTGCCATGTGTCCATCCAGGGGCATGCCACTTCTCTCTTGGACCCACCTGGTTTGGCTTTGGGGTTTGTCCGATCCAGGTTGGTTCACATCATGGACCGCCTTTTCCTCATTGGTTCCCTCTACGTTCTCAAAATGCATTTCAAGTCTGCATTCGATTTTGCTTCTACTCTATTTTGGGCAAGCGTCGCAGCACGTCCTAGGTACAATGAGAATTCGACAACGTGAGAAAACTCCTAGTCAGCCTATAAGGGCACCATCATCATCAGTAGTGTTGCTCGGATCTCCACTTCTACTTAGGTCTTTCTGCTCGAGGTGTCTCCTATGAATCCATTGAGCTCACCACCACATGTACCTTCCATGACGACACAAAAGAGGAAAACCCCTTAAGGCTATGAAACTTCCTGAAAAACCAACCATTTGCATTGTGAGGCATCTAAAGACATCTCCTGGACTCTATCTAGAGACATTTCCTGTGACATCCTTGGATTTTCTAAAACTTAATCTAATGTGTGATATCCAAATTTAAACCCTCACTTCAACGAGAATCCCAATTTGAACACCCCACACTAGGCTAAGAAGAATAAAATTAGAGGAAGTCAGAAGGAGACAACAGTAGCACATGCAAATGAACATGAACAATAAACAACACATACAACACATGTTCACCATTCAACATATAATCACATATTGAATTGTTACATCATTTGATATTACATATTGATCAGAAAACTTCTACATATCCATGTACTACAACTAAACAACATGATCTTAAGACAACATGTCCACTTGTACACCTGTATGCCACAAAACTCTCAATTATCCTAGTTCTTCAAGATCACATGTCCACATACACAAAAAAAGATTACGTGTGGTACATGTTAGAAAAATATTCAAAAATATTGTACTGAGTACACCTATGTCTCTTTTTATATACCTTTAATTACTAATACTTTGGCAAAGAGGTAGATCTAATACTTGGCAACATTAAACAAATCTAATAAAAGACATATACTTGAACAAATATGTTTATTAACAAAAAGAGAAAACATATTTTAGGCACATTTTCCATTACATGATCATGCATCTGCCTACCAATGGCATAGAAGCATTTATGCCTTATGATCTACTTACCAAAGAGATAGATCATTGTACATGTGCTCTTCTTACAAAAGAGATAGATCACTCACTAGAACTATTCTTACCAAAGAGATATAGTGCTTTCATATAATGGAACATATATATTATGTTTAGTGTGTTCATAATCATATGTATGGAAAAACAAGCAAGATAACATACAAAAATAATAATTTCATCCAATATCATATGCCAAGTGTTTGTACACACATAATACAACCATACTACATAGTAGGCCAAGTAACAGGTAAGGGTGTACCTTGATAAAGATATCCTAATCGTCAAATATTCCTTATGTCACTATATCCTCTTGGTCAAGCCCTGATAAAGACAAGACCATGTACTATCATCAGATTCTCATCATCTTAATCGTAATTATATCCATTTATGGTTTTTCTTAGTCATTAGAATAGTTCCATGATTGCTTGTATAGTCAACCTAGAATTATGTTACTGATCTTACATTCCCAATTACGATACATAATCTGATTTTTTGATTACATATAATTACATGCTCATATTTTTTTTAAAGACACCACATTCATTATATTAAAGCCATATGGCATCTACATGTAAAGGGAGATACACTAACCGAACACAAAAGTAAAGAACAAACACAATTATAAGAAACTCATATCGGAATGTGATAAGTACAATGATGTATTGATCTCTCTTCTATATTGCTAACCAAAATATCTTTTTATGAGAGATTCCCTCAATCTGAGATTATATATGATATAAAGTATATGCTCCAAACCAGTGACCGAAGAAGGGATCGCCTTCGCACTTGCTTCCATATAACAAAGAAACAAGAAAAGACCTAACATGAAAGGAGGACACAAACCACATGACAACATAGAACCTATAACTCACTAAAGAAAATTGCAAAGAGATAAAGATAATAGAAAATAGGCTACACTATGGCACCAGTAGAAAAAATCCACTATGGATCCCTTTCAAGGACAAGCAAAGGAGTAGAAAAGGCCAGAGGAAGAACAAGGATGGGGATAGAAAACATAGCAGAACCCCACCACCACTCACCAAGAATCCTAACTCGATCGCAATTGAGAGAGGAACAGAAGCAACACCTCCAAACCCCAGCCCCCTGATTATCCCCTACCCCAACAAGCCAACAGAGAAACTGAGGGCACACCCGCCAAACCTCAAACGAAAGAATAGACACAAACAAGACACATAAAAAGGAAGACCCCAACAACATAGACCTACGAACGACACAAAATAGAAACAACAAGATGAAAAGAAAGGAAGAAGGAAAAACAGAGCCAAAGGAACCCAAAAGGAAATGACAAGCTAGATCCGTCCAAAGATGAAGCATCAATAGGACCACACCGATGGAAGTAGCCATCGCCACTACACAACCGACGACACACCAACCCCACAAATCATCACAGAGGAACTGATCCAGCAGACCGGCCGCCACATCGAGAAGTAGAAAAAAATGGATTTAAAGCGTACCACCCTGAGAAAACCACCAGCTCCGGCGAGAGGTCCAGGGGGAGATGGCCGATGCCGAGAGGCGGCAGGCACCTCTCCCCCAAGCCAGTGAGGCACTGAAGAAGGGGAGTTTCCTTAGGGCGGGCACTCACACAACCCCTCCAATAGTTCTTTTCCTTTAATTACGTGCTCATATTAACCATAGGTTACATGTATTAATAATGTTAGGGTTTTCTCATAATATGTTATGAACCATTATCATATAAAATGAATTATGTGTATTATCATGATCCTAGAATCAAATCTCAGTTTCCATATACCGATATGATATTATACTGAATATTCCATCTTTTATTGACCATATATCTATTTTTTTAATTTATTTAGAGTTATTATCCCTAATGAGATATATGGAGTAAATTACATGATTCCATGTCATAATATGGTCATATCTGATATTAGATGCATTATAGACATGATTATGGATTTACTAACATATAATATAAATTTTAGTCCATCATTTAATATTTATTATCCATGAAACAAATGTAACACATTTTACATGATATCACTATGATTTAAGCATCAAAGGACTAATATTATGGTTCCATGATGTTCTACTCACTTTTCTAAGAAATTTTTCAGCTCTTATGTATTTTTTTGATAACCAAACTAATTACTATGGATTTTCTAAGATCTATGCAATTGTTTACCTTCATCAGCCAATGTCGATCTGCCATGTGTCCATCTAGGGGTGCGCTACTTCTCTCATGGACCCACTCGATTCGGATTTGGGGTTTGTCTAATTAGTTTGGTTCACGTCTTGGACTTCCTTTTCCACGTGGGTTGCCTTTGCGTTCTCAAAACGTGTTTCACTTCTGTGCCTGATTGCACTTCTGCTCTATTTTGAGCAAGCACCTCCACACGTCCTAGGTCTAGTGAGAAATCAAGAGTGTGAGAAAACTCCTAGCTAGCCTCTAAAGGAACCATCATCATCGGTAGTGTTGCTCGGATCTCCACGACTACTTAGGTCTTTTTTCTCGAGGCACCTCCTATGAATCCATGGAGCTCACCACCACATGTACCTGCCTTGATGGTGCAAAGGGGAAAAAACCCCTTCAAGCTATGAAACTTCATTAAAAACCAACAATTAGCATCATGAGGAATCTAGAGACATTTCCTAGACTCCAAAATGCGGTGGGAAAGCTCAATTTACCCACCCCCATACTCGACCTTTAGCTCTGCCAAAATCTACTTCGTTCACCTACTCCACCACCTCGATCACACCTAACATCATGCATGATCAACCCCTTTGATCCCTAGCTCTACTTTCCAGTGCTTGGATCCCTCTTGCAACCTCTCTTCTCCCTTGGTCTTCTCCTTCTTCTCTTTTAGGAGCCATAATGGAGAACGGGGAGGAATAGGAAGTTTGTTCTTCCTCATCACTTACTCACTAACAAAAAATAAGGGATCGAGGGCCTCCTTGTTGTGAAGAGAGTGCAGCTGTTCGGGTGGTCTCACACTCTCTCTCCATGAACATGAGGAGTGGGGGCAAGCAAGTCATCAGAGGAACTTCTCCCTATCCTTGCTCTAACTTCAAGGTAGGTGATAAGTTAACTACCCTTGATCTTAGATCCAAGGGCTAAGAGCAACCCCCTTCACTTAGGAAATATGTAGCACTAACTCTTCAAAGGCCTCAACTACTAGATTTGAGATCTAAGGTCAAACTTGGCCATGCAGACCCAGGCCAAAGCAAGGGCGTGTGACACAACCAACCTAGGGCAGGAATATTAAACTTTTGTCCAACACACACCAATAATACACATTATTTCCCGAATTTCAAACCTTAATAACTTTCTCTAGGGGTCCTCCAATTGCTCTAAAATTTTAACCATAGATTTATCATACCTCATGGTACAACTCGTTCAATTTTGGTGCAAAACTCAACTATTTGACCATTCAATTAAATACTTCACAAAGGTATAATTTAAGGATGTGTAATTGATATCAATATCATTTGACATCCAAACATTGAAAAAACACTTGAGTTGAATTTTACATATGTCATTGGACATTTAAGGCTTCCAAAAGTCCACTCCATCACATCTTACAAACCTTAAGAGAAATTTCTTCCTTGAAATTAAGCTAAAAAATAGTCCATCACATACGTCCCTGGTCATGTAGTATCCCAAGCCACCGTAGGCTGGGTAGAAGTATCTTTTCGTTATAAAACTAGCATGATCTATGTGTATATATAAAAGTGAGTTAATTGCCTATTTGGCACTTGATGATTGGTCTGAATCAAGTTGTTTTGAAATAAATCTAGAAAAAAAAATTGGTACTCAGATTGCAACAAATAATATATGAAAATTGATCAGCAAAATGAGAGAAGCACAAAGAAAATATAATTGAGGCTTGATAATGCTTTTTTTTTAGAAAAGGTTTAAAGATGTGTTTGTGTGGTGTTTAATGTGATTAAACCCTAGATTTGCATAATAAAATGGTTGGATCTGTTTTAAATGATTTATTTTCCATAATAACTGATATTTTTTTAACAAGAAGAGAAATAAAGGTGACTACCATAATAATGATAATTAAGGTTGCCAATGTGAAAAATCATAAATATGAAGATTCAGGTTAAAGAACATGGCTTGCCAAGTTATTATTGAAATAAATTAAATCTAAGTGATCTTAATAAAAGGATGGGGTTGATTAGATAATCATGACAACACTTAAAATTAATAAGGATTCTTAAGTCATTAGATAATCATGGGAATTAGGGTTTAAAATCATGACTCTAATGACTCGATACAAGGAAACCTAAACCCTAGATTAGGACCCAAGTAGGGTTTAATCTATTTAATGAAATTTATGAGAAGACGACACTTTAGGATTTATATACATGGATATTAAATGATTGGATTCTTCTTTTCTTGCTTGAATCTGTTGAATGGTTGAATTAATCTACTTGAAGTATAATTGTATAATTTGCATGGCTCACCATCAAGGTATGTGGTTACGACTAAGACTACTGTCATTAGTTTGTTGATGTTTTCCAAGGATTTTCAAAATGGATTACAAATAAATGCTTTCTTATTTATTTATTTATTTCCTGCAATCTATTAAGTCACTATGGATATCAAATTATATGCCTATAACTTTATTGAACCCCTCATACAAACTCTAAAAGTCTAAGAATATTGAGAGTGACCACACCACAAATTTGGAAGGTCATATTTGAGAATACTAGGACCCGACCCCAGATTGGCAAGACCAACTCGGCACCTAACTCCAGATTGAGGAGGTGGCCAACCATAATGACACGTAACTCTAGATTGAGAAGGTGGCCTAATGTCCAATGTAGGGAGAAAACCCTAAAAGGGTATCCCAGAGGTTGAGTAAAAATGGGTTAAGAAGTTATGAAGAAAATGTTAATTTTGTTTCTGTAATAGTAATCTTTGTGAATATGTTGTTACAACTAGATGCAAATATTTTGTTTCACCCACATACCTATTTAACTTTTTATACTGACCATGTTTTGGATTAATGATGTTTTAGGTGAATCTACTTATATCTTGTAATTAAATAAAGAAATGTAATGTAACTTTAGGAGGATATAGTTAGATAGTTATACATCGCATGGTAAACTATAGAAATCCATATTTTGTAAACCATGTTGGAGGATTTATATTATCATGTACCAAACTCATTTCAATATAGTTGAAATTTATTAATTATTTTTGATTATTTGATAAACCTCTATCATGTTTTTTGGTAATGTCCCTTTCCCTCTTGGTCTGCCTGAATAGGGGATAACATGGGGAGGGGGTGTTAAATTTGGTATCAGAGTCTGGTTTACCATTAATCTCTAATAATTATTCAATTTCAAGAGTTCTATAGAGCCGAAATGTAAGTGTTTTCCAAAGATAATGACGTCTACAAGGGACCACAATCTAGGGGCAGACAATATTTTCCTCTGTACCCCTAGTTGGATTTTGAGGACTCCCAAACCTATGCATCCAACCTAGTCAAAGTCAAAAGATTTCACTCAAAATAAAATACTTCTCGGATTTCTCATCTACTTCATCACTTGTCCACCCCCTTCACTCACTAAACCCTAGGTACCTACAATTGTTCTCTTGATCCAATTCTGAGTACTAGGGTTATGCATATTAGGGATTAAGGCTTCCTCCACCAAATAATAAAATGCATGTAAACAAAATGTTATGGACATAATTTTTGTGGGCTTAGAAAATTGTAAAGGTGTTGGGTATGGTTCCTAACCCTAACCTTAAATCATAACCTTCAAACAATAGAGAGAGGAAAGAGAAAATACAAGGAGGTCATCCATGTATGTAGTACATCGAGTATGGCTTAGTGGATATAGATGTGGGTCGAACGTACATACAAAGAGTGGAGAAATGATCTATGAGAGAGTTAAACCCTAGGATCAGGTTATGACCAAAAAGTATAAACTCCTTCTAGTAGGGGGCCTAATAGAAAGTTTGTCCCCACACAAATTCAAATAGGAGGTAGACATGCATCTATGTGAAAGGAAGTGACATCAAGGCTGGAATAGGGATTAGTTCTAAGCCAGAGGGTTAATGTCTATTGGATTATGAGATCGAAATACTGGATGGAATTGACGAGGAGTTAAGTAATGAGGTAATGTGATTTATGATGACCTTATTTGGATTTGACTTTAGTTTTGGAATTTTGGACAATAATGTTTGATAACAAATGTGTGTGTGTGTGCTTCTCCAGATAAGATAAACTAGATGAAGATAAGATATGAATTGAGGGGAGCCTCAATCTCTTCTATAAAGGGAAACCTCTAGTGCTAGGACTAGATATACGGTTAACTCCTAAGAAAGTAGGACCCAATAGGAGAAGGTTGCAAAGCTAGAATCCAAGACATGAGGAATTACAAGAAATATTTATATGATAGGTCCTAAACTAGAATGCCCCTGAGTGAATGAGTTGAGTTAATGTATGCATGATCCCTAGAGGCTAGTTGTACCCTAGATTTCCTTGGATGGACCAATCCCTAGAGATAGAGAAGGAAGCTTCTTATACAAATGTGTAGATGATATGAATACCTATCATCTAAGTGAGGGAAAGAGAGTCCCAAGATCCTAGAGAGGTACAAAATGGTAATATGTTGTGAACCCTGGTACTCAAATTGGTAATCCCTTATGTTGGACTCTAGGGTTTGTTTATGTGAAAGAGAGAGTTGGGTAAGAATATTTTCTATGTAGGAATCTTAAATTCCATATCAAATTTTAGTTGAGTACATACTTGAGGTGCTAAGCCACTTGGTCTAGATGACAAATGATAAGGAGGTAAACTTGAGGTTCCTAGACCAAAGTAGGGAAGTGGTGGTATCAGGTGCATATCATGATCAAAAGGTTGATTGAGTTCATAGAGATTAAGCATGGCACCCCCTCAATTTTTGGGTTAAAAGAAAGCCCACTTGGACTATGATGTAGGTTTGATGAGCCACTTATACAAGTTGGTATAGCACTATCATTATATCATATGTACGTATGAAACTAGACCAACCTTGAGAGATAATGTATGGATATGACATGAAGAAAAACATAGAAATGCTTAATAAGTGTTCTACTTGCTATTGGTTAGCCACATGTATGAAATATGATAAAGGAAAATGACTAGATAACTTCAAGATGAACATTTGATAAGGAATGTAGACAATTATGAGAAAGTGAAAATGGGATAAACAGTGATACAACATAGAACATGGTTGCAATTGATGTGAGAGAATAAGTGCATAGCGCACAAGAGCACATATGCCGAGTATGATTACTGGATCCATGTATGCCCATCTGTAAGGGGCATGAGGAAGAGTCACTAGGAAGTGATCGGTAGAATGGGACCAGGCCCAGAAGGGAAGGCAACCATGACCTGAAATAAGGGATAGAGAAAATTATTTATCCCCTAAGAGATGAAGGAAATTTCGGTGGAAGAATTTTAAAGGAAATAATGTGCTTGTATGCCATCAAGGAAACCTCAAGTAAGACGTTTATGAGATAAAATAAAGTTATGACATCTCAATAGAACCCTAAGTAAATCCAAAGGTCAAGATAGGAGAAGTTCGATGGGTGTAGGAGTTGATTATTCCCTAAATGCACCAGACCATATGGTTGGGAGGTAATAGCTATGTTTTCCTGAGGCTCATGAGTTAGTAGATTGCCCACATTCACGAGTTCATGTGGCCTAAGGAGTAAATGTGAGATACTCTCTTTAGATGCATTAAGGATAAGATCACTCCAAAAGTATCAACACCCTAGATACTTTGAGGATATGACTAAGGCTAATGGGAAAAGATATAACAAGTCAAGTGATAATGAAATTGCACAAAACCTAGAGAGAGGGATGTTGCAGACTTCAAGAAATTTTAGAATATTGTAAATTGAGAAGCATGTATGGTTTAGAGTCATAATTATAGGGATTCAAACTAAATGTGGAATTAAAATGGTAATGTTTGATGCATCATTTCTACTCTTGGAATGGGATGGGTTGTGTATTTGGATTACAACCAAATGCTTATTTCATCTTGTTATGAGTGTGAGAGAGGAGACATACACATGCCATATTAGAAATGGATATGATATTAGGAATAAACACTTAAGTTGAAATCCTTTTAGGATAACTTAGAATTTGATGTATTACCACGCCCTTATGAGAGAATATTGAATAAATGGTTGGAAACCTAAGCGAACAAGGTATCAACCATATTAAAATTTCAAACAAGGATATAGTTATCAAGTAGAATTAGAGATGTGTAGGTATATGATTGAATCTAGTGATCAATATAATGGATTCAAGAGTTACGATACTAGATAAAGTTGAAAAAGCCTGGCTTGTGGACCAAGCTTTTAACAACCCAATTATATGACCCAGAGTTAGTTGATATGAAAGAATTGATAGATAAGCCTCGAGCATACCTCTCGGTGGATGTGAATGATGGAGTTGGATATGGAAGTCATATTTGAGTTCCTGAGGATTCACCCTTAAGGACTTAGAATTTCGTTAGTATGAGTTTATCATGCACCCTAGCATCATGAAGGTGTTTAAAGACTTACTATACTATTTTCGGTAGCTGAGAATGAAGAAAGACATAGCAACATATGTTGCTAGTTGTCTCACATGACCTAGATGGTGATGGGTTAATGCAACCAATTGAGATTCCTAAGTGGAAATGAGATCAAAACAATATGGATTTCATGTGGGTCTCCCCAAGACAAAGAGCAGTCATGATGAAATATGGGTTGTGGTGGACCATGTAACTAAGTTAGCATGTTTTCTCACCTTAAATATTATTGCCAAGGTGTCAGACTTAGCTGAACTATATCTTAGAAAAAATAGCTCGCCTATATGGTGTTCCAAGTTCAATTACCTTTGCTCAAGACTCTAAGTTCCCTTCAAAATTACGGAAACAAGTATATGAAGAATTTAGTATGAGATTGAAATTCAACAACCTATCACCCTTGGACTGATGGTTAGTCAGAAAGGAAGACTCTGACATTAGAACACATGTTTAGAGCATGTGTGCTTGATTGGGATGAATCATGGGATCAATGCTTGGTGTTAGCTGAGTTTTCCTATATTAGCTACCAAGCTAGTATCGTGATGCCTCTATACGAAGCTCTTTATGGGAGGTTGTGTTAGTTACCTCTTCATTGGGATGATGTTGATGAGAGGACCGTGCTGAGGTCAAAGGAACTACAATTATATATTGACAAGGTAGCTTTGATTGAGCAGGGGCTAAAGAGAGCCCATGATCGATAGAAGTTGTATGCTGATGCAAAGTGGACATATTTGCACTTTACTGTAGGTCACTATGAGTTTTTGAAATTTGACCCCTCCGAGATATAGCTAAGAATAGAGGAAAACTAAGTCCCCAATTCTTGGAGTTGTTTGGGATTCTAGAATAGATTGGTGAAGCCATTTATTGTCTATCCTTATCCCACCATATAGTATGGTGCATGATGTGTTCCATGTGTCCAATCTAAAGGTCTATGTGAAGGATCCTAATCATGTGTTAAGCATTAGACCTATTGAACTCCAAGGAGGCTGAGATACCAGAGTACACTGTGAAGGCATTGGAAACCAAGGTGAAATAGCTCAGGAATAAAAATATAGAGATGGTAAATGTTCTTTGAAAGCACCATGTAGAGGATGAAGCCACATGGGAGATAAAGATAGACATGGAAAAGTCCTATATGTGAGGAAGGATGCTATAACCTAATTTTTCCCATGTAATTATATAATTCAAAGGTAAATATTTGAATAAATGGGAAACATTGTAAACATGTTATGCATTGTATATAAAGAATGGCTTTCTTTTGCAAAATTTCCCTTTGTTGTGAATTTCATGGTTTCTATTGTTTTCGTTAATCCAATAATTGATACAAGGGGAAAAGGAAGAGAAGAAAATCCAATATTAAGAAAATGGCAAAATATAATAGATAATGAATAATACACTTATTAGAATTGTGTGGAAGTTCTCTAGAAAGTGGAAGGGATGACCACTAATGGTTGGATTTTGGTTTCACATGGTTTTCAATAAGAAAGATAATCAAAATAAAGGTTAAAGAAAAGATCAGAAATAGAAAAGGATATTCCCTTGGATAATGATAATTATTTTAAATAAATGTCTAAAAGAGCAAGTTTTCCATGGGAAAAATATCCCATAAATCCTACGCATGAAATATAGATTGGAAAGGACATTAATGTGTTCCAATTTTGATTTAAGGAAATATGTTGTTGAAGGAGGGACAAAAAACATTCTAAAAATAGGTGTTTCACCTTTTAATACCTTCCTTGCTAAACGTAGGTTCCGAACCAAGTAGATTTAACAAAAAGTTATAAAAAACAATTACGAAGAGGTATGGTTAAGGTTTGGGGAGGCGTTATATTTACTACAAGAAGATCTTTTGGTGGGTCGGTGACTGGAGGAGTAAATACCCTTCCAAGTCAGTAGGTGGTGGATGTCTTTATCCGTAGGGAAACCTTGACCATTCCCTCTTAGGGACAATCTCTCCCCCGTTCATGTATTATGTATGTATGTATGTATGTATGTATGTATGTATGTATGTATGTATGTATGTATGTATGTATATATATATATATATATATATATATATATATATATATATATATATATATATATATATATATATATATATATATATATATATATATATATATATATATATATATATATATATAGACACACACACACACAGATATATATAGATATAGTCCAGGTATTTGGCCAAGGGGAAAGAGAAGAGCTAGAGAGTCATTTTTAACCCTAGAAACATGACTAGACATAACATGCTAGCTTAATCTCCCTATACATGATGTCATGGCTCAAGACAAGCTTTCAATGATCCTTGGATGCGAGATGCATATCTAATGCTCCCGGGATGCATTGGTCTTCCTCACTCACACTGAAGTTTGAAGTATGACCTCCAATTCTCTACTTTTATATCTATTTATGACTACATATCTCTAGAAAACCTTAGACGTGGTTTCCCTCAACTCTGACTATTGTTAACCAAGCCCATGGTCAATTAGGTTTGGCGGCAGTAGAGAGAATCGTCCCAACGCCATGTGGCCTCCCTAAGGTCTGGAGCAGGGAGGGGTGTGTCACCAGGATGGCTCGCCCACGACAGACCTAGCGGGTCATGAGATTCATGAAGGTTTGGGGTCATTGAACCGTTATGTCCTTGGTGTGTAGTAGCCCAAGCCTCCATAGGATGGGAAGAAGTGTTTTTTTGTTACAAAACTAACTCAGTCTGTGCATATATATAAAAGGGAGTTAATTGCCTATGTGGCACTTGATGATTGGTTTGAATCATGTTGTTTTGAAATAATTCTAGAAACAAATTTGAATCTCAGATTGCAACATATAATATATGAAAATTGATCAAAAAAATGAGAGGAACATAAAGAAGTATAATTAAGGATTGAGAATGCTTCCTTTTCTAAAAATAGTCAAAAGATGGGTTTATGTGGTATTTAATGTGTTTAAACCCTGTGTTTTCATAATAGGATGGTTGAATATGCTAATAATGATTTCTTTGCTATAATAATTGATATTTTTAACAAGAAGGAAAATCAATGTAATTATGACCATAATTGTGATAATTAAAGTTCCCAATGTGAAAAATCATACATATGAAGATTCAGGTTATAGAACATGACTTGCCAAGTTATTAATGAAATTGATTCAATCCAATTGACCTTAATAAAAGGATATGGTGGATTTGATAATCATGACAACACTTAACATTAATGAGGATTCTTAAGTCATTAAAATGAGAATCATGTGAATTAGGGCTTCAAAGCATGACTCTAATGATAACTCGATACAAGGAAACCTAAACCCTCGATTAGGACTTGAGCAGGGTTTAATCTATTTAACGAAATCAATGTGAAGGTGACACTTTAGGATTTACATACATGCATATTAAATGATTGGATTCTACTTTTCTTGGTTGGACATGATAACTAGTTGATTGAATCTAGTTGAAGTATAATTGTATAATTTGCATGACTCACCATCAAGGTATGTGGTTACGCCTAAGACTACCTGCATTAGTTTTCTGATATTTTCCAAGGATTATCAAAATGGATTGCAAATACATTCTTGCTTATTTATTTATTTCCTATAATCTATAAAGTCACTATGGATATCATATTATATGCTTATAACTTGCTCGAATCCCTCATACCGACTCTGAATGTTTGAGAATATTAAGAGATCACACCTCAAATTTGAAGGTCATATTTGAGAATACTAGGACCTGTCCCCAGATTGGGAAGGTCATATTTGGTCTGACCCCATATTGGGAAGACCAACTCAACACTGAACTCTAGATTAAGGATGTGTCCAACCATCATGGCACCTAACTCTAGATTGAGAAGGTGGCCTAACGTCCACTGTAGAGACAAAACCTGAAAGGGTATTCTAGAGATTGAGTAAAAATAGGTTGAGAAGTTATAAAGAAAATTTTAATTTTTTTTCTATAATAGTAATAGTTGTGAATATGTTGTTACAACTAGATGTGAATATTTTGTTTCCCTGACATACTTGTAAAAGTTTTTTTACTGACCATGTTTTGAATTCATGGTATTTTAGGTGGATCTGGTGATATCCTGCAATTAAGGTTGAAAGATGGACACCCAGAGAAGAAGGCATCAAATAGAGAAATGTAATGTAACTTTAGGAGGATATAGTTAGATAGTTGTACTTCACATGGTAAACTTTACAAATACATATTTTGTAAAACATGTTGGAGATATTATATTATCTTGTACCAAACTCATTTCAATATAGCAGAAATTTATTAACTATTTCTAGTTATTTGATAAACCTCACTCATTTATTTATGGAAATGGCCCTTGCCCTATCGGTCTACCTAAATAGGGGATAATAGGGGGAGGGAGTCATTACAGTCACATGCATATGATGTACTTGGAATTGGAGTTTACTCATGTTTAAGATTAAACTTGGTTGCTAAGAGTATTTAGGTAATCAAATTAAACAACACTACCTATGCCACTCGACCAGCTTGATCTTATTGACCCTAGCCGATGGAACCAACAAGTTGACCTATTGGAGAGTCCAACCGACCAACTGAACTGGGTTCCTAGTGGATGGCCAAAATGTTGAGTCGACTAACTAGATGTGAAATGACTAGTTTGATTGATTCAAAGGACCACATTGATTGGGTCAAATGATTAGTGATATGTGTAAGAATGTGCATAAATCAACCCATTGAAAAACAATGTTATTGTGCCACTAGCACAAGCTAATTGACCAACTCGACAATCTAGTCCATCGACTAGTGTGCCAGCCGATCAACTGGATGGTGTAGTCGATCAACTTGTATGTCGGTTGATAGACTGGACGGTCTATTCGACCAAATGGTTACCATCAGCAGCTGTCAAACCATGAGATTTGACCTTTCGTGTCCCCCTAGGTTTTAGAAACCCTAGTCTATGCACTCATATATAAGGAAGGGGTGGCTAAGGCTCAATACACGTAATAGACACAAAGTCTAGAGAGGATGTCAAGAGATTGTCTCAAGACTCCTCATCTCATAGTTCTAGTAACGTGTAGAGCATCTTAGTAGTGTTACTCTAATGGGGTAGATTGCAAGGGGAAAGAAATTTGATACTAGAACGTTGTCAAACAAAAGGGCAAATCCTTCCCGTTCGCTCGAGAAGTGCAACATAGAGTTCTCAGTAGTCCACGTGGACTATGTAGAGGTGTGAAAGCTTTTGTTTCCACGTTAGGAGGGAATTATTAACCTTTATCTGTGTTCTACACCAGTAGTATGCCATAAATTGTCATCCATGTTTTGCTTTAGAAGGGAGAACATAAATTTACAAGAATAGTTGTTGAACTTGTTCTAGGACAAGGTATGTCTTGCACCCTCTTTCCTAGATACATTGTTGTTGATGCAATCTGGTGGTTAAGGATAACATGGAAAGAAATTGTTTTGTTTCTACTTCCTACTATACTCCCATATTTCCTTGCAACTGGAAGGTCAAGGAACAAATACTTCACCCCTTCTCATCGACTATCCGTCCATATGGCCAGAAATAATATTGTTGACAATCAATATTAGTGGCCCCAAGGGAGATGTCATCCACAACAAGTAAAATGAACCTATAATAGGGAAAAACCACAAACAATCTGTTGTGGTAAAGAAGATTGTTGGTACTCGTAAAGGTCCTCCTCAGTACACATTGGAGCAATTCCACCAAACATGTCATTTACTCCTCCACCAAGTTCAAGTTATGATGTAGGGTGTCACTATCTAGATTCACTAAACAAAGAGTTACAAAAATTGGTTCATCAATGATGTTCTTCCCATACAATGCCTAGGATTCTCACCCACATCAACTAGAACCCTATCATTTAGGGCCCTACCATGGCTTTCTATATATGAAAGATGGAGCAATCCTAGTAACTTCGAAGGTAGTGACATCCATCTTAAGTCTTGAAGGAGGAACCAAAGGGAAAAATGATGAAGAAGTCGTAGTTGTGAAAGTGATGAAAGAATATTCATTCAGGTTCAGTCGCCATGTTGGGCGTAGTTTTGCACTGATTTTACGCTTTTATTGCCTTAATCTCTCATACACAAGTTTACTTAGCCTAATTGATTTATCTCTATTTTAATTGGATTTTATTCTTCCTTTGTAGGTCAAATTCGAGCATTTGGGCCCAACCTTCTCAGCCCATCTACTAATCAGGCCCTTGTTAATTCGGGTCAACGGCGGATGTCAGCACTTCATTCAGCACTGCGATCCCCCTTCTCTACTACACTGCGACCGTGGTGTCTTCTCCCTGTTTACCCTAATTGCAGTGTCTTCTCCCAGTTTGCCCAAATCGTGACCACAATTCTCCTCCCTTATCTACTAACCGCGACCTACACCATGCCCGCAAGATTGTGACCTCGACCTGCTCATGGACCGTGACTCCTGGTTCTCCTCTAACAGGTCGCAGTTCTCTTCTCCCAACTAACCCTAACCATGATCGTGATTCCCTCCTCTAGCCTGGTCACGATCTTCACAACCTAACAATTGTGGTTGTCTCCCCTCTGCATCCAACCATCAACCGCGATCATCCATCCTTCTGCACCTAACTGCGACCTACGATTCCAAACTTAACAATGCGGTTGTCGTTCCCTTCACCACCAATCGCGATCATCACCCCTTTGAAGGATCGCGATCAATGTTGCCTCCCTTCGATCGCGGTCCCAAGCTTCTGCCACACCCGTGGTTCCCAGAAAGCTCTAACTGCAATCAGCACCTGCTCTGGATTGAAGTCTACAACACCTCCCCTCTCCAACCGCGGTCCACCTCTCCTCCATCCATCTATTCCCGGTCATGATCTTCCTCTCCGCCAACACCGCAATCACCTCCATACTGCAACCAGCTCTAGCAGTGCCGACACCCCGCAACCGCAACATGGGTTCTCATCTAAACACCACGATCCATCCTCGAGAACGTGATCTAGGATCATCGTCGAAATCAGCTGGATTGTCATCAATGCTCACACCTATCTCAGTCATCACGACCTTCATTTCATATGCACTTGCTCCCTACAACCTCCTCCCTGCTGCCCGTGGATTTGTCCCCAAAAACTGCAATTGTGGTTCCAACAACCATGACCGCAGTTCCTCAACGACAACTGTGACCGTACTGACCTGGAACCGCGACCAATCACTTAGCTCCCAAGACCAAAATTAGTGCAAAAAGCAACCGCGACCGGGTCTATAAAGACCTCGACCGAGGCTGCAGATACAGTGCCCAGCATTGGCTATAAATATCCCCCTACCCCAACCATTCATGGGCGCCTCTCCAGATACTGTTAGGCTATAGGTCTATCCTCAGCCTAAAGAGACAGTCTCCTCCATAGCCAGGCTACGCTCAAGAAGTGTTCCACCCCTGGTGCATCCATCTATCTGCTCCATTCAACCTGTTCATCCCAGATCTGAAGTGGAAACCCAATCTACAACCGTCTTCATCATCTATGCCATGCCTACGCCGCCATCACATCTACGAGCTTCTCCTCCTACTGGGAGCAAGGACTACGAGAAGAGAGAGAAGGTAGAGAAAGAAGATATGCCCCGTCTTCCGTGGTGTTCTTCCCTCCTTGAATAGATCTGCTCTGACATTGCATATAAGATTGTATCTTCACCGAGCTATGACTATCTTCTGCATCATGCTCATGGAAGAATCTTCCCTCTTTCTTGTTCTTTTTGTTCCTCGAATCATGAGCGAGTAGTTCCTTTTCACTGGGGTGCAAGGACTAGCCCCGCTTCTCATGCTTATATGTCTTTTCATCAAACATTCCATGGCATGTATGTAACTTTTCATTTCATTGTTAATCATCGATGTGTGCTTGTGGATTGATCACCTACTTGCATTTATCTTGTTATTTCCTATGTTGCGAGAACTTCAATATGTAGGATTCAAATGTCGATTAACGTGGTTGACTCCCTGATGAGAAATCAGATGAGATTCCCTGAGGTTGTGAGTGTGTGATCTGTGAGGGGACGAGCCATCTAGCCCACGGTGACGCTTCTTTGTGCCTAAACATCCTAACGGAGGGCCACAACTTCAGTTGGATATCTGTATCTTCAGAGCCGTAAGTACATGATCTAGATGGTGATGAGAAATATGTTGCCTAAGGTGATCCTTACGCGAACCTAAACATCCTAACGGAGGGTTTGTAGCAACTCTATTTGGATAGTTAGATCTTTCCTGGATGTTTGTGATTGGATACGTTTCCATGTGTAATAGTGGTGAAACCCGGGTCCATCCCAGCGATTCTCATCATTAATCTTTAATCAACTTTTAATCCTGCTCTTTACTTTCGTCGCATTTATTTTAATTAACCTCAAACCAATCTTTGTTCTAAATATTATTAGTCTTTATTCAACTAGATTTGACTAGTAAAAGATTCTTAAAAACATTGTCCCTTGGGATTTGATCCACAAATATAATGCGATAAGACCCGTCCGCTTTTGGGTGGTATTATTGCATAAGGTTTTGGTAAAACATAAGGATTTCAGCCCTGGGTGAGTTTGTTAGTGCAATAAGAACCACATCAAATTCTGCTGCCGTTGTCGGGGACAACGGAATCATCTAGTACAATCTAGTTGTATTAAGGCTAATTTAGAACTTTGTTTTTAATTTTGATACAATCGAGCATCTACTTGAATTTGACTCTACTCTGTCCATTTTACTTCCAAAAGATCTTTCCATCCTCGGTACCCCCAAGGACTAGTTCATGCATCACTCAGATAGTTCTGGCCTTACTTCTAGCTTTGACCCAGAGATGGAAAGAACCTTTCATCGTCAGTGTTACGACCCCACCTTCCGGTAACCCCCAATTAAGGGAGACCGAGAGGTCGAAGCCGCACCCATAAATTCCGGATCAAAGGTTCGACAAATAATCAATAACAATTAATAAACTTTACCAACTAAACTGAAAACTGGTATAAAAATAAAACTTTGCTTACCTTATATAAACTGGGATTTCTAAACTTCTATCCATTTAGATACCAATCTAACTAATCCTCCTGTGCACGTTAACTCTCATTTAATTCTGCATATGCCACTTTACTATTTGTTCTTTTCATTTCTACCTAAAACGCCGACAAACAAAACGTCGGTCAGCAAGAAGCTGGTATATGGGGGAAACAATAATCATGCAACTATAATACCAATGTAATCATGCAATTAATCATTTAATAATCAAGATTACATTTTAAGCCATGCAACTCAATCCATACATAATCTCGAACTCTGGGCTGTCCCTACAGTGGACTTATATAATACCTCTATAAAGGTAGAGTCGCATGACACTACTCAAGGTAGCCCGATATCTAACTCAATGTGACTTGATGGCCCTACCTCAAGGGTAGCCATGTACTAAGTCATCCATATACCTGATGGACCTACCCAATAGGTAGCCATGTACTAGGTCATCCATAGACCTGATGGGCCTACCAAATAGGTAGCCATGTACAAGGTCTTCCTCTGACCTGATGGACCTACCCAATAGGTAGCCATGCACTAGGTCAACTATAATGCCACAGAGAGAACCATGATCTGAGCTTGTAGGCATATATCCTTTGTGATAGTCATAGCCACATTATAGTTTGCATGAACTAAATTCATCGAACAATTTATTTAAAGCAACCGGTAAAACATTTGGGAATTGTCGTGAAACTATAACGAATATTCATAAGCGTAACCACATACCTGATTTGATGATTTCACAAGCATTAAGCAAATTCAGCCAATAAAGCAATCCAAGCACGCAATTCAATAATCACATAATTCCTTAAAAGAATACATACTCTATTTATTACACACTTTATCAAGAATCTACTTTATTGACTTGGATTCACTTTCTAGGGTTTCTGTATCCATTTCAGGGTTTCATTTTGCAATTAGGGTTTCCCTTCATCTTTTACCATATTAAACCCTAATTTTATTCCATTATCCATTATCTCGTCTATTCTTTAATATTAAGGTAATCTTAACAACATATAACTCTATTTTCAGATTTAAAGGCACTATTAACCATCAATTAATCCCATTATGCCTCTTTTATATTAATACTACCATTTTTATCCTTTTAATCCATGACAAGATCATTAAGGCCAATTATCATGTTCATGTTTCTTTGAATTGACAACTCAACAAGAATTATAGTTTGATTCTCAAAAGAACCCTAATTACTACAATTCTCATTGTTTATGTTAGCAAACCCTAACTTATCATTAAATACACTAGGAACCCAAATTATCCACATTAATGATCTTTTAAACTCAAATTGGATTTAGAACAACATAACTCTGTCTTATTCAGGGATATGTACAATTAAAACCATTAAAATACATATTCTGCTAAATTAGGGTTTCTAAGCCCATTAATGCAAACTTAGGTATATGAAACCCTAAATTAAGACAATTATATACAAAGATCATTCTTTTAGATCTAAATAATCTTTTTATTATCACCAGGTTAATATTTGCTCAAAACAATTAGAGAACATCATTATATTCAACTATCATCAATTCTTAGGGTTTTTCATTAGTTAAACCATAACTTTATACACTTTTTGAATTGCAATCAGAATAGGGCTTCAATTATATTTTTAATAGATTCCTTGAGTTTTCCTGATAAATTTTCATGTATAGCATGTCCTATTCTGAGCTGCCAATAATTATTTACAAAATTTGCAAGATCTACTTACCATGGCCAATCACCGAGCGCCACGTGTCCCTTCTTATTCTTTTATTGAGATTTTCTTTACTTGTTGGCTCGCGGATCCTGCCTCCTGACCCGCCTAACCCAGCGCCTGAGTCCAAGCTCCTGACCTTCGTCTTCGTCCAATACACAGCCCACACCGTCCTCCTCTGTTTCCTCTGCAGAGCATAGGATCTCGGAATGGTCGACGGCCGCCTACTCGCCACCCCTTGCGGTGCCCTCTCTCCCTTCCCTAGACTTCCTTGAAACCGTCTGAAGCCCTCCATGCTTCCTAGCAGACTCGCAGCCCCTTGCCTTCACCTCCGATAGTTGCGAACACCACGCATGAGCAACTGCCCAGCCCGAACAGAGCACGGGTTAGGCAGGATAAAACGTCCAGCTGACCACGGCTAGGGCCAACTAGATGCAGAGAAGATTGGTGAGATGCCTCAGACCTCTCGGAGGAGTCTATGACCTTGATGAAGAGGGAATCATCCCCTCTTATATAGGCTGGATGTAGGCATGTTCCCATGGAGTCTGGCTCCATTGGGGAACTCCCAAATCCGTACGAAAAAGGGGCACCAAAGGGGTTATCCAATCCGATTTGCTCTCCCAAAAATGATTATCCACTCTCCAGGAGTTCTAGTGGATCAAGGAAGGGGATTCACAGATTTGTTTCCAGGGTTTACTTTTCCCTTTCCCGATCTGAAACAAAGAACAGCCACGTTTGGATCAACGATCCAACGACTATCAAGCATCATATCAGAACATAAAAGGTGACATTTAATTATAACTACAACACTTTAGGGAAAACTTGTAAAAGCTATAACTCTCAAACCGAGTATCAAATTAATCGCAAATTTTGAGGGAAAGTTAATAATAGCTTTATCTACCACTATGACAAAATTGGGCTCATAATATAAAAGGAAACGAGCCTTTTCTTTAGGTGCAAGATACCACTTAGTTATATGTATATCTCACATATTTTCTCTTCCCCTTGCTATTAAATTATTATTATGAGTTCCTTGAACCTCAAGGAACCTTAATGTCTTGAAATCCCATCTTGGGAAAATACCTTAGCCTATTACTTATCTTTTATTCATTTTCTTATTATCACACTTATTTCTTTATTAAAATAGTTCTTTTTGAGGATTTCTCTTTATTTCTCTTTTAGTTTCCTCATTGGTGTTCCTTTTATCATTAGGAATCCTTGGGATACGAAATTACACCAAGAATAACTCCATTACACCTCTTTTCACTTGTTTTCCACATTTTACCATTGTTTTCAATTTCTTTCTTAATAAAGAAATACTTAATTAACTTTTTTTCTTTTCTTATTGCTTTCTTTTTGAAAATTTGGACTCCTTGGAACCCAAGGAACCCAAGAGACACGAAATCCATCCTTGGATTACATATCTTTGCCTTCTAGAGGTTTCTACCTCTTCCCTTTTCTCAAATATTCAATTATTCATTTACTAATTGAATTTTCTTGTTATTTGGGCCCAATAGCCAGTAAAGCCCACAACACAACCATCCAGGCTATGGTAACCGAAATCCATTTATTCAAGATAAATTATATCATTATTTGTTCACTTATCTTTAATATGAGCAATTACATTTCTCACCAATTGAACCCAAAAATTGGGGTTGTAACATCCTTCCCCTCTTATAGGAATTTTTTCCTCAAAATTCAATCAATTAAAACAAACAATTCAGGATAAGACTTTTCAATGTCCATCAATGGCCCCTATGTGGATTTACCTTACCCATGGTGCTTCCAAAGAGCCTTTATCATCACATATCCTTTTCTCTGAGTTCTTTCATCCTGGCGTCTATAAACTGCACAGGTGACTCAGGCCATATCAGCCTCCCTTGGGGCTCACTAGGTTCATTGTTTAGGTCATGGTCTGATACCTCACATAGTGATCTAACTAGGACACTTGGAACTCATCACACCTTTCTTTATCCTGAGGGATAAGGTTATCCATAACCTTCTCCACCAATCCATCTCAAATGGACCCATGTATCGGGGACTCAACTCTCTTAGCTATAACTTAGAGGGGTCAGATTATCATGTCACATATTCTCCCACGGTGAACTGCATGTTAGTCTACCTTGCATCTGCTCATGACTTTCGTCATCTCTAGGCTCCTTTCAACCATTGCATGATCAAAGCGACTTCATTTACACGCACTGTGGTCCTTTCACCAACATCACCTTACTGAAGTGATGACCAACACAACCTCCCTTACAGAGCTTCTTTAAATCCCGATACCGTCTATGGTGGTTATCTTCACATCTTTCATAGGACAAGAACTGTCTCTAGTTGTCATCTTGAACAAGCACACATGCTCTCATCAGACCCTTTAGTCTAGATCATATTAACCATTAGTTAGGGGTGATAAACTGTACTAACATAGAGTTCTTCATGTACCTACTTTCACCTTTTGAAGGGGAACCCTTTAGGTCAAATTCACGAACTTTTATACTCAACCTCATGGTGTAGTTGAACCATCTCTCTCATATGTAGTTCAACCCAATCTATCCCTTGATAGTACTCTTTCTTTCTCATGTCATCTAGGTAAGGCGATCTACCATAACCCATATTGCACCTTGACCTTCCTTGATCCAGGGGAGACTTACCACATCCATAGTGATGAACTCCCTTTTTATCCTTTATATCAATGCACTGTGTTACTGGTGTTCGTCCTTCACCTTTGGCTTGCCCAGCCATATACCACATGCAACATTATCTTAGGTATCTAAAGTACCACTGTCACTCATTATCTTTGTAGTACAGTGATCTTAAAATCATGACCTAATGTATGTCATTATTCTTCAAGATCAATACCTTAAAAACCCTAAACCGTTCTATCAGGGTTTCATCAATTTCCTTTCCAAGGAAGTATATCTGAGGTTCTACAACCATCCTTTCTTTATATCATAGACTAGGCTGGCTAATCAAACAATCATTTTACTTGATTAACCACTACGGATACATTTGGGTGTTAGCCAAACTTATCTCTTTCCTCATCTTAAGGTTAGCCTAATAACCTCAACTCCTTCTAGCTTCCAACTAAGCTAGGTAGCTATATCTCAACCTGAGCATTCATTACCACTTTGCCTCCTTAGGGGTTAGGTAATCTTGAAGACATACACCTCCATGTATTCCACTTACCACCTCATCTCAAACTCTAAGTTTGTCTTCATTAAGAAACTCTGAGCTCAAACTCAACCTTGCATATCTTGCAAATTCCAAATAGCTCATGGTATCACATCCTCACAAGATGATCTCCTTCATACTTTTAGTGTTAGTAAACCATCCATGTATCATTCGCTCCACAAGGGTAAGTTGTCATCTTTGTCCTCATACCTTGTAGCTACGTTCCAAATCTCATCATCTTTATCCTTGGTTTATGGCATGCATACTGCCCTATCTCTCTCTCCCATAACACGAGGAAATAAGCATTTGGTTGCAGTCCAAATACAGAGTTCTTCCTGTTTGAAGAGTAGAGATGGTACAGCCCATCTTGCCAGTACACTTTCAAATCTAAGTTGAAACGTGCAACATATGTCTCTACTTTATAGTCATCCTGATATCAAAGATTACTTCCATGGAACACTGGTTTTGAACCTACTTGGGTTTACACACAATCCTTGGTCATCTCCTCTAGGTCTATAGGGTGCCGACACTTTTTGGGTCATCCCTCTTCCCTTATGCATTCCAGAGAGTGCCCTACTCATTTGCCCTTTGGGTCTCATGAGTTCATGAAGGTGATCAATCTCCTAAACAATGACCCTCAAACAATGATAGTTGTTACCTCCCGACCCTATGGTCCTGTGCAACCAGGAAATTAGGCAACTCCTTCCATCGGTCTTATCCCTACCTGACCCTAGGATAGACTGAGGATTCTATCATAGTACATGTTCAACTTGGAACCTTACCCAAGACTTCATCATCTCTTGCTCTCTGCATTCATGGGCTGACTTTCATCCTTTCATAGGGATCATGGCAACCCACATACCTTGGTCAGGCCCCATACTGGTTACCTCCATGGTAACACATCCACCTGCACTTAGAGATGAATATCTATGGGTCTGCAGGTTCATTATCATACCATGTACTTTTCACTTAGCTTCTCAAGATCCTATGAGACCTCTTCAGGTTACCTTAAACCAACAAAACTGATATACACCCTACCAAAGGGGTCCCTCTCCCAAGATGGGAGGAAAACTATCTCTTGACAACAAGGTCACAAAAGCTCTTAGGTCTAGGGTTTACATCCTCATGAACCTACTTAACCCTGGAAAGCTATTAAGGCACAAGCAGATCACCTATTGAACCATGCTAGGTCATACTCGTCATGTTTCCTCAATGCTGGATCAAGATCATACCTTGCTTTATCATCATCCTAGTTGTGAGGGGTTCATCAAACATACCTTAAACTTAAGGGGCTTCTCTTCTCCTTTATACCTGAGTAGTACCATGCTCAAAACTATAACAACTTAATTCTCGTCATGAGCATTAGGTATACCACTTCCCTTCTTAGGCCTAGGAACCCTAGGTTCACTTTTAGGTGCCCAACTGCATGCTCTATCTCTTATCCACGAATCAAGCTTGAAAAAGCATGACATGCACTTCCTGTCATCCTTCGACTCGAGTATCACTTAGAGTTGGATCCTCCTCAAGGACAAACAACAAGGTACAAGGCCTCTTAACCTGTTACTAAACCTCTCCAAGGTATACAGAACTTCTTCTTCCTTTCTCAGAAGGTAAGCACTTATACCATAGCCTCATCCTATCTCTAGTGTTTGGTTCCTCCCATGGTAACCAAGACATCATCAACCTCTAAGGATCAAGCACGTGGTGACCATTATCATCCACTTAGGTCGCATCATCCTCAACTCCCAACTTCTCCTCGAATCTCAGAGTCTATGATTCCAACCTTCTTGCTGGGTTTCCAGCTCTCTCTCTCTCTAACCTTCACTTAGGGTTAGGATTAACATCATCTTCATAGGATGTTCCAGGTCTTTACTTTTAATGGATGTCTCGACCTCCAAGACTAACTCTCTCTACACATCCTCCTTCCAAGGAGGTCTATCCTCAGGTCTCTCCTGAGGGCAATGACAACTCATGTCATACGACCTAAGCATGCATCTATTCCCTTACGCTTACTCTATTACGCTTATGTCCATGACATCTTATTTACATGCTTTTTATTAATTTCATAGAGGATTCCTTAATCCTTATCAACCTTACTCATACCTCAAGAGGGTGAGGAGAAGAGAGGAAACCCTAATCCTTAAGGTCCTTAACAGAATTTGAGTTGAGAAGGGATGAATAAGATGAGAGAGTCCTAAAGGTACCTTATTTCGAATCATACCCTAAGACTTTGGCCATGCAGTCACACGGATCCGAGAGTCCTCGTATTCCGACTAGCGGTGCTGAGGAAAATATTGCCATCCCCCGGTCGTGATCCTTTTCTAGACACCTCTGTCTTTCAGATAATCCTCTAATAACTCCCTTGGGTTCTACGGAGTTTGTAAAATTCAATAATTTTTAAAGATTAAATGAGGAACCTATGCTCTGATACCAAATGTTACGACCCCACCTTTCGGTAACCCCCATTTAAGGGAGACCGAGAGGTCGAAGCCACACCCATAAATTTCGGATCAAAGGTTCGACAAATAATCAATAACAATTAATAAACTTTACCAACTAAACTGAAAACTGGTATAAAAATAAAACTTTGCTTACCTTATATAAACTGGGATTTCTAAACTTCTATCCATGAAGATACCAATCTAACTAATCCTCATGTGCACGTTAAATCTCATTTAATTTTGCATATGCCACTTTACTGTTTGTTCTTTTCATTTGTACCTAAAATGCCGACAAACAAAATGTCAGTCAGCAAGAAGCTGGTATGTGGGGGAAAAAATCATTGTGCAACTATAACACCAATGTAATCATGCAATTAATCATTTAACAAACATGTTTACATTTTAAGCCATACAACTCAATCCATACATAATCTCGAACTCTGGGTTGTTCCTACAGTGGACTTATATAATACCTCTATAAAGGTAGAGTCGCATGGCACTACTCAAGGTAGCCCAATATCTAAATCAATGTGACTTGATGGTCCTACCTCAAGGGTAGCCATGTACTAAGTCATCCATATACCTGATGGACCTACCCAATAGGTAGCCATGTACTAGGTCATCCATAGACCTGATGGACCTACCCAATAGGTAGCCATGTACTAGGTCTTCCTCGGACCTGATGGACCTACCCAATAGGTAGCCATGTACTAGGTCAACTATAATGCCACAGACAGAATCAGGATCTGAGCTTGTAGGCATATATCCTTTGTGATAGTCATAGCCACATTATAGTTTGCATGAACTAAATTCATCCAACAGTTTATTTAAAGAAACTAGTAAAACATTTGGGAATCGTCGTGAAACTATAACGGTTATTCATAAGCGTAACCACATACCTGATTTGATGATTTCACAAGCATTAAGCAAATTCAGCCAAGAAAGCAATCCAAGCACGCAATTCAATAATCACATAATTCCTGAAAGAATACATACTCTATTTATTACACACTTTATCAAGAATCTACTTTATTGACTTGGATTCACTTTCTAGGGTTTCTGTATCCATTTCAAGGTTTCGTTTTGCAATTAGGGTTTCCCTTCATCTTTTACCATATTAAACCCTAATTTTATGCCATTACCCATTATCTCGTCTATTCTTTAACATTAAGGTTATCTTAACAACATATAACTCTATTTTCGGATTTAAAGGCACTATTAACCATCAATTAATCCCATTATGCTTCTTTTATATTAAAACTACCATTTTTATCCTTTTAATCCATGACAAGATCATTAAGGCCAATTATCATGTTCATGTTTCTTTGAATTGACAACTCAACAAGAATTATAGTTTGATTCTCAAAAGAACCCTAATTACTACAATTCTCATTGTTTATGTTAGCAAACCCTAACTTATCATTAAATACACTAGGAACCCAAATTATCCACATTAATGATCTTTTAAACTCAAATTGGATTTAGAACAACATAACGCTGTCTTATTCAGGGATATGCACAATTAAAACCATTAAAATACATATTAACCTAAATTAGGGTTTCTAAGCCCATTAATGCAAACTTAGGTATATGAAACCCTAAATTAAGACAATTATATTCAAAGATCATTCTTTTAGATCTAAATAATCTTTTTATTATCACCAAGTTAATATTTGCTCAAAACAATTAGAGAACATCATTATATTCAACTATCATCAATTCTAAGGGTTTTTCATTAGTTAAGCCATAACTTTATACACTTTTTGAATTGCAATCAGAATCGTGCTTCAATTATATTTTTAATAGATTCCTTGAGTTTTCCTGATAAATTTTCATGTATAGCATGTCCTATTCTGAGCTGCCAATAATTATTAACAAAATTTGCAAGATCGACTTACCATGGCCAATCACTGAGCGCCATGTGTCCCTTCTTATTCTTTTATTGTGATTTTCTTTACTTGTTGGCTCGCAGATCCTGCCTGATGACCCACCGAACCCAGTGCCCGGGTCCAAGCTCCTGACCTTCGTCTTCGTGCCGTGCGCAGCCCGTACCGTCCTCCTCTGTTTCCTCTACAGAGTAGAGGATCTCGGAACGGTCGGTGACCGCCTACTCGCCACCCCTTGCGGTGCCCTCTCTCCCTTCCCTAGACTTCCTTGAAGCCGTCTGAAGGCCGCTGTGCTTCCTAGCAGACTCGCAGCCCCCTGCCTTCACCTCCGGTGGTTGGGAACACCACGCGTGAGCAACTGCCCACCCCGAACAGAGCACGGGTTAGGCAGGATAAAACGTCCAGCTGACCACGGCTAGGGCCAACCGGATGCGGAGAAGATTGGTGAGATGCCTCAGACCTCTTGGAGGAGTCTACGGCCTTGATGAATAGGGAATCATCCCCTCTTATATAGGCTGGATGTATGCATGTTCCCATGGAGTCCGGCTCCATTGGGGAACTCCCAAATCCGTACGAAAAAAGGGACACCAAAGGGGTTATCCAATCCGATTTTCTCTCCCAAAAACGATTATCCACTCTCCAGGAGTCCTAGTGGATCAAGGAAGGGGATTCACAGATTTGTTTCCAGGGTTTACTTTTCCCTTTCCCGATCTGAAACAAAGAACAACCACCTTTGGATCAACGATCCAACGACTATCAAGCATCATATCAGAACATAAAAGGTGATATTTAATTATAACTACAACACTTTAGGGAAAACTTGTAAAAGCTATAACTCTCAAACTGAGTATCAAATTAATCCCAAATTTTGAGGGAAAGTTAATAATAACTTTATATACCTCTATGCCAAAATTGGGCTCATAATATAAAAGGAAACGAGCCTTTTCTTTAGGTGCAAGATACCACTTAGTTATATATATCTCACATATATTCTCTTGCCCTTGCTATTAAATTATTATTATGAGTTCCTTGAACCTCAAGGAACCTTAATGGCTTGAAATCCCATCTTGGGAAAATACCTTATCCTTTTACTTATCTTTTATTCATTTTCTTATTATCACACTTATTTCTTTATTAAAATAGTTCTTTTTGAGGATTTCTCTTTATTTCTCTTTTATTTTCCTCATTGGTGTTCCTTTTATCATTAGGAATCCTTGGGATACGAAATTCCACCAAGAATAACTCCATTACACCTCTTTTCACTTGTTTTCCACATTTTACCATTGTTTTCAATTTCTTTCTTAATAAAGAAATACTTAATTAATTTTTTTCTTCTTTTCTTATTGCTTTCTTTTTGCAACTTTGGACTCCTTGGAACCCAAGGAACCCAAGAGACATGAAATCCATCCTTGGATTACATCTCTTTGCCTTCTAGAGGTTTCTACCTCTTCCCTTTTCTCAAATATTCAATTATTCATTTACTAATTGAATTTTCTTGTTATTTGGGCCCAACAGCCAATAAAGCCCACAACACAACCATCTAGGCTATTGTAACCGAAATCCATTTATTCAAGATAAATTATATCATTATTTGTTCACTTATATTTAATATGAGCAATTACATTTCTCACCACTTGAACCCAAAAATTGGGGTTGTAACAGTCAGAGTAGAGAGAACAAAGCTAGGATGGCACAAGAGGAGGAAATTGCCTGAAGGGTAGCTCAATCCCTTAATGCACAAAGAAAAAGGGTTATGCAAGAAGCCCAAGCTGCAGTTCAAGAAGAAATCCAAGTAGCTCAAGCAGCAGCTCAACAAGCTAAGTTATAAAAAAACCTTTGAAAATTCTCAATCCCTAAAGCTGTTTACATTCATCACCCAATGCAACCTCCTCCCATCAACACTCCTAATTTTGAAATTAGGGCACATTGGGTCACTCTGCTTCATAATAACCCTTTCTATGGTAAGCAAGGAAAAGATAGTCAAGAACATCTTTGGAGATTTATAGATCTATGTACTATGATAAAGAAAAATGGAGTCACAAATGATGCCATCAGACTCGGTCTTTTCAAATACTCTCTTGCTAATAGAGCCATGAGTTGGTACAACTCTTTGAAATGTGAACCCATCACCACCTGGGAGCAACTTCAAAATGTCTTCCTAGATAAATTATATCCTCCTTCTTTCACCTATGAAATTAGGGGCCGAATAACACAGTTCACTCAGGTCCCTAGTGAAACCCTTGCAGAAGCATGGGAAAGATACAAAGAACTCCTACGCAAGTGTCCGCACCATGGCATTCCTAAGAATCAACTCATCGAAATCTTTTATAGGGGTGTGGATGATGATATCAAGAAGTTCTTAGACTCCTCATCTGGGGGAAGCATCATGCATCAAAGCTATGATAGTGCATGGAAGGTTGTCACCCTTGGAGCTGAAAATCAAGACAACTGGGGTAGACTTGTAAGCAAAGGAGTGTTGAAGATTTCTATGGCATAATCTAATCCTGAGTACAACTCTATCACTGAGTCTCTTAAGCTTCTAGTTGCCAAATAAGACCAACTTGAATCATCTTTTGCCACCTATGAAAGAAGATGATCACCCTCTCAACAACAAGAACAGGTCAAGTCAGCTATACTGTTCTATGAAGCATGCAAAGGCACTGATCACTCTACCTTATCCTACAATGTTCTCTATGATGTTGTTTTGAGCAAAGTCAATGGACAAGGAGATAATGGCCAGGTGGAAAGTCTGAATGTTGTCAGCACTATCCCTGGTCAAGGACACTACAATCCGAATCAGAACAAGAACTGTCTGGGTTTTCAATATAGAAATCCTTCAGGAGCAAAAAACTGACAACACCTTAGTTCAAATAATCAACAACGAGGCCCACCAATATACCAATATAACCAACAAAAAAAATTGGGAATCAAGGGAACTTTAGATGTAACTTTCAGAATAGAAACTACAACCAGTATCAAAACAACTCTCAGTTCCAGCATCCAAACCAAGTCCCTTATCAACATCAACAACAAGGGAAACTAGCTGGCCCCATCTCTCCAGATGACAAACTGTCATCTATTGAGAAGATGTTGCAGTCACAACAGACTATGATAGCAAACCAGCAATCCCATCAAAAGGCTATTGAATCCCAACTTGCTCAACTTGAAGCTAGCCTCAAGCCACCTGCTGGAGCTTTGGCTAGGCAACCAGAAGACAATCAGAGGCACATGGAGAAACTTAAAGTTGTGACAACTCATTCAAGCTTTGTCTTACCAGATCCCACAACTCCTGTAACCATAAAAAATGTCCAAGGTGGTGAGCATTGTGCTGTTGCAGCTCAGAACGAAATGATAGACAAGGCTAGTTCTAAGGAACCTATTGTTGCTGAAGTAGAAGACTCGCCTGAGCCAGTTGTTCCAGTGTATGAACCTCATGTACCATTTCCAAGTTGACTCAATTTTACCCAGCTCGATACTAGGTTCAACAAGTTCAAGGAAGTTATGAGGAAGTTGTATGTCAATGTCCCACTCCAGGATGCCATGGCTGAGATGCCCCAATGGTCTATGTTCTTCAAACTCCTTCTTAGTCGAAAGTACAAAACTAAAGAACATCAGACAGTGAAATTGGCAAGAACATCATCTGATTTAGTAATAGATAAGATGCCTCACAAACATAAGGATCTTGGCTCTTTCATAATTTCCTGCTCTTTAAGTGATTCCATCAACCGACCAGGTCTAGATGATCTTGGAGATAGCATCTCCATCATTTCTGTTAGCCTATGCAATAGATTGGGCCTTACTAACTTCTCACCTACTAGAATGTCCATCGAGCTTGCTAAATCCTCCATGATAAAACCGGTTGGCATCATAGAGGACATCCCCGTAAGGCTTCGGAATCTATATGTCACGTGTGATTTTGTAGTTATGGACATAAAGGAGAGTCCATTCTACCCCCTCATTTTTGGAAGACCTTTCCTCTCCACTGCTAGAGCTTTAATTGATGTTGAAGCTGGAGTCTTGACCCTAAGGGTGGGAAACCAATCTTTTGATTTCCATGCATCCAAAAGCGCTAAGGAGCGCACTGAAGAAGAAGAAGCATATTTTGTTGACTGCATTAATCAATTCACTCAAATGCAGCAACAATTCCTTACCTCCAAATCCGATATTCCCTCAGAAAAGGACCATGATGAAGAGGAGATTGAGAGTGAACCAGTCTATGTAGAGATGAAAGAAATGGCGTTGACTATGGAGGAGACACCTCTCAACCCTGTTGTTACACACACCAAACCTTCTTCAGGTGTCCATGAGCCTCCTCATCTAGAAACAACTATCCTCTAGAATGCACTGGTAGCCCAACGGATAGAAACTATTGATTTCATCTTCCCTCCGCAATAAGATTTGGACTGTAGTTTCTATCGAGAACATCCCCAGATCCATATCTGATTGACATCAATGACCAGCATTGCTACGATAAAGGGATAAGCATCAACAAATGAACTTTTCTTTTGAGCCTCAACAACACTACTTTATCAATGAAGCCATTCAAATCCCATACAACTATTCGCCACCTCGGATTGAGCAATAGAGAACAATTCAACATAACTCAAGTTGTTTCCCTATGTGTTCTGACAATGCTCGCTTTGTATGGGGAAGAATACAAGAGGCTAAAATCATATCAAAGATTAATGAATGGCATAGAAAGAAACCACCAAAAGAACATGTCAATCTAGCTCAAGCTCCAGTCAGAGCCCCACCATGGTGATAGTATCCACATCGAGCCATCGACGTAAAACAAAGGCGCTTGTCGGGAGGCAACCCGATCAATAATTTCATTTTTACTCTTAATTTTGAATTAGAAAATTTCATTAATTTTGTTGTTACTTTTTAGAAAATTTTGCACTGAATAGATATTGCATCGCACAATGCCATCTTAAGTTCTAGTTAGTCTTCATTTTTTTAGATTTTCAGATGGAGGACGTGCGCTGATTGGAACACAACCACATCTGGTGGTCCAACCGGCATGAATTTTCCCCTCCATCTCGAATTTAGAGTTTGCTCGGGATGAGAAAATTCTAAGTTTAGGGTGGAGGATGGGTGGTACATACTTTACTTTCCACCCACTCCTATCTATTTCAAACTTAAGATTTCATCATTGCAATTTTGAGCAAAAATTTTCAAATTTTCAAAGTAATTTTGTATAGAAACTTGATGAAGTTTTGACGCTTTTTATTTCAATCAAAGCCATTACCTAGTCGGCTATCCCATTTTTCCATGCACTTTTCAATCATTATACCCTCCTTATTTGAAGCAAAGCCTCAAATGGGACAATTTCTGAAACTAGCCAATGGTTAGAAATCACCATGTGAAGCTTATGAATCCTAACATCATGATTAGTAAAAATGGCAAGTATTTGTCGAACAGAGAGGGATCAAACACATTGTACTTCCTAACTAACTAGCAGAACAATAGCATGGAATCGCCACTGGATCCTCATCAAGTCATTATTTGAGAAAAGTATGATAATGAGAACAACCCGATGCACAAAATTGTAAATCAAGTTGCATTCTGATATGAAATCTCTTCTAAACTTCTTCTATCATCTTCTTACCCCTCCATCCATAAAAAAGAAACAAAAATAGCCAATACAGTGCCAAACCCTATGTTCGGGGTGGCACACCCTCTCTCTTTTTATTCGCTTCTTCCATACCCCTCACTATGTAATAGGGGCGTATGACCAAGAAAGGATGCTAATGCGTACACAAAAAAATGCAATCTCGAGACGATTAGAGGAGAGATTCGCACAAAAAAATAAGAGTAGCAATCAATGAAACTGCAACCAAATAATAAAAATCTCGAGTTGAATAGAGGAGAGATTTATTTCTTCCTTACATACCCCCCTTCACTCCCTTTTCCACCTACTGGCACAACAAATGCCAACTTTGCCAATATCTTGAAAAACACCAGTGTTAGATCAAGTGCACACATGTTCTTCTGTGGGCGTCTCTGGACTCTTATGAAACTCTTAGACATGCTTGATGTTGAAAAAAGTAGGGAGGAAGTGATGTTGGAAAACAAACTCAGGAATGAAGATATTGTAAAATGTGTTCAGTGGTCTCTGGAAGTTGAGATTCTTAGTCATATAGAGTAGAGAAGAAATAATGATGATGTGAAGATGAGGCAATCACATGAGTGAAAGTATTTGTTGGTGACTGTTTTGAATTTAGTGTTACTCGAGGATGAGAAACGTTTAAGTTTGGGGTTTTTTGATGAATGCATATTCATTCAGGTTCAGTTGCCATGTTGGGCCCAGTTTTGCACCGATTTTATGCTTTTATTGCCTTAATCTCTCATACATATATAAGTTTACTTAGCCTAATTGATTTATCTCTATTTGAATTGGATTTTATTCTTGCTTTGTAGGTCAAATTCAAGAACTTAGGCCCAGCCTTCTCAGCCCATCTACTAATCAGGCACTTGTTAATTTGGGTCAACAAAGGATGTCAGCACTTCATTCAGCACCACAATCCCCCTTCTCTACTACACCACGATCGCGATGCCTTCTCCCTATTTGCCCTAACCATAGTATCTTCTCCATATTTGCACAAACTACAACCACAATTCTCCTCCCTTCTTTACTAACCGCGACCTGCACCACGCCCATAAGATCGCGACCTCGACCTGCTCATGGATCGCGACTCCCACTTCTCCTCTAACAGGTCGCAGTTCTCTTCTCCCAACTAACCCTAACTGTGGTGGTTCCCTCCTCCACCCTGGTTGCGATCTTCACAGCCTAACCACTGTGATTGTCTCCCCTCTACATCCAACCATCAACCACAATCATCCATCCTTCTACACCTAACCATGACATACAGTTCCCAACTCAACACCGCGGTCACCGTGCCCTTCACCACCAATCATGATCATCACCCCTTTGAAGGATTGTGATCAGCGTTGCCTCCCTTTGATCATGGTCCCACACTTCTGCCACACCCATGGTTCCCAACAAGCTCTAACTACGATCAGCACCTGCTTCGGATCGACGTCTACAACACCTCCCCTCTCAAACTGTGGTCCACCTCTCCTCCATCCATCTATTCCAGGTCACGGTCTTCCTCTCCACCAACACCACGATCACCTCTATACTGTGACCAGCTCAAGAAGCACGTACACCCCGCAACCGCGACCTGGGTTCTCATCTAAACACCACGATCCATCCTCGAGACCATGATCTGGGATCGTTGTTGACATTAGTTGGATCGTCCTCAATGCTCACACCTACCTCGTCATCACGACCTTCATCCCATATGCACCTGCTTCCTACAATCTCCTCCCTACTACCTGTCGATCTGCCCCCACAATCTGCAACTGCGGTTCCAACAACCACGACCGCAGTTCCTCCACGACAACTGTGAGCGTACTGACCTGGAACCGTGACCAATAAAGAACCAAGAAACTGTGACCCAACACTTAGCTCCCAAGACCGTGATTAGTGCAAAAAGCAATCGCGACTGAGTCGGTAAAGACCTCGACCGAGGCTCCAGATCCAGTGCCCAGCCATGGCTATAAATATCCCCCTACCCCAACCATTCAAGGGAGCCTCTCCAGATGCCGTTAGGCTACAGGTCTGTCCTCAGCCTAAGGAGACAGTCTCCTCCACAGCCAGACTGCACCCAAGAAGCATTCGACCCCCGTTGCATCCATCTATCTGCTCCATCCAACACGTTCATCCCAGATCTGTGGTGGAAACCCAGATTTGCAGCCATGTTCATCATCTACACCATGCCTACACTGCCATCATGTCCACGAGCTGCTCCTCCTGATGGGAGCAAGGACTACGAGAAGAGAGAGAAGGTGGAGAAAGATGATCTACCCTATCTATCATGGTGTTCTTCCCTCCTCATCCAGATCTACTGCGATGTGGTGTAGAAGACTGTATCTTCACCGAGCTATGACTATCTTCTTCATCATGATCATTGAAGAATCTTTCCTCTTTCTTGTTCTTTTTGTTCCTTGCATCATGATCGAGTAGTTCATTTTCACTGGGGTGCGGGGACTAGCCTCACTGCCCATGCTTATATGTCTTTTCATCAAACATTCCATGACATGTATGTAACTTTTCATTTTGTTGTTAATCATTGATGTGTGATTGTGGATTGATAACCTTCTTGCATTTATCTTGTTCTTTCCTATGTTGGGAAAACTTCAATATATAGGATTCGAATGTCGATTAATGTGGTTGACTCCCTGATGAGAAATCGGATGGGATTCCCTGAGGTTGTGTGTGTGTGATCCATGAGGGGACGAGCCATCTAGCCCACAGTGACAGTTTTGTGTGCCTAAACATCCTAACGGAGGACTACAACTTCAGTTGGATATCTGTGTCTTCGGAGTCGTAAGTACACGATCCAGATGGCAATGAGAAATCTGATGCCTAAGGTGATTCTTACGGGAACCTAAACATCCTAACATAGGGTTTGCAATAGCTCTATTTGGATAGTTAGATCTTTCCTAGATGTTTGTGATTGGATGTGTTTGCATGTGTAGTGGTGATGAAACCCGGGTCCATCCCAATGATTCCCATAATTAATCTTTAATCAACTTTTAATCCTGTTCTTTACTTTCCTCGCATTTAGTTTAATTAACCTCAAACCAACCTTTATTCTAAATATTAGTCTTGATTCAACTAGATTCGACTAGTAAAAGATTCTTAAAAATGTTGTCACTTGGGATTCAATCCTCAACTATACTGCGATAAGACCCGTCCGCTTACAGGTGGTATTATTGCACAAGGTTTTGGTAAAACTCAGGGATTTCAACCCTGGGTGAATTTGTTAAAAACCATGTCAGAAAGAGGATCCTAAGGAGACTAAGAAATCTAGCACTATAGTCAAGTACAACACCATCATGGCCAAGGACCCATCCCCAACTTGCATTCTCTTTATCCACTGCCCTATTCTTGGTAATAATCTGTATACAGGTGGGGTATGGATTCCCCGCACCGATATAAATGGAACCTCCAATCATAATCAGACTGCAAAGTATTAGTGGTGGCCACACACTAGGAAGATGCCACACTCCCTACTCATTGAGATCTTAAAAATAATTAAGAAATTGGAGGAAACGAAATACAATGATAAAACCTTCATTGGCATTTGTCACATCCCATATGCCAAGCTTCCTGAAAACTTCAACATGACTAAATTCCATGAGTACTCTAGAAAGGGGGCCCCTAAGGACCACATCAAGGCATATTAATTAGGTAGGGTGGAGTTACAAGATGATGAAAAAGTTCTACCACTGCTTTGCATGACCCTAACAGATCCTACATTGGCACGGTACAACAAGCATGATAGACAACCATCACCACCCGAACCAAGATGGATGAGAATTTTTTTTATCAATATTATTGAAATATAGACTAGGTCTCGACCAAGGAGGAACTAGAGGTGATACAATATAAGGATGATGAAGCTTCTTCAATTTTGTAGGATGATGGAGGGAGCTGGTTACCCAATTGGAGTTTAAGCCCACAGATAAAGATGAACTTGACATGGTGATCAGAGTTGTTGCACTAGTTCTCATAGCCCTTTTATCCCTATGGAGGTATAATACCTTACCAGAGTTCATACGGGTAGGGTGGAGTTACAAGATGATGAAAAAGTTTTACCACTGCTTTGCATGACCCTAACAGATCCTACATTGGCACGGTACAACAAGCATGATAGACAACCATCACCACCCGAACCAAGATGGATGAGAAATTTTTTGAATAATATTATTGAAATATAGACCAGGTCTCGACCAAGGAGGAACTAGAGGTGATACAATATAAGGATGATGAAGATTCTTCAACTTTGTAGGATGATGGAGGGATCTGGTTACCCAATTGGAGTTCAAGCCCACAGAAAAAGATGAACTTGACATGGTGATCAGAGTTGTTGCACTAGTTCTCATAGCCCTTTTATCCCTATGGAGGTATAATACCTTACCAGAGTTCATACGGGTAGGAGGATAGATTTGAAATTCCATCAATAGGGGGTCTATCAAAATATAGGCCTCACTTTCTAGCCGCAATCAAAGACATTGGACACAAAATATACTAGGATAATCAAAATAGATTCACTTCTTTTCTTGGGATAATCAAAGACATACTAGGATAAATTAATCTAGAGTTGTACATTGGACACAAAACATTAAAGTCCCATTCATGGCCACATAGTTGAGTCGTTACTTCAACCTACTCTTAGGAAGGGCATGGATCCATCATAATTGGGTGTCCCCTTCATCACTACATCAAAAACTAAAGTATAAGCTAGAACATGTCATTGTCACTATTCAAGCCGATAACTTTAATGCCATAGCCTTCATAGAATTAGAAGATCTAAAATTTCACTTCAAGATATTATTTATCACCAACATCAAATGGGTTCCACAACAAAGGAGAGTTTGCCCCCTACTATACACTGCCACATTATTTTCTCAATGACTAAATGGAATGTGCATTCACTCAGTTCAAAAATTGGGAGCAAGAAATCAAGAACAAATAGAGATCATCCATATCCCTCTATGATAAAAAGGATTGGGCTGAGGGTTCTATGGTCCATCTTAGGCATGACCTCAGATCGCCAAGTGGACATTGTATTTCAAGCTTGCACACCTATGGCCCACTATGAGAGACTTGATTTGAAGGGGTTACCTCAACTATATACCACTGAATCAAGACTTGAGCCATGAGGACCAATGCATTTAGCTTGAGGAAGAGTGTCAGCTCGGGGTATTGCATAAGGGTTATACCATGGAAATAACTGTAGAAGTTACCAGAATGCAAAATCCATCATGCATGTGATCATACCTTACCTCATTCAATAGGTCAATGATAATGACCAAGACAACTACCCTGAGATCATATCAAGCATCGAGGAAATCTCCCTCATCACTGAAGAAGGACAGGGCTTTCGGGCCACCCATGACAACCAACAGTCTGAAGAAAAGATCATCCCATAAATGAGGAAGTAAACAAGAACATGTCAACTCTAGCAGTCAACAAATTGTGTCCAAAGAACCAAGAAACTTGAGAAAGCGTCAAACATCACAAAGATGATCCCACTCTTAAAATGAAAGTCACTAACCCAAAACTCGATGGTATGGAGATTCCATCCTATGCGGCCTGATACAATACTCTTTGAATTTCCCCATTTAGGGCCTACCAAGATGAATCCAAGAGTACATGTCCTTAAGATAGGGAAGAGGACTATGATGTTGCATGGGATGACTACAACGATTCATGTGTCATCAACAAGGGGTGGGGCATCAACATCTTCTTTGATACAAAGGTAATGGAAGATCCCCAAACCCTCATGATCCATGTCTTCAATGGTTATGGAAGTCTAGAAATGGTGTGTAGCATACTATAATGTCTTCTGAACCAGGTCCCTCAACACACCCAAAAAGCTTGTTATAGGAACAACACCCCAATGTGGTAGAGATCCTGGAGTGGCTATATATTCATGGATAACCACACCCCCAATCACCCCCACAATATCCAAAAAATTTACAAAGTAAAAAAAATTTAAAAAAATTGTTGAACTCAGGAAAACCCAAAATATTTGAAGAGGAGCATTCTATCTATGAATTTTCTAACTATATCACTAAAGTAGCACAAATCTACAACAAAAAAGACGATGTGTTTGAAGACATCCATATCGTATATTATATGACAAATTGGAAGTAATATTTTCATATCTAGATAAGATTGAGATGATAAATCTTATCACAGACCTTGAGCAACACAAAGTAAAAACATGGGAAAATATTCCAAAAAATATAAAAGACCATCTAATAGATCCTTCTGCCACTACATTGATGTGTTTGCATGGAGCAACTCTGACATGCCTAGGTTGGACAAGCAGATCACAGTTCATCAATTGCCTATCATCCTCAGTGTTCACCCTATTAAAAAGAAGGATAGGCAGGTAAGACAAGAATGAAGCATGAAGATCGTGGAAGAAATTTAGAAGTAGTATAGTTGTAGTTTCTTAGTGCCATTTAGTTATTCTACATGACTCATTGACATTATACCAGTAAAAAAGAAGGATGACAATGTATGAATGTGCATGAATTATTGTGACCTCAACAAAGCATCTCCAAAAGATGACTTTCCACTTCCACACATAGACATACTTTTCTACAACACAATGGACACACACTATTCAGTTTCATGGATGATTCTCCGACTATAACCAATCAATATTACCACATAAGAGAAGCAAATTGTCATTTCCAAATGGGGGGTATTCTTCTATCAAATCATGCAATTTGGTCTCAAGAACATCAGAGTTACGTACCTAAGGGAAATTGTCTTTCTCTTTCATGACATGATGTAAAAGGAGGTGGTGGATGTGGATAATACGATTCCAAAATCTAAAAATCCGAAAGACCACATGGCCAATATGGAGAAGTTGTTTTTGTGTGTAACATGATTCACCTTATGTCTAAATCCAACTAAATGTACCTTTAGAGTTACATCTGGTAACTTACATGGGTACATTCTCAGTCAGAGCGGAATTGAAGTTCCCCTATTGAAGGCTTGGGCTATTTGGGAAATGTCGTCCCCTAGACTAAAGAAGGAGATATGAGACATGCTTGTTCATCTCTAATATATCAGCTACATCATCTACAATTTGTGAGCCCATCATTATGCTATTAAAAAAGAACTCTAACTTGGGATGGAACAAGCAATGCAATGAGGAGCTCTAGAAATTTAACAAATACCTCATCAAAACCCTAGTATTAGATACAGCTGTGCTGTGATATCCCATCATGCTTCACTTATCAGTTTGCAAAACATCAATGGGAAGAGTCTTTGGATAGGAAAATGTTGAAGGTAGGCATGCTATCTACTACCTTTCCTAGAAGTTAAATGATATTGAGGTTCTCTACACTACAATTGATGAATATTTCCTGGCCTTAATCCATGAAACAAGGAACATATGCCACTATCTAATGATGTATCACCTACAACGAATTTCCAAGAATGATCCCCTATGCTATATATACCATTGCACCGCTCTATACATGTGACGTTCTAAATGGACAATAATTTTATCATAGTTGACATTACCTATCTACCAATGAAGGTAGTCAAACCACAAGATCTAACTGATAAATTAGTGTATTCCCCTCTCCCAGAAGAAGCACACATGAATTTGAGTTTCTAGACAAATACATAGGGATGATCACTCCCCCAAACCAAAAGGGTGTTCTGATCCTGGTAGTTGGAGAATCTTATTCGGTAGAGTTGTTAAACAAAAAGCAGTTGGAATATGCATAGTACTTTAGAACCCCAATGGAGAGAAACTACTAGTGGCAAGATGGCTCCACTAACAATGTGGTCGAATATGAAGTTTGAATCTTAGGAGTCCAACTTTCCAGGCAAAAAGGGCACTCCACTTGCATGTTTATTTCATCAACTCCCTTCTCTTGATATCTAAAGTCCTAAACAATTGGAATACACACCATCATAATCTAGTACCATGTCAAGGACACATGTGCTCTCTGGATTGAAACTTTGAGAACATCTCCTTACACTCTAAAAAAAGAGAGAACAATACATTTTTTGAAACTCTAGAAGTACACACTTCTAGGACTGACATCGAGGCATATAATGCATACTCCTTCAAGGCACAATCACTACCTCAGCCTACCTACTGCAAGGTCAACGACAACATGTGTAACCTTGAAGAAAAGGCTTGGTTCAATGACCCAAAGGCATATCACTCAAACCAAACCACCCCAGATAGCATCTTCCAAAGAGAGAAGTAGACACTCACATCACAAGTCACATAATATATCCTAGGGTTAGAATAGTTGCATCGAAGATCCTACAACCTGACTCTTCTTTGATGTGTCAAGAAGATAAAAGAAGACACTCTCATGAAGAAGGTCCATGCAGGGTCAGATATCACACACATGAGCAAGATGATGTATGCTAACAAAATACAAATCTAGGGGTCCTACTGGAACACCATGGAAACATATTGCTACTAATACATCTATAAGTTTGGAGTCTACCAAATCTGTGAATATTACACCCATTCACTCACCAACCAAGTGTACAACATGGCCATGCCTTATCCATTCTTAGCTTGGCGAGTCAACATGATGGGGAAAATCAAACTCAAGGTGTCAAATGGGAATTGCTTCATTATTATTCCAATTGATTACTTCACAAAATGGGTATAAGTAGTTTCCATCACAAACACTTAAGCCTAGAAACTCATCAAGTTCCTCAAGAAAAACAACATCATCCAATATAGGATATTGCACGAGATCATCTGTGACGAAGGTACTTATTTCATCACCAAGAATGTCAAAGAATATCAAAGTTCTTTGGACATCAAACATCACTAAACAGTGCCCTACTGGCCCAACATGAATACATCCATGGAAGCTTCAAATTTAAACTTGATAAAACTTATGATGTGGACGATCATCTCTCATGAATATTGGCATGAAGATCTCCTAATGGGATTATGGGCCTACTTCACTTCTATTTGAACTTCAACAGGAGCCACATAGTATTCTATAATATATGAAACAGAAGTTGTTTTTTAGTCTAGATTTATATCCCTTCACTTCACAAACTATGAGAATAAGATATTTTAAAGGAAGAGTGGCTTCAAGATGATATATTTTGCCTCAACACCCTCAAAGAGTGTCAAACCGAAGCATTCCACCATGCACAGTGTTATCAAGCCTGAATGGCTCAATCATTCAACCAGAGGATCTGACCCTACAATTTTTTGAAAGGTGACATGCTTCTATGTGGCATCCAAAACACTAATTCTAAGTGCAACATCAACCCTAATTGTGAGGGACCCTACATCCTCCATGACATCAAAAATTGGCACAACATGCACCTAGAGGACATGGATGAAGATATACATCTACATCATAGGAATGCCATCATCATCATCAAGGACTACTACTATTGATGATCAATCTTTAATGACAAACAAGCCTCTATGAAGGAGCCTTAAAAGGGAGCCACAAGCTCCCACCCCTTTAAAAGACATCTAAAATCTACTTAAGTACCTGACTACATATATGCTTGCACCCTGAAGTGGAAAGGTCAAAGTAGAACCTAGGGTTTATGAGGGAAGGAGCACGACCGTTATCCAGATGCCTCAATCATCACAAATCCAAAAATAATACCTCAAAATTGGCCAACTTTAGTATACACAAAAATTTAAGTGATTGTGAAAGAGGAAGGGGAATCCCCATGATGAACATCATAAGAGAATGGAAGAAACTATGATTCCATAGAGGAAAATTCAAGTTGATATTTTCGATAAAAATCCCAACTACGAAACCGTAAATATGTCATAAGGCTAACATATATTGTGATCCACCTAAAAGGGGAGGATGGAAGAGAAAAGGAAGAATTTTAAACTTCTTGTAGCTATGATTGCAACATCTCTTGAAAAGAGAAAATACCAAACTCCACATAGACAAACTCATGAGCAATGATGTGGAAAACCATCACTAGAAAAAACCCATTCATTCCCTGCAAACCTAGGATCTTATACTAAGGTTCTCATAATCAATGTCCAATTAAAATAATCAATTTGAAGACACAAACTAGTGGGCACCTCACAAGAAAATGATGCAAAATCCATTTAATTAGGTAGACACATGCTTGTGATAGACTACTACACTAAAGCATGTTGGGAGTAAATCCTACTAGGGTGTCTCTGACACATTTCTCCTTCACTCAACTAGGTAGGGAGTTGTCTCTAATACACCAATAACATGATGTGACTTTAGCACTTAGCATGACACTCAAGTTCAGTAGTGCCCTTACTCCATATTCTCCCCTAGAATGAAAGTAACCCCTCATGACCAAACAAGATATGAACATTCATGGGAAAGAAACACCTACCATAAGGAAATCAAGGCATGCAAAATCCCAAAAATTCTCAGGGTTTCAACCTTATGACTTTGATAAAAGAGGTGGAAGAGAAATAGGTAATCCTGATATATGCCAGGAAAAATCTATAACCATACCTAGTGTCCTAAAACACATAGTTCAAAGGTCTAGATTGATTTGTTAGGATGAAAGTCATAATGATATGTGCCTTAGGGGACTAGGTTAAATACTCATTGGTAAACATCATGGAAGAAGTAACCATATCCTTTGTTGCATGTAATGAACATGAATATTTATTTCAAATACAATGATTTTATTAAAAAAAGTCTTGTCTCCTTGTATAAAAAATACAAAATAAAAAGATATAAGAAAAAAATAAAAATAGATACCATCATGGTTGTCCAGAGGAGACAAAAGACACTATCACCAGAGGTGTTGATGCAAGACATTCTAGATAGTTAGGAGTGCAATCCCTACCTATGGGGAAAGAATCATGAGTCAACCGCTTCCAATTACGCCACATCTATGCCATTTTCTCTTGCATCTTAGGGTAGTCTATCCCTAGATTCATGAAGAAAGGAGGAAATTCTTTACTTGATATGTACACTGGTGAAGATTTAACTCCCTCGGCACTAAGATGGGATAGTAGACAACACAACTCTCTAGACATGAGAAGATGATTATCCACTAGAAGCCAAGCATGTAAATTGTGCTCTATAGGTTATTAAGATGAAACTCCATCCATCCACAACACTCATCTATGGACTTCAGACTAGAAAGCCACTGAGCTAGATCACTATGTTGTTGAAGGGGCTCACCGACCTAAATATTCTTTGACAAGACCTCCTTCGTCATCCTATATGGGGGTTTGAAGACTTTGACAATCTAGTTGGACAAATACATATTCCCATACAAATTTGTATGACTTTGAAAGGTCCCCACATCTTTACAGTAAGTCATGTTTCATCTAAGAAATCTTACAACTCAGCTAGTATTCAAGGTACCATGGTTTCTTTCCTACAAGCAACAATCACAACTCCCAAAGCAACAATTTTCACTAGCCCAATGATTTCTCCAATACTCTGCCCGCATGATTAAGTCATATGCTTACAAATGAGGCATATCAGGAGGGTTAAAATCATTTCATGCTTTTCTCATAAATGACTCCCATAAAAGGACCATCAGAATGAGGAAACCATCATGAATCATCCATCAAGAAACTTAGGATATCTTCACACCAAGAAGACTCCCCATCTTAGTAGTCCAACTTGACTTCTTTGGAACAACATGCCATCAGTCATAAAGGGGAAGCCGAGTAATGTTAACCATGTCTTCAATGGTGAGAGTCACAAAGACATCCCCAAAATAGAAGGAGTGACTAAGAGGATGCCAAAAGGGGATCATTATCGACATTAACTCTCTCACAACATGGGAATAAGCCAGTTGACAAAGATGGTGAGTTATTTTGAAGCTTGCATGTTTGACTTCTTTAGTGTTAGAGAGATCATTCATTAAATGACTCACCAAGGAAATATTTATGGGATAATTTTGTAGAAGTGGGATTTCTTATATTTCTCTCCTATCATTATAGGTCATGTAGGTCTCGTGCAACACAGATTCACCTTACACAAAAAACTCCTTGTCCTATAGTCCAACAGAATACCATAATCTGTCACATGCATCTACATCAATGGTCAACGTGGACATACATAACGAGACAGTAGAACTGTTTCTCCCAAATACTAGCAGATTACTACAATTCACCACCCATAATGTCTATGTTAATTGGTGCAATATGATGTATCTAATAGATATCTTTCAAAGACCAACCTCTTGAAATATAATTCCAATGCAAAGATCAAAACTTCACAATCAACTTTTTCCCCAAACTTATACTTTTTCTTTTAGAAAAGAAAAAAAGAGTCTTGAAAACACAAATATGGCTAATACATGATTTTTCTTGAAGCAAAGGAAAAACAACATAAAACAAAAATGCTACCAAAACTTCTACTTTTTAAGCTTCTTTTTTAGCCACCTTGTTAAGTGCTTGGTCGGAGGACAATGATGAGTTGAATAAGACACTAAATGACAACACTAGCCACTCATGTTTGAGCGAATACCATAAGTGAACCACCTGTGACTAGAAGAGGAACTTCTGGAAGGCACCTCCACAAATAGAGAATCATATCTCTGACTAGAGGAACCCAATTCCATGCCAGCTAATTGCAGATTTGCAATCTAAATTGGGATGTCTAAGGAGAAGTCACCAATTCTAGAAGATCCCTTGAAGAGCTAACTATGCACATATTGAGGTGGAATCATAAAACAAAATATTCCACCCCTACATATGAATTTGTACCTAACCCATATAAGGATAAGGTACAACCAAAATCATCCAAAGGGTGACAAGAGCCTCCCATGCCAAAGTCAAGGTTAGGCCTTAGCCTCTGTGAGTCGTCAAAGCCATGAGTGTCAATGGGTGGAGAAGGCAGAGTCTTAGGTGAAGGAGCTACCTCAATAGGAAGTCGACGATAGAACTCATATGCGTAATCATTATGTTCCTTAGTAGAATCATAGTCGACTACCTACAAAAAAATATATGTCAAATTAGTACAAGTAGGTGAAGCCAGAATCAGAATTAAAATACCTACCTCTAGGGAATGTCAAATTTGATTATGCGCCTTTATGGATAAGAGTATAGGATGTCCATGAGAACAATACCACTCTAGGTACTCGTCATGCATCACATTACCATACATTACCTACTGAGAAACCTGACAAGTTCCAAGATCAGGATGGATCAACCTCAATAAAGGTTTGAAGGGAATGTGCCAACCAACAACTAACTGATGATGAGCGTGCTCACCCATATACAACACACTCTCAAAGGGAGACTTGAACTGGATTTGACAAGCATCCTAAGGTAATGCCACAAAGAATGTTGCAAATGACATGTCCATCTCACCATATTGAAATTGCAAAATATCATGAATCAGACCTAAGAATAACAAAAAATTACAGTCAGTGAAAGTGCATATGCACAAAGTATTATAATGATAACGTACTACACATACCTCAAAGATTATTATGGTCACCACTTGGCCCCTCCAGTGTTCATACCTCACCCTGATACTAAAGTTAGTCTTGTGATGACAAGTAGGAATGGATGCATGCAGATAACCCTTTAGACCACTCAGAGTGACGAATGAGTGAAGACGGAAGTTCTCATTGACCCGTGACTACAAAGAGAAGATCAAAGAAGCAACTATTGCAGATATTTCAATGCAAAAATAAAATGCAATAGGTAAAAAATTTCTACAATCAAGCCTAAAAAGCCACAACAACTCTTCATAGCTCAAAGAATCTCCCCTTTGAAGTTACCCGCAAGACACCTCCTCAAGTTCTTCAATAGATGGGCTTAGACATCACCACCCATATAAAAGCATAGAACCACATTGAAATGTAGAAGGAAGGAGAACCAGCTGATGTCTCATCTATTGTCTCTATTTTTTCTAAACAAGAACATCATGACCCTTAGGACTACATAAAAAATCACTAGAAGTTCACCCTCACAAAAGAATGTGTCTCTCAACTAAGTGAACCTGACCTCTTATCTAAAGGCCATATAAATATCCTCAGGGTTCACTCCTAGGATCCCAACCAAGAAGTGATGTCCCCACTACCCTCAATTAGGAAAAAAATAGATAGGTATCCCACCAAATCCTGATCCAATGATCTTGATAAAGTCACTAGGGTTGATGTCTAGCTCGCCAAAAGAAAAGTGGAATGCACTAGTCTTTGGGTAAATGTGTTGAATCAAATGAGATAGGGCCTATCAATGATCACATAGTGATAGTAACTAATAAAACTAATCCTCTCATTCAAATGGGTCCACCAGTACACATTCATAGATATGTGACACTAAAAGAATCAAGGTAGAAAACAATGCTAATTCCATCACCATGAGAAGAATATTATGATTCAAGATCAAAAAATAAAAAGAAAATAACATGGAAGAAAGTTTTCAAGTTATACATCACCACCTTGCCAACGACCTAGATGGTACAGATTCATCCAGAACGTGCCTGGTTGAAGTAAAAATTGTGTAGTTGGAAGTAGTTTCCCCGCTATCCTTCTCACACCATCGTGATCCCTACTCAGAGAAAACAATGATCAAAGATCCCATAAGACAAATATAAACTCTACAATGGAAGCTATCATGCATATTTTGGGTACGCCTCATCCCTACATCATTGCATGCATCCTTCTCATCCATGAGGGGTTCTCCTCATGCCAGTCACAATCTACCAGCTCAATCGGGTGATGGACAATTGAAAAAACTCAAAATAGAAAAATCAACTATATCATAAATTAGAATGTGCATCTGATGATTTTCATCCTAGAGACCGTGAAGAACGTTGAAAAGACAAAATTTGGATTTCACCATCAAAGGCCAAAATGGCCAAACGAAAGTATAAAAATGAAAGTTGTACTTCCCTGAGATGGATGTAGTGGAAACCCGCACAAAAACACTTCCAGAGAGGACTCATTTGTCATCTCAAGAATATTACTCGCAACACTGCTAGAGAGAGTTGGTGGAACATAGTGATCCTATGATTCAAGTCTAGTAGATCAGTGCAATCATGACTAGAGCATTAGCTTTTCTTTCACACACACATCCTTCAACAATCTCAGATCATGACTTGAAAATTAACCAAATTTCTAATATCTCTTTGTGACCCTAAGTAATGGATCCAATAATGAACCTCCAAAATTGAGAAATAAAAAGTCAAGTATAGTAGTTTTTTGATGTTATAGGAGATAGTCGATGAACTAGTGCAGTAACATGTCACAAACACCGCCTTTCAGAGGATAATTGCCTAAATGCCCAGTCTCAGCCTAATCGGATGCATCAAGAGTGCGAATAGTGGACTTATATAGTCATTGGTCAAAATGTCACCTTAAGCCTAGAAGTTGGTCTCCCACTCAATTGACAATCATAATGATCAAAGCCCTATTTATTATAGGTGAAATCTCCATATTGCACTTTTTTTATAGTTTCGGTCCTAACTTTGAATAGGATCACTAAGAAAATGAAAAACAAAGATGCACAAGAAAAGGGATGATTACTCTTTCTCAATGATCTTTCTTATTGGAAAAGCAGTTGCCACTATTTTTCATGATTCAACTACTCTAGATCTCAATTACTTTTTGACAAATTGCAAACCCAATCCGATTTTCATATCCACATTTTTCTCAAAAAGGAATGAGTTAGTGAAATATATATCAATGTCAAGAGTCACTTTTGTATCCAATAAACCTTTTAGGTCTCATTATAACTCAAGGAGAATAAATTCTCAGTCAGATGCATGTAATTGCCTAATTCAAAGGATATCCTTACTCTAGAGAAATCATTTATGCGTAGTTGTATCCTTGTTAACTCATCCTTAGAAGGAAAAGCATTGCCTACATTTTCCATCATGCATAAGGTTTAGCCCAACATCTTTAATGAGTTCAAACCTTTGGCGTTTCATGACAAAAAAATAGGGGTCAAACTTGGCTCAAGCCAATGATTATCACTCTTATCTTGAACCATACCTTGGGAGGGGCAAATCACTGACACTCCATTTTTCCTCACTCAAAAGACATTCATAATTCGTGAAAATTTCTCTATTTAATGATGGAGCTCATCCACCCATTTATGTCGTTTTATCATTTTTCCACCATTTTCCATATTTTTCTGCATTTTTAATCCATCAGTTATACCTACTTTCACCCAATTCAAGGTTTTCTATGAAGAATCCTTTTTTAAGATCCAAAGTGTAGTTTATTCCTAATTTTTTCTATTTACAATTGCGTTTTCATAATTTTCCCAATTCAATTATCTAATATAAAAATATTACCTTTTTTCCCGGGATATTATGTTGTTTCTTTTGATAAAATAGAGAGACAATTATCAATTATTTTTCTTTGCAATTTTCTTCAATATTCTCAGGAACATTTCTAAAATTTCTCAGAAATTAAGAAACTATTTTATACCAATCGAGATATCTGGTGCAATCGAACCATCTACCACTTGTAACAAGGTGGATCACCTCTATCCACGCACCCCACCAATGTGGCATAATGTGGTGATATGCCACCTCTTCTAGACGACTCAGTCCAAAATCCCAAATCATAATATCCACCTATAAATACCCCCACCTTATAATCTATATTTGGGCACATTTCATATCTCCTGAAGCTAGAGAGAAAACTACATCCATGTTTTATTTTCTACATATGATCCTTCCTCTAACACCAGCTACTCAATGATTATAGCTACTGATTCCTCTACTATACTCTTTACTCGTGTTATTTCATTCATAATTGTTGATATATGCACACTCTTTCTCAAATATTTACATTAAGTCCTACTAAATCTCTCTCACCTATCTCTCCTCCTATGCATCAGTTACATCTTTTAATGATGGTTCTCAACAATGGGAGGTACCAAATAGCCATGGCCATCTCCAGTCCCAAAGGTTATCCAACATGAACATCACTTTTTTATTATTTTTTCTAACATTTCATTAACAACAACCTTGATCCCCTCCATTCTTATCTGAGATGACTAAGAAGGATGAAATATCATTCATCGGGTTATATGGACGTGCTAACACCTTCCTCACTCATAACAAGATCGTTGAATCTGATCTCTCAATTATTCTTATCTTTGTTACTCACCCTTGGGTGGAGTCAAAATTGAATTGTTTTGCATTACCTACTGGTTGAAATGTCAACCTTTGTTTCTCCTTATTTTTCAAATAAAACTAGTGGCGACTCTGAGATTCTTTGATTTATCTTTTTTCTTTTTGCTTTTCTATTATTTTCACGACCATAGGATCCTTGACATTTTTTAGGCTGAAAACTATGTTGAAGTTTAATTACGAATTCATGGTCATCTTCTAGTGATATATATTTTAGAGAATAATTGAGTTGTTTAGCTCATATTATTATTAAAAGTAGTAGCTTGTATTGTGGATATGCATAAGGGAAAATGAGGGTTAAATAATTAGAAGATGTATATCTTTTTCCCTTTATTCTACAATTTTTCACATTGGTGAAATTATGATAGATTTTGCCATTATTTTCCAATTGGAGTTCCTTCTTTGAAATTTTCATATAACAAAACAACACTGACCTATTCCTTTCTCTTTCCAATAATTTTTCATTCATTGTACATAGAATACATATGCAATCACATATTTAGAAATGGATATTTCATTATGTTTTTGTATAAAATATAAAGTCAAACTTTAAATTAGATAAAACATCAACTAGATCATGTTTTACAAAATAATTATTACTATATAGTGTTTTTCTTGATTTTTTATACGTCTAACCATAATATGTTAATATGTTGGTTGTATTATAGTAAGGCATAATTTGCTTTACTTATATGATACATTAATCATTGTTGCAATGCTAATATAATGCAATAACAATACTTAACTTCCTTTTTTATGAGCTAGAAGATACATTAGTCTCCCCTCCCCTCAAATGGCATGTCAAACCCAGATGAATGCAAGAGTGGTAATTAAAGTACACAACAAGGAATTCGATCTCGGGTCCCCCAGGGAAGACAGGCGGAGCTGAACCACTTACGCTACAATCATTGAACCACAACAGTTAACTTGAAGAATGCACCACACAAATATAAATTTTAATATTTTCCTTGATGCTTTATAGATTGTGTTATGTAAGTTTTAGGGTAACGATTATATTACAAATGACCAAATCAATATTTTGTGTGTACACTTCTATTTTAGAAGTGCCTTTACAATTAATGTAGTACGAGATTAAGAGAGAAAGACCCCCCTCTTCCCATGCTCATGGTATGAATGTAGTATATATTTATAAAAGTATGTATGTCACATTTAATGACAATAACTTACATAATACATCATCATCATTAAGCCTCAGTCCCAACTATGTTGGTATCAGCTACTTGGATCCTTTGTTCCATTCACCTCTATAATAAATCATCTTCTGGTCAAAATATAGAGATTCAAAGAGATTTTGAATCTTTATATCTCGACAAGAAGATGACCTATGATGGAGTTGAGTGGAAATGTAGGATCCATTTAGCTGACTCCCACATAGTTGGGACTGGGACATTGATGATGATGAAGTATTATGAACGTTATTGTCATGAAATTTGACATACATAATTTTACACATATATACTACATTGCCCACCACGATCATGGGAGGGGGGATCTTTCTCTCTTACTGTCGTAATGCATTAAACTCAATGATGTAAAACATACACTAAGACATAATTGAGAATGTACCATGTACTTTAAATTCCCACCACAATTTTATATCAACTTTGTTCACAACATTGATTCATAAAATAATGTTTGTGCATTAGAAAAAAGTTCATTCGAAAATTACAAGTTGCCCCTACAAATATAAAATGTGTGGTTTTCTATAATTTATGTTATATTTTCCCCATCCCCATGAGCATCAACTACAATCATATTCTTGGGGATTCCAACAAGGAACCTACAACTCTCCAAGCGAAAATACTAATCAACTAGGTTAAATAAGTTTTACCATGCAAATAATATTAAATTATAGAATGGCAGCATCACTTTGTCTTATATTTTGCATCACAATATTGAATTTACAAGAAAGGCTGATTGGGTTGGCCATTTTAAATTCGGTAGTTTCTCGGACATTTCACATTGGATTGTAACATGGCATGGTCATGGAGGACAACCCGTTCTGCACCATTTGCATACACGCAGTGTTGTAAAAAATTGTCGCTGTAATCAAGTAGCCACTGCAATAAAACAACCACAACATGCATGAAGTACTACACTAAATTATCATTGCAATTAAGTAGTTTCTACAATAATGCAACCACAACCCAACAACTAGCACTTATTTCTCATACAAAAAAATAATAGATTTTAAAAACTTAAAATAGCTTTTTTATTCAAATTCCCTCTACTTGTTAATAGGATACAATGCTTAATTGAAGCACGTACGTATTTCCACACATTTTACCTCTAAGTTTAGAATCAATACTTGAATGTATTTAGCATAGTGCCAAAATTCATGAAGAAATGTACTAAATATAAACTAGTACAATGGGTACAGGAAGAGGTACATTTAATTAGTGAAATAAAAAATAAATTTAGTTGTTGATTATGTTCATGTATCTCTCTAATTCATTGTACGTATGGGAAAATTATTATTTCATTTTTTCCCTAAGAACAATACTAAACCAATAACAACGTCATATTCAAAAATTAATTCACTGAGTCATACTATAATATTTTATAATGTGAAAGTTTAGTGCACTTTACATTGCTTGCATACATGTAGACATTATTATAAAGATAATATTGCATGCTTCTAAATAAAAATTCAATACTAAAATGTATTTAAGGCAGTTATAAGTACTTAATTCTATTCAAAGTAGTACCTAAATATATCAACAATTGGACTTATAATAAAAGAACACAATGTGTACCAGTAGATAACTTGTTCATTATTATATTTGTGTCACAAATAAATTTATAATAAAAATATCATCAAATCTTCTAGTATACTTCCAAAATAGTAAGACTTGCATAGAAAACATCATATCAAAAAGGCCACTTTTGGCACCTTTATATGAATTTTTTAGCATAATGTGACACAAATTTGTAGGCCATAAGTCTATTTAGTGTGGTTACATGGATGCATGCATCTACTATAACAAATCAACGTTGTTGTCCATTCGCCCACCATCAACCACCAACCAACCAATTTTATTTAATTTTCTGCCCATAAACAAAAAACAACTCATTTGAAATTTCAAAATTTATTTTATTTACATTTTCCCTCCAATTTCTCTTTTCAACCATCCACTTTCATATTTTTACACATTCACATCTAAGTCCAGAATTTATATTTAAATATGCTCAACATAGTACTAAAAACTACTAACAACTAGACCTACAATAATGTTAAAGAGTATGTCACATTTTATAAAAATAATTGGCTATTTATTTTTGATACATTCTTTGATTTAGTATATAGAAAAATTATTTATGTTATAAGTGATCATATTTGATCAAAATATGTTTGCTACATCTATTCATATTATGTTGATGATTTCATGTATAATACTAATTAATATTCATAGTATCACTAAAAAATCAAAAAGTATACTTGATATAAGCCTGAACAATACTTATAGTCAACAAAATTCCTTGATTAAAAAAATAATACAAGATATAATTATTATCCATCATTTTTTATAACTTTTTATATTTTTTCTACATAATCCAATGTTATTATAAATTACCCATACAAGCTCAGATTTGTCAACATGGAATGAAAAGAAAACACGTATAAGCTTACATTATTAAATTTTGTTATACATGTTACTACCTTTATGCATCATAGTGAAAAAAACATATGCATCAAAGTGCTAATATCTATACTTTACAGGCTTGTGTGGCCAACCAATCCCGCTAATCTTCTTCCTTTGGGTAATATTCCAGTAGATACAACACAACAATGTGGTTGTCATAGGTTAGGAGTCTTCTTGGGGGTGTGGAGGCGATGAATATGCATGACATCACGAGCTTTGGTATGGAGACAAAGTGGCGCAGGTGTGGTTGTGGCTTGAGCATGGGTGGTGTGGTGGTGTCAGCATGGGTGCGATGATGTGGGAGCGCGTGCGAATGGGCGACGGTTGCAAGCATGAGAAAAATTTGGCTGCATGGACTCAACGGTGTGGGAGGCACTGCCTGGGTGTGGATGCGGTGTTAGCATGACGATGACCTTGGAGCTGCAGACGACTGTCACAACTTCATCGTGGATGTAATGACAGACATGACATCCTGGGCTCAAAGGTAGGTTGGATGCGATGGCAAGCAGTCTATGCATGGCGGCAGACTGGGTGTGACTTTAGTCCAAGAATGACAGTGGACGAAGAGGAACAACTGCATCGTGTGGCGGCGGGTAGGGCGTGATAGTTGCTGGATGGGGAGAGGATCACTAGTGCGAGAGTGGGGTGGGTTTCTTTTATAGTTGTGGATGTTACTTTGACTTCTCGCATTGTTCTTATTTTCATCCAACACTATGTGAGAATGTCTCCTCGGGACCATGCACAACTAGCTAGATTTAATGCCTACTATAGGTCCCTAGGTCGTAGTGGAAGTATTGGTATAAATAGAGTGCTCAATATCAATACTCTTAGACATATATAATTACGTGTGACAAAATTAACTACACTACCAACACTGGTACTAAATCACCCCGAACCAATCTACCTAATTATATAACCACTTGTCTACAGGGATTTATGGTCCTATGATAAAAAAACATCGATGTGGTTGGAGGTCATTTATTATGTGCCTCACAAATTATGTTGATTTGATTGTAGATCCGGTCCAAAAATTAAAATAGATCTTCGTTAACCAGTTTAATGGGCATTGTGCGGGGCTTAGCTCGCAAATGCCAAGGGGGTGCGTGGGGTGAAGCCCCCCTATAGTATGGTATGATCTATTTTTCATATCCAAGTAGGAATTTGATTATGGTTCTACATGTAGAAGTATATGTTCCCTAGTTAGGGTTTTTGCATTATCCTCTATTCTGATTTTGTAGACAGTAGCCTCCATTTGAGAGAGCTCCTCCTAGTAATTCTTCTCTGGTATAGTGGAAATCTCACCCCTCCCATGGAGTAGGTCATCTCGATCGAACCACATAAATTTTGTGTTCTTTGGTTGTGTGATTTTTTTCTTCTCATCTTGTTGTTCCACCGAACTCATAGTATTCTCTCATTTGAAATTTTAACAAATTGGTATCAAAGCATGTGTTCAAGATCCAAACAATGACGAGTCTATATAAGATTGAGAAGTTTGATTGCAAAATCAATTTTGGATTGTGGCAGATCACAATGTGTGGTGTGCTTGTTCAACAAGGAGTCAGTAAGGCTTTTGAAGGGATCAAGAAGATGCCAGCTACTATGCAAGATGAAGAAAGGAAGGTGATGGACCATAACACTTTTACCGCATTCCAGTTATCCTTGGACTATAAGGTTTTGACTGAAGTTTCCAAGGAAACTATTGCTGTAGGGATTTGGAAGAAACTCAAAGATCTCTATATGACGAAGTCCCTCCAAACCAAACTTTATCATAAGCAGTGTCTCTACCTACTGTGTATGGTGGAAGGTACTTCAATTTGTGATCACCTTGATGAGTTTACTTCTATTATTATGGATCTATAAAATATAGATATTAAACTCAAAGATGAAGATAAAACCCTTATCTTGTTGTATTCATTACCCCCCTCATACAAGAAATTTCGAAACTATTATATATGGAAAATCTTCAATCAAGGTGGAGGATGTTATATCCTCATTGATGTCAAAGGCCATGGTTGATAAAGACCTAATTGCTTCTTCTAGAAGGAGTCTGTCAGATGCTCTCATGGTGAGGGAAAAAACAAAAGTAAAGGAAAACAACAAGAAGGAGACACACATATATAAGTCTAAATCTAATTAGATTTGTAAATATTGTAAGAAGACCAGACACATTGTTGATGAATGTTACAAGTTATAGAACAATAAGAAGAGAGAGAATGAAAAATAAGAACAACCTACAAATGCTAATGTAGCATGAGAAGATCTAGATTATGTTCTTATGGCTTCATCATCTTCTTCCTCATCCATCAATTTTCAAACTTCTTGTATTCTGGACTCTGGTTGTTTATACCATATGTGTCCACATAGATATTGGTTTTCTTCTTATGAGAACTTTGATGGAGCTATTATAAACATGGAAAATGATTTCACTTCCAAGACTATTGGCATAGGGTCAATCCATATTAAGATGTTTGATGAGTCATCTGAATTGTCTCAAATGTCTACCATGTTAAAGGCCTTCAGAAAATTCTCATCTCAATTGGCCTACTTGAAGGCCAAAGATGTAATATTGTCCATTACCAAAGGAGATGGGGTTCTGATAAAGGGAGTATGTATTCCTGGAAACCTTTACAAATTAATTGGTGAAACTGTGACTGATGTAGCTATTACTATTTCTTCCTCAACCACTTCAAATGTGGATGCCACCAAATTGTGCCATATGAGACTAGGACACATGAGCTAGAAAGGTCTAGATTTATTATGTTGGAGAGGACTTCTAGGCGATGTCAGTAGTGGAAAGTTAAACTTCTATGAGCACTATGTTATGGGAAATTAGAAAAGAGTCAGTTTTTCTACTACAAACAATACTACAAAAGGTATTGTTGATTGTGATCATTATGATATTTGGGATCCTTCTCAATTCCCGTCTAAGGAAGGTGCTAGATACTTGCTTACTTTCTCATTGATGATTTTTCGAGTAAAGTTTGGGTGTATTTTCTGAAGCATAAGTCTGATGCTTTTGATCAATTTAAGAAGTGCAAGATGCTAGTTGAAAAGCAAACAAGAAGCTGCATCAAAACACTACAGAAAAATAATTTCATTGAGTTTTGTTCTTCAAAATTTAATGAATTATGTCAATCTAAAGGCATTACAAGACATCCCACAGTTACACGTTCACCTGACCAGAATGGTGTTGTAGAATGCATGAACAAAACTCTTTTAGAGCTTACACGTTGCATGATGATAAGTGCAGGTCTTACCAAAGACTTTTGGGAAGAAGTCATCTCTACAGAAGCCTACCTTGTCAACTATTCCCCTTCTACTCACTTAGGTTTAAAACTCCAGAAGAGGTTTGGTTTAGTCATCCTACAAAATATCTTATTTGTCTATTTTTGGTTGTTCTACATATGTATATTCAAATGAAGGAAAGCTCGAGCATAGAGCAAAGAAATACATTTTTCCTTAATTATGCTGAGGTGTAAAGGGATATAGATTTTGGTGCACTGAGACAAACTCATCAAAGTTATTCATTAAAAATGTCACTTTTGATGAGTCTGGCATTTTTGTGCAAAACAAGATGTTGTTAGTTATCCTGTCACAGTTTCTTAGAGTTTTACAAAGTAGGTGGAGCTTGAAGTTAGTTCACATAGCTTCACAGCTCTTGATGTTACACAGAAAAACCCAAATTATGATGAAGATGACACTCCTGAAGAACAAACATGTAGCATTGCCTCTAGGAGACCAAGAAGACAGATTAGACCACTGATGCAGGGTTTTTGAGTCGCATTTATCGGATAATTTTGTACTTTTTCTATGCGTTTAATTGTCGTTTTGGTGACCATAATGGTATGATTCATTTCCTTTATCCTATAATCATTGTATGCATCAAATCTATCTTATTTTATCCTATTTTGAGTGAATTACGAAATTCCATTGATTGACTTGTGTTTTTCTCTATGTTTCAGGTACTTTGTATTCCAGAACCTATCGATACCATCGACGGGTCTGTCAATACTATCAACATGGAAACAGTAACCATGTCGGAGGGAAAGCATCCAGGTCGATACCATTGACCAAATTGTCAATGGTCGTGAGATCAGCTCAGTAGAGAGAATATCAGTTCGTCGATACTATCGACGATCTGGTCGATAGTATCGAAAGGCATTCAGGTTGATCCCAATTTTTAGCAATGGAAGTGCATCCTAAGGTGTCGATACTATCGAAACCCCGTCAATGGTATCGACCCTGTCGGATTAGGATTGCACCCAGAATTGTCACGATTGAGTGACTGCGATCTTTTGGCTGCCGTAAGTCATACATATACCTAAGAAAAAATGGCCCAGACGGGGGTATCACATTGCACTTAGCTGCACAAGTCCTGGAGGAAGGAGAGCGAAGAATGGACCCCAAAGCTACACCTTGGATGATTCCAGCACCGTAGACGGATGATTCTACCACCGGAAGGCTACAAAACGTGCATCTCACATCGACGATCATCCGGATCTTCTCCGTTTCAGGGGTTACATCTTATTCTCATTTGTTTCCCCATGTTTCCCTCTTTCTTCTCCATGTATATCGTTGATATGAACATACAGGGCTAATCCCCATTATCCTTAGGATCGGGAGTAGCCTGGGGAATCGTTGTATGACAATTTTACATTGATTATTATAATTTGTCTCGATCTCCCTGATATGTTATCGTGTTTCTATCGTAATTTACTATGCTTGATCACCATAGTTAATTTCTAATATTGTTAATTGCTCTTGATGGAGGATTAGTGGTTGAAAAGGGCTGATTAACACATTAACTAATACATTCCTTAGACAAGGTAATGTACGGTTAATGGTGGATACCCAAAGAATTCATTAAAGCACTTAGATTTAGGGTATAAGTTACTACTGACGTGGAACTGACCTAGAACTAGGTAGTGAATTGTATTGCGGAAGCAAGCAATTCTGACTACATGCCATAATTAGGGATAAGGCATGAATTATGCTAGTTGTGTAGAATTGCATGGAGTGAGACCTTGCGTTGAAACGGTAACCCTAAGGATTCCCATTCCATTTGATTAAAATTAAAATTTAGTCATCGCTCATTTTTGTTTTCTCTTTATTTTATTTTTATTTTGTTTCAAAACCAACAATCATCTTTTCCAATCGGTCTAGCTGATCGCAACCAGTTTGTAGTAGTCTACTAGAATTTACATTTCCCTGAGTTCGACTCGGGCCTCACAAGGCCTATAATACTTCGATATGTGCACTTGTGTTTAACGCATGACTCAAGCGTGTCAAGTTTTTGGCGCTGTTTCTGGGGAAACAAAAAATTTCAGCACTACGAGTGCTGCAAGCAGCCACTCTAGGCCACTTTTTATTTCAATTTTCATTTTTAATCTTAATCGTCTGTCTTTCAGATTTTTTGTTCACTCCATCATTGTACCTACTTGATTATTCACATTTCAGGTACAGTGCATGGTGAAGATGCGTAGTACAGATTACGCACAATCGACACTTGAGATTCCTCCATTGGGATTTGCAGACGAGCAAATAAATACACCACCCAAAGACTTTGAACAAGAACTTGAGGTTTTCACAATGTCCAAGGAACAGACCATTTGGCATAAGATCAAGGCTTCTTCTTCTGCGCAGAAGGGGCCAATCAAGAAACAAGCTATCAACATACCCATCTATAAGATTGACCCAGGGCTCGTTCAGTTGGTCAAGTTGTAGGCAGTCCATGGACTTATAAATGAGGACACAGTGGCCCACATTAGCACGTTTGTGGAGAACTGTGACATGGTGAAAGTGGACATGTTTCCACAAGAAGCCATTTATCTGAAATTATTTCCATCATATCTAGCAGGAAATGCAAGGGAGTGGCTTTACAATATTGATGATGAATATGTTGAATCATGGGACATGATGATTGAAGTGTTCTTTGAGAGGTATTTTCCACCCAAAAAGACAAATGATCTCATGAGGAGGATACACAACTTCAAACAACAAGTCGGCGAGACATACTCAGAGATATGGGAGTGATTTAATATCATGTTGAGGAAATGTTCACATCATGGGTTGGATTTAGAAACCCAGGCGAAGATGCCCTTAATGAACATGATAGGAGCAATCTAGAATTGGTTGGAACAGGGTTCTTTCTAAACAACAAAGGTTCCAAGTGTTAAGAGATTTTAAAGAAAATGTCTAAGAAACAATCTTGGGGTGAAAGAGATGCACTGAAATAGGTCAAAGTTGTAGGGGATGCAAAGGCAATTAAAGAATTAAATGAGAAAATGGACTTGATAGCAAAGAGACTTATAGTAAAAGATAATTAAGGATCCAATGATGAGGCACAAGCTAAGTTCATTTTCCAACAACAAGGCTACAGGAGAAATGACTATTCGTGGAGGAATGACAAGAAATTCTCATGGAAGGATCCACATAATTTTCTGCAGGATCCGGATTAGAAACCACATCCAAGTGCAGAAGACAAGAGCAATGAGTTGCTCAATCAAGTAATAAAGCAAAATCAAGAGTTGAGGAGCACATTCAGAAATCAAATTAAGGCATAAGGGGAATTTATGAACCAATTTGGCCAGACTCTACAAAGCCAAAGCCATGGGGGCATAGATGAGGATGCTAGAGACATCCTTAGCGCAGATGGAAGCTGTAATTGCAAGTTTAAAAAAACCAGCACAGTAGGGTTTTCCAGGAAATACTGATGTTCCCGTAAAGAACCATAAATTCAAGGCTATCTTTTTGAGGAGTGGAAAGAAAATTTTAAACTCTAAGGCTGATGAACCAAACACATCATAGCCAGAAGCTACATGTGAGGCCATAGAGGAAGTTGAAGTCACACCAATTGCTGAGAATAGTGTAGAGATTTCTAGAGAGGAACCCATTGCGGAGAAAGATGCTAGAAAAAAGGACGACATACGTGCCGCCACACTAGAGAGCACATACAGTCCCGGTTCCCTATACGAATAGCCTTAAAGCGAAGAAGGTGGATCAACAATTTAAGAAGTTCTTGGACATTTTTAGAAAATTATCTATCAATATCCCATTGCTTGATGCAATCGAGAAAATACCTTCTTATGATAAGTTTTTGAAGGACATTATTACCAAGAAGAGGAAGATTCCAGATACGGAAGTGGTGGTACTCAAAGAATAGGTGAGCACATTTATTCTAGGGACATTCCCACCTAAGAGACAGGATCCAAGGTTTTTTAATATCTCCTACTACATCGGAAAGATGAAATTTGGAGAGGCCCTTTGTGACTCAAGAGTGAGCATCAACTTGATGCCTCTCTCCACCTTCAAGAAGCTTGGTTTTAAAGAATCTAAAAGGAGCAACATGATGATCCAACTTGTAGATAATTCAGTCGTAAGGCCTTATGGGATATGCAAGGATGTTCTAGTCAAGGAGGACAGATTTGTTTTTCTGGTAGATTTCATCGTGATGGAGATGCAAGATGAGCAAGGGAACGAGCTACTTCTAGGAAGACCCTTCCAGGCTATAGCTGACATGATTCTAGAAATGGGTATAGGCTGTCTAACCATATGCATAGCTGATGATAGGTTTCAAATAAAAATGCCAACTAACCCAATATCATCATAAGAGTAAGGACTGTGTAATAAAGTCAGACACTTTGAGCACAATGTTTCCATTTGTCTAGGGAAACCTTTTCTCGGCATGGTGCATGTCATGACCAAGATAGATAGGGGAACACTTGCTGTGGATATTATGGAGCAAACCAAGGTAGTTTCCCTTATTAAGGCAGTGGGATATCCAAGTGATAAAGATGAAGAAGTTTGTTTGTCCACTGAGGATAATGTTGTGGAGATCTCAATGCAAGAATCTTATCCTCAATTTCCTATTGAAGCTTGCCTATTCAATATTAGTGATGACTGAATGAGGGGCACATCACAACAGGGATGCGTGAAGATGTTTAAAGTTTTGCCTTGCTACTTTTCTAGGCACTTTGAAGATTTGGGACCACTGTCGCCCCCATTGCAACCTTCTTTGGTAAATCTGCCAAATTTGGAGCTAAAGTCATTGCCCCTCATTTGAAGTATGTATTCTTAGTAGTGGACGAAAAGCTACCTATCATTATCTCGGCATATCTGAGTGCTACTGAAAAAGAACAATTGATGGTCATGTTGAAGAACCACTGTGGTGCTTTCCGGTGGTCAGTTTCTGACATTAAGGGGATATCCCCTACTCTATGCCAACACAAGATCCGACTTGTTGAAGGAGATAAACCTGTGATTTAGCCCCAACGCCACCTAAACCCTACCATGATGGATGTTGTCAAGAAGGAGGTGATCAAGTTACTTTTAGTGGGAATTATCTACGCCATCTTAGACTCCACGTGGGTAAGCCCGAAGCAGGTAGTCCCTAAAAAGGGGGGAATTACAATAACTAAAAATTTGTTGAATGAGTCAGTCACCACCCGGTTGGTGGGTATGTATAGATTACCATAGATTGAACACTACAACGCTAAAGGATCATTTTCCTTTACCCTTCATTTATCATATTTTAGAGCGACTGGACGATCACTCTCATTTTTGTTTTCTAGATAGATACTCCGGCTACAACCAAATTTCAATTGAACCTAAGGATCAAGAAAATTCTACTTTCACTTGCCATTACGGTACTTTTGCATATCGCCAGATGCCTTTTGGACAATGCAATGTGCCGACCACTTTTCAATGTTGTATGCTTGCCATTTTCTCTTACATGGTTGAATGTTGTTTAGAGGTGTTTATGGATGATTTTTCGGTCTATGGTGCATGTTTTGATGAATGTCTTTATAATATTGATAAAGTTTTACAAAGATGTGAGGACACTCATTTGGTCCTCAATTGGGAGAAATGCCACATGATGGTTAGTGAGGGGATCGTGTTAGGACACAAGGTGTCTAGCAAGGGACTGGAGGTGGATCCAGTAAAAAACAAGATTATTTCCAAATTGCCTCCACCAAACTCAGTGAAGGGAGTTAGAAGTTTCCTTGGTCATGCGAGATTTTATCGGCGGTTTATTAAGGATTTCTCCAAAATCGCTAAGCCTCGTTCTGAGTTGCTTGAGAAGGATGTGGTTTTTTATTTTAATGAAAAATGTATGAACGCTTTTGAGAGCCTTAAACAATGCTTGATTTCTGCATTGATTGTGCAAACTCTGGATTGGATTCGGCCATTTGAACTCATGTGTGACGCATCCGATTTTGTCGTAGGGGTTGTTCTTGGGCAGCGCCTTGAGAACAAACCCACAGTCATTTATTATGCATCGAAAACACTGAATGATGCACAATTAAGTTATACCACCACCGAAAAGTAATTACTTGTCGTAGTTTTCACTTTTGAGTAATTTAGGCAATACTTGTACTCATTAGGTGGATACCTCTTTTACAAGAATTTGACATTGAAGTTAAAGATAAGGCGGGCATTGAAAATGTGGTTGCGGACCATTTGTCTTGCCTTGAGAGGGTAGATGAGAAGGATACTAATATATCCATTACTGAGACCTTTCCGGATGAACAGATTCTTTCAATTAAATACAAAGATCTGTGTTTTTCACACATAGTGAACTATCTTGCATTCAAAGAATTACCCAAGGATTGGAATTATCATGAGAAGAAGTGGTTTTTCCATTCATTGAGATTTTATTTTTGGGATGACCTTATTCTTTTGAGGCAGTGTAGGGATGGTGTTCTCCGCAGGTGTGTGCCAGAGTTTGAGTATGACAGTGTGCTCCGCCATTGTTATACAATACCCACCGGCGACCATCATGCTAGCTCGAGGACGGCTGCAAAAGTGTTGGAGAGTGTCATGTATTGGCCCACGCTTTTTAGAGATTCCTATGAGTTTGTAAGAAAATGTGATTCATGTCAGCGGGCAGGCAATATCTCAAAGAGGCAAGAAATGCCCCTAAATGTGTTTCAAGAGGTTGAAGGCTTTGACTTGTGGGGTATAGATTGTATGGGACCTTTTGTGTCCTCAAATTCCAACTTGTATATTTTACTTGTTGTTGATTATGTTTCAAAGTGGGTAGAAGGGATACCCACTAGGACTAATGATGTTGTTGTAGTGTGTAGGTTCATAAAGGAATACATCTTCTGCAGGTTTGGAGTGCCCCTCATGATCATCAATGATGGAGGAACGCATTTCACAAACAAGAAGTTTCTATACTTTTGAGCAAGTACGGGGTAAAGCACAATGTGGGCACCCCATACCATCCGCAGACATAGGGTAAAGTAGAGATTTCTAATAGGGAGATAAAGTATGGGGTAAAGCACAATGTGGGCACCCCATACCATCCGTAGACATAGGGTCAAGTAGAGATTTCTAATAGGGAGATAAAGAAAACTATGGAACATACTATCAACACATCAAGGAAAAACTGGAGCATGCTCCTACTAGATGCACTTCGGTCGTATCAGACTGCCTTTAAGACTCTTGTAGGCACTACACCATTTAGGTTGGCTCATGGGCGTGTGTGACACTTGTCGGTGGAGCTGGAGCACAAGGCGCATTGGGCTCTTAGGAAGTTAAATGTGAACATTGATGATGTTGGGAAGTGACGGTTTCTCGAGCTCAATGAGTTAGATGAGTTGAGAATGAACGCTTACAAAAATTCCAATATTTACAAGGAACAGACGAAGCAACTACATGATCACCACATTTAAAGGAGGGTTTTCTCAAAAGGGGAGAGTGTATTGTTGTTCAATTCGTAGCTAAAGCTACATCCCAGGAAGTTGAAGTCCCAATGGAGTGGACCATTTGTTGTGGAGGAAGTGTCTCCACATGGATCTGTGATGGTGAGAGACGGTGGAAGGACATTCTTGGTGAATGGATAGCATCTTAAGCATTATTATGGAGAGGATTTCATGAAAAAGGTGCATGAGGTAAACCTCATTGCACTTGATGAAGAATGAGCATGATTGCATCTAGCCTAAGATGTTAAAGAAGGGCGCTTGTTGGGAGGCAACCCAGTCTTGGTAGATTACATGTTTAAATTCTTTATTTTTTTTCCTAAGTAGTTTTCATTAATTTTGTACTTAGTTTCTAAAAATGATACCCTGATGTGCTTGTTGAGTGTGTAGGACTAAGAGGATTTTGATACTATTGACACTTGTGTCGCTAGTATCGATATAGTAACAACAAAGCAACAACTGAAATTTCATTATGTCGATAGTATCGACGGACTTGTTGACAATATCGACATGGGAACAACGAGAAAGAGGATTGAGGCTACAAAAGGTCGATAGTATCGACCGTTTTGTCAATCGTCACGAGATGTCTGAAGATTTTCATACCGATTTGTCTCCGGAATGTCGATACTATCGACACCCTGGTCCATGGTATTGACATACCATCATAAAGAGCAACACCAATCCCTCATGAGGATCAACAACATTCACAGGTGTTGATACTATTGACACCCTGTCAATGGTATCGATAGACACGTCAACAATCTGTGCGTCTCCATCAACAGTCTACATTGACAATCCATGGGCACCGTCGATGGTATCGACCCCCTGTCGCTACCATTGACGCATCAAAAATCTGGGCCCCGTCATCCAGCCATCGAGAGCCATCGATACCAGTGAGCGACGGATTCTGCTACCCATCGATAGTAGTGATGGATCCGTTGATGGTATCGATGCACCAACAGTAGCGGAGGCCGACCCTTATAAAAGGGAATTCAAATCTTCAATCTAATCTCACACTTTTAGGTCATATATTCCATCTTCGATCCCTAGCATCCCCGAGCACCTAGAAGCTAAAGAGATCTACATTGATGGTCTTCCCCGTGCATCTCCATTGATTTTGCGGATGTCCGTCTTCTTTGATCTTCACCGACAATCTTCTCTGAGCTCTCTTTCTAAAATCTCTTTCTCTCTCACTCGTTGCTTTTGCAAAAATGGTGAGATCTAGAGGTTCATCGTCCAGGGCTGCCCCACCTGCCCTACCTGCTCCGTCACAAGGACTAGTTCCGTGCCCGAGGCTAGTCCACCCATCCCCAAAGATCAAAAAGGTGTACAAAGAGTTGTGGAAATGCTCCATCGAGCCTACCCGATATGGAGTCCGGAAATTAATCAAGGACTTGGGAATTGAAGCCAACCTAGCCTATGTGCTTCAGGGTCAATTGAATGAGTCCCCGATGTTGTGCCGTTACCACAAAGAAGGTCATCCGTTTTTCAGTGGGTGGACAACTTACAATGGATTTTGTCATAGAGTTTATGGCATCTCTGGATATCTGTGTCCTCTTCAACGAGCTTATATCGACACGGATTGAATGGAAAGAGGGGTGAGTTTCTTTCCGCCTCTACAACAGAGATTACACCATGTCCCTTCATGAGTTCAATGGGATTTATGAGTAGTCTCATGGGAATAGCGACCTGTGCCAGCCATCACATAATGCCGACTACGACGCCATGTATTCGACATTAGTTATTGTACCTGAGGGGTACTCGATCAGCTGGCACCATGCCTCTGTAGCTAATTTTGAGCATCCATTTGTAAAGGTTTTGCACTGGATTTTATCCAACACCTTCTTTGCAAGATCTAAATTGTCTCAAAGCAAATTTTAGGAAACAAATATGTTCTTCTTCTATAGTCTTCTGGAAAGTAAATGTATAAACTTTGGGGCTTTCTTCCTCACACGCATCATGGCGGTCAAGAGCAACGCATCTCGCAGGGCCCCAATTTATTTTGGGAGTCTAATCACTCCAATCTCCATTTACCTTGGTCTGGATCTGTCTGGGCTACCTAAGATGGAATGCAAGAATATGCTCAATCTGAGCCACTTTGTGAATGGGAGCCTCGTCGAAGTCCGCCACGACATTGATTATGCCACTTGCCACATGAGAGGTATTTTTCAAAGGTAGGAATTTCCTGACCCAGCATTCAACCTCCGGTCCGACCAAACTTACAGGTGGCCCATCATTTATATTGATCAAGATGAAGAACAATGGCAAGCTGAAGTAGAAGTACCAGAAAGCGACAATGATGAAGAAGATGAAGGGGAAGCTACCATTCCTCTTCGACGATGAGTTTCTCTATGAAAGCAACCATGACACTTTGGAGCCTCATCTTCTTGTCATCCACCGCCACCAAATCCCTCTCAAGGAGGATAGGTTGTCTATTCAATGCAGGGTATGTATACCATGCTACATGACATTCATTAGACGCAACATCAGCTCACCTCTTCTTTTGCAGGAATTCAAGAGACGACGAATAAGCTATTTGAGAATCAGCAAGCCATCTACGAGAATGAGTGCCTCCTCTTCGCCAATCAAGAAACCATCCATAATAGGTTGATAGGATGGAGATGCAGCAACAGTCGTTTTACGACCATTACCGGAGTCAGAATTATTTTGGAGGATACCCACAACCACCATCTATGCCCCCATCAGACATGACATTCTAGGGGCATTATCCTGTTTGGGATCCCAGCAGCCACCAGTACCCACCACACCCACCACCAGAGTAGTAAAGGGGTATCACGGTTCCACCTCTTAAGTCTGGATTTTGACTATGAGGCCATAGTCGAGTTCAATCTTGGGAGGGTGCTGGAACAACATCTATCTAGTTTTTCTTTATTTTATTTCATCTTTTATTTGTCTTTGCAATTTTCATCCTTCTTTATCTTAGTTTTCTTAATTGCTAGATTCACTATTTTCTAGGATCCACTATCTATCTAGTGTAATCAGTGGAGTCTAATTTAATTGCATGTCATCTCGATGTTTTCACTTGGGGGTTTGTGAGAGGATGATTTTCAATGAAAAATATTTAAGAGATTGTAAGCTTGTCTTGCGAGAACTTGAGGATATCACTTGTAAAACTCATTGGGTAGGTCAACTTTAAAACATATGAACATGATTGAATATCCTTATGGTTCATGTTTAGGGGATTGATATCGATGTTGATCCCTAAACTGACCAAATGTTAACGTGACTTTAATTTGAAGAGAGAGAGAAATCCCTTGATTAATGGGTACGCAAATTAGTAAGGAGGGACATATAATTCATTCTTAAGTTTCTATAAATTAGTCGTGTGATCTAATCCATTGCAATTTCATTCATACTACACCATAAGAATTGGGAGCACATTACTGTCTTTCACTTTTGATTGTATTCCATGTAGATAGGTAGTGCATTATATCTATTGTTGCATAGTTTTGCATGAAAAAAAAATCAAGAGTTGTTATACATGTGCATTATCCTTAGGTGCATGTCATGGTAGTTGCATAATTGTCATTATGTAGTTGCATTCTCAACTTTCGAGCATATAACACATCATGTGTCTTATTTTCTCCTGAAACATTATAGGTGGTGAACTTGTTCCATACCCTCTAAATAGAATGCATGAAATGTACAAGTTATGTAAAAAGAAGAAATCCCAACAAATAATCCCTTGCCATTTATGAAAATGAGGGTTTGAAAAAAAAAGAGAAAACAAACAAGATTGAGAAGTAGGTATGAATAAGAGGGAGAAAGGAACATGTTCTCACCCGCATATTAGGAAGAACAAGCACATCGTGTAGTTTTCTTAGATATTACATCTCACATTGAGATGGAATGATAGTGCATGCACCATTCCACCAAAAATGTAGCATGAGGACATTTTCATATGCATTCACATCATGATAGGTCATTATTGTTTTTTGCATGATTGACTATACTGTGCCTCCATTTCTTCCACAACCACCTATTCCATTCAGCTATTGCTCTAAGTAGTAGGCCACCTATGATTTTCTCCGCATTCATGTACATCAAGAGAGCTTCTTTGATTTAGATGGTAGTTAGAGAAAATGAGCAACGTAGATAGGAGATCACACGATGCACCAAGCCTGAACCTGATGATTTTATTATATTAACTGCTTTACTTGATAGTGTTTTTGATCTTGGGATGGATATCTATCATTGATGATTATTGTCGCCTAAAGGGTAGTTATCATTCTGTGGTTGGTAAAGGCCGGTATGTGTTTTGCATGTGGGAATCATACTGCGATATCATTTATGTGATTATGTTCTTTAGTTGACCCTCTCAATCAAGATTTTATAGTTTTATGCTCGAGGATGAGCAAGATTCAAGCATAGGGGAGCTTGATGTAGGGTTTTTGAGTTGCATTTATAGGCTAATTTTGTACTTTTTCTATCTGTTTAATTGTCATTTTGGTGACTATAATGGCATGATTCATTTCCTTTAGCCTATAATCATTGTATGCATCAAATCTATCTTATTTTATCCTATTTTGAGTGAATTATGAAATTCCATTGATTGACTTGTGTTTTTCTCTCTGTTTTAGGTACTTTCTATTCCAGAACCTGTCGATACCATTGATAGGTTCGTTGATACTATTGACATGGCAATAGTAACCAAGATGGAGGGAAAGCATCTAGGTCGATACCATCGACCAAACTGTCGATGGTTGCGAGATCAGCTCAGCAGAGAGAATATCGATCCGTCGATACTATCAACGATCTGGTCGATAGTATCAAAAGGCATTCATGTTAATCCTAGTTTTTAGTGACGGAAGTGCATCCTAAGGTGTCGATACTATCAACACCCCCTCGATGGTATCGACGCCGTCGAATCAGGATTGTAACATATTGTTAACCTTGGGATATCAATCCGTAACCATCTCATCATTGTGGTTCAGGAGAGTGGTTATTCAAACCCTCAGATTATCATAACACTTGCTACCAAGTGACATATAAGCAACAAATCATCTAACAACATGACCTTGATTGAAGCAATGTATATACTTTTCACATATCATTACTCTAAAAGCTTATAATTGTTTTCAAGGAATATGACATCATAACTCATACCTGGCTATGATCACCTCATAATATCAACCTGTATGACTTATACAAATAAGGACATGCATATATAACAATGTTAGCACAATACCAAAACTTTTCAATTTCTTTAAAGGACACCACGGCCATGCCACCTTGCACGGTCGTGCAAAGTAAGGCTACCACGGCCGTGCTCCCTTGCACGGTCGTGCAAGTTAAGGATACCACGGTCGTGCTCCCTTGCACGGTCGTGGTACAGGAGATCATTACATGACTCATATTTATATATGTAATATATATGTATTCTAATTTCTCATTCTTTCAAATTGATTACGTCACATCAACCCTTCAACCAAGTACATACTACTATGGTTAACATAGTGTATCAAGCTATTAATCCTATAAACAATTAAGAATTCTCCCTTTAATTGGTTCTAATCACTTAGGTATTATTAGGGTTACAACCTTCGCACCTTCATTGATTATCATTACTAATCATTATTGGATCAATAGAACATTCATCATCTTAATTCTCAAAGATTCAAACACATTGGACCTCCACTTCATAAGGTATCCAATTGAATTAGGGTTTCCAATGTTGATTCCTTCAATCATTGAATTCATGGAACCAATCATCAATTGGATCTATACTCATACCTTAATTGAGTTTAATAGGTCAACCTTCAACTGATTTGTCCCTCACTTGACCCTCAATTGACCATCAATTAGGGTTTACAAGCGGTTGCGATCTTTGAGCGGTCGCAAGTCATACATATACCTAAGAAAAAGACGGCCCAGATGGGGGTATCACGTTGCACTCAGCCGCACAAGTCCCAAAGGAAGGAGAGCGAAGAACGGAGCCCAGAGCTACACCCCGGACGATTCCAGCACTGTGGATGGATGATTCTACCGTCGGAAGGCTGCAAAATGTGCATCTCACATCGAGGATCATCTGGATCTTCTTCATTTCAGGGGTTACATCATATTCTCATTTGTTTCCCCATATTTCCCTCTTTCTTCACCATGTGTATCGTTGAGATGAACATGCAGGGCTAATCCCCATTATCCTTAGGACTGGGAGTAGCCCGGGGAATCGTTGTATGACAATTTTACATTGATTATTATAATTTGTCTTGATCTCCCTGCTATGTTATCACGTTTCTATCACAATTTACTATGCAAGATCACCATAGTTAATTTCTAATACTGTTAAATGCTCTTGACGGAGGATTAGTGGTTAAAAAGGCATGATTAACACATTAACTAATAAATTCCTTAGATAAGGTAATGTACAGTTAATGGTGGATACCCAGAGAATTCATTAAAGCACTTAGATTTAGGGTATATGTTACTACTGACGTGGAACTGACCTAGAACTAGGTAGTGAATTGTATTGCGGAAGCAAGCAATTCTGAATACAGGTCATAATCAGGGATAAAGCACGAATTATGCTAGTTGTGTAGAATTGCATGCAGCGAGACCTTGCGGTGAAATCGTAACCCTAAGAATTCCCATTCCATTTTGTAATGTCTATCTCGAGAAAACAAGATTAACTAATGTGGAAGAGTTCACTAAGCAGCAAATTACCAAAAATCACTAAAATTTAAAACTTTTTGTGAAGAGATCTTTAAATGGTAAAGCTTTTTCATAAAGCAACATGATAAGTTATTTAGAAACTGATCCATCTGTACATCTCTGTAAGGTTGTATCTCGAGGTTACAGTCATCAACTACCATGTTAACTATATAAGGCAAGATATAGAAATCTCGAGGTACTGGACCAAAAACTCGAAAACACTAACTTATTACTCCGAGGACCTGAGAGTACAAAGATGACACATAGGACTCTAACTACATCTATATGTGGCATAACAGCCAGTGTCTCCACCTGAAACTTCACTGCTGTCCCTGGTACTGTTGATGCTGCCCTTCACCTATTGAAGGATTTCTGCCTCCTCGCCCATGTCCACCTAAAAATGTGTTTCCCACAGGGTGAGACAATTATAAAATTGTCCCAGCGAGAGATATAACTCTTCTCCAGAAACATAATTATTGCATCTTAAGAGAATAAATGTACACAATGAAGTTATATTTGTCTAGGAGTAGTTAAAACAATGTTTAAAAGATTAAACCATTCCTCCTATTAAAGCAATATAGCTATAATTTGATAAACACATACACCATTTATCTTTTAAGAAATAGAAGAACATGTATGGCATTTATTTACTATAAAACCATTATTACAACACTAACTCTCTTCAGACTTAGATCATATATCTAATGTCTGACATTATTATTGGGGAGTCATGTCCTGTAGCCATACTTTTTCTCACAAAGTGTTAGGATCTCAATTCCTCAACTTATCAAGTACCTTTCTAAATTTATCATCATGATTATAGAATCTATGTACTTGAACTAATAATTTACCATTCACTAGGTATCATAGCACATCATTATACTTGAATCATGTAAAGTAATTTCAATACATATGATATCATAATCCTTACCTGGATATGATCACCTCTTTATGAAAACCTACATGATCAATATTTACTAATAACATGCATATTGTATCATAACAGCACAATACAGGTTCTTCTCAAATTATATATGTGATACCACGACCGTGCTACCTTGCACGGTCGTGCAAAAAAGGACTCACAACGACCGTGTCATAATACCACGACTGGTTTCTAGGGTTAGGATTCTCATTTAATCCAAATAGAGTTATTCAACCTCTTAACTAGATTAGGAATAGTGATTCCTATCTCATTTCTCAATCATGGAGTTTCATGCTTAAAAGCATAACTCAGAATTAGGGTTACTTGTTCATATCATCACATCTCCCTAGATTAGGGTTTACTATTCACATAGCACCACATTACCCTGGATTAGGGTTTACTATTCACATAGCATCACATTACCCTAGATTAGGGTTTACTATTCACATAGCATCACATTACCCTAGATTAGGGTTTACTATTCACATAGAATCACATTACCCTAGATTAGGGTTTACTATTCACATAGCATCACATTACCCTAGATTAGGGTTTACTATTCACATAGCATCACATTACCCTAGATTAGGGTTTACTATTCACATAGCATCACATTACCCTAGATTAGGGTTTACTATTCACATAGCAGTGAATTGAGATCATGCCATCATTATGTATGAAGATTACTTCCATTCATGTCTTCACTTAGGTTAAGATTCATTGATCATCATAATTAGGGTTTCCAAGATCCCATTGTAAAGGATCATACCCGAATTATGTGTATTCATGCATGTTGGAATTATATTACTTGATTCTCATTCATATTAGGAGTCTTCTCTCCCCTCTTATTATTAAATGATGTTTACATCTCTTATGATTAGGTTAGGTCAATTCAACCTTGGTAACATAAGTCACATTATTACTACAATGTTCATTAGGGTTTGCTTGATCAAGAGGTGTTGACTACTTAAACCCATCAAGGGTACTTTAGTAATGTTCACCATTGATCATAACATGCTTCAATCAACTAATTAATTGTTCCCTTAATGTCTTTAGGTATCATTAGGATTTATATTAATCAACCATTAAACCATCTAAGCCTTTAAAGCATTAAGCATTCTTGACCTTAAAAGACCCCAAACGGTTTTGCACTTTCAACCTCCAAACGGTTTGAAACTGCATGACCACCAAACGGTCTTGAGACCGTTTGGACCCAAACTGTCTTGAGACCGTTTGGACCCAAACGGTCTTGAGACCGTTTGGTCCAAACACCCTCAAAACCACATGGACCAAAAAGTGTATTAACACTTCCAATTGAGTTAGGGTTTTCAATGTTGAACCCCTCAATCGTTCATGCCATGGCTAACCATTTATCAATTGAGCCAATTAAGTTAATACTCAACTGATTTGACCCTCAATTGATCACCAATTAGGGTTTGGATGGATTGCATTAGGGTTGGAATCGATCATCCTTCAACATGCATCAATATGAGCTTAATTGATGTTGAACCTATTGAACCATCACTCAATTGGGTCATGACCTGACCCCAAACGGTCTTGAGGTCATTTGGATAACATCCAAATGGTCTTGAGACCGTTTTCCCATCATATCATAAACATACAAGTCAACCAATTAAGGTTTGGAACATTGGTTTGATCATCAAATCAGCTATTGATTACACTTTAATTTAGTAACATTGGATCATCAATTTCTTAACCATACTCACCCATGGACCTTAAAACGGTCTTGGGTGACCTCCAAACGGTCTTGATACCGTTTGGCTCATCCAATCCTTGGATTCTAGTGAAAAATCATTAGGGTTTTCTCTATTGAGTTGATCATCAAATCAACACTTAATTGCAAAGTGATTTGCTACCTTTAGACCTTCAATTGGTCAACCATTCTTAACTCAAATAAAAACGGTCTTGGCTGACCCCCAAATGGTCTTGAGACTGTTTGGGTGATCCCCAAACGGTCTTGAGACCGTTTGGGCTAAATAACCCAAAAAGTCAAATCAATCAATTGAAAATCAACACTTAATCCAATTAGGGTTTTCCTAATTGATTAGCCTTCAACTCATTATTCCTTTGGAATTAACCTATAAAATTTGGTGGGTTATCAACCAACATAATTAGGAACAGGAATCACAAACATTTAACCCTTGGTCAACTCCCTCAAACGGTTTTGAAACCGTTTTCCCAAAAAGGTCAAGTTAATCAGGTTGGAAATCAGCACTTAATCCAATTAGATTTACCTAATTGATTGGCCTTCAACTCATGATTCCTTTGGATTTAACCTATCCAATTTGGTTAGTTATTAACCAACCTAATTATGAACAGTAATATCAAACGGTAAACCCTTGGTCAACTCCCTCAAACGGTTTTGAAACCGTTTTCCCAAAAAGGTCAAGTTAATCAGGTTGGAAATCAGCACTTATTCCAATTAGGTTTACCTAATTCATTGGCCTTCAACTCATGATTCCTTGGGAGTTAACCTATAAAATTTTGTGAGTTATTAACCAAAATAATTATGAACAGGAATATCAAATGGTCAACCCTTGTTCACTCCCTCAAACGGTTTTGAAACCGTTGCCCAAAAAGGTCAAGTTAATCAGGTTGGAAATCAGCACCGAATCCAATTATGTTTACCTAATTGATTGGCCTTCAACTCATGATTACTTGGGAGTTAACCTATCAAATTTGGTGAGCTATTAACCAACATAATTATAAACAGGAATCTCAAACGGTGAACCCTTGGTCAACTCAACCAAACAGTGTTGGAGACCGTTTGCTCCAACTGACCTTGTAAACCCGTTTGCCCTTCAAACAGTTTTGCAAACAGTTTGCCCCAAACGGTTTTGCAAACCGTATGGCCAGGGGGGGGGGGGGCAACACCATTTTCTAAAATAGCATTGGTATTCACTACCCCTTCTTCTACCTACAGATCAAGGCCTGTTCTCCACGGTTTTTCTTGCAAGAGTGCAAAGAAGGATGGAGGGAAGAAGAACAAGCAACATTTGCAAGAAAGAAAGATGCATAACAAAGTTTAAGGGTTTAGAGTTATAAAACCCGCCTTAGAACCAGATCTAGAGCTCCAAGCTTCGAATATTTAATGGTGGATTGAGCTCCACAGGTCGTCCAAGGTTTGTTCTTCAAGAATTGGTTGGAAAGGATGGTTAGAAAGAAGAACTAAGTAAGAAAAACTAGCAAACCAACCTTGCATCATGATTTCCTCCATGAATCCGAGCTAGATAGTGGTTAAAGATTACCCAACTCTACTTGTCCATTCTCCTATGCTCCTGAGATCCTTCCTTAGTCGGCCACAATAAGAGATAAGTGAAGAGAGAAAGGGAAACGATCCCTTGGTGTAAAAGAAAGGTGTATATATACTTTGGGCATGTTTTCAAGATAAGGACAATCTTTTCTTCTATTTCTCATATGGGTCCTTATCTCCTTCTTGTCCATGCCCCTCCTTTCTAAACTTAAGCAAAAATCCTTCTTTAACTAAGGTTTAGAGGAAAAGAAGCCAAACATCCTTCTAAGTTGCACACATAAAGGGTCATTTTGCTTACAACTTAGTTATTTAATTGCAAGGGTTTTCCTTCTTATTTGATTAGTCAAATGAAGCGCCCTCTTCATCACTTTTAATCTAATTTATGCCAAGAGTCATAAAAGATACTCTAAAAGGTATATTTTACATGTTGCACCACAGGTTTTGGGTAAATTGCACTTTACACCAAAACTAGGTTTGAAAGTACAAGGATTGCTCTACAAGCTATATTTTGGTGCCCAAACTTGGAGAACCCATAAAACTTCATCATATTCATTCTTATGATGTCTTATCATCAGAGGAACATATGAACATGTGCAATTTGCAAGTTAACCCCTCTAATTGGGTAATTTGAACATAGGTCCCTATTAAACAAAACAATCTTACAACATTGTTCAAAAAGGGCAGAAATGAAAATATAGATTCTTATAAAGCTTTAATGACATATCAAGGGTTAACCACAAGCCTCTAATCATAATTTTAAGCAAAACACCTAGGGTTAGTTCATAACCCAGGTCAGGGGTGTTACAAATTATAAACCCCTAACAAGGATTTTGTCCCTGAAATCCCAGGAAAAGGAGTGACAAATTATTCATTAGTAAGGCCCTCAAGTTTCCCCATATTATCTCAAAATTATGATGATATTATGGATTTGTAATTCACACAAAGTACCTGTCATTTATTACTTCTTATCATTGTTTATGTTTGTGCAAAGCATAAACCCCTAACATAAGGTGTCCATACTTTTGAAAGGAAGAAGCATAAAAGAACATTCTTCTAGTATCACCCAAGAATGTTTACCAAAAGAGAAACATACATACCTTAACACATATAATTCACTCAGTAATCCTTTATTTATTTGAAACAGTTCACTAAGAAAGTTTGCTAATCAATTAATTTGGAAATATTCACTGAGAAGATTCACTAAGCGATTTGTCTTGGAATATTTTACTAAGTAGATTTACTAAGTATTTTGTCTCAAAAGCTTTCACTGAAGGAGTTCATTGAGTATGCTTACAAAGTATTTACTGAGGAAATTCACTGAGTATGTTCACTAAGTATGTTTACTAAGTATATTCACTAAGTATTTATTAAGGAAATTCACTGAGTATGTTCACAAAGTATGCTCACTAAGTATGTTCACTAAGTGTTCACTGAGGAAATTCACTGAGTATGTTCACTAAGTATATTCACTAAGTATTCACTGAGGAAATTCACTGAGTATGTTCACTAAGTATGTTCACTAAGTATATTCACTAAGTATTCACTGAGGAAATTCACTGAGTATGTTCACTAAGTATGTTCACTACATATGTTTACTAGGTATTCACTGAGGAAAATTTACTGAGTATATTCACTAAGTATTCACTGAGGAAGTTCACTGAGTATATTCACTAAGTATTCACTAAGGAAGTTCACTGAGTATATTCACTAAGTATTCACTGAGGAAATTCACTGAGTATATTCATTAAGTATTCACTGAGTATATTCACTAAGTATTCATTAAGGAAGTTCACTTAGTATATTCACTAAGTATTCACTAAGGAAGTTCACTGAGTATATTCACTAAGTATTCACTGAGGAAATTCACTAAGTATATTCACTAAGTATTCACTGAGGAAGTTCACTGAGTATATTCAAATAGTATTCACTGAGGAAGTTCACTGAGTATATTCACTAAGTATTCACTAGGGAAGTTCACTGAGTATATTCACTAAGTATTCACTAAGGAAATTCACTGAGTATATTCACTAAGTATTCACTGAGGAAGTTCACTGAGTATATTCACTAAGTATTCACTAAGGAAGTTCACTGAGTATATTCACCAAGTATTCACTGAGTATATTCACTAAGTATATTCACTAAGTATTCACTAAGAAGATTCACTGAGTATGTTTATTTAGAAGTTTCACTTAGCTTTTCTCATTAATTTCCTTATACTCTCTAGATTGTTTCAGAATAATTACCTGATCAGAGTAATAAAAAAAATAACAATCTAAGAGTTTCATACTTGCCTTATCTAAAATAACCATATACCTGGCCAGGGTATATGAGTATTGAGATTAGGTAGTATGTATTTTACTTATCATCATATTCCTCATTTTTTTATATCATTATACACACAGGATTGACCATACTAGATTATTCTTCAGGTATCACATCTATATCTTATCTTTTAATACAAAATTAAGGGAGATTATAAATTGTTTTAAAGAATAATGAGTAAGATATAAGTTATTATCTCCCTTGTGTCCTTCTAGGACTTACTCAAAGGAAATCAAAAACAGCTAATTTTCATATCTTTAATACATAGAATCCTGATATGAAATATCAAAACAAAACTTTTTTCATCTGACATGTCTGGGACGTATGTCCACATCCTCTATTGTTATATTGCTTCCCTTGTGAGCATTGCAGACTCTGTCCTTGAGGTTGAGTCATTATTGTATTCCTGTCTGGACAATCCTTTGCCAGATGTCCCGGTTGTCTACATTGGTAACAGATCCTGGGAGCAAAGTGTCTATATGATCTAGTTACCAATGTTGATGCTATGTTAGAGGGTCTTCTTGGTATACTAATATGATCCCTACTTCCACTTGACATCCATTGTGTCTAGGAAGAAAATCCTGATATTGACGTCGGTATAGAAAATCTTGGCTTCTTAAAACTTCCAGGCCTTTGATCTTGAGGCTGGGTGTACATCTTCTTACTACTTTTCTATTGTTTCTCGATTTCCGACCTCTCTATCCTTCTTACTGACTCCACAAAGGTGACAAACCTTTCTCTGTTCTCTAAGGCAGACATAGGAGTGGCTAGTTCAGCGTTCAATCCCTTTTCAAAATGTTGAATTCTTTCTTCATCACTAACTGCCATCTGCGGACAAAACCGCAGCAACTCCATGAACTTAGCTTCATATTCGCTAACGTTCATCTGTCCTTGTGTCATCTTCTCAAATTGAGAGATCTTCTCATCTAGATACGTCTTAGGGAAGTATCTATTGACAAATTCTCATTGGAATACCTCCCATCCTATTTCTTTGCTTGGTCTCTTATCTTCCTCTATCATCCACCAATTACCAGCAATCCCTTTTAGGAGGTATACCGCATGTTTTACCTTTTCATCTTCAAAAATATCAAGGATCCTGAAAGCCTTTTCCAGCTCTTTCAACCATAGATCAGCATCTGCTGGGTCAGATATACCGGCATAGTCTATGGCTCCCACTCGACGAAGTCTCTCAAAAGTTTTGCCGGCTCCATAACCTTCCTGATGGGTTGGTTCCCTAGGTGCAGATGGTGGCACCCTATCTGCTATGTGTGTTATGGCTGTCAGGAATTTATCAAATAAAGCATGGAGAGCTGGGTTTTCTATCTCTGCTAGGTCAATCTGGGGCTGTTCAGGTACATGCCCCTCCCTATTCTGGTCTCCTGCACCTCCTCCTGGTGCAGCAGTACTGCCCTCAGCGCATGCTCTTCATGTGCTCCAGACATCTTCAAGTTCTTTTTCTCCTATGAGAGCAGAAGATACTATCAGATAATCTGGAAAACACTTAGAACAGACTCAACAACCTTAGTCCTATGTCTCTGTAGACTCAGCGAACCTAGAGCTCTGATGCCACTAAATGTAACGTCTATCTCGAGAAAACAAGATTAACTAATGCGGAAGCGTTCACTAAGCAGCGGATTACCAAAAATTACTAAAAATTAAAACTTTTTGTGAAGAGATCTTTAAATGGTAAAGCTTTTTCATAAAGCAAATGATAAGTTATTTACAAACTGATCCATCATTACATATCTGTAAGGTCATATCTCAAGGTTATAGTCATCAACTACCATGTTAACTATATAAGGCAAGATACAGAAATCTCGAGGTACTGGACCAAAAACTCGAAAGCACTAACTTATTACTCCGAGGACCTGAGATTACAGAGATGACACATAGGACTCTAACTACATCTATATGTGGCATAACAACCAGTGTCTCCACCTGAAACTTCACTTCTGTCCCTGGTACTGTTGATGTTGCCCTTCACCTATTGAAGGATTTATGCCTCCTCGCCCACGTCCACCTAAAAATATGTTTCCCACGGGGTGAGACAATTATAAAATTGTCCCAGCGAGAGATATAACTCTTCGCCAGAAACATAATTATTGCACCTTTAGAGAATAAATGTACAAAAAGAAGTTATATTTGTCTGGGAGTAGTTAAAACAATGTTTAACAGATTAAACCATTCTTCCTATTAAAGCAATACAACTATAATTTGATAAACCCATATGTCATTTATCTTTTAAGAAATAGAAGAACATGTATGGCATTTATTTACTATAAAACTATTATTACAACACTAACTCTCTTTAGACTTAGATCATATATCTAATGTCTGACATTATTATTGGGGAGTCATGGCCTGTAGCCATACTTTTTCTCACAAAGTGTTAGGATCTCAATTCCTCAACTTATCAAGTACCTTTCTAAATTTATCATCATGATTATAGAATCTAGGTACTTGAACTAATAATTTACCATTCACTAGGTATCATAGCATATTATTATATTTGAATCATGTAAAGTAATTTCAATACATATGATATCATAATCCTTACCTGGATATGATCACCTCTTTATGAAAACATGCATGATTAATATTTACTAATAACATGCATATTGTATCATAACAGCACAATACATGTTCTTCTCAAATTATATATGTGATACCACGGTCGTGCTACCTTGCACGGTCGTGCAACAAAGGACTCACCACGATCGTGTCATAATACCACGGATGGTTTCTACAGTTAGGATTCTCATTTAATCCAAATAGAGTTATTCAACCTCTTAACTAGATTAGGAATAGTGATTCCTATCTCATTTCTCAATCATGGAGTTTCATGCTTAAAAGCATAACTCATAATTAGGGTTACTTGTTCATATCATCACATTACCCTAGATTAGGGTTTACTATTCATATATCATCACATTACCCTAGATTAGGGTTTACTATTCACATAGCATCACATTACCCTAGATTAGGGTTTACTATTCACATAGCATCACATTACCCTAGATTAGGGTTTACTATTCACATAGCATCACATTACCCTAGATTAGGGTTTACTATTCACATAGAATCACATTACCCTAGATTAGGGTTTACTATTCACATAGCAGTGAATTGAGATCATGCCATCATTATGTATGAAGATTACTTCTGTCATGGAACCGGATATCCCAGTCCCATGAACCAAATGTATACCAAAGGCGAAATGCAGAAGCGTAAAGCTTAGCACACATGAACAGATAACAAGATAAAGGCACCAACATAGTCTCAACATTCAATAATATATATTAAGAAACATCATTATATTACATGATTTTGAATTACATGTTCAGGAGTCACTTTGTACAAGTCTTGTCATGTATACTATATCTGGATCTTACAATAAGTACACATAGCATACCTCACCAAGCCCATCAACCTTCTAGCCATCTATGAACCTAAAAACAACATATGAGAAATGGGTCAACACATGAGGTGTTGAGTATGGGGCAGAAAGATACATATATAAATAAGCTTTGCATAATTTTGAAAAGATTTCAAGATTAAACGAACAAGAATAAACATGTTAATTGTTTAACCAATGTGAAACCATATTTTATGTCATTTCACTCCATTATACCAACAATATCAAACATGTTTAAGGCCTTTGACCATCTTCCTGTCGGAAGGGTCCGTAAGGGTGCTCAAGCTTAGCTAACCCTTTTATACGAGAGGGACCTCAAGGTCATAACCAAGATCCCTTTATCAGCAATATTATAATGGAGTTCCATATATATGTGTGTTCAAGTTATAAAACAGACGAAGCAAACATCGAGTATGACATAGCAATACTACATGGCAATATTTGAGAAAATAGACAAACAAACATATAATATATGTCTTTTCAAGCAAGAAAGTGATAGTCATATAACTAGATAAGGCCCATACTTGATTCAGAGATTCTTAACTAATCACGTCCATTACCATCTAGATCATAAGCCAACCTGATTAATAACAAAATTACATATATGCATTAGATTCTCATCATTAACCCTAATTAGATGCATTTTAGGGTTTTGGACAAGATGGGTTCCAAGTTGCTTATTAGTTCATTTGGTGACCTTATACTGATTTAGAGTCCATCATGTGGGTGTGGTTCAAGTTCCATGTCATTATGACGTTCCATGCACTTTCTATGATCATGTCAAGGTTTAAGGCATTTACATGCATTCTAGGGTCAAACGACTCACAATAGAGAAATCAAGGTCAAAGATTATCAATTTAAGGGGACCAAACATAAAGGATGGTCAAGATCAGCAACATAAAGACATAGAGACATGCATAGGTTAGGTCAACCCATCATTGGTTTAAAGTATAATCAAAGATTCACATAATAGGGGCATATACATGCATTAGATGTCAAAAGAAACAACCATAGCAAGGAGGATGCTAGGGGATGATATTAAGGGAAAGCAGAGACATATATTACTTCTTTGGGGTTGAATAGACATTATTTCATCATTAAGTAGCTAGATTATCAATTTAGGGCAGGGTACATTATTAAAATCTCAACACTAATATATATCTACAACTAGAGTAATGTATAAGAAATAGGGATGATGATGACTCCCATTAAACTCAATATGTACAAAAGTTGTTGACTTCAAGATTAGGAGGGTAGGTATACATCAAATATTCAAGATTCATCACAATTATGCATTAAGCATGGTCAAAGAAGTCAAAGATCACATATCTAGCAATATCAGAGATTTAGAAGAAGATTCAGGGTCTGAAACCATTCTCATGTTGTAGATCTTTCCGAGTGGATCAATTTGATATATAGTTTTGTGAATTTTGGACTTAGGGTCTAGGAGTTATCATATTCAAAGAACTGAACTTGCAAAGGGGAATTATACCTTATTTTAGCGAGGATTGGACTTGTTCGTTGACTGGGCCTTGGCCGCCCATGGGTGTTGGGCCTCCGGTCTTGCTGATCCAATCCCAAGTGGGCGTCTCCTTCTTCCTTGCGATTCTATGCTCGGGGGGTGAGGACAGGGGACAAAAGGGGAGCTCTGCTCCCGTTCCTTGGTGTTGCGGCGGCTGCGGCCGTCCAAGAGAAGGGCAACATGGCTGGTGCTGGGCGGCGCTACCACAACCCCGAAGCATCGAAGGGTTCTTCTGGTCAGGGCACCATCTTGGCTGCTTTTCCAGACTCACAAGGCGGCACCACGGTGGGGCGAACCGTGTCCATGGACGCTGCATCTGAGCATCATAAAACGCGAGGGGCGATGGGAAAAAGGCTTGGGGCCGAGGGGAGCATGCGGGCAAGGATCACAGAAGGATTCCTCCAGCCTAAGCATGTTGTGCGTTATCCATCTTACAGACATAACCACAAAGAAGAAAGGGGGAGATGGCTGGTGGCTCGAGCAAACAAGGGGAGGGAAACGAAGACAAGGGAAACTAGGGTTAGATCGGAGGGTTTTATAGAACATCACGGATGCTAGGGTTTAGATCCCAGCAATCATGAGCATCCTTCAGAGCATTTACTGCTATTCGTTGCTTTCCTGAAGGGAAAGGGGAGACGATGACTCCCTGGTCAAGTGTTCCCTTCTGTTTCGGGAAGGAAGACAACAAGATAAATGGGCCACGCGCCTGGTATTGGGCCCAAGAAGAGTTGAAGAACAAGCAAAACATGTATTGTATGAGTCAATTTTCAAATACCCATATCTTGGGCTAGTATGGTCCAAATGAGGAAATTTTTGTACCGTTGGAAAGATAAATGAACACTCTATATTTTGAAACATATTATAGATGAAGGTGATCATACTAACCAGGTTCAACATTATTTACAAAGTAGTGAATCATTAAATAGTGAAAATTAGATCAAGAGAGCAAATCAAAAGTCCACATTGTGAAATTGATCATTATAGTGGCCAAATTAGAAAATCTCAACTCTCCAATTGTAAAATTGACATCAAATTCAGTAATGGGCCACTTTATGAGAGAGGAACATATCACTTGAAGAGAGAGAAAAGGTCAGGTTATCACAACTTCCATTCATGTCTTCACTTAGGTTAAGATTCATTGATCATCATAATTAGGGTTTCCATGATCCCATTGTAAAGGATCATACCCTAATTATGTGTATTCATACATTTTGGAAGTATATTACTTGATTCTCATTCATATTAGGAGTCTTCTCTCCCCTCTTCTTATTAGATGATGTTTACATCTCTTATGATTAGGTTAGGTCAATTCAACCTTGGTAACATAAGTCACATTATTACTACATTGTTCATTAGGGTTTGCTTGATCAAGAGGTGTTGACTACTTAAACCCATCAAGGGTATTTTATTAATGTTCACCATTCCTCATAACATGCTTCAATAAACTAATTACTTGTTCCCTTAATGTCTTTAGGTATCATTAGGATTTAGATTAATCAACCATTAAACCATCTAAGCCTTTAAAGCATTAAGCATTCTTGACCTTAAAAGACCCCAAACGATTTTGCACTTTCAACCTCAAAACGGTTTGAAACTGCATGACCACCAAACTTTGGTCCCAAACGGTCTTGAGACTATTTGGTCCAAACACCCTCAAAACCGCATGGACCAAAAAGTGTATTAACACTTCCAATTGAGTTAGGGTTTTCAATGTTGAACCCCTCAATCGTTCATGCCATGGTTAAACATTTATAAATTGAGCCAATTAAGTTAATACTCAACTGATGCGACCCTCAATTGATCCTCAATTGATCACCAATTAGGGTTTGGATGGATTGGATTAGGGTTGGAATCGATCATCCTTCAACATGCATCAATATGAGCTTAATTGATGTTGAACCTATTGAACCATCACTCAATTGGGTCATTACCTGACCCCAAACGGTCTTGAGGTCATTTGGATAACCTCCAAATTGTCTTGAGACCATTTTCCCTTCATATCATCAACATCCAAGTCAACCAATTAAGGTTTGGATCATTGGATTGATCATCAAATCAGCAATTGATTACACTTTAATTTAGTAACATTGGATCATCAATTGCTTAACCATACTCACCCATGGACCTTCAAACGGTCTTGGGTGACCTCCAAACGGTCTTGAGACCGTTTGGCTCATCCAACCCTTGGATTCTAGTGAAACATCATTAGGGTTCGAGATATTGAGTTGATCATCAAATCAACACATAATTGCAAAGTTATTTGGTACCTTTAGACCTTCAATTGGTCAATCATGCTTAACCCTAGACCTCCAAACGGTCTTGGGTGATCCTGAAACGGTCTTGAGACCGTGTGGGTGATCCCCAAATGGTTTTGAGACCGTTTGGGTCAATCAACCCAAAACATCAACTCATATCAATGCAAAATCAGCACTTAGCCGATTAGGGTTAACATCATATCTTTTGTCCTTCAACCACTTAACCATATCCAACCATAGACCTCCAAACGGTCTTGGGTGACCCCCAAATGGTCTTGAGACCGTTTGGATGATCCCCAAACGGTCTTGAGAGCTTTTGGGCTAAATAACCCAAAAAGTCAAATCAATCAAGTCAAAAATCAGCACTTAATCCAATTAGGGTTTGCCTAATTAATTAGCCTTCAACTCATGATTCCTTTGGAATAAACCTATAAAATTTGGTGGGTTATCAACCAACATAATTAGGAACAGGAATATCAAACGGTCAACCCTTTTTCAACTCCCTGAAACGGTTTTGAAACCGTTTTCCCAAAACGGTCAAGTTAATCAGGTTGGAAATCAGCACTTAATCCAATTAGGTTTACCTAATTGATTGGACTTCAACTCATGATTCCTTGGGAGTTAACCTATAAAATTTGGTGAGTTATTAAACAACATAATTATGAACACGAATATCAAACGGTCAACCCTTGGTAAACTCCCTCAAACGGTTTTGAAACCGTTTTCCCAAAAAGGTCAAGTTAATCAGGTTGGAAATCAGCACTTAATCCAATTAGGTTTACCTAATTGATTGGCCTTCAACTCATTATTCCTTCGAATTTAACTTATTAAATTTGGTGAGTTATTAACGAACATAATTATGAACAGGAATATCAAACTGTCAACCCTTGGTCAACTCCCTCAAACGGTTTTGAAACCGTTTTCCCAAAAAGGTCAAGTTAATCAGGTTTGAAACCAGCACTTAATCCAATTAGGTTTACCTAATTGATTGGCCTTCAAATCATGATTCCTTGGGAGTTAACCTATAAAATTTGGTGAGTGATTAACCAACATAATTATAAACAGTAATATCAAATGGTAAACCCTTGGTCAACTCAACCAAACGGTCTTGGAGACCATTTTCTCCAACTGACCTTGTAAAACCGTTTGCCCTTCAAACAGTTTTGCAAATTGTTTGGCCGGGGGGGGGGGGGGGGGGGGCAAGACCGTTTGCTAAATTAGCATTGGTATTCACGCCCCCTTCTTCTACCTCCAGATCAAGGCCTGTTCTCCACGGTTTTTCTTGCAACAGTGCAAAGAAGGATGGAGGGAAGAAGAACAAGCAACGTTTGCAAGAAAGAAAGATGCATAACAAAGTTTAATGGTTTAGAGTTATAAAACCCACCTTAGAACCAGATCTAGAGCTCCAAGATTCGAAGCTTCAATGGTGGCTTGAGCTCCATAGGTCGTCCAAGGTTTCTTATTCAAGAGTTGGTTGGAAAGGATGGTTAGAAAGAAGAACTAAGTAAGAAAAACTAGCAAACCAACCTTGTATCATGATTTCCTCCATGAATCCGAGCTAGATAGTGGTTAAAGCTTCCCAACTCTACTTGGCCATTCTCCTATGCTCCTGAGCTCCTTCCTTAGTCAGCCACAGCAAGAGACAAGTGAAGAGAGAAAGGGAAACGATCCCTTGGTTTAAAAGAAAGGTGTATATATACCTTGGGCATGTTTTCAAGATAAGGACAATCTTTTCTTCTATTTCTCATATGGGTCCTTCTCTCCTTCTTGGCCACGCCCCTCCTTTCTAAAATTAAGCAAAAATCCTTCTTTAACTAAGGTTTAGAGGAAAAGAAGCCAAACATCCTTCTAAGTTGCACACATAAAGGGTCATTTTGCTTACAACTTAGTTATTTAATTGCAAGGGTTTTCCTTCTTATTTGATTAGTCAAATGAAGCGCCCTCTTCATCACTTTTACTCTAATTGATGCCAAGAGTCATAAAAGATACTCTAAAAGGTATATTTTACATTTTGCACCCCAGGTTTTGGGTAAATTGCATTTTACACCAAAACTAGGTTTTAAAGTACAAGGATTGCTCTACAAGCTATATTTTGGTGCCCAAACTTGGAGAACCCATAACACTTCATCATATTCATTCTTATAATGTCTCATCATTAGAGGAACATCTAAACATGTGAAATTTGCAAGTTAACCCCTCTAATTGGGTAATTTGCACATAGGTCCCTATTAAACAAAACAATCTTACAACATTGTTCAAAAAGGGCAGAAATGAAAATATAGATTCTTCTAAAGCTTTAATGACATATCAAGGGTTAACCACAAGCCTCTAATCATAATTTTAAGCAAAACACCTAGGGTTAGTTCATAACCCAGATCAGGGGTGTTACAAATTATAAACCCCTAACAAGGATTTCGTCCCCGAAATCCCAGGAAAAGGAGGGCATATTATTCATTAGTAAGGCCCTCCAGTTTCCCCATATTATCTCAAAATTATGATGAAATTATGGATTTGTAATTCACAGAAAGTCCCTTTCATTAATTACTTCTTATCACTATTTATGTTTGTGCAAAGCATAAACCCCTAACATAAGGTGTCCATACTTTTGAAAGGAAGAAGCATAAACGAACATTCTTCTAGTATCACCCAAGAATGTTTACCAAAAGAGAAACATACATACCTTAACACAGATAATTCACTCAGTAATCCTTTATTTATTTGAAACAGTTCACTAAGAAAGTTTGCTAATCAATTAATTTGGAAATATTCACTTAGAAGATTCACTAAGCAATTTGTCTTGGAAGATTTTACTAAGTAAATTTACTAAGTATTTTGTCTCAAAATCTTTCACTGAAGGAGTTCATTGAGTATGCTTACTAAGTATTTACTGAGGAAATTCACTGAGTATGTTCACTAAGTATGTTTACTAAGTATATTCACTAAGTATTTACTAAGGAAATTCACTAAGTATGTTTACTAAGTATATTCACTAAGTATTTACTAAGGAAATTCACTAAGTATGTTCATTAGGTATGCTCACTAAGTATGTTCACTAGGTATTCACTGAGGAAATTCACTGAGTATGTTCACTAAGTATGTTCACTAAGTATATTCACTAAGTATTCACTGAGGAAATTCACTGAGTATGTTCACTAAGTATGTTCACTAAGTATATTCACTAAGTATACACTGAGGAAATTCACTAAGTATGTTCACTAAGTATGTTCACTAAGTATGTTTACTAAGTATTCACTGAGGAAAATTTACTGAGTATATTCACTAAGTATTCACTGAGGAAGTTCACTGAGTATATTCACTAAGTATTCACTAAGGAAGTTCACTGACTATATTCACTAAATATTCACTTAGGAAATTCACTGAGTATATTCACTAAGTATTCACTGAGTATATTCACTAAGTATTCACTGAGGAAGTTCACTGAGTATATTCACTAAGGAAGTTCACTGAGTATATTCACTAAGTATTCACTGTGGAAATTCACTAAGTATATTCACTAAGTATTCACTGAGTATATTCACCAAGTATTCACTAAGGAAGTTCACTGAGTATATTCACTAAGTATTCACTGAGGAAATTCACTGAGTATATTCACTAAGTATATTCACTAAGTATTCACTAAGAAGATTCACTGAGTATGTTTATTTAGAAGTTTCACTTAGCTTTTCTCATTAATTTCCTTATACTCTCTAGATTGTTTCAGAATAATTACCTGATCAGAGTAATAAAAAAGATAACAATCTAAGAGTTTCATACTTGCCTTATCTACAATAACCATATACCTGGCCAGGGTATATAAGTATTGAGATTAGGTAGTATGTATTTTACTTATCATCATATTCCTCATTTTTTTATATCATTATACACACATGATTTACCATACTAGATTATTCTTCAGGTATCACATCTATATCTTATCTTTTAATACAAAATTAAGGGAGATTATAAATTGTTTTAAAGAATAATGAGTAAGATATAAGTTCTTATCTCCCTTGTGTCCTTCTAGGACTTACTCAAAGGAATTCAAAAACAGCTAATTTTCATATCTTTAATACATAGAATCCTGATATGAAATATCAAAACAAAACATATTTCATCTGACATGTCTGGGACGTATGTCCACATCCTCTATTATTATATTGCTTCCCTTGTGAGCCTTGCAGACTCTGTCCTTGAGGTTGAGTCATTATTGTATTCCTGTCTGGACAATCCTTTGCCAGATGTCCCGGTTGTCTACATTGGTAACAGATCTTGGGTGCAAAGTGTCTATATGATCTAGTTACCGATGTTGATGCTATGTTAGAGGGTCTTCTTGGTATACTACTATGATCCCTACTTCCACTTGACATCCATTGTGTCTGGGTAGGAAATCCTGATATTGACGTCAGTATAGAAAATCTTGGCTTCTTAAAACTTTCAGGCCTTTGATCTTGAGGCTGGGTGTACATCTTCTTACTACTTGTCTATTGTTTCTCGATTTCCGACCTCTCTATCCTTCTTACTGACTCCACAAAGGTGACAAACCTTTCTCTGTTCTCTAAGGCAGACACAGGAGTGGCTAGTTCAGCGTTCAATCCCTTTTCAAAATGTCGAATTCTTTCTTCATCACTAACTGCCATCTGCGGACAAAACCGCAGCAATTCCATGAACTTAGCTTCATATTCGCTAACGTTCATCTGTCCTTGTGTGATCTTCTCAAATTGAGAGATCTTCTCATCTAGATACGTCTTGGGGAAGTATCTATTGATAAATTCTCTTCGGAATACCTCCCATCCTATTTCTTCGCCTGGTCTCTTATCTTCCTCTATCATCCACCAATTACCAGCACTCCCTTTTAGGAGGTATACTGCATGTTTTACCTTTTCATCTTTAGGAATATCAAGGATCATAAAATCCTTTTCCATATTTGTCAACCATAGATCAGCATCTGCTAGGTCAGATGTAACAACATAGTCTATGGCTCCCGCCCGGCGAAGTCTCTCAAAAGTCTTGCCAGCTCCATAACCTTCTTGATGGGTTGGTGCCCTAGGTGCAGATGGTGGCACCCTATCTTCTATGTGTGTTATGGCTGTCAGGAATTTATCAAATAAAGCATGGAGAGCTGGGTTTTCTATCTCAGTTGGGTCAATCTGGGGCTGTTCACGTACAAGCCCCTCCCTATTCTGGTCTCCTGCACCTCCTCCTGGTGCAGCAGTACTGCCCTCAGCAACATGCTCTTCATGTGGTCCATACATCTTCAAGTTCTTCTTCTCCTATGAGAGCAGAAGATACTATCAGATAATCTGGAAAACATTTAGAACAGACTCAACAACGTTAGCACGATGTCTCTGTAGACTCAACGAACCTAGAGCTCTGATGCCACTAAATGTAACGTCTATCTCGAGAAAACAAGATTAACTAATGCTGAAGCGTTCACTAAGCAGCGGATTACCAAAAATCACTAAAAATTAAAACTTTTTGTGAAGAGATCTTTAAATGGTAAAGCTTTTTCATAAAGAAACATGATAAGTTATTTACAAACTGATCCATCAGTACATCTCTGTAAGGTCGTATCTCGAGGTTACAATCATCAACTACCATGTTAACTATATAAGGCAAGATACAAAAATCTCGAGGTACTGGACAAAAAACTCGAAATCACTAACTTATTACTCCGAGGACTTGAGAGTACAGAGATGACACATAGGACTCTAACTTCATCTATACGTGGCATAACGGCCAGTGTCTCCACCTGAAACTTCACTACTGTCCCTGGTACTGTTGATGCTGCCCTTCACCTATTGAAGGATTTCTGCCTCCTCACCCACGTCCACCTAAAAATATGCTTCCCATGGGGTGAGACAATTATAAAATTGTCCCAGAGAGAGATATAACTCTTCTCCAGAAACATAATTATTGCAGCTTAAGAGAATAAATGTACACAAAGAAGTTATATTTGTCTGGGAGTAGTTAAAACAATGTTTAACAGATTAAACCATTCTTCCTATTAAAGCAATACAACTATAATTTGATAAACCCATATGTCATTTATCTTTTAAGAAATGGAAGAACATGTATGGCATTTATTTACTAAAAAACCATTATTACAACACTAACTCTCTTCAGACTTAGATCATATATCTAATGTCTGACATTATTATCAGGGAGTCATGGCTTGTAGCAATATTGTTTCTCACAAAGTGTTAGGATCTCAATTCCTCAACTTATCAAGTACCTTTCTAAATTTATCATCATGATTATAGAATCTAGGTACTTGAACTAATAATTTACCATTCACTAGGTATCATAGCATATCATTATACTCGAATCATGTAAAGTAATTTCAATACATATGATATCATAATCCTTACCTGGATATGATCATCTCTTTATGAAAACATGCATGATTAATATTTACTAATAACATGCATATTGTATCATAACATCACAATATAGGTTCTTCTCAAATTATATATGTGATACCACGGCCGTGCTACCTTGCACGGTCGTGCAACAAAGGACTCACCACGACCGTGTCATAATACCACAGTTGGTTTCTAGGGTTAGGATTCTCATTTAATCCAAATAGAGTTATTCAACCTCTTAACTAGATTAGGAATAGTGATTCCTATATCATTTCTAAATCATGGAGTTTCATGCTTAAAAGCATAACTCATAATTAGGGTTACTTGTTCATATCATCACATCTCCCTAGATTAGGGTTTACAATTCACATAGCATCACATTACCCTAGATTAGGGTTTACTATTCACATAGCATCACATTACCCTAGATTAGGGTTTACTATTCACATAGCATCACATTACCCTAGATTAGTGTTTACTATTCACATAGCATCACATTACCCTAGATTAGGGTTTACTATTCACATAGCATCACATTACCCTAGATTAGGGTTTACTATTCACATAGCAGTGAGTTGAGATCATGCCATCATTATGTATGAAAATTACTTCCATTCATGTCTTCACTTAGGTTAAGATTCATTGATCATCATAATTAGGGTTTCCATGTTCCCATTGTAAAGGATCATACCCTAATTATGTGTATTCATACACGTTGGAAGTATATTACTTGATTCTCATTCATATTAGGAGTCTTCTATCCCCTCTTATTATGAGATGATGTTTACATCTCTTATGATTAGGTTAGGTCAATTCAACCTTGGTAACATAAGTCACATTATTACTACAGTGTTCATTAGGGTTTGCTTGATCAAGAGGTGTTGACTACTTAAACCCATCAAGGGTACTTTAGTAATGTTCACCATTGATCATAACATGCTTCAATCAACTAATTACTTGTTCCTTTGATGTCTTTAGGTATCATTAGGATTTAGATTAATCAACCATTAAACCATCTAAGCCTTTAAAGCATTAAGCATTCTTGACCTTCAAAGACCCCAAACGGTTTTGCACATTCAGCCTCCAAACGGTTTGAAACCGCATGACCACCAAACGGTCTTGAGACCGTTTGGTCCAAACACCCTCAAAATCGCATGGACCAAAAAGTGTATTAACACTTCCAATTGAGTTAGGGTTTGTCAATGTTGTACCCCTCAATCGTTGATGTCATGGTTAACCATTTATCAATTGAGCCAATTAAGTTAATACTCAACTGATGTGACCCTTAATTGATCCTTTATTGATAACCAATTAGGGTTTGGATGGATTGGATTAGGGTTGGAATTGATCATCCTTCAACATGCATCAATATGAGCTTAATTGATGTTGAACCTATTGAACCATCACTCAATTGGGTCATGACCTGACCCCAAACGGTCTTGAGGTCATTTGGATAACCTCCAAATGGTCTTGAGACCGGTTTCCCATCATAACATCAACATCCAAGTCAACCAATTAAGGTTTGGATCATTGGATTGTTCATCAAATCAACAATTGATTACACTTTAATTTAGTAACATTGAATCATCAATTGTTTAACCATAGTCACCCATGGACCTTCAAATGGTCTTGGGTGACCTCCAAACGGTCTTGAGACCATTTGGATGAGACCATTTGGATGAGCTCCAAACGGTCTTGAGACCGTTTGGCTCATCCAACCCTTGGATTCTAGTGAAAAATCATTAGGGTTTGAGCTATTGAGTTGATCATCAAATCATCACTTAATTGCAAAGTGATTTGGTACCTTTAGACCTTCAATTGGTCAACCATGCTTAACCCTAGACCTTTAAACGGTCTTGGGTGATCCCCAAATGGTCTTGAGACCGTTTGGGTGATCCCCAAACGGTTTTCAGACTGTTTGGGTCAATGAACCCAAAACATCAACTCATTTCACTGCAAAATCAGCACTTAGCCGATTAGGGTTAACACCATATATTTTGTCGTTCAACCACTTAACCATATCCAACTAGAGACCTCCAAACAGTCTTGGGTGACCCCCAAACGGTCTTGAGACCGTTTGGGCTAAATAACCCAAAAAGTCAATTCAATAAATTTGAAAATCAGCACTTAATCCAATTTGGGTTTGCCTAATTGATTAGCCTTCAACTCATGATTACTTTGGAATTAACCTATAAAATTTGGTTGGCTATAAACCAACATAATTAGTAACAGGAATCTCAAATGGTCAACCCTTGGTCAACTCCCTGAAATGGTTTTGAAACCGTTTTCCCAAAAAGGTCAAGTTAATCAGGTTGGAAATCAGCACTTAATCCAATTAGGTTTACCTAATTGATTGGCCTTCAACTCATGATTCCTTGGGAGTTAACCTATAATATTTGGTAAGTTATTAAACAACATAATTATGAACAGGAATATCAAACGGTCAACCCTTGTTCATCTCCCTCAAATGGTTTGAAACCGTTTTCCCAAAAAGGTCAAGTTAATCAGGTTGGAAATCAGCACTTAATCCAATTAGGTTTACCTAATTGATTGGCCTTCAACTCATGATTCCTTGGGAGTTAACCTATAAAATTTGGTGAGTTATTAAAAAACATAATTATGAACAGGAATATCAAACTTTCAACCCTTGGTCAACTCCCTCTAACGGTTTTGAAACCGTTTTCCCAAAAAGGTCAAGTTAATCAGGTTGGAAATCAGCACTTAATCCAATTAGGTTTGCCTAATTGATTGGCCTTCAAATCATGATTACTTGGGAGTTAACCTATAAAACTTGGTGAGTTATTAACCAACATAATTATAAACAGGAATCTCAAATGGTCAACCCTTGGTCAACTCAACCAAACGGTCTTGGAGACCATTTTCTCCAACTGACCTTGTAAAACCGTTTGCCCTTCAAACAGTTTTGCAAACCGTTTGGCCGGGGGGGGGCAAGACCGTTTACTAAAGTAGCATTGGTATTCACGCCCCCTTATTCTACCTCCAGATCAAGGCCTGTTCTCCACGGTTTTTCTTGCAAGAGTGCAAAGAAGGATGGAGGGAAGAAGAACAAGCAATGTTTGCAAGAAAGAAAGATGCATAACAAAGTTTAAGGGTTTAGAGTTATAAAACCCGCCTTAGAACCAGATCTAGAGCTCCAAGCTTCGAAGCTTTAATGGTGGCTTGAGATCCATAGGTCGTCCAACGTTTCTTATTCAAGAATTGGTTGGAAAGGATGGTTAGAAAGAAGAACTAAGTAAGAAAAACTAGCAAACCAACCTTGTATCATGATTTCCTCCATGAATCCGAGCTAGATAGTGGTTAAATCTTACCCAACTCTACTTGGCCATTCTCCTATGCTCCTGAACTCCTTCCTTAGTCAGCTACAGCAAGAGACAAGTGAAGAGACAAAGGGAAACGATCCCTTGGTTTAAAAGAAAGGTGTATATATACTTTGGGCATGTTTTCAAGATAAGGACAATCTTTTCTTCTATTTCTCATACGGGTCCTTCTCTCCTTCTTGGCCACGCCCCTCCTTTCTAAAACTAAGCAAAAATCCTTCTTTAACTAAGGTTTAGAGGAAAAGAAGCCAAACATCCTTCTAAGTTGCGCACATAAAGGGTCATTTTGCTTACAACTTAGTTATTTAATTGCAAGGGTTTTCCTTCTTATTTGATTAGTCAAATGAAGCGCCCTCTTCATCACTTTTACTCTAATTGATGCCAAGAGTCATAAAAGATACTCTAAAAGGTATATTTTACATGTTGCACCCCAGGTTTTGGGTAAATTGCACTTTACACCAAAACTAGGTTTTAAAGTACAAGGATTGCTCTACAAGCTATATTTTGGTTCCCAAACTTGGAAAACCCATAACACTTCATCATATTCATTCTAATAATGTCTCATCATCAGAGGAACATCTAAACATGTGCAATTTGCACATAGGTCCCTATTAAACAAAACAATTTTACAACATTGTTCAAAAAGGGCAGAAATGAAAATATAGATTCTTCTAAAGCTTTAATGACATATCAAGGGTTAACCACAAGCCTCTAATCATAATTTTAAGCAAAACACCTAGGGTTAGTTCATAACCCATATCAGGGGTGTTACAAATTATAAACCCCTAACAAGGATTTCGTCCTCGAAATCCCAGGAAAAGGAGGGTCATATTATTCATTAGTAAGGCCCTCAAGTTTCCCCATATTATCTCAAAATTATGATGATATTATGGATTTGTAATTCACACAAAGTCCCTTTCATTAATTACTTCTTATCACTGTTTATGTTTGTGCAAAGCATAAACCCCTAACATAAGGTGTCCATACTTTTGAAAGGAAGAAGCATAAAAGAACATTCTTCTAGTATCACCCAAGCATGTTTACCAAAAGAGAAACATACATACCTTAACACAGATAATTCACTCAGTAATCCTTTATTTATTTGAAACAGTTCACTAAGAAAGTTTGCTAATCAATTAATTTGGAAATATTCACTGAGAAGATTCACTAAGCAATTTGTCTTGGAAGATTTTACTAAGTAAATTTACTAAGTATTTTGTCTCAAAAGCTTTCACTGAAGGAGTTCATTGAGTATGCTTACTAAATATTTACTGAGGAAATTCACTGAGTATGCTCACTAAGTATGTTTACTAAGTATATTCACTAAATATTTACTAAGGAAATTCACTGAGTATGTTCACTAAGTATGCTCACTAAGTATGTTCACTAAGTATTCACTGAGGAAATTCACTGAGTATGTTCACTAAGTATGTTCACTAAGTATATTCACTAAGTATTCATTGAGGAAATTCACTGAGTATGTTCACTAAGTATGTTCACTAATTATATTCACTATGTATTCACTGAGGAAATTCACTGAGTATGTTCACTAAGTATGTTCACTAAGTATGTTTACTAAGTATTCACTGAGGAAAATTTACTGAGTATATTCACTAAGTATTCACTGAGGAAGTTCACTGAGTATATTCACTAAGTATTCACTAAGGAAGTTCACTGAGTATATTCACTAAATATTCACTGAGGAAATTCGCTGAGTATATTCACTAAGTATTCACTGAGGAAGTTCACTGAGTATATTCACTAAGTATTCACTCAGGAAGTTCACTAAGTATATTCACTAAGTATTCACTGAGGAAATTCACTAAGTATATTCACTAAGTATTCACTGAGGAAGTTCACTGAGTATATTCACCAAGTATTCACTAAGGAAGTTCACTGAGTATATTCACTAAGTATTCACTGAGGAAATTCACTGAGTATATTCACTAAGTATATTCACTAAGTATTCACTAACAAGATTCACTGAGTATGTTTATTTAGACGTTTCACTTAGCTTTTCTCATTAATTTCCTTATACTCTCTAGATTGTTTCAGAATAATTACCTGATCAGAGTAATCAAAAAGATAACAATCTAAGAGTTTCATACTTGCTTTATCTAAAATAACCATATACCTGGCCAGGGTATATAAGTATTGAGATTAGGTAGTATGTATTTTACTTATCATCATATTCCTCATTTTTTTATATCATTATACACACATGATTTACCATACTAGATTATTCTTCAGGTATCACATCAATATCTTATCTTTTAATACAAAATTAAGGGAGATTATAAATTATTTTAAAGAATAATGAGTAAGATATAAGTTCTTATCTCCCTTGTGTCCTTCTAGGACATAGTCAAAGGAATTCAAAAACAGCTAATTTTCATATCTTTAACACATAGAATCCTGATATGAAATATCAAAACAAAACTTATTTCATCTGACCTATCTGGGACGTCTGTCCACATCCTCTATTATTATATTGCTTCCCTTGTGAGCCTTGCAGACTCTGTCCTTGAGGTTGAGTCATTATTGTATTCCTATCTGGACAATCCTATGCCATATGTCCCGTGTGTCTACATTGGTAACAGATCCTGGGTGCAAAGTGTCTATATGATCTAGTTACCGATGTTGATGCTATGTCAGAGGGTCTTCTTGGTATACTACTATGATCCCTACTTCCACTTGACATCCATTGTGTCTGGGTAGGAAATCCTGATATTGACGTCGGTATAGAAAATCTTGGCTTCTTAAAACTTTCAGGCCTTTGATCTTTAGGCTGGGTGTACATCTTCTTACTACTTGTCTATTGTTTCTCGATTTCCGACCTCTCTATCCTTCTTACTGACTCCACAAAGGTGACAAACCTTTCTCTGTTCTCTAAGGCAGGCACAGGAGTGGCTAGTTCAGCGTTAAATCCCTTTTCAAAATGTCGAATTCTTTCTTCATCACTAATTGCCATCTGCGGACAAAACTGCAGCAACTCCATGAACTTAGCTTCATATTCGCTAACGTTCATCTATCCTTGTGTGATCTTCTCAAATTAAGAGATCTTCTCATCTAGATACGTCTTAGGGAAGTATCTATTGACAAATTCTCTTCGGAATACCTCCCATCCTATTTCTTCGCCTGGTCTCTTATCTTCCTCTATCATCCACCAATTACCAACACTCCCTTTTAGGAGGTATACCGCATGTTTTACCTTTTCAGCTTTAGGAATATCAAGTATCATGAAAGCCTTTTCCATCTCTGTCAACCATAGATTAGCATCTGCTGGGTCAGATGTAACAGCATAGTCTATGGCTCCCGCCCAGCGAAGTCTCTCAAAAGTCTTGCCGGCTCCATAACCTTCTTGATGGGCTAGTGCCCTAGGTGCAGATGGTGGCACCCTATCTGCTATGCGTGTTATGGCTGTCAGGAATTTATCAAATAAAGCATGGAGAGCTGGGTTTTCTATCTCAGCTGGGTCAATCTGGGGCTGTTCAGGTACAGGCCCCTCCCTATTCTGGTCTCCTGCACCTCCTCCTGGTGCAGCAGTACTGCCCTCAGCAACATGCTCTTCGTGTGGTCCAGACATCTTCAAGTTCTTTTTCTCCTATGAGAGCAGAAGATACTATCAGATAATCTGGAAAACACTTAGAACATACTCAACAACCTTAGCACTATGTCTCTGTAGATTCAGCAAACCTAGAGCTCTGATACCACTAAATGTAACGTCTATCTGGAGAAAACAAGATTAACTAATGCTGAAGCGTTCACTAAGAAGCGGATTACCAAAAATCACTAAAAATTAAAACTTTTTGTGAAGAGATCTTTAAATGGTAAAGCTTTTTCATAAAGCAACATGATAAGTTATTTGCAAACTGATCCATCAGTACATCTCTGTAAGGTCGTATCTCGAGGTTACAATCATCAACTACCATGTTAACTATATAAGGCAAGATACAAAAATCTCGAGGTACTGGACCAAAAACTCGAAAGCACTAACTTATTACTCTGAGGACTTGAGAGTACAGAGATGACACATAGGACTCTAACTTCATCTATATGTGGCATAACGGCCAGTGTCTCCACAAGAAACTTCACTGCTGTCCCTGGTACTGTTGATGTTGCCCTTCACCTATTGAAGGAATACTGCCTCCTCGCCCACGTCCACCTAAAAATATGTTTCCCATGGGGTGAGACAATTGTAAAATTGTCCCAGCGAGAGATATAACTCTTCGCCAGAAACATAATTATTGCAGCTTAAGAGAATAAATGTACACAAAGAAGTTATATTTGTCTGGGAGTAGTTAAAACAATGTTTAACAGATTAAACCATTCTTCCTATTAAAGCAATACAACTATAATTTGATAAACCCATATGTCATTTATCTTTTAAGAAATAGAACAACATGTATGGCATTTATTTACTATAAAACCATTATTACAACACTAACTCTCTTCAGACTTAGATCATATATCTAATGTCTGACATTATTATTGGGGAGTCATGGCCTGTAGCAATACTTTTTCTCACAAAGTGTTAGGATCTCAATTCCTCAACTTATCAAGTACCTTTCTAAATTTATCATCATGATTATAGAATCTAGGTACTTGAACTAATAATTTACCATTCACTAGGTATCATAGCATATCATTATACTTGAATCATGTAAAGTAATTTCAATACATATGATATCATAATCCTTACCTGGACATGATCACCTCTTTATGAAAACATGCATGATCAATATTTACTAATAACATGCATATTGTATCATAACATCACAATACAGGTTCTTCTCAAATTATATATGTGATACCACGGTCGTGCTACCTTGCACGGTCGTGCAACAAAAGACTCACCACGACCGTGTCATAATACCACGGCTGGTTTCTAGGGTTAGGATTCTCATTTAATCCAAATAGAGTTATTCAACCCCTTAATAAGATTAGGAATAGTGATTCCTATCTCATTTCTCAATCATGGAGTTTCATGCTTAAAAGCATAACTCCTAATTAGGGTTACTTGTTCATATCATCACATCTCCCTAGATTAGGGTTTACTATTCACATAGCATCACATTACCCTAGATTAGGGTTTACTATTCACATAGCATCACATTACCCTAGATTAGGGTTTACTATTCACATAGCATCACATTACCCTAGATTAGGGTTTACTATTCACATAGCATCACATTACCCTAGATTAGGGTTTACTATTCAAATAGCATCACATTACCCTAGATTAGGGTTTACTATTCACATAGCATCACATTACCCTAGATTAGGGTTTACTATTCACATAGCAGTTAGTTGAGATCATGCCATCATTATGTATGAAGATTACTTCCATTCATGTCTTCACTTAGGTTAAGATTCATGGATCATCATAATTAGGGTTTCCATGATCCCATTGTAAAGGATCATAACCTAATTATGTGTATTCATACATGTTGTAAGTATATTACTTGATTCTCATTCATATTAGGAGTCTTCTATCCCCGCTTATTATTAGATGATGTTTACATCTCTTATGATTAGGTTAGGTCAATTCAACCTTGGTAACATAAGTCACATTATTACTACAATGTTCATTAGGGTTTTCTTGATCAAGAGGTGTTGACTACTTAAAACCATCAAGGGTACTTTAGTAATGTTCACCATTGATCATAACATGCTTTGATCAACTAATTACGTGTTCCCTTGATGTGTTTAGGTATCATTAGGATTTAGATTAATCAACCATTAAACCATCTAACCCTTTAAAGTATTAAGCATTCTTGACCTTAAAAGACCCCAAAAGGTTTTGCACTTTCAACCTCCAAACGGTTTGAAACCGCATGACCACCAAACACCCTCAAAATTGCATGGACCAAAAAGTGTATCAACACTTCCAATTGAGTTAGGGTTTTCAATGTTGAATCCCTCAATCGTTCATGTCATGGTTAACCATTTATCAATTGAGCCAATTAAGTTAATACTCAACTGATGTGACCCTTAATTGATCCTTTATTGATAACCAATTAGGGTTTGGATGGATTGGATTAGGGTTGGAATCGATCATCCTTCAACATGCATCAATATGAGCTTAATTGATGTTGAACCTATTGAACCATCACTCAATTGGGTCATGACCTGACCCCAAACGGTGTTGAGGTCATTTGGATAACCTCCAAACGGTCTTGAGACCGTTTTCCCATCATATCATCAACATCCAAGTCAACCAATTAAGGTTTGGATCATTGGATTGATCATCAAATCAGCAATTGATTACACTTTAATTTAGTAACATTGGATCATCAATTGCTTAACCATACTCACCCATGGACCTTAAAATGGTCTTGGGTGACCTCCAAACGGTCTTGAGACCATTTGGATGAGACCGTTTGGATGAGCTCCAAATGTTCTTGAGACCATTTGGCTCATCCAACCCTTGGATTCTAGTGAAAAATCATTAGGGTTTGAGCTATTGAGTTGATCATCAAATCATCACTTAATTGCAAAGTGATTTGGTACCTTTAGACCTTAAATTGGTCAACCATTCTTAACCCTAGACCTCCAAATGGTCTTGGGTGATCCCCAAATGGTCTTGAGACCGTTTGGGTGATCCCCAAATGGTTTTCAGACCGTTTGGGTCAATCAACCCAAAACATCAACTCATTTCAAAGCAAAATAAGCACTTAGCCGATTAGGGTTAACACCATATCTTTTGTCCTTCAACCACTTAACCATATCCAACCATAGACCTCCAAACGGTCTTGGGTGACCCCCAAACGGTCTTGAGACCGTTTGGGTGATCCCCAAACGGTCTTGAGACAGTTTGGGCTAAATAACCCAAAAAGTCAAATCAATCAAGTTGAAAATCAGCACTTAATCCAATTAGGGTTTGCCTAATTGATTAGCCTTCAAATCATGATTACTTTGGAATTAACCTATAAAATTTGGTGGGTTATAAACCAACATAATTAGGAACAGGAATCTCAAACGGTCAACCCTTGGTCAACTCCCTGAAACGGTTTTGAAACCGTTTTCCCAAAAAGGTCAAGTTAATCAGGTTGGAAATCAGCACTTAATCCAATTAGGTTTACCTAATTGATTGGCCTTCAACTCATGATTCCTTGGGAGTTAACCTATAAAGGTTGGTGAGTTATTAAACAACATAATTATGAACAGGAATATCAAACTCTCAACCCTTGGTCAACTCCCTCAAACGGTTTTGAAACCGTTTTCCCAAAAAGGTCAAGTTAATCAGGTTGGAAATCAGCACTTAATCCAATTAGGTTTACCTAATTGATTGGCCTTCAACTCATGATTCCTTGGGAGTTAACCTATAAAATTTGGTGAGTTATTAACCAACATAATTATGAACAGGAATCTCAAACTGTCAACCCTTGTTCAACTCCCTCTAACGGTTTTGAAACCGTTTTCCCAAAAAGGTCAAGTTGATCAGGTTGGAAATCAGCACTTAATCCAATTAGGTTTACCTAATTGATTGGCCTTAAAATCATGATTCCTTGGGAGTTAACCTATAAAATTTGGTGAGTTATTAACCAACAGAATTATAAACAGGAATCTCAAATGGTCAACCCTTGGTCAACTCAACCAAACGGTCTTGGAGACCATTTTCTCCAACTGACCTTGTAAAACCGTTTGCCCTTCAAACAGTTTTGCAAACCGTTTGGCCGGGGGGGGGGGGGGCAAGACCGTTTGCTAAAGTAGCATTGGTATTCACGCCCCCTTCTTCTACCTCCAGATCAAGGCCTGTTCTCCACGGTTTTTCTTGCAAGAGTGCAAAGAAGGATGGAGAAAAGAAGAACAAGCAACGTTTGCAAGAAAGAAAGATGCATAACAAAGTTTAAGGGTTTAGATTTATAAAACCCGCCTTAGAACCAGATCTAGAGCTCCAAGCTTCGAAGATTTAATGGTGGCTTGAGATCCATAGGTCTTCCAAGGTTTCTTATTCAAGAATTGGTTGGAAAGGATGGTTAGAAAGAAGAACTAAGTAAGAAAAACTAGCAAACCAACCTTGTATCATGATTTTCTCCATGAATCTGAGCTAGATAGTGATTAAAGCTTACCCAACTCTACTTGGCCATTCTCCTATGCTCCTGAGCTCCTTCCTTAGTCGGCCACAGAAAGAGACAAGTGAAGAGAGAAAGGGAAATGATCCCTTGGTTTAAAAGAAAGGTGTATATATACTTTGGGCATGTTTTCTAGATAAGGACAATCTTTTCTTCTATTTCTCATATGTGTCCTTCTATCCTTCTTGTCCACGCCCCTCCTTTCTAAACTTAAGCAAAAATCCTTCTTTAACTAAGGTTTAGAGGAAAAGAAGCCAAACATCCTTCTAAGTTGCACACATAAAGGGTCATTTTGCTTACAACTTAGTTATTCAATTGCAAGGGTTTTCCTTCTCATTTGATTAGTCAAATGAAGCGCCCTCTTCATCACTTTTACTCTAATTTATGCCAAGAGTCATAAAAGATACTCTAAAAGGTATATTTTACATGTTGCACCCCAGGTTTTGGGTAAATTTCACTTTACACCAAAACTAGGTTTTAAAGTACAAGGATTGCTCTACAAGCTATATTTTGGTGCCCAAACTTGGAGAACCCATAACACTTCATCATATTCATTCTTATAATGTCTCATCATCAGAGGAACATCTAAATATGTGCAATTTGCAAGTTAACCCCTCTAATTGGGTAATTTGCACATAGGTCCCTATTAAACAAAATAATCTTACAACATTGTTGAAAAAGGGCAGAAATGAAAATATAGATTCTTCTAAAGCTTTAATGACATATCAAGGGTTAACCACAAGCCTCTAATCATAATTTTAAGCAAAACACCTAGGGTTAGTTCATAACCCAGATCAGGGGTGTTACAAATTATAAACCCCTAACAAGGATTTCGTCCTCGAAATCCCAGGAAAAGGAGGGTCATATTATTCATTAGTAAGGCCCTCAAGTTTCCCCATATTATCTCAAAATTATGATGATATTATGGATTTGTAATTCAGACAAAGTCCCTTTCATTAGTTACTTCTTATCACTGTTTATGTTTGTTCAAAGCATAAACCCCTATCATAAGGTGTCCATACTTTTGAAAGGAAGAAGCATAAAAGAACATTCTTCTAGTATCAGCCAAGAATGTTTACCAAAAGAGAAACATACATACCTTAACACAGATAATTCACTCAGTAATCCTTTATTTATTTGAAACAGTTCACTAAGAAAGTTTGCTAATCAATTAATTTGGAAATATTCACTGAGAAGATTCACTAAGCAATTTGTCTTGGAAGATTTTACTAAGTAAATTTACTAAGTATTTTGTCTCAAAAGCTTTCACTGAAGGTGTTCATTGAGTATACTTACTAAGTATTTACTGAGGAAATTCACTAAGTATGCTCACTAAGTATGTTTACTAAGTATATTCACTAAGTATTTACTAAGGAAATTCACTGAGTATGTTCACTAAGTATGCTCACTAAGTATGTTCACTAAGTATTCACTGAGGAAATTCACTGAGTATGTTCATTAAGTATGTTCACTAAGTATATTCACTAAGTATTCACTGAGGAAATTCACTGAGTATGTTCACTAAGTATGTTCACTAAGTATATTCACTAAGTATTCACTGAGGAAATTCACTGAGTATGTTCACTAAGTATTTTCACTAAGTATGTTTACTAAGTATTCACTGAGGAAAATTTACTGAGTATATTCACTAAGTATTCACTGAGGAAGTTCACTGCGTATATTCACTAAGTATTCACTAAGGAAGTTCATTCACTAAGTATTCACTAAGGAAGTTCACTGAGTATATTCACTAAATATTCACTGAGGAAATTCACTGAGTATGTTCACTAAGTATTCACTGAGTATATTCACTAAGTATTCACTAAAGAAGTTCACTGAGTATATTCACTAAGTATTCACTCAGGAAGTTCACTGAGTATATTCACTAAGTATTCACTGAGGAAATTCACTAAGTATATTCACTAAGTATTCACTGAGGAAGTTCACTGAGTATATTCACCAAGTATTCACTAAGGAAGTTCACTGAGTATATTCACTAAGTATTCACTGAGGAAATTCACTGAGTATATTCACTAAGTATATTCACTAAGTATTCACTAAGAAGATTCACTGAGTATGTTTATTTAGAAGTTTCACTTAGCTTTTCTCATTAATTTCCTTATACTCTCTAGATTGTTTCACATAATTATCTGATCAGAGTAATCAAAAAGATAACAATCGAAGAGTTTCATACTTGCCTTATCTATAATAACCATATACCTGGCCAGGGTATATAAGTATTGAGATTAGGTAGTATGTATTTTACTTATCATCATATTCCTCATTTTTTTATATCATTATACACACAGGATTTACCATACTAGATTATTCTTCAGGTATCACATCTATATCTTATCTTTTAATACAAAATTAAGGGAGATTATAAATTGTTTTAAAGAATAATGAGTAAGATATAAGTTCTTATCTCCCTTGTGTCCTTCTAGGACTTAGTCAAAGGAATTCAAAAACAACAAATTTTCATATCTTTAACACATAGAATCCTGATATGAAATATCAAAACAAAACTTATTTCATCTGACCTATCTGGGACGTCTGTCCACATCATCTATTATTATATTGCTTCCCTTATGAGCCTTGCAGACTCTGTCCTTGAGGTTGAGTCATTATTGTATTCCTGTCTGGACAATCCTTTTCCAGATGTCCCGGTTCTCTTCATTGGTAACAGATCCTGGGTGCAAAGTGTCTATATGATCTAGTTACCGATGTTGATGCTATGTCAGAGGGTCTTGTTGGTATAATACTATGATCCCTACTTCCACTTGAATCCATTGTGTTTGTGTAGGAAATCCTGATATTGACGTCGGTATAGAAAATATTGGCTTCTTAAAACTTTCAGGCCTTTGATCTTGAGGCTGGGTGTACATCTTCTTACTTCTTGTCTATTGTTTCTCAATTTTCGACCTCTCTATCCTTCTTACTGACTCCACAAAGGTGACAAACCTTTCTCTGTTCTCTAAGGTAGACACAAGAGTGGCTAGTTCAGCGTTCAATCCTTTTTCAAAATGCCAAATTCTTTCTTCATCACTAACTGCCATCTGCGGACAAAACCACAACAACTCCATGTACTTAGCTTCATATTTGCTAACGTTCATCTGTCCTTGTGTGATCTTCTCAAATTGAGAGATCTTCTCATCTAGATACGTCTTAGGGAAGTATCTATTGACAAATTCTCTTCGGAATACCTCCCATCCTATTTCTTCGCCTGGTCTCTTATCTTCCTCGATCATCCACCAATTACCAGCACTCCCTTTTAGGAGGTATACTGCATGTTTTACCTTTTCAGCTTTAGGAATATCAAGGATCATGAAAGCCTTTTCCATCTCTGTCAACCATAGATCAGCATCTGCTAGGTCAGATGTAACAGCATAGTCTATGGCTCCCGCCCGGCAAAGTCTCTCAAAAGTCTTGCCGGCTCCATAACCTTCTTGATGGGCTGGTGCCCTAGGTGCAGATGGTGGCACCCTATCTGCTATGTGTGTTATGGCTGTAAGGAATTTATCAAATAAAGCATGGAGAGCTGGGTTTTCTATCTCATCTGGGTCAATCTGGGGCTGTTCAGGTATAGGCCCCTCCCTATTCTGGTCTCCTGTACCTCCTCCTGGTGCAACAGTACTGCCCTCAGCAACATGCTCTTCATGTGGTCCACACATCTTCAAGTTCTTCTTCTCCAATGAGAGCAGAAGATACTATCAGATAATCTGGAAAACACTTAGAATAGACTCAACAACCTTAGCACTATGTCTCTGTAGACTCAGCGAACCTAGAGCTCTGATACCACTAAATGTAACATCTATCTCGAGAAAACAAGATTAACTAATGTTGAAGCGTTCACTAAGCAGTGGATTACCAAAAATCACTAAAAATTAAAACTTTTTGTGAAGAGATCTTTAAATGGTAAAGCTTTTTCATAAAGCAACATGATAAGTTATTTACAAACTGATCCATCAGTACATCTCTGTAAGGTCGTATCTCGAGGTTACAATCATCAACTACCATGTTAACTATATAAGGCAAGATACAAAAATCTCGAGGTACTGGATCAAAAACTCGAAAGCACTAACTTATTACTCCGAGGACCTGAGAGTACAGAGATGACACATAGGACTCTAACTTCATCTATACGTGGCATAACAGCCAGTGTCTCCACCTGAAACTTCACTGCTGTCCCTGGTAGTGTTGATGTTGCCCTTCACCTATTGAAGGATTTCTGCCTCCTCGCCCACGTCCACCTAAAAATATGTTTCCCATGGGGTGAGACAATTATAAAATTGTCCCAGCGAGAGATATAACTCTTCGCCAGAAACATAATTATTGCAGCTTAAGAGAATAAATGTACACAAAGAAGTTATATTTGTCTGGGAGTAGTTAAAACAATGTTTAACAGATTAAACCATTCTTCCTATTAAATCAATACAGCTATAATTTGATAAACCCATATGTCATTTATATTTTAAGAAATAGAAGAACATGTATGGCATTTATTTACTATAAAACCATTATTACAACACTAACTATCTTCAGACTTAGATAATATATCTAATGTCTGACATTATTATTGGGGACTCATGGCCTGTAGCAATACTTTTTCTCACAAAGTGTTAGGATCTCAATTCCTCAACTTATCAAGTACCTTTCTAAATTTATCATCATGATTATAGAATCTAGGTACTTGAACTAATAATTTACCATTCACTAGGTATCATAGCATATCATTATACTCAAATCATGTAAAGTAATTTCAATACATATGATATCATAATCCTTACCTGGATATGATCACCTCTTTATGAAAACATGCATGATCAATATTTACTAATAACATGCATATTGTATCATAACATCACAATACAGGTTCTTCTCAAATTATATATGTGATACCACGGTCGTGCAACAAAGGACTCACCACGACCGTGTCATAATACCACGGCTGGTTTCTAGGGTTAGGATTCTCATTTAATCCAAATAGAGTTATTCAACCCCTTAACTAGATTAGGAATAGTGATTCCTATCTCATTTCTCAATCATGGAGTTTCATGCTTAAAAGCATAACTCATAATTAGGGTTACTTGTTCATATCATCACATCTCCCTAGATTAGGGTTTACTATTCACATAGCATCACATTACCCTAGATTAGGGTTTACTATTCACATAGCATCACATTACCCTAGATTAGGGTTTACTATTCACATAGCATCACATTACCCTAGATTAGGGTTTACTATTCACATAGCATCACATTACCCTAGATTAGGGTTTACTATTCACATAGCATCACATTACCCTAGATTAGGGTTTACTATTCACATAGCAGTGAGTTGAGATCATGCCATCATTATGTATGAAGATTACTTCCATTTATGTCTTCACTTAGGTTAAGATTCATTGATCATCATAATTAGGGTTTCCATGATCCCATTGTAAAGGATCATACCCTAATTATGTGTATTCATACATGTTGGAAGTATATTACTTGATTCTCATTCATATTAGGAGTCTTCTCTCCCCTCTTATTATTAGATGATGTTTACATCTCTTATGATTAGGTTAGGTCAATTCAACCTTGGTAACATAAGTCACATTATTACTACAATGTTCATTAGGGTTTGCTTGATCAAGAGGTGTTGACTACTTAAACCCATCAAGGGTACTTTAGTAATGTTCACCATTGATCATAACATGCTTCAATCAACTAATTACTTGTTCCCTTGATGTCTTTAGGTATCATTTGGATTTATATTAATCAACCATTAAACCATCTAAGCCTTTAAAGTATTAAGCATTCTTGACCTTAAAAGACCCCAAACGGTTTTGCACTTTCAACCTCCAAACGGTTTGAAACCGCATGACCACCAAACGGTCTTGAGACCATTTGGTCCAAACACCCTCAAAATCGCATGGACCAAAAAGTGTATTAACACTTGCAATTGAATTAGGGTTTTCAATGTTGAACCCCTCAATCGTTCATGTCATGGTTAACCATTTATCAATTGAGCCAATTAAGTTAATACTCAACTGATGTGACCCTTAATTGATCCTTTATTGATAACCAATTAGGGTTTGGATGGATTGGATTAGGGTTGGAATCGATCATCCTTCAACATGCATCAATATGAGCTTAATTGGTGTTGAACCTATTGAACCATCACTCAATTGGGTCATGACCTGACCCCAAACGGTCTTGAGGTCATTTGGATAACCTCCAAACGGTCTTGAGACCGTTTTCCCATCATATCATCAACATCCAAGTCAACCAATTAAGGTTTGGATCATTGGATTGATCATCAAATCAACAGTTGATTACACTTTAATTTAGTAACATTGGATCATCAATTGCTTAACCATACCCACCCATGGACCTTCAAATGGTCTTGGGTGACCTCCAAACGGTCTTGAGACCATTTGGATGAGACCGTTTGGATGAGCTCCAAACGGTCTTGAGACCGTTTGGCTCATCCAACCCTTGGATTCTAGTGAAAAATCATTAGGGCTTGAGCTATTGAGTTGATCATCAAATCATCACTTAATTGCAAAGTGATTTGGTACCTTTAGACCTTCAATTGGTCAACCATGCTTAACCCTAGACCTCAAAACGTTCTTGGGTGATCCTCAAATGGTCTTGAGACCATTTGGGTGATCCCCAAATGGTTTTCAGACCGTTTGGGTCAATCAACCCAAAACATCAACTCATTTGAATGCAAAATCAGCACTTAGCCGATTAGGGTTAACACCATATCTTTTGTCCTTAAACCACTTAACCATATCCAACCATAGACCTCTAAATGGTCTTGGGTGACCCCCAAATGGTCTTGAGACCGTTTGGGTGATCCCCAAACGGTCTTGAGACCGTTTGGGCTAAATAACCCAAAAAATCAGCACTTAATCCAATTAGGGTTGGCCTAATTGATTAGACTTCAACTCATGATTACTTTGGAATTAACCTATAAAATTTGGTAGGTTATAAAACAACATAATTAGGAACAGGAATATCAAACGGTCAACCCTTGGTCAACTCCCTCTAACGGTTTTGAAACCGTTTTCCCAAAAAGGTCAAGTTAATCACGTTGGAAATCAGCACTTAATCCAATTAGGTTTGCCTAATTGATTGGCCTTCAACTCATGATTCCTTGGTAGTTAACCTATCAAATTTGGTGAGTTATTAACCAACATAATTATGAACAGTAATATCAAACGGTAAACCCTTGGTCAACTCCCTCAAACGGTTTTGAAACCGTTTGCCCAAAAAGGTCAAGTTAATCAGGTTGGAAATCAGCACTTAATCCAATTAGGTTTACCTAATTCATTGGCCTTCAACTCTTGATTCCTTGGGAGTTAACCTATAAAATTTGGTGAGTTATTAACCAACATAATTATGAACAGGAATATCAAGCTTTCAACGCTTGGTCAACTCAACCAAACGGTCTTGAAAATCGTTTGCTCCAACCGACCTTGTAAAACCGTTTTCCCTTCAAATAGTTTTGCAAACCGTTTGCCCCAAACGGTTTTGCAAACCATTTGGCCAAGGGGGGGGGGGGCAAGACCGTTTGCTAATGTAGAATTGGTATTCAATCCCCCTTCTTATACCTCCAGATCAAGGCTTGTTCTCCACGGTTTTTCTTGCAAGAGTGCAAAGAAGGATGGAGGGAAGAAGAACAAACAACGTTTGCAAGAAAGAAAGATGCATAACAAAGTTTAAGGGTTTCGAGTTATAAAACCCACCTTAGAACCAGATCTAGAGCTCCACGATTAGAAGCTTTAATGGTGGCATGAGCTCCACAGGTCGTACAAGGTTTCTTTTTCAAGAATTGGTTGGAAAGGATGGCTACAAAGAAGAACTAAGTAAGAAAAACAAGAAAACCATCCTTGTATCATGATTTCCTCCATGAATCCGAGCTAGATAGTGGTTAAAGCTTACTCAGCTCTACTTGGCCATTCTCCTATGCTCCTGAGCTCCTTCCTTAGTCAGCCACAGCAAGAGATAAGTGAAGAGAGAAAGGGAAACGATCCCTTGGTGTAAAAGAAAGGTGTATATATACTTTGAGCATGTTTTCAAGATAAGGACAATCTTTTCTTCTATTTCTCATATGGGTCCTTCTCTCCTTCTTGGACACGCCCCTCCTTTCTAAACTTAATTAAAACTCATTCTTTAACTAAGGTTTAGAGGAAAAGAAGCCAAAAATCCTTCTAAGTTGCACACATAAAGGGTCATTTTGCTTACAACTTAGTTATTTAATTGCAAGGGTTTTCCTTCTTATTTGATTAGTCAAATGAAGAGCCCTCTTCATCACTTTTACTCTAATTGATGCCAAGAGTCATAAAAGATACTCTAAAAGGTATATTTTACATGTTGCACCCCAGGTTTTGGGTAAATTGCACTTTACACCAAAACTAGGTTTTAAAGTACAAGGATTGCTCTACAAGCTATATTTTGGTGCCCAAACTTGGAGAACCCATAATACTTCATCATATTCATTCTTATGATGTCTCATCATCAGAGGAAAATCTAAACATGTGCAATTTGCAATTTAACCCCTCTAATTGGGTAATTTCACATAGGTCCCTATTAAACAAAACAATCTTACAACATTGTTCAAAAAGGGCAGAAATGAAAATATAGATTCTTCTAAAGCTTTAATGAAATATCAAGGGTTAACCACAAGCTTCTAATCATAATTTTAAGCAAAATACCTAGGGTTAGTTCATAACCCAGGTTGGGGGTGTTACACATTTGATTAAACTTAACATTTAATCATCGCTCATTTCTTTTTTCTCTTATTTTATTTTTATTTTGTTTCAAAACCAACAATCATCTTTTCCAATTGGTCTAGCTGATCATGACCAGTTAGTAGTAGTCTACTGGAATTTACATTTCCCTGAGTTCGACTTGGGCCTCACAAGGCCTATAGTACTTCGATACGTGCACTTGCGCTTAACGTACAACTCAAGCGTGTCAACCACCTGCAAGACATTTAAATTATGTTGTTTGTATGCCTTGGCTACTACAAAAGAGACAAATGATTCTGGTGAACCATCTACCTCTACTGAAACTGTGTCTAATCCAGATTCTGCCATGTGGATTGAAGTTATGAAAGAAGAGATAGAGTATGTTCAAAGGAACAACACTTGGGTGCTTGTGAATCCTCTTGTTGAATAGAAGATTGTTGAATGCAAATGGGTATTCAGAAGGAAGGAAGTTGGTCTTAGAGATACAATTGCAAGATACAAAGTGTAGCCAGTTGCAAAAGGCTACAGTCAGGTGGAAGGTATAGATTAATTTGATGTGTTTTCTCATGTTGTCAAACATACCTCCATCATATTTATCTTGGCATTAGTTGCCTGATATGTTTTAGATCTTGAGCAACTTGATGTAAATACCAAATTCCTCCACAGTAACTTAGAAGAACAGATCTAAAAGCAACAACTTGTAGGTTATATTTCTGTTGCAATGCTTATTGAAGAGTCTCTTTATTACTTGAAGCAATCCCCACGTCAGTGGTATCATATATTTGATTCTTTCATGGTCAAGCATGGATATTCCAGGAGCATATATGACGTTTGTGTCTACTTGAAGAAAGTTCTAGATGAGTCTCTTATTTACCTCTTTCTCTATGTTGATGACATGTTGATTGCAGCAAGAGATATTTCTAAAATTCGCAGTCTCAAGTAGTTACTTAGAGGCGAATTACTTGGGAGCAACAAAGAAAATTTTGGGGATGAAAATTTTTAGAAGCTGCAAAGTTGGACGGTTATTTCTCAATCAGGATCAAGTATGTGAAAAAGTTCTACAACGGTTTTCTATGTCTGATGAATCTCCTATATCTATTCCTTCATATAACCAATTCAAGAAGCTCTCATCGTTGAGTCACCACAATCTGAAGAGGATGAAAGCTACATGTCTCTTGTTCTCTATTCTAGTGCAGTTGGCATCATTATGTATGTTATGATTTGTACTCGCCCAGACATTACTCAAGCAGTTAGCATGGTGAGCCGATACATGTCCAATCCAGGGAAGCTACATTAGCAAGAAGTCAAGTATATTATTAGGTACCTTAAGCGTACATCTTCTATATGCCTTGCATTCGAAAAAATCATAGAGACACTTGATTGTTATGTCGATTCTGACATTACAAATGGCCTTGATAAAAGGCGTTCTCTTACAGGTATTTTGTTTACTCTTAGTGGTTGTGTTGTAAGTTGGAAAGCTATATTACAACCCACTGTTGCATTGTCTACTACATAAGTTGAGTACATGGCATTGACATAGGGCATAAAAGAAGCTATTGGGCTTAGAGGATTGTGCGTTGAATTTTGTATTCTTGAGAAGACAACAACCATCTACTTTGACAATCAAAGTAAAATTCACCTTACAAAAGATCAGATGTTACATGAAAGGACAAAGCACATCGATGTCAAGTATCACTTCATCGGAGAGGTGATAGCGCGGGAGAAGATTGTGGTGAAGAAGATTGCCACTAAAGAAAATCCTATTGATATGATGACAAAGTCATTTCTAGTTTCTTAGTTCAGACATTATCTGGACTTGATTAGTCTACACAACCTACAAAGACGCCCATAGGGGCTGGAGGAGGAGAGCTGATCTACTATTCTTTTTGTTCAGAGAGGTACAAATTTCTCGACAAGGTGGAGATTGTTATGTGCCTCGAAGAACTATGCTGATCCAATTGTAGAATCGGTCTCAAAAATTAAATCAATCTTCGCCGACCCGTTTAATGGGCATTGTGAGGGTCTTAGCCCACCAAAACCAAGGCGGTGCGGGGGGTGAAGCCCCCCTGCGGTATGGTACGATCTATTTTCTAGATCCGAAGGAATCCGATTACAGTTCTACATCTACAAGTCGCCCTGGTTAGGATTTAACATCATCTTTTATTCTATTTTTGTAGACGACTGCCACCGTACTCAAGGTGTACTTTGTCTCTTTCGAGAGTGCTCCTCCTTGTAATTCTTCTGTGATATTGTATAAATCTCATCCCCTCCCGTGGAGTAGGTCATCCTGACTGAACCACGTAAATCCAGTATTTTTTGGTTGTGATCGTTTGCTTCTTCTCGTCTTGTTGTTCTACCGAACTCGTCGTATTCTCTCATTTGAAATGTTAACATCATTAACCAATCATCCGATCCTCCAATCCAGGGCATAAGCCTAAAATGCGTATACGGAAAACTTAATGAAAAGACAGGAGGCCTACAATGATTTGGTAGGATCCACAAACGATAAGTTATACCGTACAACGTGCACGTTTCTCTTTATTTTTTCTAGGTGGTGAGGTTTTGAAAAGAATATAAAAAAGTGGAATGTGATTGGTTGTCCTATACAAAAAATGTAATATCTTTTCCTATACTACGCTTTGCATACTTTCTATAGTCCACTTTGTATACGTATGGACTAGTCATCCCAATAAATAATAAGCAAAATCACTACATATGCACGAATTATCAAAACTGTAAAAGTGAAGGAAGAAGCAACTTTGGATGTTTTGTCACTAAACTTGGTTGGACACGAATTAACCATAAAATACTCGAGACGCGGAACAAAATGAAAAAGAAAAACTCCCAAAATCTAAAAGTATGGAACTGTTGAATAATTGGTCTAGAAAGAGGGTTTTCTTCGAAGTGCCAGCGGAATAAATAACGACTAGAGATGAAGGAGAATATTTGTCTGGACAAGATCCACGACCTAGAAAAGAACGAAAGAGAATCAAGCAATGCATGGACACGGTTGGCGTTTTTTTTGTTGAGTAGTCCAACGGAAATAAAGCCATATTTCTAACAAACTCCTGTTTTGCTTCACGTCTCTATCTGCTTGCGTCACATGGAGATTGAGAACAACGGATATGTGGTTCGCATTTATTTCACGGTACTGACATCTTTGGATGCGGGTGTGATCAGTGTACGGGACCAATAACCTTATTTGATCGATCGTCACCAAAAGCTTCCAGATTCCAGTTCGAAATGAGTCGAGGAAGAAGGGAAACGGCAACGGGACGTGTTGCCCTTTTCACGATAGATACCGTCCGCACTGATCATAGTTGGCCAATTGCAGCCAGTGATCCAGTTGCCATCGTTGTTAGCTTCACTTCCGGTGGTAGTGGACGGTCCTATGGATGGATGAGTTCTTCATTGCCGTCAGAACAGATTTCAGCTGGTTCGAGTTACATTGCAGAGCCTGTTCCACACTCCACACATTGTATTATTGATCCCAAGTGATAATTCATTTTAGATTCTGAAAGGACGAGTGACTTGATGGGCATAAGATCGAACACATCTAGCCCAATAATATTATGCCTACGGACCACAATAATAACACTCTAATAAATAACCCCCTATTTGAATTAGGAAATATTTAAAATCAGTTGCAAAACACAATATGCAGTCTATTAATTCTATCAAAGTAGTGGCATCTGAGTGGTCATGTGAATGCATTTGTAAGGACGATGTCTCTAGTTTGAAACCTAATGGGGACAAAGAGGAGGGAAGTATTAAGAATATGGAGTAATAGAAAAATATGTAAGAGATGAGAACACAAAAAACAAAAAGTTGATATTATAGTATACAATAATGACATATTACACTTGTATGTTCTTAATAACGATGCAATATTATAAAGTATAATAAACATTATTACTCAATTTATAAAAAAATAACACAAAAGTAAATATAACAAACAACACATGTCGTCCATAAATAGCTAAACTTAAAATCATACAAAGCATATGTATATATTAAAAATACAAATGTAGAAACATATAAAATGCAGAGTGTAAAATATGAAATGCACACGACAGTTGCTCAAAAAAATGTTTTGTAAATTGAATGAAATATGGATTGATGAATGTACTTATTTTGTTGGGAATAATACAAAAAAAATTGTATATATACACATCTATGTTAATATATAAATATATTGATTTAATGAAATAATATAAGTTACACATCAAATATTTTAAATCAATTTATAAAAAAAATATTATGTCATATTGTATTAGATATTTTTTATCATCTGTATTTTACATTTTGATGTGTTAGATTTAATGTAAATTTTGTGCCTATTAAGATATTTTTACCTTTTGTTTTGTTCGTTGCCCAACTTGATATTAGTCTGTATTTCTTTTAATTAGCTTATTTGCCAACTATTTGATTGAAATTATAAATTTAGCCCTAACTTAAGAAAAAAAAACAAATCTTAAAAAACAAATCTAACATGGTATACAAAACACTTGTATATATTTCTTTTTTATTTTTCATAAAACCTCATAAATGTATGCCACATCAAAGGAAACATATATAGTTATCATAAATCTTATTGAACTCCATTAAAATTACTCATAAGCAATTCAAATTGCATCATTTACATGTAAAAGAAAGAACAAATTGAATATACTACCCATCCCGATAAATAAATAAGTACATGGATATTCTACTTTGGTTAATTAGATTTATATATTTTTTGTCATGACCTCTCTGTTGGATGGAATTATACCTAAAACATTTGAACAATCTTAATAGACTAATATAGATCCCTGGTGAGTGGATGCCTTCCACTCAAGCTAAGCACATGCATCAACATCAGAATTAAGTATGTTGAACTCAATAGAAACTTACTATATATTGAAAAGTCTAACAGACAATTCTAGCATTTTGTGAAATCCAATTTATTGAATAATCTACTTATTTGTAAAAAAAGTCATTTATTCATATCCAAACCTTTTTACCATCATCCAAAGAATATCTATGAACATATTAGAGAATATTAAATATTTCAAAGTTATAATGGTTGAATAAATAATAAGTTAAGATCCAAAACTTTTAGAATAAATATATAACAATGGCATCATTTTTGTGACCCTACCAACTGAATCAGGAACATATCATGCAGTCCTAAATCCAAATTCCACATAATACATGTCTACCAAATACACGAGTCAAATCACAAGTAAATCCAAATCATAATAAGAATGGATGTCAAATCACAACATAAACCAATTTTCATGTCCAAGATTTGATTTCAAACTAGACAGACAAAAATAAGGCAACATATTATCTTGTCAATGAAGTAATTAAATTCCACAAACAAAAATATATTCAACACTAGTAGATTTATCAACTAGTGGTAAAAGGAATGTACATTAATCTGGCATTCTACATGGCTTTTCATCTTTAATTCATTTATCCTGAAACTAATGGCCATCGTACCTCACGAAGTAAAAGTCACTACACTTGATTTTCATGTCAGCAACACGCAGACGTTACTTTATGGTTTAGTTGGCCAATCTGAGATACCAATAATAGATTGTGGTCCAGTTACAACCCCAATTATTGGGTTCATTTGGTGAGAAATGTAATTTTTCATAATAAAGATAAATGAACAAATAATGATTGAATGCATGGATTTCGTTTACAATAGCCTTGTTGGTTGTTTAGTGGGCATTATTGGCTATTGGGCCCAATAACAAGGAAATTCAATTAGTAAATGAATAATTGAGCTTTGGAGGAAAGGAAAATGAAGAAACCTCTAGAAGGCAAGAGAATATTATCCAAAGGTGGATTTCATGCCTTTTGGATTCCTTGGGTTCCAAGGAGTCCAAATTGCAAAGATAGTGCAACAAGAAAAGAAAAGATCAATTAAATATTTCCTTGTTAAGAAAGAAATTGAAAACAATGATAAAATATGGAAAATAACTATAATTGAGTTGTCCTTGGTGGATTTGCATATCCAAAGGACTCCTAATGATAAAAGGGATGGCAACGAGGAAAATAAAAAGAAAGATAAAGAGAAATCCTTGAAAAGAGATATTTTACTAAAGAAATGAATAAGAAGAGAGAGAAAATAGATAAAGGATAAGTAAAAGGCTAAGGAATATTCCCAAGATGGGATTCCGAGCCATTAAGGATCCTTGAGGTTCAAGGAATTCAAAAATAATAATTTAATGGCAAATAAAGAGGAAATACCAAATTAAATTGGCTTAATTTAAAAGATGGCTTGCTTATAAATAAAACACCCTTTTCCTTTAGAATTTGGGTCTCCAATTTGGTACACAGGTAGATGACGTTGACCCAAAGCTTCCTGTAAAATTTAGTGGAAAAAGGATAAAGGAATAATGAGTTGTGATTTGTAGAAGTTTCCTAAAGTAAATGGGTAATCTTTGAACCGAATTAAATGTCACAATGTGTTCAATATACACGGACGATCAGAACACTAGATCTCGCAATCTAGATCTCGGATCTAAGGATCCGACGGCTCAGGAGTGACGTCAAGACTCCAGCTCGAGAAGGACACTAGAGTTTCCTTCTCTGACCTTTTCTCAATCTGGGATGCACGAGAGGAGGAGGGAAGGTGATAGTTGAATTCGGGAGACTTTCCCGAGTTGAACAAGCCTGACTTTGTGGGACTCCTGCAGTGGAAGGGAGTTTTCCCCAAACTCGGATCGCTCTCCAACCCTACCTATATAAGGAGGGGGCTACCCATAACACCAGCAAGTACACCAATCATTCACGCAAGTGCGAGGGATGACCATGAGTGGTTTAGCACGTTCAATTGATAGAAACATATCGACCTTCGACCTCTGCACAGGAGAACCTCTGCCAGAGGTAAAGCCTTGTCGCTGCGGTGGTGGGCGGAAGAGAGCAGCCAATTGACATGCTCAATGAGTTCGAGGAAGCAGGACAGAGCTTCTGATGGTCACAGCTTGTGCACAGAGCGAGAAGAACCAAGAGTCAACCAAGGAGTTGACCGTCAGGGCCGTTGAGGGAGAAGTAAAAGGTTGAAGAAGACACCTTGCGGATTTACCAGCTTACCCTCCCATTTCTTCTTTCCTGGTAAGGACAATCTCATCCTTCGGCCTACTTTTGATCGCTGGTTTAGGCGTGCGCATCTGTGGTCATTGGATCCTGAGTGGACCAGCGGACCACGGATCTAATGATCCTTGTTTTATGAAAATAGCAAGTAAATCAATAGAAAGGAATTTTCTTGATAAAATTGTATCTTTTGATAGAAAACTCAGATGAAGAAAGTTAATACATGAATAGTGATCAGAAAAATATGAAGAATACAATAAAAATAGTTTGAAGGCTTAAATATGTCTCTTTTTGCAAAAGTATATAATTTTGATGAAAAAGACATTAATTTGTGGTTTGAAACCCTAATTGTTAATCAAGGATAGATTTAATACTACAATTAGGTTAATTCAAGCATGGTTAACTTGTTTAATGATAAAGTTAGATTTTAACCCATTTTGATGATGGAATTGCAAAGTTTAGGGTTTTAAACCTAATAATGTAATTAGTACCCTTAGAAACCCTAAAGTGAGGGAAAAAGGGAAGAAAAGATATAGTAATCCGAAAATTAGGGTTTTTGTGGTCCAAACCTTATCTTAAGGATCTTAATGGAAAATAAGACAAGATAATTAGGGTTTGATGGATATTTTGATAAAAGTAAAATAAAAGTGGTAAAAAGGAAATAAAACCCTAATTATGGTTGAAACCTTAAAAAGGGCTAGTAACCAAGGGCACGATTAGGTCTATTACTCTTGGATACCATGATCCATGATAGAAAATATTGGATGTTTATTTCAGGACTGATTAGTGCTTGTTTGCTTGATTCTGGATTACTTTATTGTTTGCATTTAATTCTGCATTCAAGACAACTTGATAGGTATGTGGTTAATTACGATTAATCGCATTAGTGTTCCCGAAGGTTTCCCTGATGATTAATTGCATTGATTGAAACTAAATAGTTTGGATGTTCATACTGCAATTATAAAGTCACTATGGTTATCACAATTATAAATACATGTGTGTTCACACACCTACATGCCACCCTGATGGAAGATGCCATAAAGGTCAGGCCCAAGAGGGTAGACCAATGGGCACCATGAGAGGTGAACCCAGACACCAAGCTCGGGAATGAGAAGGTGGTCTATGTTGCATGACTATGGGGCACTATGAGAGATGACCCCCAGGCACCAAGCTTGGGATTGATGCCTTAAGTCAATGGAAAAAGAGAAACCCTAGAGGGGTATTCCAGGGTTAGGGAAAAAGCAGTGGAGAATGATACATTGAAAATGTAAATTCATTTGCTAATTACCCTAATTGTGATAATTAAATTGTTATCCATATTTGTGAAATTTTGGTTGTTCCCACATACCAACATATTCCTATATGTTGTTCGACGTTTAGTTTGTCAGCATTTTAGGTACAACAATTGAAAGAATAAATAGTAAAGTGACACATTGTGGAAATAAGAAATAAAGTGCAGGTGGATTAGATAGAATGAATCCAAGATGTGGATAGAATATCTTACCAAAGTTTTAAAAAGGTATGCAAGGTTTTATTTTATACCAGTTTTCAGTTTAGTTGGTAAAATTTGATATTGTTATTGATTATTTGGCGAGCCTTTGATCCTATTAATTGGGATAATGGCTCTAACCTCTTGGTCTCCCTTAATTGGGGGTTATCGGGAGGCAGGGTCATTACAATTGGTATCAGAGCATAGGTTCCTCATTTAATCTTTAATAATTATTAAAATTTACAAATTCCATAGATCCCAAGGGAGTTATTAGAGGATTTTCCGAAACACAGAGGTGGTGTCTAGAAAAGGATCATGTCCGGGGGCTGGCAAGATTTTCCTCTGCACCACTAGTGAGAATATGAGGACTTCTGGATTAGTGTGACTGCCAGGCCGATGTTTCAGGATTTTACTCGAAATAAGATACCTTTAGGACTCTCTCATCTTGTTCATCCCTTCTTAACTCAAATGCTGTTAAGGACCTTAAGGATTAGGGTTTTTTCTCTTTTCCTAACCTTCCTGAGGGATGGGTAAGGTTGATAAGGATTAAGGAATCCTCCACTAAAATTAAGGAAAAGCATGCAAATAAGATGTCATGGACATAAGCTTAATAGCTTAAGTGTAAACTAAAGAATAGATACTTGCTTAGGTCGTATGACATAAGTTGTCATGCCCTCAGGAGAGACCTGAGGCTAGGCCTTCTTGACAGGAGGATAAGTGAAGAGAGTTAGTCTTGGAGGTAAAGATGTCCATTACAAGTAGAGACCTGGCACATCCTCTGAGGATGATGTTAAACCTAACCCTAAGTGAAGGTTAGAAAGAGAGATGACATGATGAGTTAGATGTCATGGTAGACCGAGTGTTTGGATAGACATGCCTTGGATTCCATATGAGCCATGAGAGGTTGGATGACTGAGTACCTTGGCGACCCAACCCAGGGAAGGGTTGTGCATGTTAGAGTGCAGGATAGCACCTTTTTTGATGAGGTTAGAGAAAGAACCTATAGAAACCCCATGATCTTATATGAGCATGGCATAGTAGGAACCCAGAGTACAACAGTAGTGTGAGCAATAGGTTGAAACCTTGGCCAAAGGAGTATGTTGGATAGTTGATAAGATAAGCATAAAGAGCTATGAATAACATCGAGCAAACATAAGTTTGAACATAGGCTTCACTACATAGAGGTGCGCGTGTGAGCTTGATCCTTCATGAATAAAGGACCTCTAGTAGTAAGGTTAGATGTGGAGTTAACTCTAGATAGAGAAAGCAGGACCCAAGTAAGAAGGTTGGAAGCCTAGACTCTGAGAAAAGTGGGGAGTTGAGGATGATGTAACCTAAGTGGATGATAGTGGTTGCCCAGGCTTGATCCCTGGGGGCTGATGATATCTTGGTGGCCTTTAGAGGAGCCAAACCCTAAAGAGAGGATGATGATTCTGGAACCTATGGGCCTACGGTATAGGAGTTTACCTGCTGAGATGAGACAAAGAATGCCTTAGACTGTGAGGAGGTTTAAGTAGCAAGTTGTGAGGCCTTGTACCTTGTTGGTTTCTCTTGAGGAAGATTCAACTCTAAGGCGCGACTCGAATAAAAGGATCATGGGAGTACCTAACATACCTTGGACATGCTGGATTTGTGGTTAAGAGATTGAGCATGTAGTTAGGATACCCAAAGGTGAACCTAGGGTTCCTAGGACTAAGAGGGAAGTAGTGTACCTGATGCTCGTGATGAGATTTGAGTCTCTATAGTTTCAAGCATGGTACTCCTTATGTGTATAGGAAAAGGAAACCCCTTGAGTTAAAGGTATGTTTTATGAACCCCTCATAACTAAGTTGGTCTAATGTTGAGGATGAGAACAAGTGTGACCTAGCATGGTTTTATAGGTGTCTGCCTGTGCCTTAGTAGTTTGCTAGGGCTAATCATGCTCATGTGGATGCATACCCTAAACATAAGGACGTTTGTGACCTTTGTTATCAAGGTGTAGTTTCCTCCCATCCTGGGAGAGGGACCCTTTTGTAGGGTGTATACCAGTTTTGTTGGTTTTGAGGTAACCTAAAGAGGTTTCAGGGGATCTTGAGAAGCTAAGTAAAGAGTACATGGTAAGAGAATGAACCTGTAGACCCATAGATAACCATCTATAAGTGCATGTGGGTGAGTTACCATGGAGGTAACCAGTATGGAGCCTGACCAAGGAAGGTAGGTCGCCATGACCCCTATGAAAGGATGAAATATAGACCATGAATGTAGAGAGAGATGATGAAGGCTTGCGTAAGGTTCCCAGTTGGACATGTACTACAATAGAATCCTAAGTCTATCCTAGGGTCAGGTAGGGATAAGACCGATGAAAGTAGGAGTTGCCTAATTCCCTAGTTGCACATGACCATAGTGTCGAGAGGTAACAACTATCATTGCCTAAGGGCCATGGGCTAGGAGATTGATCACCTTCGTGAACTCATGGGACCTAAAGGGCAAATGAGTAGGACACTCTCTGGATGCATAAGGGAAGAGGGATGACCCCTAAAGTACCAGCACCCTATAGACCTAAAGGAGATGACCAAGGATTGTGTGGTGACCTAAGTAAGTTTGAGACCAGTTTTCTAGATAAGTGTGATGTAGAGACATATGTGGCACATTTCAACTTAGATTTAAAGGTATACTGGCAAGGTGGGATGTACCATCTCTACTCTTGGAACAGGAAGAACTCTGTGTTTGGACGGCCTCCAAATTCTTATTTCCTCTTGTTATGGGAGTGAGAGATAGGACAATACGCATGCCATACACCAAGGAAAAAAAATGAAGTGAGATGGAACGTTGCTATGAAGTATGGGGACAGAGATGATAACATACCCTTGTGGGGTGAACGATAGGAGGATGGTTTACAAACATCAAGAGTAATAAGGTAATCATCTTATAAGGATGTTTTTATCATGAGCTATGAGTCATGCAAGGTTGAGTTTGAAAACTAAGAGAATGAGCTCAGAGTTTCTTGATGAAGATAGACTTAGAGCTGAGATGAGGTAATGAGTGGAATACATGGAGGTGTATGTCTTCAACATTACCTAACCCCTAAGGATGTGAAGGGTAATGGATGCTCTGGATGGGATGTAGCTGCCTAGTTTAGCTAGAGGCTAGTAGAGGTTGTTAGGTTAACCCTAAGTTTGAAAAAAAAAAGATAATTTTGGCAAACACTCAGATGCAATGATATCGATTGATCAAGTTAGTAGTTGGTTGGTTATCCAGCCTATGTCTTGCTGCAATGAAAGGATGGTGGTAGAACCTCAGATGCACTTCTTTGGAAAAGAAGGTGATGAATCCCCGACAAGAATGGTTTAGGGTTTATGAGGAATCAACCTTAAGGAATCCTGACATACAGGAGATCATGATTCTAAGATCACCATACACCGTACTACAAAGATAGTAAGTAACAGTAGTACTTTGGATGCCCAAGATAATGTTGCATGTGGCATGTTGCCATGCATGATGGGAGATGAAGGACAAACAACAGTAACCCAGTGTTTTGATATAAAGGATAAAGAGTCCCCGAGAGGGAATGGGAGTTCATCACTACGGATGGTAAGTGTCCCCTAGACCAAGGAAGGTCATGACGCAATATGGGTTAGGTTAGATCGCCTTACCTAGATGACATGAGAAAGAAAGAGTATTTTCAAGGGACATATCAGGTTGAACTACTCACATGAGAGAGAGATGGTTCAACTACACCATGATGCGAGTTCAAACGTTCTTGAGTATGATCTAAAGGTTTACTTCCACGCAGTGGAAGTAGATACATGAAGAACTGGATATTAGTATCGTTTATCACCCAATACTAATGGACAATATGATCTAGATGAGAGGGTCTGATGAGAGAATGTGTACTCATTCAGGGTGATACATAGAGATAGTTCTTAAGATGTGATGGTAACCACCATAGCCTTTATCGGGATGCAAGAAGTTCTATAAGGAGGTTGTGTCGGTCGCCACTTCATTAAGAAGATGTTGATGAAGGAAGCCTTGCAAAGGTCAGAAAAGAACCACTGTGTGTGCAGATGAAGTCTCTTTGATCTTGCAATGGCTAAAGAGAGCCCAGGGACGACATGATTTGTGAGCTGATGTAAAGTAGACTGACATGCAGTTCACTGTTGGAAATAATGTGATGTGAAAATCTGACCCCTCTAAGCTACAACTGAGAAAGTTGAGTCCTCGATATATGGGTCCATTTGAGATGGATTGGTGGAGATGTTTGTGTTTAGCCTTACCCCTCAGGATAACATGATGTGTAATGTGTTCCATGAGTCTGATCTAGAGCACTATGTGAGGTACCCAAGCCATGTGCTGAGCCCTGAACCTATTCAGCTTTTGAGAGGCTAAAATGTCCCGAGTCACCTATGAGGGTACGATATACAAAGGCAAGAAAGAACTCAGATGGAAGAATATGAGATGATGAAGGTTCTTGGGAAGCACCATGGAAAGGGTGAAGCCACATGGGAGCCCTGATGGACATAAGAAAGGCTTATCTTGAATTGTTTGTTTGTTTGATGGAATTTTGAGGACAAAATTCTTATAAGAGGGGAAGGATGTTAAAACCCCAATTTTCGGGTTCATTTGGTGAGAAATGTAATTTCTCATAATAAAGATAAATGAACAAATAATGATTGAATGCATGAATTTTATTTACAATAGCCTTGTTGGTTGTTGTGGGCTTTATTATCTATTGGGCCCAATAATAAGGAAATTCAATTAGTAAATGAATAATTGAGATTTGGATGAAAGGAAAATGAAGAAACCTCTAGAAGGCAAGATAATATTGTCCAAAGGTGGATTTCATGCCTTTTGGATTCCTTAGCTTCCAAGGAGTCCAAATTGCAAAGATAATGCAACAAGAAAAGAAAAGATCAATTAAATATTTCCTTGTTAAGAAATAAATTGAAAACAATGATAAAATATGGAAAATAAGTATAATTGAGTTGTCCTTGGTGTATTTTTGTATCCAAAGGATTCCTAATGATAAAAGGGATGCCAATGAGGAAAATAAAAAGAAAGATAAAGAGAAATCCTTGAAAAGAGATATTTTACTAAAGAAATGAATAAGAAGAGAGAGAAAGTAGATAAAGGACAACTAAAAGTCTAACCAACATTCCCAAGAAGGGATTCCGAGCCATTAAGGATCCTTGAGGTTCAAGGAATTCAAAAATAATAATTTAATGGCAAATAAAGAGGAAATAGCAAATTAAATTGGCTTAATTTAAAAGATGGCTTGCTTATAAAGAAAACTCCCCTTTACTTTAGAATTTGGGTCTCCAATTTGGTACACATGTACATGATGTTAACCCAAAGCTTCCATTAAAATTTGGTGGAAAAAGGATAAAGGAATAATGAGTTGTGATTTTTAGAATTTTCCTAAAGTAAATGGGTAATCTTTGAACCAAATTAAATGTGACAATGTGTTCAATATACACGGACGATCAGAACCCTAGATCTCGCAATCTAGATCTCGGATCTAAGGATCCGACGACTTGGGATTAATGTCAAGACTCTAGTCCGAGTAGGACACTGGAGTTTCCTTCTCTGACCTTTGCTCAATTTGGGATGCACGAGAGGAGGAGGGAAGGTTATAGTTGAATTCGGGAGACTATCCCTAGTTGAACAAGCCTAACTTTGTGGGACTCCTACGGTGGAAGGGAGTTTTCCCCAAACTTGGATCGCTCTCCAACCTTGCCTATATAAGGAGGGGGCTACCCAAAACACCAGCAAGTACACAAATCATCTGTGCAAGTGTGAGGGACGACCATGAGTGGTTGAGCAAGTTCAATTGATAGAAACATCTCGACCTTCGACCTCTGCACAGGAGAACCTCTGCCGGAGGTAAAGCCCTGTTGCTATGGTGGTGGGCGGAAGAGAGCAACCAATTGACATGCTCGATGAGTTTGGGGAAGTAGGACAGAGCTTCCGATGGTCGAAGCTTGTGCGCAGAGTGAGAAGAACCCAGAGTCAACCAAGGAGTTGACCGTCAGGGTCGCTGAGGGAGAAGCGCAAGGTTGAAGAAGACACCTTGCGGATTTACCAGCTTACCCTCCCATTTCTTCTTTCTTGGTAAAGACAATCTCATCCTTCGACCTACTTTTGATCATTGGTTTAGGCGCGCACATCTGTGGCTGTTGGATCCTGAGTGGACCAGCGGACCATGGATCTAATGATCCTTGTTTTTCTGAAAATAGCAAGTAAATCAATAAAAATGAATTTTATTGATAAAATTTTATCTTTTGATAGAAAACTCGGATGAAGAATGTTAATACATGAAAAGTGATCAGAAAAATACAAGGAATACACTAAAAATAGTTTGAAGGTCTAAATCTGTCTCTTTTTGCAAAAGTATATAATTTTGATGAAAAAGGTGTTAATTTGTGGTTAGAAACCCTAATTGTTAATCAAGGATAGATTTAATACTGCAATTAGGTTAATTCAAGCATGGTTAACTTTTTTAATGATAAAGTTAAATTTTAACCCATTTTGATGATGGAATTGCAAAGTTTAGGGTTTTAAACCTAATTGTGTAATTAGTACCCTTAGAAACCCTAAAGTGAGGGAAAAAGGGAAGAAAAGATATAATAATCTGACAATTAGGGTTTTTGTGGTCCAAACTTGATCTTAAGGATCTTAATGGAAAATAAGACAAGATAAGTAGGGTTTGATGGATATTTTGATAAAAGTAAAATAAAAGTGGTAAAAAGGAAATGAAACCCTAATTATGGTCGAAACCTTAAAAAGGGATAGTAACCTAGGGTACAATTAGGTCTATTAGAGTTGGATACCATGATCCATGATAGAAAATATTGGATGTTTATTTTAGGACTGATTTGTGCTTGCTTGCTTGATTCTGGATTACTTGATTGTTTGGATTAATTGTGCATTCAAGACAACTTGACATGTATGTGGTTAATTGTGATTAATCGCATTAGTTTTCCTGAAGGTTTCCCCAAATATTAATCACATAGATTGAAACTAAACAATTTGGATGTTCATACTGCAATCATAAAGTCACTATGGTTATCACAATTATAAATACATGTGTGTTCTCACACCTACATGCCACCCTGATGGAAGATGCCATAAAGGTCAGGCCCAAGAGGGTTGACCAATGGGCACCATGAGAGGTGACCCCAGACACCAAGCTCGGGAATGAGAAGGTGTTCTATGTTGCATGAATATGGGGCACCATGAGAGATGACCCCCAGGAACCAAGCTCGGGATTGAGAAGGTGGCCTTAAGTCAATGGCAAAAGAGAAACCCTAGAGGGGTATTCCAGGGTTAGGGAAAAAGCGGTGGAGAATGATACATTGAAAATGTAAATTGGTTTGCTAATTACCCTAATTGTGATAATTAAATTGTTCACCATATTTGTGAAATTTTGGTTGTTCCCACATACCAACATATTTCTATATGCTGATCGACATTTTGTTTGTCGGTGTTTTAGGTACAACAATTGAAATAACAAACAGTAAAGTGAAACATTGTGGAAATAAGAAATAAAGTGCAGGAGGATTAGATAGAATGAATTCATGCTATGGATAGAATAGCTTACCAAAGTTTTAAAAAGGTTTGCAAGGTTTTATTTTAGACCAATTTTTATTTTAGTTGGTAAAATTTGATAATTGTTATTGATTATTTGTCAAACCTTTGATCCTGTTAATTGGGATAATGGCTCTGACCTCTTGGTCTCCCTTAATTGGGGGTTACTAAGAGGCGGGGTCGTTACAGGTCCACTACTAGGTTGCCTAAAAAGTTTGAGGTGCTCATCTCAAATACATAAGATAGGAATAAAAATAACTAAATATGACATATTAGAAAATTTCTCATGTTTTATAATTTGCATATATTGGAGTCTATTTCTCATGGACATAAACTTTCAAAGTTTAGGATTAAAGGCCAAAATTTTACCTAATGACTTGCTTCTAAATCCATGTGATCTAACCTTTAAGGTCCAGTCTACACTCTAGAAATCTTTGTCACAATTCTTTGACTACTACAAAAAAATCTATCTAATATCCCAAATATGGATTATGGGAGAAACTCACAGTGTTAAGGGAACCTCAGTAGATATATTCATCATGTCATTTGTTTTATAATCCTCTCACTCATCTTAAAGAGAATGTATATCATCACTTATCAAATGTGTGTATTCTCACACAAGTAGAATGACATAAATTAGATTAGGCTTAATAAGATAGAAAATAATTGAAATTAGAAGCACAACAAATATGTTATTTGCAAATATATATATCATTCCATTTCCACATCATTGCATATAAGTCATTGTTAGTGGGATATCACCCCAATATATGACCTTATTTCCCATTATTTACCCTAAACTCGGTTTCTCAAATATAATCAATACATTTTAATTCAAACCCATCATATTTCTTGTCAATTAATTCCATATTACATTTTTCATCAAATATTTACAAAGATATTAGGATGCACAACTATAAGTGTATAAACCTTTTGTATCATTCAATTTCTCAAAACATGTTCAATATTTGACAAATACTTATTCTATATGATTATAATAGATCTACTTAAATGTAAATGCATAAGCGTGCATAATACACTTAGCAATCCTCCTTTACTATTCGCCATTCTTCATTTATGGTTATTATTCATCACATATTTTATCTCATTTGGATATTAGACTATATGATTCTCATAATCAAGTATTCTAACATACAATTTCAATCCAAGAATGAAGTCGCATAAGTCAATTCACATCCTTAAACTTCATCTTTAAATTGAATTGAAATATGTTAGTATACATTCCTTTATACCCTAATTTGAGATTATTGTTAATTATTATCACATATATCATCAAATTAGGGCTAGAGTTACAATCCTAGATCCACCAAGATAACTACATGCTTTTCTCCCTATGTTAGGTTCATTACTCTCAACTTTATTGATATCAAGTTCATTACATTATTATATTAAATTATTCTTGATTCACTTAGTATGTAATACATCTCACTCATTAACATTCATCACAGTCCAACTTTGGTTTATTTCATTAAATTTAGGTCAAATCAAATGTAATTCAAATAAATATATCGTAGATTTCCTCAAAGTCATTTCATTAATTTCATCCATAGCTTATTATCATAATTTAGCTCATTCTATTCCAATTCCTTTCTTACTTTTAGATGAGAGTTCCATGTCATTTCACTCACAATGGCATTTTGGTAAATAAAAATAGTCCTTCCATTCCATATAAGACTTCTCACTTTAGGAAATATAACATATTAGGGTTACCTCTTCTTAACTGTTAGTATCCTGTCAACTTCTCAATTCATTATCTTTTGACTTGTATAGAAGACTTGAATTCATGTGAGGTTTACTCATTATTCCATAAATTATAATATAATAGTTGCACCAGGATTTCATCATGATATTTAAACATATCATCTTCATTAAAAATTAAAATACCTACAATTGAGTATTTCTTCATATTTCTAAATTCATATACAAGTCCAAGATTTATCTTTCATACTCATAATGCTCCACTTTAGGGCTTTCAAGAAGTCCACTTAGTTCAGTACATCTTAATTCATAATCTTAAGCACCTTATTATTCAATAATTTCATCAGGGTGTGTTGGGGTTCATTAAATATATTTCACACACTTGGAAAACCTACTTTTACTTTCCTCATAATTCATTATCTATTATATTTATATGTCAGTTCTTTAGTTCATTTGAGTCAATGCTTCACACTAATTTTAGACACGGAATACCTCCATTTCATACCATCATACTAATTCTAATGTAATTAACTAATTAATTCTATCAAATATTTGAAAATAAAATTGCAAATTCATTCATATTAAATTCAAACATATTCCATACATGTCAACACAATTTCTGAGCATATGCTTCATTAGGTTGATTTTATGTCAATATTTATATAAAAACATAGTTCCTTATCTATAAAACATGTCATAGAACTAGCGACATTATATGAGGAACTAGACATATATAAATCAATGACAAGGAATCTAACTGGGTATCAATCAATTTCCCAAAGTTTTCTCAAATGATTATCCAATTGCATACAAGTACAAGTAAGGAGCTCATTTATTTTTGTCTAATAGAATTTGGATTTCAACATCATTACGAACCTTAAGAGAGAGATAAAAACTCACCTCAGGAACCAAGAATTTTAACAAGTTTCTGATAATGTGAATTTCTAAAACTAAACAACTCACAAGGATTCATTTCTCTTTTCAGTTGAGAAACCCTAGAAAAGGGTCATTAGAGATAAAGAAAGAGAAAATAGTGATTTGGTATCTATTTGATTTATATCATAGGGAGAAAAAAATTTAGACATATGATAGAAGATTCACCATTAAAACCTGTCTAGAGAATATAAAACCATAGATCATCATCTCCACCTCTTTCCCTTTCCAAAGCCTCTCTCTCCCTTTTTCTCACAAGAATTCTATGCCTCTAGATCAAATAACAGATTATGGTTTGTACTAGGGTGTTAGTTTCGAGATATAGATCAAGTGTGGTGCATGTAAAAATAAAATTCAAGTCCTTCATTGCATTTTTTTGTTTCAACAAATTTTTTTGTTAGAAGAGTTATTCTTGTCACAAAACTTGACAATTAAAGGGATCTATGATCTGATACAATGTTTTGCAGAAGTTATAAAATTAATCCATTATCTTAAATCGAGTTTAAATGATATAGTTAATATATCATCACAAAAGGATGAACCAATAAATTAATAAAACTAAATATTTTATTGGTATACTTCAACTTAGACGCATGGTCAACTGATTTAGTTGTGAGTGAATTTTGGCTACAAACAAAACAATCGAATTCTAATATTTTGCAAGAATAAGTATGTCTTAGTTATCCAAACTATATCCCAATTTCAAAAAATACAAGTTATTGATAATGTTTTAGTAGTCATTTTCTACACCAATGTATTTATCAAATTCTGAGTTCATATGCTATCAAAATATTAATTTTAGCCAACTAGGGTTTTCACTTCTCAAATCATAATTAATCAAAACTAAAACATTATTAGAGTTTCTGATAGGTTTAAAACATCATAATAAAACTAACATCATTAATTAATCTTTAATAATGGTCAATCTAATTGAGCATGTAATCATTCAAGTAAATTGTGATTAGATGACTATGATGAAACTAGGTTATTAGAAATTCTCTGCTCCTTTTAGGATTTGACTTGAAGTTAATAAAAAGTTACATATAATCATGCATATTTCTTTTTGTATTCGTAATATGGTTTCATAATTACCTTTTTATTACACCATTTTCATTCTTCTTGGATCTCTTACATTGAAATTCAAATTTTATTCCATTTTGGGTGGATATTTCATTGCCTATCATAATCATATCTCATTCTTGAGTATTACAAACACTTATTTTACAATTCTTACTAGTACACCACTTTCAAGGCGTGATTCACATTACCTTTCATATTATTCTAAATTTGATTATGTATCGCATAGATCATGATAATTCATCAATTATTATTATCCACATCAATCAATTCTCTTATCAAAGAATAATATTTTATTTTTCATCATTCTAAGTTCTCATCTTTTTATTAAATTCCTGGCTCACTCTCATATAAAAATTTATTTAGGAGTATCATCATAATCTGTTAGATTCGTTCATCTTTCTCATATGAAATTTTCATGTTGTCTTAGATTCCACATTTAATTATATTATCCTTTCTCTTTATCCATTTTATCTTTTTTATAACCATCATGCATCATGTTATATTCACAAACTATCTTCATCTGGATGTTGGTTAGGGAAGCAAGAGGAAGTATAGTTGGAAATTTCATACTAAGCTATCCCAACATATAGATACTTGATACATGTAGTTGAAACCTGAGTTCAGTAAATATGCATATCATTTTGATTATGTTCAACATCTATATTACCATTTCACCATTGATCATATTGTCTCTCCACACTGATCTACATTGCCTCCAATACCATGTTCTAGGGACCTCCCTTTTGATCAGCATGCATTTTGATTTTTGGAAAAAACTTTAAATCTAAACCCTGATTAAGAAACAAACCACAAAATTCTTAACAAACACGATTAACACACTATATGAGGAACACACTTAAATTTTCCTTTTCCTTTTACAGAAACCTTATAACATAATGTCATATGGAAGGAAAATGTATTCAATTATCGCAAATTTGATTTAATTCTATTATAACCAAACAATTATTATTGTTGTTATGCAATTCAATTTAAATCAATAATATGTACATTAAAGAAAAACTTGGTATAATACCCAACCAAGAAAGAGAAAGAACAAGAACATTCTAATATTGATTATTTTGTCTATGTCTTCTTTGACATGATCTCTCTGCTAGACATAATTTCACCTAAAAATGTTTGAAATAATCTTATGAGACTCATATTGAGCCCCAACTAGGGAGATCTCCCACTCAAGCTAAGTACATACATATACATTAGATTAACTATATTGCAATTAAAAAGAAACTTCTATATACTTACAAGTCCAACAAATAATTCAAGAATTTTACCAAATTCAATTTACAACAATAATCTAATTAATTATTAAAACATTCAATTATTCAAGTGCAAACCTTTTAATTATCATTCAGAGATTATCTATGAAAAAATTAGCAAATAATAAATATTTCAGAATTACAATCCTATTGAAAAGATGAAAAATCAAGATCTAAGCATTTAGAATCAAGACATAATAATAACATCATCTTTGCAACACCACTAGCCAGACCAGGAGTATATCATGAAATACTACAGTCAAGGTTCACATAATATATGCCTACTATATTGGACTATTCAAATAATAAGCAGATACAAATCAAAATAAAAGTTGATTTAACTCCCATCATTAAGAAAGTGTCATGTTCAAGATAAAATTCCATACTAGACAAAGAATAATAATGCAACAAGTTATCTTTATAAAAGAATGACTAATTTTCACAAGAAACATATTCAACACTAATATATTTACCAACTAGTAGTAAACTGATTGTAAAAAACATTCAACTTATATTCTACACAGATTGTCATCTTTTAATCATTTTCCCTAAAACAACTATGTCCATACCTCATCAAATAGAATTAAACACACTTGATTCTCATGTCAAGGATTCACCATAATTATTTAAGGGTCTACCTAGCCACCCTAAGATATCAACAACAAACTTTGATCCAATTTGTCATTACCTAACAAGACTTATGTCCTTAGCTCAGGTACACAGGATAGAAACAAATATAATAGAATGTCACGTATTAGAAAAATTCTCATGTTACAATTTTCATACATCAAAGACTATTCCTCATTGACATAGACTTTCATAGTAGAGGATTTAGGGCCAAAATTACACCATATGATTCACTCCTAAATCATTTTGTTATAACCTTTAAGGTCTAGATCCACACTATAGTAATCGTCATCATAGTTGTCTCATAACTACAAGGAGATCCATTTGATTTCCATATTATGAACCTTGGGGGAAATTCATAGTGTTTAGGGTACCTAACTTGATGTTTTAACTATTTTACTTGTTATTTAATCCTCTTATCCATCTTAAAAAGAATTCAAATAATCACTTAGTAATTTGTATATTCTCACACAACTAGAATGATGTAAATCTTATTATGCTAAATAAGAAAGACAATAATCAAAACAAGAAGCTGTATATATCTGTAGTTTGAAAGATATACTATTTTTTCCATTTACACATGATTTCACATAAGTCATCATCAGTAGCCTATCAGCCCTAGATGTGATCTCATTATCAAGAACTTACCCTAAATTGGGTTTCTCAAATACAATCAATGCATGTAAATTAATTCCAAACATATTTCTTATTATTCCATTCCATATCACATTTTTCATCAAGTAACAGAGACATTACAACCCACAACATTATAAGCATCTAAATATGTAAGATACACTTTATGAAAAAAAATAGTGATAAGTAGCATCAGTCTCATTAGAATTTCACACAAATTATAATCATTGTATAAAAATATAATTTAATTCACCCAACATATAAAAACATAACAATTCTCATTCTTCAGGTCCTCGACATAAAATTCACACTTAAACTAATACACAATTATCATAACTTGAGAAGATTTCTAGATTGAATTTCTAGTGATAGTTGGAGCCCACCAGGTTTAGGTTCCTAGCTTTCTCCTAGAGGTATAATCTCCTTACCTAAGGTCCCTTATCCATCATTACTGTGAACATTGCATCCCCAACCATGCAAATTAAAATGAAAAATAAAATGTTAGAGTCAGTGGCACAAGGTATCACTATACAAACATATAATAAGCTATACTTTTGCGAAAACATGAAATAAACATTGTACACTTTGTATTTCATAGGTCCTCATTTTTAGTTTCTGTCTATCACTAACATTATCTTCTTGGTTTGAATATATTGTCCTTCATCCAGATACTACTCTCACAGAGCTTATGTGCCATGCAGACAAAATGACTCGCAAGTGCTCATTACTCATAAAGAGCTTATGCACCCAAGTGTTATTTGTTCACACAAATCTTACAAATAAATGTTCCAAAGTTGTGATGAATTGGAAGGTGTAACATACATCAACTATCTTTGTCTTAACATAAATATTGATTTTGTTATAAAGCATTGAATCATAATAAAAGAAATACAAACAAATTATGGTCATGATCATAAATGAGAAGAATACAATAGAAAATCAAATTTTGATTCTTAGTCACAACTCTTACAGTTTAAATAAGAATATGTACTTTATTTCATAAATATATATATATATATATATATATATGAATGTAATGCCCATTTACCCATACCTGTTACTTAGAGAACATGATCCACTTACTAATGAGCGAACAAGTCCTATTAGCTCCTGTGAGGTTTTTAGAAACCCTAAAGTCTTGAACTTTGACATACTTTCCAAGAATCATTATCTTAATAACATGTAAGATATAATTTAGACTCTTTTGGAACAACATGGTCTAGTACAGTCTAATTAGGTTTTTAAACTTAGAAAATCATCTTACTTGTTGAAAATTCTTTTCAAATTATATGTATACTTATTTTCTAAATATCCATTTAATTACTATGATTTTTTGAATAATTGACCAATCATAAGACAAGATAATTCAACATTTGGAAGTTATCAAAAAGCACATCTACTAAGCTTAGATGGACCGATTAGACCCAGACAACTAGACCGTGGACCATTCACAATGGTTGTGTGGACAACATCAACAATGCATTAAAGGTACAAATTAACCATACAACATGTGACAAAACAAATTGAATTAAGTCAATATTCACAAAACAAGGCTAGCTTTATTCATCTTCTTTACAATCTCAAAGATAAAACTATGCACTAAATTCTATAGTTGAATCTACAATCTAACAGAAAACACATCCAATGAACATGACCATCATCTTTGTTGTGGCCTCCGGTTTGAACGACATCTGGGTTTTTCATGCAAGTGATGGATACTAAAGAGGTTCTCATTTCCATGGGAACAACAGAAGTTAGGAACTCAAAAGGATGCATATAACGTATCTTCACAATGAAAACTAGGAATTAAAAACCATCATAAAATGGAGTTAACAACAATAGAAACTCAACAAAAAGATAACTTTGGTGAGGAATTTTCATTGGGTTAAGGAAAATGACATAAAAAGAGTATTGCAATTACAACTTCCTTATTGAAAATGGAAGTTTGAGGATGACAATTGTGTGTCATGAAGGTGATCTAGGTTGCCATTTCTAGTTTCCACAACCTCAGATTCTACTACAAACAATTGTTTGGGAAGAAGCAAGATGGACTTTAGGGCTCTTATAGGGCGTAAACATGGGCAAGGCGATGAATTTTGTCAGTTCCTTCAGCTCTTTATATTGTCAAAGGAAGATATCGTGTATAGTTATAGGTCTAGGGTAGAGTAGAATTATAACACCTCATCCTCGAAAAAACACGATTACATGCTAACCAGCGGATTACCAAAAAACACGGGAAATTAAAACCGATTTACAACAAGCACCACAAGATGAAACATATAACATTGGAGCCAACACTTTTCATTTCATAGCATATCTCCAAGGTGCTACAACATAATTTCCCATCATCTCATTACATGAAATAACTGTTACAGGATGTTTTCCATTAAGATGCATATCAAAAACCATACATCGATCATTGTACGAGAAACATCGAAAAACTCTCCCAAAGACCTGAGTGTACAGGGACGACACATAGGACTCTACTACTAGACCCTATCTATCCCACCAGGTACGATACCTCTGTATAACATCCGTAGCCACATGACCATCATCTCTCCAGGCATGTCCACCTAAAAAGGGTTATTAACCAGCGGGGTGAGACACACAGTCCCAACGAGAAACATAACCCTCTACCAGCTTTATTATGATCACAGATAATTGATATAAGCAGATTATAAGAGTAGTATACTGAGCAGGGTTATTCTTACCAGCAATCTTACCAAGATATTCATGAGGCCTATAACCAGACATTCTGTATGAAACATGATTGACAAGATAAACTTTATATGATATTATCACTTGATATAAGGAAGGTATGATAAACTGCAAGTTTATAACCAGAGCAACTATACAAACAAGGCCTCAACCAATGTTTCATATTTGCCCTAAGCAAATATACTATACGGCTTGCTTACAAATTATTATGCCCTGAGGAAGTGAGTCGTACCGCTCAAATCCAACTGACGGCTACGAAACCCAAAGTTGGTGCCATACAAGGTCAATGGAAGAGCCGGACTCCACGACCTCCCACCTCGTGGTCAGTGCACGAGAACCAAAGTAGGACCGCAGTCTCATGCTTAAGTGGCCTCAGCCATAGGGTCAGCTCCATAGGCTACCCTTCCTCTAGCCCGCCTTGGTACATGTCTCAGCGCTAGTATATCTGAGCCGCAGGCTTGTTCACCGTGCTCTGAGCCATGAATGCATTCATGGTCCCATATCACATATTCTGAGCCATGGGCCTGTTCACCATGCTCATCACATATGCCGAGTCTGCAACCACAGCTGCACTCATTTTCTTCTCTATTTTAGGCTAGGAGAAACCTCACATACTCAACAATATGCGCTCCAGGTTAACCCACAGGAGAACCCGTTTCACAATCACCAACTCCTGACAATGATGGATCTATGGCCATGGAAATTACATGAGAGATTCATCTGTAATTAGTTTAATGTATTTTTAGTAGATTTATGGGGAAATCAAGTTGTATTAAGAAACCATATATAAAACATGAACAACATTAGATTCATTACATTGATGTTATAATTCTATTGCCATTTCCATTATCCTCAACAATCATCACATTGCCATGGGATATAAATCCCTCACATCATCTCATAGTACTACTGCCTCTCAAGGCTTCATCATTTCATTTCATCATGGGATATCAATCCCTGAGTTCATCACATTACACCAGTGCCTCTCAAGGCATCGTCAACATCATTAGGGAATATCAATCCCTCATGTCATTACTAGAGGACCACACCTCAACATGCATTTATCATCATACTGGTAATATCTTATCTCATCAACATTATTACTTGGATATTTTACATATATCAAGTGCTATACGAAGCACATAAGCATATAATAACCATAGCTCTTACTTGGCTATGAATTCAATACACCTGCATGGTTAGCTTGCATAAGAAAGAGATAATTGGATCACAAAACATAGAACATAGATCCTTTAGAGAACATATTATGATTATCATGCTATCAAGGATTTAGCTGTACAGGATTGGAACAACATCCATGTTCATAGCTGTGTCTGTAGTTAACTTAGGTTATTCATATCAAGCTGTGGGCATCCATCATGCCCCATATCTCATGAACATGTCTTTGATTATCATATCACTAAGATTTAAAGTTTATAACATCGGAATATTATGGACATATGCAGATTAATGTCATGACCGGTGTATAAATCAACACATCATAACTATCGAGTCATCATCCCTAAGGATTATATTAAGGATCATACACCATAATCCACCATCTCGTCTTATCCAAGGTTCAGCTGTCATTAATCATAATTAACCACTGCACAAAGGTCCGCAACCCTTTTCATCATAAGTTCATCATACTTTATTATTATATATGGACACACACACATCATGGCCCATACATGTAGTCATACACCTGTGTCATGTTGACATGTGTAGTAACAACATCTCCTTTCAAACATACCGTGGTCACAACCTATCTAACATAGGTGCAGGGTTCAAGGTGATCATATACATTAGCTATATGCATTTCAGGTTATTAAAGACCCTCACCAAAACTCCCTCAACCCTCACGAGAGGTCTAGCGGGCAGCACCATCCCTCACCAAAAGATATGCCCGGTAGCAATACCCTTACCAAAGATATAACGACTAGGGTTTCCAGCCCTAAGGCAACTCACCACCATATCGGCCAACCACTACACACCCTCTATCATACATCAAGGTCCCATCATCTCTCATGGTATCGGGCAAGGTGTATCGTCCAAGATCCAACTCCACCAAAAGGGTAACGGCCAAGATCAACTAAGCCTATCAGTTAGAGGAACATCACCACAACAACCCTATCAGTCAAAGGGGTGTCACCCAAGGTGTCCCTACTACACAAACATCTTGTATCGTCCAAGGACCACTTCTATCGGCCAGGGCACCAAGAACCATGTTGTGCATAGCCATGACACTGCATAATAGCTAGCATCCAGGGTTAGTCTGTCAGGCATCATTCCATATCATCCATCCCCTTGTCTTGGCCAAGCTCACTAAAATAAGGTGGTGTCATCCAAAGCTTGTGTTGAGCACCAAGCTATCTGAGTATATCATCCAAGATACAAGGTTTAGGGTTGTGTCAGCCAACTACCATTCCACCTATCCCCATGTCAGGTAGAAGGGCATAACGACCACAAGGTCCATAAGGAGTTAACTTCTCATATCGTCCTAGAATTAACCCTAAAGAGCGTATCGGGCAACATACTCAAAAGTTCATTATGGAAACATATCGGCCAAGAGCCCATCCAAGGGTCTAGCAACCATATCGTCCAAGGCTAGTCTCTAGGGTGGATAGGGGGTATCAGGCATCAAGGTGCAACTATTACTAACTCATCATATCGTCCATAGGTCTAGGTCATAGGCTCACCTTTCAAGTCCAAAGGAGAGAAAGGGGTGTTTCCCTAACCATCAACCAAAGCATAAGCTATAGAACAAGGTACTGTGTCGGGTAGAGACCCATAGCGGGCAACCTAGTTGTATCGGCCAAAGATTTATATCATGCAAGTCATCTTCAACCTCTAGCCACCCATTATAATCTTGTACAAGGAAAACAAGCTAAAGATAGTAATAAAACGTAGCATTCTCATTAGATAAGATTCCAAGTCCCACATATATGTCTATCATGAAGAAAAGGTAACGATTTAAGTACAAGAACCATCGTATACATATATGGAGAGTGTGCATAATAGAAATGGTTAAGAGTTATGTAACCCGCCTTAAGAGGATCTCCATGAAAGACATAAAACTCCATGATCCAAGCAGAAAACACACGTTCTCTTCCAAGAACAACACCCATCCAAAGCTCCAAACATGCCTTCGACACCATCATCACCACCTCAAGAAACAAAGGTAGAAGAAGAAGAAGAAACCATGGTTATGTATAGCTCAAGAAGAAGAAAGGAGGTAAGATGACCACATCCTTTCTTACTCTTAACAAGGGCCTATCCATGGCTGAGAGGGAAAGAGGAAGGTGGAGAAGTAAGCACAAGGAAAAACTAGCAAGGAAGCATGACTCACCAAGGTCGGATCTTGAGCAAGGAGTTTCCATGGCCAAGGAGCTCGCCCCTCCATGCTCCATGGGAGTCTTACTTAGCTCCCAAGCTCCCATGCCTGACACAAACAGATAGGAGAAGGTAGGTGGCCGAAAAGGATTGCTTGGCTAAGGAGGAAGGGAGTTATATACACCAAGGAAGAGAGAGGTAGCAAGAGAAAGGTGTCATAACCACATAAACCAAGGTGCCACTTGATCTAGCTCATAACGCCACTTGTTGCCACCCTAGCAGCTCATGCATGGCCTGGTGATACACTCTAGGAAGTGTATCGTGCAGCTGGGAAGCAGCCATGGCTGACACACCCATGTTGGGCGACACACCTACATGTCCTAGCCGATACACTAAAGGACAAGGTGACATATGCAACACATATATGTTATAAAGACCATATAGGATGTCATTCCTCATCTATCAACTAAAAAAGGCACCTCCTCATCCATACTACTTATAGATGATGTCACACACAAGAAAGAAGACTCTAGAGCTGATAAATTGCACATTGACCCCTCCATGTTGGGTAAATTGCAATTTACACCAAAACTAGCACAAAAAGCATAAACATCAACCAACCAAGCTCAAACTTGAAACATAGGTCCTCCACAAGGTGTCCCATGGCATCATTCTCTTTATAATGATGCAAGAGAACTAAAAGCATGATCTACACGTAACATATTGCAATTTAACCCCTTACTTTGGGTAAATTGCACTTTGGTCCAAAACACGAAAACATTGCTCAAACATCATCCAAATGGGACCAAACTGGAAACATGAGCTTGTCACATGATACCAAAACATCCTATAAGATTAGATTAAGGTTCTAAGAACCTTTCATAAGCAAAGCAAATAGGGTTAGCCCAAAACCTAGGTCAGGGTCCTTACAAGAATGATGACTAGAAATCTCAATAGACAGAGAGTAGAGAGTACAAGCTCTATAGGGAGGTGGATATGTTGAATCCCTAACAAAGTGTGTGTCTCTGAGTTTGTTTGAACTTGAAGAAACTAGAGGGATGTTCTAGTTTGGTGTGAAACTCAATTGAGAGGGATATCAAGAGGAGCAGGTGGCTGGTGCTCTATTGGAGTATCAATAATATAAGAACTAGTGATGGAGACAACTCTTTGCTATCATTCTAAGATTCCTAGTCTATGGTTGAGGATGGGTCGTTCGATCAATGGCAAGAAATTGAAAGTACAAACAGGATCAGACATGATAGTTAAATGTACAGACTATAGAAAAACCCATTCATATTGATTAAATATCAATGCAAAAATGTGTTAACCTTATTTATTTCTTCCCTAAATCAATTGCGTTGGTTGGTGTTTCTCTATTATTACCGAATTTGAGATGTTACCTAATTGAATCATAAAAAACCCAAAAAACCAATTATTTTCTAGTTTATACAATCATAACTATAAATGTTTCCTTTTTCAGCTAAAACACTATTTAGTATTTTTGTATTATCTAAAATAATTTAAATGTTCAAAATCTTGGGAAAGCTCACTATTATTTCATTAAACACATGTAAGGTTTATTTGGCCAAAAATGGTCAGTAAATATGTCAATTTTTCTCACAACACTCAAGAGTGACATTAGTCACCAATTAGGGTATGTTTGATGAACTTGAACTGCAAATAAATAAGAACATGTTTCATACATTGCTAAATTTTGTGTATTTTGGTTGAAATGTTACCTTTGGTCTAATAGTCACATAAGGTTGTAATTGATGCATACAACTTTGAGATTTGAAATTTTGGGTTTCCAATTAAAGGTTCTTCAGAAGATTAGTCTTTTAGGAAGATACAATTCTACCCACTTTGTGAAAAGTTCATCCTCAACATCCCCATGGTACTATACATAGTAGAATTCTTCTTATTTTTAGTTTGAAGCACACATCATGCACTTTTATCTGACTAAAACATTGAATAAAGATAGACCATACCTTCCTTGTTACCTTGTTCTTACTTAGAATCAATAGTCTAAAATATTCTTGCTTGTCTCCTTTTTTATTGATATTGATTGGGGTTTCTCCTCACATATTCACTTGCTTTGATCTTTGGGCATCCTACTTCTTTTGACAAGATACCCACAAAATAGCAAACTAACATTCTAAACATTCATACTAAAATGTGACATTATAGTTGATGGAATTCTTATGGGACTGGTTGTGGCTATCTTTCTTGCATGTCCTACCTAGGTGATCTTCTAACTACAAGGCATCCTCGAGTGCCTCATGCAATACCTTGAGGCCACATCTAATCAATGAAAAATCCAGTTCGTACTTTAGCCACATGTGAACTTGATTTCCAAACGTGTTTCATCCCTGGCATATCTATATTTCTACAACACACACAAATTTATTGTATATTGGATGACTATGGTATCAAAAACTACTTCAAACATTGAAATTTAGCCTCCTTTTTCAATAATTTCCTTTGAGGTGTAATTGTTCCAGATGGTATTCATGGACTACTCCCAGGTCAATGGTTCATCATTCGGTCTTCAGACTTTAGTGAAGTTCTTCCATTAATTGTGGGCCACACTCGCTAATTTTTGTGTACCAAAGCGAACTTTGGAATGCTTAGGGCATCACTAATTATGAAAATAGTGATCAACATTGAGAAACCCTCCTTAGCATGACCACTTACATCAGTCTCAACATCACCAGTTAAAGTCTCTAGCTTGATCTTCAAAAAATATACTAGGTCAGCTTCGGATTTCTCATTTTATGGGGCATCCTATTTTGACCAGTTAGTGCATCTATAAGAGCTTTGACAAGCATATCTAGGGGTATATTAGAGTTTCCATTATGGTTGGGCCCTCCATAAGCATCTTGATTGATCCCCACACTGTAGTAGCTTTCCTCTCCATCTACATGGTCTTTTCCTTTATTAGATCTCTTCTTGGTAGACATCTACAAAAGGAAAAAATAAAATATATGAGATTTGAGATAAGCTAGGTGGCCAACTATGATACAATATTGTAACCTCCCACTTCATGAAACATGCATAATAATGAGTGGAAACATTAAAATCACTCAAAATGTCATGAAAATGATAATCATTGCATAAAAATATAATTTAATTCAACCAACACAAGAAAATGTAACAATGATCATTCACATGGTTCCCAACATAAAAGTCACACTTAAACCTATACATACATACCTTGTATAAAATCCTAGAATAAATATTATATGATAGTTGGAACCCTACAAGGTCTACACTCCAAGATTTATTTGTATGGAATAAGCACCTTGCTTATGTTCTCTTATCCTTCTCTCCTGCAAGCATCATGTCCCCAACTATTCGAAGTAAAATAAAAAATATGTTAGATTAAGTAGAACTAAGTAGCATTATATGAATAGAAAATAAGCTATAATTTTAAGAAAACATGAAATAAACATTACACAATGTCCATACCAGATTTATTCATTTTTAATTTCTATTTAGTAGGAACATTATCATCTTGGGTTGATTATTGTTGTCCTTCATCAATATATTTCCCTCACATAGCTTGTGTGTCATGTGGGTTCAACTGCTCCCAAGAGATCGATGTTCACATAGTGCTTATGCACCCAAGTGCACATTTCTCACATTGATCTTATAAATAACTATGCTAATGAGGTGAACAACTTGGAAAGTACAACATAAATCAACTACATTTGTCTTAAAATAAATCTTGATCATGAAAACTTAAAGCATTAATGAAAGAAATTTGAAGATATCATGGTCATGATCATAGATGATGCTAGAAAATCATTATTGTATTCTTAATCATAGTTCCTGAAAGTATTCATTAATATCTGTTTGATATCATAGTAATGAAATTTCATAAATATAAGTGAGTATAAATCCCTTTTTCCCTTACTTGTTACTCAGAGTACATGATCCACTTACCAGTGAGAGAAGAAGTTCTCTTATCTCTCCTGAGGCTTTTAGAATTACAGAAGTCCTAAAATTAAAATTCTTTACAATAATCATTATCTTCATCAACATATGTGCCCTAACTTAGACTCTTTTGGAAAAATATGGTCTGTTACGATCGAATTTAGGTCTAAAACCAAGAAAGTCATCTTCCTTATTAAAAATATTTCCAAAACATATTTATAATTTTTTTACTATCCATTTAGTATTGTGATATTTTGAAGAAGTGACCAATCATAAGACAAGATAATTTCACATTGGAAAATTATCCAAAAAGAACATCTACTAAGTATATATGGATTTCTCAAATTTGGACAACTAGAACATGGCCCGCTTGAAGTGGTTTTACGACCAAAATCAGCAACAACTGAAAAGGTCCAGGTTACTCATACGAAGTGTGACATAAACAAAGTGACTCAAAGGATATATTAACAAAACAAGATTGTATTTATTTATATTTTTTAGAAGCCAAAAGAGAAAATTAAGCATTGAATCCCAAATTTGACTCCACGTTTGAAAGGAAAACACGGCTAATGGACATGACCATCAACTTTATTGTGGCCTCGCGGTTCTTTTGACCCTTGGCTCAGGTCATCTAGGTGCTAGATATTGTATAGACCTCTTTGCCAAGGGAACAAGAGAAATCAAGAACTCAAATGACTAAAAATAACAAATCACACACAAAAATGACTACTAGGAACAAAATTGTAAGGACCCTAACCTCTGTTTTGGGCTTACCCTATTTGCTTTGCTTAAACCTTGTGTTTAGATGTTTTCTAATCACCCGAGTCATGATTACGGTTTATTTGTGCCTTGTTGAGAGGTTGAGGTGCAACTTGCAAATTACCCAAGTTTGTCACCTTGAGAGATGTCTTTCTCTCTCCTTGCATCCTCTAGGATTGATAGGATGGGTCGGGCTCTTTGCTTGAGTAGCTTTGGGCTTTGTTGATACTTTTTTGGCCTTATTGATGAGTGGTATCGGGTTGGACCTTGGTGTGTCGTCCAAGAGTTCTTTCTTGTATCGGGCAAGCTGTGTATCAGCCAGGGTGTGTCGGTTTGCCATGTTGGGCGACACACATCCTCTTGACCTAGCCTCATTTGTGTCACCATTCTTTGGACAAGTGGTAGTTTCTTTGCTAGTGGGTGGCAAGTGCTGGACAAGTGGTTTGGGGTGCTAGCATGTGGCATAACCTTGGACAAGTGTGCTATGGTCGGGTGCCACCTTGCCATGCTCTTCCCCTTCACCCCTTAGTATATAATAAACCCCCTTGCTTGCTAAGCCTCTTTAGTGACCTTAGTTGCTCTCTTTCCTTTGGTAGCCAAGCTAGGAGCAGAGAAGAGGAAGTGGTAGTAGATACAGTTCGTGTCTTGGCCAATACCCTCTCCTTGGTGGAGATTGGAGGGTGACATAGCTCTAGTCTTCTTCTTCCTCTAGTGGTGTTTGAAACCCTAGAGTGTGCCTTGCTCTTTTCTCTTGTGGTGAGTATCTTTCTCTCTTTCCTTGATACTCTCTTCTTTTTCTTCCTTTCTTTTATGCCATGGTGGTTATGGAGTTCTCTTCTCTCCTAGTGTCGGCCGAAGGTGGTGCCTTGGAGCTTGGATCTTGAAGCCTGGTGCTTGGAGATTTGGAGCTAGAGGAGTGTGCTTGAGGTGGGTTACATAACACCTACCCTAGCTACATTACCTTCTTTTTATGGTTCTTGTTTATATGCTATCTTGATTGGCCATGCTTATCTTGTATGTAATATCCTTGCTCTAGTATGTACCCTTGACGTTGTGGGATATGATGACATGGTTATGTTGTATAGATGTGTTCTTGGACCTTGTTGGCCGAACCTTTGTATTAGGGTTCTTTGGGCAAAACCCCTCTCTCGTAGTTGTTGAGAGGTGAGCCTAGGGTTTCCTAATTCAATGGTGTGTGTGGTGTGTTCTTGGGGCAAAATCCCTTTCTCTCCCTTTGGTTTTGAGAGGTGAACTTGAGATCTAGTGGTGTAGGCAAAACCCCTCTCTTCCTTAGTTGTTGAGAGGTTAGTCTATACTCTATTTCCTTGGGCAATACCCCTCTCTTACCATGGACTTGAGAGGTGAGCCTTTGATCGGTGTTGACCTAGTTGAGGTTGGAGGGTTGGCCGATATGGTGATGACCCACCTTGCTGCCTGATATGTGATGGAAGTTGAACAAAACCCCTCTCACTTGGTTGTTGAGAGGTGAGAAAACTCTCTTGATCTATTAAGGTTTTTTTTGTGGCAGTCTTGAGGTTGAAGATGACCAAACCATCATGACCTTTAGACCCTTGCCCGATATCCCTCTCCTAGGGTTGAGCTTGGATGATATGTTATATGGGTGTTGACCTATTTGACTGATATGGGTCCTTACCCAAGATGTGTTGTTGGACTATATGCTCTTAGGAAATATAGTGTTTCCCCACTATGGAAGATAGTACATTGATGTCTGTTGACCGTTTTGATCCTTGAGATTGTTGCCCAGTACCCTAGAACCTTTGGGTGATATGGCTTTGGTGTGCCTTGCACGATACCCTTAGATGTGTGCCGATATCCCTCTTCTCCCCTAGGGTTAGGGTTGAGACGATATAGTAGATGAGTGCCTTGTTAGTCCTTCACCTGATATAGTCCGTAAGAATATAGTTAGTTGGAGGCTAGTACCCTTTGGGCGTTAGGTGGTCTGTGTTGAGCATCATGACATGTTGGTGCCCTGCATGACATCCTCTTGGATGGTTCTTCTCGACACCTTGCTGGACGATGCCTTGCCTGATATGGGTGCTTATGTTGTGACGACCTTGTTGGATGATAAGGTTATATCCCTTGGTTGTTTTGCCCCTTGTGAGGTGATCCTCTTGAGTGTTATGATGTGTTTCCCGACACAATGCTTCATGGGCAACATGGATGTGTTGTTTGAGAAACATAGGTGGTTCCTAGTGTTCTACCCGTCATCGACCTATTGGGATTAGTTAGATGTGAGCCTATTATGTGACATTCCTTGTATGTGCCTATTATCAGTTGTACACAGCTGGATGTTAGTCCAAGGTAGATGTTAACCTGATACATGGTGATAGATGATGCAACCCTATTTTAGGGATTCATCTTGTGTCTTTTTGCTCTTCAATCACATCTATACTTGTTAGATTGCATGTCATTCCTCCCAATATGCTTATTTGTATAAAATGCACTTATGGACATTATTTGCATGTTTTTCAGGCATTTGGACCACACTTGATGGAAGAGAGAGAGAAGGAGTGATGCTAGGGTTCCTCTACCCTTAGAGAGACCCAAAGTGAAGTTTGAGGCCCCCTCGACCTACCCCTAGTGGCCAAAGATCAATTGAAGGAAAGATGTCCAAGAAAAGCCAAAGAACCGAGATAAAGTGTTGATCCAGGACCCAACACAGCCGTGGTACCACAAAACGACTGTGCTAGGTCACTTACAAAATCAACAGAACAACCTCTAATAGAAGCAGAGAACAACACAGTCGTGCTCCACAAAACGGTCGTGCTAGTGACAGACAACACGGCCGTGCTCCATAAAACGGCTGTGGCTCAGCAGACCAGAACGGCCGTGTAGAGAAAAATAGCCGTGCTACCCTCAGACCACCATGGTCGTGGCATTTTCAGCCATCAACCTAACATTTGGCACATTTTAATTCCCACGACCGTGCCCATACACCACGGCCGTGGTGGTCTGAGGGTAGCACGGCTATTTTGCTCTGCACGACCGTTCTGGTCTGCTGAGCCACGACCATTTTGTGGAGCACGACCGTGTTGTCTGTCACTGGCATGGCCATTTTGTGGAGCACAGTCGTGCTGCTCTCTGCTTCTATTGGAGGTTGTTCTGTTGATTTTGTAAGTGACCTAGCACGTCCGTTTTGTGGTACCACAGCTGTGTTGGGTCATGGATCAGCACTTTGACTCAGTTCTTTGGCTTTTCTTGGACATCTTTGCTTCAATTGATCTTTGGCCAATGGGGGTAGGTCAAGGGGGCCTCAGACTTCACTATGGGTCTCTCCAAGGGCAGAGTAACCCTAGGATCACTCCTTCTCTCTCTCTTCCATCAAGTGTGGTCCAAATGCCTGAAAAACATGCAAATAATGTCCATAAGTGCATTTTATAAAAATAAGCATATTGGGAGGAATGACATGCAATCTAACAAGTATAGATGTGATTGAAGAGCAAAAAGACACAAGATGAAGCCCTAAAATAGGGCTTCATCAATAGTCGATATCCATGTCAGCCCCTTTATACAGTGATAACCAAGACAATGTTGAATGTTACACCTTTGGTGAGGGTTGATACACCTATAGTGAGGAATGTTATGGGTTGTGATACATTTGGTGAGGGTTTTCCTTTATCTGAAATATCTATAATGAGGATTATACTTTTTGTTTGGTTGGTAACCCCAATGCTTGATTGAAAAGTTATATATGATAATGTCATGGTTAGATATGCTCATACAATAACATAATTATATCTCTCTTGATATATGCAATAAGTTTAAGATGTTCCTTGTATGAGTACAGTTATACCTCTATGCTTATGCTAACCCTGCAGGTACCATTTGTATGATGAGGCCACAGTGATGGCATGATAATGATATGATGTGGAACATCAAGGGTTATGATGAACCTAGTGATAAATGATGGGTGTTACCCATGGAATGGCAATGTGTGCCTTGATGATGGGATTGAGTCCCTGTGATGTTATTCCTTGAGATGGATCTTGATGATTGGCAAGAGGCCAAGTGGTAACACATAATGTTGGATCCTTGTGATGGATCAGGATGATTTTGATGGCTTTGAAAATAAGAGTGACAATGTAACACATGATAATGAGATCTATGTTGTTTACTTGTGTTTTAGTTTACATGTTACATAACTTGGTTGAATCTTGCAATCCACCTAAAATATGTTAATTAATTACATATGAACCTTTCATTTAGTTTTCCATGGCCATAGATCCATCATCGTCAGTAGCTGGTGATGGTGAAACGGGTTCTCCTACAGGTTAAATCGGAGCGCATATTGTTGAATATGTGGGGTTTCTCCTAGCTAAAAATAGGAGGATTAGAGTGCAACTGCAGTTTTAGACACAATATGTGTATAGAGCATGGTGAACAGGCCCATGGCTCAGTATGATAGAGCATGATGAACATGCCCATGGCTCAGTGTGATGGAGCATGAATGCGTTCATGGCTCACGAGCACAGTGAACATGCTCGTGGCTCAAGATATGCTACCGCCGAGACCTGTACTAGGGCGGGCTAGTGGAAAGGGTAGCCTGAGGGAGCTGACCCTGTGTCTGAGGTCACACAAGCAAGAGACTACGGTCCTACTTTGGTTCTCGTACACTGACCACAAGGAGGTGAGGTCATGGATTCCGACTCTTCAATTGACCTTGTATTGCACCAGTTTGGGTTTCACAATCGAAGGTTGGATTTGAGCGGTATGGCTCACTTCCTTAGGGTATAATAAATCATAATCTAGCCGTATAGTATATTTTCTTAGGGCAAACATAGAACATTAGTTCAGGCCTTGTTTGTATAGTTGCCCTAGTTTTATCTTGCAGCTAATTACATGTTCCTCAGATGTCATGATAAGTTCTTATTGGACTTGTCTTGTAAATCATGTTCCATATTACTATCTGTCCATATGCTTCCTAAGTATCCTGGTAAGGTGTTATGACAAGTTAGTTTTGCTCTGTATGATGCACATATATTCTGCTTATATCAGTTACCTAATTTATCTATTATTGCTCTCCTTTTAGGTTTTATAGTTTTGGCAGGGGTTATGTTTCTCGTTGGGCTGTGTGTCTCACCCCGTTGGTTTAAAACCTTTTTATGTGGATGTGCTAGACGTGATGGTGATCGTGGTGTTGCAGCCGAGCAGCAAGAAGAACAGTAGAAGGCAAGAGATGGATATGCTACTGTTTTGGGTGTTCTGTAGTAGAGTCCTAGAGTCATCCATGTACTCTCAGGTCCTTGGAAGTGTTTTGATGTGGTCTCACAATGTATAATTGATATGGCTTTGTTATCCTATTGTTGACTTGGCTAGGTCTGTCACGTACATAAACAGGTGGTGAACTCTTGTGCTAGATCCTATGAGTTGTGCTAGAATTATATAGCATGTTTCTTTGCAGGATGTGGATTTGGTTGTAATACTTTCTTTCTTATCTGCTTTCCACAATCGATTTTAATTAACCCATGTTTTTGGTAATATGATGTTTATGATGGTTCTGAACATTTTTGTGTGGCATTTTGCTGTCTTGGTGATGGTAGGATGTCACAATTAGTTTGGTATCAGAGCTCTAGCTTTTCTGACTCTATAGAGATCTAGGACTAGGTTTTGTGTCTGTTCTTGTGATTTTTCCAAATTTTCTCATATTAACCCTTTGTACCCAGTGGAAGATAAAGCTAAAAGATGTCTGAAAGTCACGAAGAACATGTTGCTGAGAGTAGTGCCACTGCATCAGTTGATGGAGCGAGTATGCAGGCACATGAAGATCGAGTGCCTGAGGTCCCCCAAATTGACCCTACCATTGTTGAGAACCCTTCTTATCAACACTTTAATGGAATAGGTAATGGAAACGATGAATCTCATGTTGGAGAGATTACATGTGCCTTCGCCAAGAGCACTGATTCCCCATGGTGAATCTTCAGGTATTGGGAAGATCTTTGAGCGGCTTCGCCGAGTCAGAGCTTCAGATTATGCCGGAATGGCTACTCCAGCGGATGCAGATCTGTGGCTGACAGTTCTTGAGAAGGCATTCTGGATCCTCGACATCCCTGAAGCAGAAAAAGTCAAGCACGTTCTCCACCTTCTGAAAGGTAGTGTTGGCCATTGGTGGGCCATCGAGGAGGAGAAGCGACCTGGAGAGGTAATCTATTGGGATGTCTTCTGATGGGAGTTCGTGAGTCGATACTTCTTGAAGATGTATCGAGACAAGAAGATAAGTCAGTTCGAGCATTTGCGCCAAGGTTCCCTAAGTATCACCAAGTATGAAGACAAGTTCATGGAACTGCTGAGGTTTTGTCCACATATGGAATAAACGAATGATGAAAGGATCAAGCGGTTTGAGTGCCAAATTGTCGACACCTTCTGCTGCTTTAGAGAACCGGGAATGGTTTGCCACATTTGTGGAGTCTGTCTGAAGGATTGAATGGTCAGTCAAGTAGAAGAGAGATGCCATGTCCAAGAAAAGGCCTGCTCAGTTTTAGAAATAGAGGCTTGACAGCCACAAGAAGTCGAGGTTTTCTGCACCTTCTGTGATGCAAGGTTCTAGTGCACACCAAGTAAAGGAAGAGGGTGTGGTTATTTTCCATCTAGAGCCTACATTACAGCTCCAGTAGTAGTGACAGGGCCATCTAGGCCGTAGTTAGAGGACATGTCATGCTATCTTTGTGGGCAAACAGGGCATATGAAGTCAAATTGCCCAAGGAGAGATGTTGAAGTGACACAACAACCGAGACAGAGTCAACAAGGTTGAGACAGACAGCAGTTTAGTGGCGCCCAAGGGCAAGGATGCAGCCAAGCGTCACACACTGGATCGTCTGTTCAATGAAGCAGAGGGTGTGGATGATATCAAGCAATGACTCAATTCTATGCTATGAGTTACCCTAAGGCGATAGTCAACCCGCGAGTGGTGGCAGGTCAGATGGAGTTATTTCATTATGATTTGTCTTCTTCTTCCTTTATATCTATTTTGGTTGACTCGGGTGCTACGCACTCTTTTATCGCTCGTAGTATGCTTTCTAGATGTCTTTTACATGTTAGTTGTAAGAAGTATAGCTTGTTGTTAGAAACCCCTCTTGATGGTTCCTTGATGCTTCAAGTGGTGTGTCAATCTTATGTTCTATCCTTTTCAGGACACATCATACAAGTGGATCTCATACCACTTGATATGCTTGGATTTGATGTAATCCGTGGCATGGATACCTTAGAGAGGTATAAGGTTGTGCTGGACAGTGGTTCCAAGCAAGCGATGTTCGCTGATGATGGTAAGAAGTGGATCTTCCAGGGAGAGAGGAAGATTCTTCTGACATGTCTAGTATCAGCTATGGTGGCAGAGAAGTTGTTGCGACAAGTTTGTAGGGTGTTCTTGGCTCATGTTATGGATTCCAAGGCAGAAGGTTATAGCCTTAAGGAAGTACCTGTGGTCAGCGAGTTTGCAGACATGTTTCCCGATGAGTTTCTCAGTGTTCCCCCACCTCGATAGATTGATTTTGAGATCAATCTAGTGCCAGGGACATAGCCAGTTGCTCAGACACCGTACAGGATAGCTCTAGCTGAGATTGCAGAACTAAAGAATCAAGTACAGGAGTTGTTGGATAAAGCTTTTATGAGATTGAGCAAATTGTCGTGGGGTGATCATGTTCTGTTCGTAAAGAAGAAGGATGGATCGATGCATCTGTGCATAGATTACCGGCAGTTGAAAAAAGTTACAATCAAGAACGAGTATCCTTTTCCAAGGATAGACAATCTGTTTGATCAGTTGCCTGGTGCTACAGTGTTCTCAAAGATCGATCTATGGTCTGCATATCATCAGTTGAGGATCAAGGATGAGGACATACCAAAGTTAGCTTTCAGGACAAGGTATGGTCACTTTGAGTTTGTGGTTATGTCATTTGGGCTAACCAATGCACCTGTTGCTTTCATGAATCTGATGAACATGGTGTTCTGTCTATTTCTAGATCAATTTGTTGTAGTCGTCATAGATGACATCTTGATATATAGTAGAGACAGTCAACAGCATGAACAACATCTTCAACAAGCGTTGACTCTCCTTCACCAGCATTAGTTGTATGCCAAGTAAAGTAAATGTGAGTTCTGGCTAAAGGATGTAAATTTCATGGGTCATGTGATATTGGCGGAAGGAGTCAGAGTGGATCCCAAGAAGGTGGAGTCAGTTGCAGAATGGGAGCAACCGAAGACACTGACTGAAGTTCGTAGTTTTTTGGGTTTAGCATTATATTACCGGAGGTTTATAAAGGACTTTAGTATGATCATGTTTCCATTGACAAAGTTGACCAGGAAGGATGTACCTTTTGTTTGGGATGATCATTGTCAGCGTGCTTTTTAGAACTTCAATGAGAAGCTGACTAGTGCTCAAGTGTTGGTGCTGCCAGTGCATGGGAAAGGCTATGTTGTTTTCTTTGATGCTTCTAAGAAAGGCTTAGGTTGTGTGCTGATGTAGGAGGATCATGTGGTTTCTTTTGCTTCGCTACATCTTAAGAAACACGAGCAGAAATATCTGACACATGATTTGGAGATGGCAATGGTAGTCCATGCGTTGAAGATATGGAGACACTATCTTTATGGGGAAGTGTGTTATATCTTTACTAATCATAAGAACTTGAAGTATATCTTCTTGCAGAGTGAGCTGAACATTCAACAACATCACTAGATGGAGCTGATCAGTGATTATGATTGCACCATCGAGTATCACCCTGGTAAGGCAAACGTGGTAGCTCATGCACTTAGCAGGAAGTCTTCTTCTCTTCCTATGAAGAAGGGACAATTGAGTTCTTTGATATGCCATATGTGGGATATGCTCATCTCTTTGTGGCAGGTGAATGTACAGTTGGAAGTCTAATTATTGGAAGGATTGTTGGCATAGATGCAAGTGAAGCCTACATTGAGACAACAGATCAAAGAAGCACAGCAGGAAGATGTTGCAATTTAGTTGATCAGATCAGATTTCGGCAGCGAGAAGCGTGATCGTTTCCATGAGTCTGAGCATGGACTAGTTTGTTATAATGATAGGATGATGGTTCTTAATGTTGATGATCTGAGGAAGTTAGTGCTCGAGGAAGCACACACATCAATGTATGTTATACATCCAGGTGTCACCAAGATGTATCATAATCTAAAGAACCTGTATTGGTGGCCTGGCTTGAAGAGAGATGTGGCCGAGTTTGTGGCTAAATGTGTGATATGTCAATAGGTTAAGGTTGAGCATCAAAAGCCAGTAGGTACATTGCAACCCATGTCGATACTATAGTGGAAATGGGATCATATAACCATGGATTTCATAGTTGGTCTTTGGAGGGAAGCTAGAAATCATGATTCCATTTGGGTGGTAGTGGATAGATTGATGAAATGAGCCCATTTCATACCTATGAAAATGACATATACAACAGCAAAGCTTGCTTAAGTGTATGTGGATGAGATAGTACATTTTCATGGTGTGCCAGCAACGATAGTCTCTGACAGAGGTCCCCAGTCCAAAAGTCAATTTTGCAAACAATTGCATAAGGCGTTGGGAACACAGTTGAAGTTTAGTACCACTTTCCATCCACAGACCGATGGACAGTCTGAAAGGACTATTCAAACTTTGGAGGATTTTATCTGAGCTTGTGTTTTGCAGTTCCTAGGTAGTTGGGACATGCATTTCAGTTTGATAGTGTTCACCTACAATAACAGTTACCAACCGAGTATCGACATGGCACCTTATGAGGCTTTATATGGCAGGAAGTGTAGATCCCCTTGATGTTGGTATGAGTCTAGCGAATATCAGCTTTTGGGTCTTGAGTTAGTGCAACAGATGAAAGAGAAGATCAAGGTGATACAACAATAGTTGAAAGCGACACAGGACAGATAGAAGTCTTATGCATACAATCGTCGATGACCTTTAGAGTTCCAAGTAGGAGACAAGGTGTATCTCAAGGTCTCTCCATGGAAAGGCGTGTTGAGTTTTGGCCAGAAAGGCAAGTTGGCTCCCAAGTTATTTAAGGCCTAAGGCATCGATTTCCATGTGACACCCAAGTAGGCACCGCTAAAAGTTGACACCTTCAGCGTCGGTCCCCCAACTGATGCCATAAATCTTCCTACCACCAAAAACACACCTACAAGGGGACTATCAACGTCGGTTCTTAAAGAAAACCGACACGATAACCTTATAAAAAACATCGGTTATTGATTAACAACTGACGCCATACCCCTTCCCACCACCAAAAAGGCACCAGCAAGGGCATCATCAGCATCAACTTTATATAGGTAACCGACGCCATATCCACACCCACAACGACCATGCTACCCAACATAACTGTGGTACCTAGCCAGAATCTACTAATAACCGACACCATCGGTGTCAGTTTTTCTACTAACAACTGACACCATAACCCCTTCCACCACGGCCGTGCGTCAATTTCATAGATAACTGATGCCAAAAGGGGATAAAGACGTCGGTTTTACACTAACAACTGATGCCTATGTGTTTCGTTGTCGGTTTTACACAAATAATTGATGCCTATGTTCTGATTTTTTTTCTTATCAGTTTGCAAGCCTGTTGTATGGCTGGTCAGTAGGATGCAGAACCTACAGTTTAGTTCTGAACTGTAGGTTTACAACATCCACTGATATCAACCAACAACATGCCACAAACCTGCAAAATTAATAAGATAGACAATATTATATATTTATCATGTGATCACACACATGTATAATCACATTTAATTCATATTATTTTTCATCACACACATGTAGAAACCAGTAGTTCCATTTCAAATTTCCTCCATTTTCACACACATTTAGCAACCTGAAGTTCCATTCATTTCATCTCTTTCCACATTCAGACACATGTAGAAACATTTATGTATTGATCATCTTCACATTCACACTTATGGAAATTCATAAAAATTCATTCACATTCACACAAAAATAATTATGATAACAAAGTTTAGAAATATCATTCTTTATTCATCATCTTCATTATCCCAATTATATTTAAAAATTCCCACTACTTGTAGGGCTTCTGCCCATTGTTCTCTTACATCATTTAACTCATCCATCGTATAGGGAGTATGTACATCTAATAACTTTTCACCTATAGTGAAGTCAGTTTTAACCACCTGCAAAGAGAATGATGTATATATATAATTAATAATATATAATAAGATTGATATATTTCATATTATCTAATGAGACTACATATAATACCTGATGTACGGTATCGATTTCCATTGTGACATGTTCGATAATTATGCTCATAAGTTGCATCACAGAGTATCCACATGTCCAACCATTGTCTTGTATAGCACACTATACATTGAAACATAAAAAATATTCAAAAATACAAAAAGCACAGTTCAAATAAATAATATATACATTGGAGTCGGGAAATTACTTTCACATTCTGCCAAGTTAGTGGCAGGTTCTTTTTCTTGGGGACCTTTTCTCCAGCTTTGGCATACTCTTATAAAGCCCTACATGTTAATGTAACACATTAAATCTCATAATTAAATAGTAATGCAATAACATATGTTAACAAATATAAAATATGAAATATTTCTCACAGGAATAATGGCCTTTTCATTGCATGTACATATATATTCAATTCCTTCCCTGTAGGATCTAGATAATAGATAGTGAATGTCTCAGGGACAATAACTAGTAACTCCCAATGCTTACCACTGAGGTAAGAAAGTTATAAATTAATAACTAAAAAGTCACAATAAAAATGTAATTTTCTTAAGTCCAAATTATAAGGAAAGTAAACTTACCCGACATTGAATGGAGCTATTATCACCGTCTTCTTATTTTTACCAAAATATTTAAAAACATCACAATAGTATGAAGTAACCGACCTAGGGTTTTTAACTACAAGACTAATCAAAGATGGAACCAAAAATCCCACATGGAGAAATGAAAAATATGTACTTCGTGTGTAAGTGGTTGTAAAACATGTATTATGTATGCATTAATATATAATAAACTAGATCACTTTATATAAAATAAGGTATATGGATGTATAAACAAGATCTCACCATATCCACAACTCTATCATAGATGTGTTCAACCAATCATAATGAAACAACTCCAATATATTTTGTATAAATATCTTGTTGTCGTATGATTGACCTGCATTAATACGTATGCATTAATATGTATGCAAAACTTGTATAAATAGATTGTTATCATATGATTGACTTGCAGCTTCCTCCAAAATAGTAACATTTATAGAGAAATTTGGATCATGTTCTCCTATCCAATCTGCCATACCCCTACAATTAGGACCTAACAAGGCGTGTAGGTCCCTTGGAAGCCAACTTGGTACTTTAGGAGGTGGAGGTGGAGGTGGAGGCCGAGATGTAGAAGGTGTCTTCCTTTTGACCTGTATATATAATTTCATATCAATTGACTCATATATACGTACACACTAACAAATTAAAGTAATGTAAATTTAGCATACAATATTAGTATAGATGACATATGCTTTGGGCTACAATATCACTCCGCCTTCTGCCTCACTAATCATTTCAGAATCTGGGTGGGCATATGTCAATGTAAGATCCCTCCATTTGGGGACTACACTCATCAGGCTCACACAAACCGCACCATCTGGTACTGGACTCCAATGAAACATTTCCCTTGGAAGGGGTGGGTAAGCTGATGCCTCTACAACGACATATTCTTGACTTTTTAGACGGCATGGCTTCAACCCCTACAAATTTACGTAAAGAATGTTATATGCATATATACACAAAATCCCAACCTCTGCAAAGACTAGCTACTATGTCATAAAAATACTTACAGAGGATGTGCTAGGTGGTGGGTCTATAGGATTACTCCCAACCTCTGCAGTAGGAGTAATAGAAGCGCGACACATCACAGGTACCGTCTGAGTGGCCATCTGAGATGCATGCCACTTCACCATTGCTTCTTGGACTTTCCTCTCAATTAATTCATCTACCTATACATGGATAAAATAAACTCTAGCTATCAATTATTGAATTCCCTTTCGCTATAACATTCTAAAAAAAGAATAGGTTACCTCAACTTGTGAAAGTCCTACTTTTGGGACATGTTTGTGCTGGTATGGCCTAAAGAACACTTTGATTCCCACACTAGTACTTGCACCCCTAACACATCCAGGATGCTCTGGGTTACCCAGAGCAACTGTCTATTCATCTCTTGTGCCCTCAGGGATGAACTTGCCTTTCTTCCTCTGCTCGTGCAACTCCCGCTAATCGCCATCAACAGAAATTGGTAAGAAAATATAACAATAATCAATATCGATCGATTGCTCTAAGAGTTGAATTTTACCATTTTTGTAGTTGCCTCAACAGTTGCAGACTTCATTATATCTCCCTTCTTATTTTGCCTCCCAACTATCCACATAGCATGGAGAGGTAGAGGTGTGGGACCAATAGTAGAGGACTCCTGAGTAGCAGCAGACTGAGTAGTAGATTGAGCAGTATGCTCAACCTGTAGTCTCTGGCGAATGCCTGCATAGCCTCTTGGACCCATTGTGTAGTCGTGCACATTTAGTGCATGCCTTTTCCTTTGAGCATCAATGATAGCCTTGTTAGTAAGCACATTGATTTGGTTAGTAACACTAAAGGTTAATCTTGAATAGGTGAATACATAAGAACATATATTAATTAAATTGGGAGTGGCACTTAATACCTTGATATCATCCTTTTTTTTGGGTAACAAACTCCTCCCAGTCTTTGGGTCCATGTAGTTCCATTGATCAGGGGCTGCCTTCTTCCTAAATTTATTTTTTAAAGAGGATACAAAAAAAAATTATTAGTGTAGAGTTAGTCAAAAAGTGATCAATGTCTAGAATTGGAAATCAATCAAGAACCTCTTCTCAGCATTGTGTATGTAATCTCAGGTAAGATTTGTCCTATAGTTCCTTAGGACCCTCCCACAGTGTTGCATCATGCATTTACGATGCAACTTTTCATCAAAATCAAATATACTCTACAAAATAGAATTGCTATTAACTAGTATCCTAAAAATTAGTAATCTACAAAAATAGAATTGCAAATAATGATAACTCATGCATAGTTCCTTCCAGATTAAGTCTTTCTTCCCCTTAGGAACTTTATGCCAGGATTCAAAAATAGGACTACAATGGCTGCGAGTAAGAACCCCAAGATATGAAATAAATGAGTTGTGGTTCACTCCAACTGGATTTCCTGCATGATCAAAATCCACAGCTAGTTTGGGTCCATTACCCCTTTGCTGTAGTAACTTGTTCATCATTGTGATGCCCCTCACTTTCTCAATTTTTTTTGCTGCTCATCAAGTGCCCCAATTTCTTCAGGAGGTACATCACCAAACTAAAATTTGAAAAAAAAACACACTTACAGGATGTAACTATAAATGTGAGGTGGGATATATTTTTAAAACTTACATTGTGAGGTGGCACATTGACATCCTCACCCTCACGATAATCATCAACAAGTCATCATATGAATGCTCAACCATCTAAAAGTTCACATTCATATTGTAAAGTTCACATTGTAAAGTAATTCACATTGTAAAGTTCACATTCACATTGTAAAGTTCACATTTAGAAAAATAAAACATATAAAAAATATAAACGTGCATGCCTCTAATATTGTGATCTTTTATCAATTAACAATCCTTCATTGTGATCTCCGCGCACATACAAGTCATCATTAGCTTCAATATTTGGTGGTGTTGGCAACCCAACTGAGAATGGACTGGATTCATCATACTTATCATAGTATTGTTCTTCATCTATTGGATCTTCAATGAACTGTCTTTTACCATGAAGAACAAGTGACCATTTATCATTTGTTGGATCATCGATATAAAATACTTGTTTCGCTTGTGATGCCAATATGAATGGTTCACCCTTCTTGCCAATCTTTTCAAAGTTCACTAATGTGAAACCCAATTCATCCACTATAACTCCTTTGGTATTATCAACCCAATTATACTTAAAGAGCAGAATTCTAAAATCTACGTATTCAAACTCCCATATGTCTTCAATGACATCGTAATATGACATTTTAGCTTCACATGGACTCTTATCCTTTTCACTTACAAAAAACAATGAAGACGCTTGAAGGGTGATCCCACTATTTTGGATGAGACTCTTATCATCTTGATGCTTTCTGTAATATGAGCATCTATTTATGTCAAACCCTTCATAAGACATAACATTCAATTTTGGTTTAAAGGTGAGGCATTTGATAGTTTTAGTAAGATTATCTGGTTTTTGAGATAGTTGATGTCAAACTTTATCTTCAAACCACTTAATAAATTTCTTGTTATGTCGGCGAGCAGTAGCCCAGCGAGTCACAGCTCGAGGCCCCTCACGAAGGGTCTCGGGTTCAACTCCCACTGGAAGCACTGCTCGAAAATGAATTTCCCACAACGTCAGCCGACCTCTGATGTGACTTATTGAGATACCAGTGTGCGGGCACGCAGGTCTCCCGGGTTTACCATCCCTACTATCTGGGCCTCTGCCTAGGGGGGTGGGTTTCCCCTGGCAATCAAAAAAATGTCTTGTTATGCTCTCTAGCAAGCCACATTGAATTGGCTCAAGGATATTGTCGCTTGATGAAATTGGTATGTTCCTCAACATAAACACTCACTTCGTCGATGTTGTTTAAAATATACAAGTGACCTTGTTCCAACTGCTCACGCCTGATTACTTTCATCTGTGATCCCAAAATTCCTTTGCCAAAATGCTCGTCAATATTCTTGTCATTAACAGGAGCGTCATTACCACTCACAAAGTCATTGCAAAAATCCATAACCTCTCTCGCCACATAACCCTCAATAATACTCCCTTTAGGTCCATAACGGTTTCGAACATCACCTTTAAAAATGCTCATGTATCATCAAAGGGATACATCTATTGCAAGAAAACTGGTCCCAACATTTTCACTTCCCTAGTCAAGTAGACAACAAGATGTACCATGATATCAAAGAACGAAGGAGGAAAATACATCTCAAGCTGACATAGGGTAATGACCACTTCTCTTTGCAATGTATCGAGAGTATCAGGGTCAATAACTTTGTTGCACAGACTGTTGAAAAAGAAACAAAGTCTGGTGATTGCAAACTGCACATGCTTCGGGAATATAGATTGAATTGCCACATGTAATGTTTGTTGCATTAGAGTGTGCCAATCATGAGATTTAAGACCTATCAACTTCAAATCTTTCATTGGTACCAATCTACGGATGTTGAATGAGTAACCCTGTGGCACCTTAACATTTATCAAGCATTCACAAAAAGCTTTCTTCTCCTTTCTAGACAACGTGTAACAAGCGGGAGGTAAGTATGTTCTCCGATCGCTACTAACTACTTTTGTTAATTATGTCCTTATTCCCATTTCACGTATGTCCATTCTAGATTTTATCCCATCTTTAGTCTTACCTGCTATATTAAATAGAGTACCGATGGCGCTATCATAGACATTTTTCTCAATGTACATGACATAGATACAATGCCTGACTGCCAAAGAACTCCAATAAGGAAGATCCCAAAATATTGACTTCTTCTTGAATAAAGATTTGTCACTCCATGTGGCCATCATACATTATGATCTCCTACCAAATTCATTGGCAATGTCTTTTACTTTGTCATAAACATCCTCCCCTAGTATAGGTTTAGGTGCATTCTATTTGGGTTTTAGGAGAGTCAGAGAAGGCAGCGGAAACAAAAATTTTCTCCCCCAAACCCGGAACAAGGAAACGTGTCAACATCTATACAATAGGAAAGGATGGTTTGTGGAATGATACCTTGTCCCGAGGCTTGCTCGGAGATAATACCTCGCGCCTTGTGCGGTCTTCACCTCTGGTCTTGGACAGTGTCTGTGCAGCTCTTGGTCGCACCGAGACTGACGACTCCTGGTCTCACCGGGACTGTCAGGATTGACAGTTGTCCTCTGAGCAGCAGAAACCTCCCGTCTCTGACGTAGTCCACACGGACCACCTGGAACTCCAATCTCCTTGTCTCACAAGGAATTGGAAGTAGTCACACCCTCCTGTCAACGTACTAGTCACTAACACACTCTCATGCCACCAGTCGCTTTCTGCAGTTGTCTTTCCCTTGTTGTGCCTTCCTTATCGGGTAGCACTTGCTCAGGCTCTCTCTCGGTTACCAAAACCAGAGAGAATGACAACTTCACAGAGAAACTGGTTGCACTGGGTTGTTCTTTGAGAAGCCGCCAATACCCCTATATATATAGGAGGGTCATGGGACAGGGTTCTCCATCCCGGGCAATGCAGGACTAAAAGAAGAAGTAGAAGGGTTCGAGATTTTCCACAAAAACAACCAACTCACAACATGAACCGATCGTTTCATTTCTGAAATGGTCGGTTGGGGACCTGAGCCGTTCGGTTGACACTTCAACCGATCGGTTGGGACCCCTCAACCGGTCGGTTCATTTCTGAACCAGTCGGTTCGTGGTCCTTGTCAGTTCCCGATTGACTTTCCATCTTTTGTTTCTAATTGGTATCAAATACCAATCCTTGTTCCAATCAAATTGGGCAAGTGAAATGAAAGGAAAATTCTCACCAATCCTACTTTCTCAACTTGCCCTGTTGGACCAGTTGAACGATCGTTTCAACACTTGAAGTGATTGTTTCACCCTGTCCATCAGTCGATCGACTCACTACCTGAGCTGACCGGTTCACCAAGCTCAGCCGATCGGTTCATCACATGAGACGATCAGTTGGGACTACAGATTGTGCAGAATCAGTCAATTGCAGTTTCAATCAATTCAATACTCCAATCAATGCGTCCAACCCTTGAACATTATGATATTGAGCTATCAATTAATTGAGTGTTTAATTGAACTACTAAACTCCTTTAGTAATCAATCTAAACATTCTTTGTGCACAAAACTCATTTTCCAGGTTAAATCCTATGTGTGTGACCCTACAGGTCCATTTCACGTTGGCAGTGAAAGTCTGTAACACTTATGACTTCACAAGCAAAGAGAGGTGCCTAGTCACACATCAGTGCTACCCAAGTGAAAAAGAAATTCGGAGAACAACTTTCAATCCTACAATCTGTGAATGGTGTTGCAGTGAATGTATAATTCCTTTATCACTAATATCCTGAATAAACTTGAGGCATGGAACAGTCATCCTTTCAATGTTCATTCACTTTCTTGATCTCAGAGTAGATTGGAAGAGATATGTATGACATCAATATCACATACTGATTCACACATGCATGCGCATGCCTATTTCAATCCTACTCATCAAGTGGCCTTAGATATCAAACTCCCTCAGGAGGGACAAATCCCATATCTATCACTCACCCCTCAAAAGCCCCATGTGTCAAAGCCACCCAATCATCACCTTTATAACAACCCATGTTTTAGGACTGCGTTTGATGATGTCAAAGTGTGCCCAACGACATGTGTTGAGTGTAGTAATTTCAGGTCAAAGAATCACACTCACCACCATCATTGTGAGTACTGACTGTGACTACCATGTCATGGTTCCATGTGTCAAACTCACGGTGGGTCTCTCCGGTACACTTGTTCTCTAACAAGTACCTATGTTTTTGGTTTGATATCTCTATATCATGACTAATGCGATTTTGTCATCAACCAACACCACAATCTAGTCTTGTGTGTCATTTTTGTCTATCTACCTTCCACAATGACATCCGACTAGGGAAATAACAAGAATGTACAAACTCTTAGCATCTGTATGATCTCAACCTTCAGGTCCTGAACCTAAAGGCATACGTTATTGAGTACTATCATTCTCTAGACATTCAATCTGTTCTATCACTATCTCATATGACTGAACCAGAAAGAATTGGAAGCTTGCCTTTGATGTTTATCAAATCAATCTTAATGTATCCCACCAATCATCCCATGATTGGCTCTCAGGGCATACATACCAACACATTTTGTTCCTCATTCTGCCCATTGAATGCTTTGCCCAACCTACGATACAGATGAAATTTTGGAAGAAACCTTCGATGACCAAGATATACAGTCTTGCCGCCGTGTTTTAGTCATATTGAATCAATGTTCTCTTCACATATAGGACACACTTTAGATCCTTTGATACTATATCCATACAAATTCCCATATGCTGGAAAGTCATTCACAGTGTAAAACAACATAGTGTGCAAAGAAAATGTCTCTCTTCGTGAAGCATCATAGTTCATCACACCTTCACCTCAAAGCTTCTTCAAGTCATCAATAAGAGGTTCAAGATAAATGTCGATATAATTTCCAGGTTTTTTAGGTCTTGATATCAACAACGACAACATAACGTACTTATTTTTCATACACAACCAGGGGGGAAGATTGTATATAACAAGCATAACTAGCCAAGTGTTATGTTGTCTTCTCAATGTCCCGTACAGAGTCATCCCATATGTACAAAGCCCAAGTCATTAATGCATGACTTCTTCACCGAATTTAGGGTACAATAAATCAGTCTTCTTCCACTGTGGGGAATCAGACGCATGTCGTAAGATTCCATCATTATTTTTCTTAACATCTGCATGCCACCTCAAATTCTTCGTATCTATCAGATTGGCAAATAAGCATTCAAATCGTGGTATTATAGGTAGATACCACATCACCTTGGCAAGAGAACCAGTTTTGGACTCCCCCGAAGTCGTCAATTTATACCTTGTCGCACCACATTTCGAACAATCTTTCAAATCCACATATTCCTTTTGAAATAATACACAATCATTTGGGCATGCATGTATCTTCTTGGCCTCCATTCCCATTGGGCACAACAATTTCTTTAACTGGTATGTTGAGATTGGCAGCTCGTTTCCTTCAGGAAGAATTTCTTTCAACAAAGACAACAATGACGTGAAGCTTTTGTCGCTCCATCTATTCTTAGCTTTCAGCTTATACAATCTCAACACAGTGCTAAGCTTCATAAACTTTCAACCTGTGTATATTGGTATCTCAGCATCATGCCCAATGTTTCTAAACATGGGAGGTGGATCGGTGTGCTCTACCCCACAACTATGCAGCCTCACATCAACGATGTCTACTGGAACTGGTTCATTCACATCTACGTCATCAGAGGCAATTTCTTCTTCCACACAAGCACTACTATCGACATCCACTGATTTCAAGTTTGAAATCTCTCCATGTCAGTGCCATTCTATATAGCCTTATACAATCCTGTTGCACATGACATGACTTTTGATTTCATCACCAGTGTTGACTTTCAAGTTGTTACCGCAATGCCTACATGGACAGTAGAACCTATCTCCAGGTTGTTTCCTATGTTCCTCGGTAAATCTAATAAACTAATCAAGACCAGAAATAAACTCTGGGGTGCAACGATTTGGAATGGACATTGATGATCTGTCCATTCTATGATCAAAGAGAAAACAAGTATATATTAGAACAAGATTAGGGTATAGGGTTAAAAGATTAGAGTTTATGGTTAAAACTTTAGGGTTTAAGGTCTTGTATATAATAAATGGTTAAAACATCCTAAGTGAGATTAAGTGTTCAAGAACAGTCCCAAACCGAGGACTATCCAAGATTTACTCCGAATGGGTAAATCTTGGATGGGTTTCTAGGCCAAAAAATACATGTGTTGTCATTCTTATATATAATAAATGTGTACCACATATCCCATTCTTGAACACCTAATCTCACTAGTAAGTGTATAATGTGTATTGGGTTTTTGAGAAAATTTCGGCAGCATTTCCCCATTATTCTCCAAGTACATATGTACTTAGAGAACAAACGGGGAATGGTACTCAAATTTTCTTGAAAACCCAATACACATTATACACTTACATCCTAAGTGAGATTAGGTGTTCAAGAACAGTCCCAAATCGGGAACTATCCAAGATTTACTCCTAATTAGTAAATCTTGGATGGGTTTCTAGGCCAACAAATAAATGTGTTGTCATTCTTATACCTACAATCCTAGTTTCATCATTCATATCCTAGTTCTTCCAGTTAGGGTGATTATTGATGTCTTTAGAAGCATGATTGGAAATCTAGGGAAAAGTTCATCATTTACATTCCAAGTATTTCATGTGTGTGCATTATAGTTCATCATTAAGCAAGAAGGGTGATTAGGATTCTCAATATACTCAACAAGTAAAACCAATTTCATAGTTAGGACAGTAGAGATACCCTATGATCTAGATCTAATGGTTCATAATGAGCATGTGATAAAGTTACATCACTAGATGATTATATAATTTTAAAATAAGTACACATATAAATTCAAATGAGTAGATAATTAAATAAAAAATAGTAGACAAAAAATACAAATAAGTAGATGAATAAATACAAATTTGTTGATAAACTAATATAAATCAATAGATGATCAATTAATTCTTGAATCAGTACATAACTAAATACAAATAGTAGATGAATAAATACAGATCAATTGGTAATTAAAGTTAAATCAGTTGATAAAAAAGTTAAATAAGTAGATGATTAAATAATAACAAAATAAGTACATAAATAAACAAAAATTAGTAAATAACTTAATTTAAAAAAATGCCCAGCAACAACCTAAGCATGCCTGGGCGCCGTCCAAGCATCCTCCTAGTCTGCCCAGGCCGCCCAGAGGCATAAATAGGCTGGGCGCCTGGGTTTGGGACCCTAGATGAACGCCTGGTCAGCCTAGGTGTTGCCTGGGTGAGGGAGAGCACTCGTACCACTCAGGTCGGCGACGGAGGAGGGGTATATAAGCAAATAAGGAGGGGTTAAGCTTAGACAAGGAGGGGTATATCTTACTTTCTTAGGTTGGCGGCAGAGGAGCAAAGGAGAGAAGCGGCGGGTGGCAGTAGGTGAGAAGCGGAGGGCGGTAGTAGGTGAGCAGCGGCAGGCGGAAATAACAGTGGCAGTGATGGCAGCAGAGCAGCAGAGGTACTGACGGCAGCGGAGCAGCGGTGGCAGAGCGGCGGCGGTTGGAATTGCCAGAGCAAGAAACAGTTGAAATCAGAAATGAAACAGAGAAAGGGGAAGAGTCTGGCTCGCGCGGGTGCTATTAAGTTAACAATAGGCGTCGGTTATCAAAACCAACCGACACTTAAAACTTTAGGCATCAGTTATCAAATAAAAACCGTCACCTATGTTCAATGATAGTCATAGGTTCCAACTAGAAGAACCGACATCTATCTACATATGCTGACAAAACAGTTCTCAAATTATGACCACAGTCTTCGGTTACGTAGAAGAGATGATGCCAAAAGGGGGTGAATATTTTGGTGGGCACAACGCGTGAAAACAAATCGGCATCAGTTATTTCAAGATAACCGACGATAAAAGTGGTCCAAATTTCTATCTCACAAAAAACCTTTAGTCGTCGGTTGATTTGTTAACAACCGATGTCGTATGTTAAATTTTGGAGGTAATTTTTTTCACTAAAAAATTTGGATTTGGCGTCAGATTTTAGGCGTCGGTTGCTTATTGAGAAACTGACGCTAATAAAAAGCAATACCCGTGTCTGGCCGCACTTCATAGATAGATGTCAGTTTTTGTATTTAACCGACATTGTAGGGTTTAGGCGTCAGTGTCTTGGATACAACCGACGCCTCTAAATGTGACATTATAAGCCATTTCTGTAGTAGTGTATGGTCACTTTGAGTTTTTAGTTATGTCATTTGGGCAAACCAATGCACCTGCTGCTTTAATGGATCTGATGAACACAGTGTTCAGTCTATTTCTAGATCAGTTTGTTGTGGTCTTCATAGATGACATCTTGATCTATAGTCGAGACAGTCAACATCATGAACAACATCTTCGACAAGCGTTGACTCTCCTTCTCCAGCATCAGTTGTATGCCAAGTAAAGTAATTGTGAGTTCTAGCTGAAGCAAGTAAATTTCTTGGGTCATGTGATATTGGAGGAAGGAGTCAGAGTGGATCCCAAGAAGGTGGAGTCCGTTGCAGAATGGGTGCAACTAAAGACGCCGACTGAAGTTCATAGTTTTTTGGGTTTAGCAGGATACTACCAAAGGTTTATAAAGGACTTCAGTGTGATCGTGTTGCAATTGACAAAGTTGACCAGGAGGAATGTACCTTTTGTTTGGGATGATCGTTGTCAGCGCTCTTTTTAGAACTTGAAGGAGAAGCTGACTAGTACTCTAGTGTTGGTGTTGCTAGAGCCTGAGAAAGGCTATGTTGTTTTTTGTGATGCTTCCAAGAAAGGCTTAGGTTGTGTGCTGATGCAGGAGGATCATGTGGTTTCTTTTTCTTCGCGGTAGCTTAAGAAATATAAGGAGAATGATCCGACACATGATTTGAGCTAGCAATGGTAGTCCATGCGTTGAAGATATGGAGACACTATCTTTATGGGGAAGTGTGTCATATTTTTATGGATCATAAGAACTTGAAGTATATCTTCTTACAGAGTGAGTTGAACATGTGACAGTGTCACCAGATGGAGCTGATCAGTGATTATGATTACACCATAGAGTATCACCCTGGTAAGGCGAACGCAGTAGCTGATGCGCTTAGCAGGAAGTCTTCTTCTCTTCCTACAAAGAAGGCACAGTTGAGTTCTTTGATATGCCATAGGCGAGATATGTTCATCTCTTTGTGGCAGATGAATGTATTTTTCGAAGTCTCCTTGTTGACAGGACTGTTGATACAGATGTAAGTGAAGCCTACGTTGAGACAGCAGATCAAAGAAGCACAACAGGCAGATGCTGCAGTTCAGTTGATCTGTTCAGATTTCGGCAGTGAGAAGTGTGATGGTTTCCATGAGTCTGGGGATGGACTAGTTCGTTATCATGACAGGATGATGGTTCTTAAGTGTTGATGATCTGAGGAGGTTAGTGCTCGAGGAAGTTGCATCCAGGTGTCACCAAGATGTATCACAATATAAAGGACCTGTATTGGTGGCCTGGCTTGAAGAGAGATGTGGCCGAGTTTGTGGCTAAATGTGTGATATGTCAATAGGTAAAGGCTGAGCATCAGAAGCCAGTAGGTACATTGCAACCCATGCCGATACCACAGTGGAAATGGGATCATATAACCATGGATTTCATAGTTGGTCTTTTGAGGACAACTAGACATCATGATTCCATTTGGGTGGTAGTGGAAAGATTGCCAAAATCTGCCCATTTCATACCTGTGAAAACGACATATACATCAGAGAAGCTTGCTCAGGTATATGGGGATGGATAGTACGTTTGCACAATGTGCCAGCAACGATAGTCTTTGACAGAGGTCCCCAGTTGACAAGTTGATTTTGGGAACAGTTGCATAAGGAGTTGGGAACGCAGTTGAGGTTCAGAACCACTTTCCATCTACAGACCGATGGACAGTCTGAAAGGACTATTCAAACTTTGGAGGATCTTCTCTGAGCTTGTGTTTTGCAGTTCCTAGGTAGTTGGGACATGCATCCACTACTATAGAAACAACATTCAATGTTGCTTTTCTGGGCGTCGGTTATTTAAACACACTGACGCCTATAACATTCCACATTGGCTATTTAGTAAATCTGACGTCTATATTCGAAGACCAGCTAGACATGGGTATCACTTTCTATTTAGTGTCGGCTAGGTAAAACAAACCGACGCCTAAAATCTCCTGCGAAATCCAATTTTTGAGCGAAAAAAAAAGTGTCACATACATCGTCAGTTTTTTAACTACTAACCGATGCCTATATAAGATGAAAATTTGCGTGAAACGTTCCAATTTCGGTGTTGGTTATCCTTTGATAATCGACGCAGATAATGGTTCCCGCCAAATAATTTAGGGCAAAGATTGTCGAATTGGACATCAGGTTTTACTATCAACCGACTCTTAAAAGGTTTAGGTGTCAGTTTTTAGACAACCGACGTCTTTTACAAACTTAATAGACCCGCGATCACCCGACTCTTCCCCTTTCTTCTGTTTCATCACGGTAATTTTCTCTGCTGCTCGCCGCTCACATAAAATCACTCGACGACACCCGCTGCTGGTTGTGCCTCTGCTCACCGCCGCCGCATTCTCTTTCTCCTGCTATCGCCGCTCTGCTCTGCTCTACTCTACTCTTCTCTGGGTGCCATTCTGCTCGCCGCTCGCCACTACTGCTACTTGTCGCTCTACTCTGCTCTACTTTGCTCTTCTCTGGGTGTCATTCTGCTCGCCGCTCGCTGACTCCTTCTTTGCTCGTTGCTCTCACACCGCCGCCGCCGCTCTTCTCCACACTAGCTCCAGGTAGCCCTAGCCTCTTTTCTTCCTTCTCCCTAGCTCCTTACCAAAAGAAAACACAGCCACGGCCGTGCTTGCTGTTGGTAAGGATATGAACATATCTTTATGTAATGTTTTATGTAAATTGTAGGATACGAACAAATCTTTTGCTTGCATATATTTGTGCTTCTAATCCTAATGCTTGACCTAATTCAGTAAATTTTTATGCATGTTGAAATAAGATTTAAACTTGTCCATTCTAGCATCCTAATTTGATTTGATTAAACCCTAACATTGATGAAAAAACATCAATTTTGATGAAACCCTAACATCAATTGTGATGAAACCCTAACATGTACATATCTATTATTATGTTTGTTGGCCTAGAAACCCATCCAAGATTTACTTATTAGGAATAAATCTTAGATAGTCCCCAGTTTGGGACTATTCAGGAACACCTAATCTCACTTAGGATGTAAGTGTATAATGTGTATTGGGTTTTTGAGAAAATTTTGGTAGCATTTCCCCATTTGTTCTCTAAGTACATATGTACTTAGAGAACATCGGGGAAATGCTGCCGAAATTTTTTTGAAAACCCAATACACATTATACACTTACTAGTGAGATTAGGTGTTCAAGGATGGGATAGGAGATACACATTTATTATATATTAGAATGACATCACATGTGTTTATTGGCCTAGAACTCGTCCAAGACCCTAATCTTGTCCTAATATATATTTGTTTTCTCTTTGATCATAGAATGGATAGATCATGGATGTCCATTCGCAATCACAGCACCCCAGAGTTTATATCTGGTCTTGATCAGTTTATTAGATTTGCCGAGGAACATAGGAAAGAACCTCAAGATAGGTTCTACTGTCCATGTAGGCATTGCGGTAACAACTTGAAAGTCAGCACTAGTGACGAAATCAAAAGTCATGTCATGTGCAACGGGATTGTACAAGGATATAAAGAATGGCACTGGCATGGAGAGATTTCAAACTCGAAACTAGTGTATGTTGATAGCAGTGCTTGGGTGGAAGAAGAAATTGCCTCTGATGACGTAGATGTGAATGAACCAGTTCCAGTAGACATCGTTGAGGTGATGCTGGATAGTTGTAGGGTAGAGCACACTGATCCACCTCCTATCTTTAGAAACATTGTGCATGATGCTGTGATACCGTTATACACAGGCTGTGCTATGTTTATGAAGCTTAGAATTATGTTGAGATTGTATAAGTTGAAAGCTAACAATAGATGGAGCGACAAAAGCTTCACTTCATTGTTGACTTTGTTGAAAGAAATGCTTCCTGAAGGAAACGAGCTGCCAATCTCAACATATCGGGTAAAGAAATTGTTGTGCCCAATGGGAATGGAGGCCAAGAAGATACACGCATGCCCGAATGATTGTGTATTATTTCAAAAGGACTATGTGGATTTGAAAGATTGTCCAAAACGTGGTGCGTCACGATATAAATTGACGACTTTGGGGGACTCCAAAACTGGTTCTCCTACCAAGGTGATGTGGTATCTACCTATAATATCACAGTTTCAACGCTTGTTTACAAATCCAAAACATGCAAAGAATTTGAGGTGGCATGCAGATATTAAGAAAACTAATGATGGGATCCTACGACATGCGTCTGATTCCCCAGAGCGGAAGAAGATTGATCTATTGTACCCCAAATTTGGTGAAGAAGACAAGAATCTAAGACTTGGGCTTTGTACAGATGGGATGAATCCGTATGGGACATTGAGCAGCCAACATAGCACTTGGCCAGTCATGCTTGTTATATACAATCTTCCTCCCTGGCTGTGTATGAAAAATAAGTATGTTATGCTGTCGTTGTTGATATCAGGCCCTAAACAACCCGGAAATGATATCGATGTTTATCTTGAACCTCTGATTGATGACTTAAAGAAGCTTTGGGCTGAAGGTGTGATGACCTATGATGTTTTTGGAAGAGAGACATTTTGTTTGCACGCTATGTTGTTTTTCACTATTAATGACTTTCCAGCATACGGGAATTTGTCTATATATAGTGTCAAAGGAGCTAAAGCGTGTCCTATATGTGAAGAAAACATTGATTCAATAAGACTAAAACATGGTGGAAAGACTGTATATCTTGGTCATCGAAGGTTTCTTTCAAAATTCCATCTGTATCGTAGGAAGCGCAAAGCATTCAATGGATGGAATGATGAACGAAGTGCACCTAAACCTATACCAGGGGATTTTGTTTATGAAAGAGTAAAAGACATTGTCAATGAATTTGGTAAGAAATCACAATGTAGTATGGCCGCACGGAGTGACAATTCTTCATTCGAGAAGAAGTCAATATTTTGGGATCTTCCTTATTAGAGTTCTTTGACAGTCAGGCATTGTATCGATGTAATGCACGTTGAGAAAAATGTTTGTGATAGTGTCCTTGGTACTCTGTTAAATATACCATGTAAGACTAAAGATGGGATAAAATCCATACTGTACCTACGTGAAATGGGAATAAGGTCAGAATTAATAGAATTACGTTAAATGGGTGATAAAAGAGCATACTTACCTCCCTCTTATTACACGTTGTCTAGAAAGGAGAAGAAAGCTTTTTGTGAATGCTTGGTAAATGTTAAGGTGCCACATGGTTACTCATCCAACATCCGTAGATTGGTATCAATGAAAGATTTGAAATTGATAGGTCTTAAATCTCATGATTGTCACACTATAATGCAACAAATACTGCCTGTGGAAATTTGATCTATATTTCTGAAGCATGTAAGGTTTGCAATCACCAGACTTTGTTTCTTTTTCAACAGTCTATGCAGCAAAGTTATTGACCCTGATACTCTCGATAATTTGCAAAGAGAAGTGGTTGTTACCCTATGTCATCTTGAGATGTATTTCCCTCCTTCATTGTTTGATATCATGGTACATCTTGTTGTCCACTTGACTATGGAAGTGAAAATGTTGGGACCAGTTTTCTTACATTGGATGTATCCCTTTGAACGATACATGAGCATTTTTAAAGGTGATGTTCGAAACCGTTATCGGCCTGAAGGGAGTATTATTGAAGGTTATGTGGCAAGAGGGGTTATGGATTTTTGTAATGACTTTCTGAGTGGTAATAACACTCCTGTTAATGATAAGAATATTGAGGAGGGCAAAGGAATTTTGGGATCACGGGTGAAAGTAATCAACCGTGAGCAGTTGGAACAAGGTCACTTGTATATTTTACACAACATGGATGAAGTGAGTGTTTATATCGAGGAACATACCAATTTCATCAAGAGACAACATCCTCGAGAAAGTTCAATGTGGCTTTCTAGAGAGCATAACAAGACTTTTACTAAGTGGTTTGAAGATAAAGTCTTACATCAACTATCTCAAACACCAAATGATATTATGGAAACTATCAAATGCCTCGCCTTTAAACCAAAATCAAATGTTATGTCTTATGAAGGGTTTGACATTAATGGGTTCACATATTACACAAAGTGCCAAGATGATAAGAGTGTCATCCAAAATATTGGGGTCACTCTTCAAGCGTCGACTATGTATTTTGCAAGTGTAATGGATAAGAGTCCACATGAAGCTAAAATGTCATATTACGGTGTCATTGAAGACATATGGGAGTTTGACTACATAGATTTCAAAATTCCGCTCTTTAAATGTAATTGGGTTGATAACACCAAAGGAGTTATAGCGGATGAATTGGGTTTCACTTTAGTGAACTTTGAAAAGATTAGCAAGAAGGGTGAACCATTCATATTGGCATCATAGGTGAAACAAGTATTCTATATCGATGATCCTGCAAATGATAAATGGTCGGTTGTTCTTCATGGTAAAAGACAGTTCATTGAAGATCCTATAGATGAAGAAGAGTATTATGATAAGTATGATGACTCCAGTCCATTCTCAATTGGGTTTCCAAGTACTCCACAAAATATTGAAGCTAATGATGACTTATATGTGTGCTGAGATCACAATGAATGATTGTTAATTGATAAAAGATCACAATTTTAGAGGCATGCATGTTTATATTTTTTATTGAATCTAAATGTTTGCTTTTTTAATATCAATATCATTTTCAGATGTTTCATTATCTTCTAGTTAATACAAATGCTAAATGTTTGCCTTTTTCATGACATTTTCAGATGGCTAACTATGATGAGCATGATGTCCATGATGAGCATGAAGTCCATGATAAGCATGCTATCCATGATGAGCATGGTGAGGATACCAATGTAAGTTCTAAAAACATATCCTGTATTTCTATAAAATTCATTATCTTCTAGTTATGTCATATATCATATATTTCTATACTGGGCTAATTCATTGTGTTTATTTTTGTCAAATTTTAGGTTGATGATGCACATGTACCCACTGAAGCACTGGAGGAACTTGATGCACATCACCAAAAACTTAACAAGAAAAGGGGCATCACTCTGTTGAAGAAGTTAATAGCACTAAGTGGCAGTGGATCCAGATTGGTGTGGAGTTTGATAATGGAGGAAATGCAATTGGAGTGAACCGCAATAATTTTGTAAACTATCTTGGGGTTGTCACTTGAAGCCATTGTGATGATAAGTATCATAATTAGCATAAAGTTCCCCAGGCGAAGAAAGACATGATATGGAAGGATTTATGCGTGAGTTATTATTCTTTGCAATTCTATTTTGTAGATTACAAATTCTATTATTTGCAATTGTATTTTTGGATACTAGTTAATAACAATTTTATTTTATAGAATCTGTTTGCATTGGATGAGAAGCTACATGGTAAAAGTGTGATGCAATGCACTAGAAAGATGCTAAGGAACTATAGGACAAATCTCAGCAGAGAATACATAAAAGATGGTGATAAGAAGAATAAGTCAGCCCTTGAACAGTGGAACTTCTTAGACAAAGAAGATTGGGACACGTTTGTTGCTTCAGGAAAATCTGAAGAATTCAAGATGTTAAGTGAGGCGCAAAAAGCAAGGTGTGCACTGAATGTGCATGACCACACTATGGGTCCAAAGGGATATGCAAGTGTTCGCCAAAGACTACAGGTGGAGTCTGCTGCTACTCAGGAGTCCTCTACTACATGTGCCACACTCATGCCTCACCATGATGTATGGATAGCTGGGAGGCAAAACAAGAAGGGTGAAATAAAGAAGCCCGCAACTGCTAAGGCGGCTGCAAAAATGGCAAAATACAACTCTTAGAGCAATCGATTGAATATTGATTATTTGTGGTGTTAACTTACCAATTTCTGTTGATGGTGATTAGCGGGAGCTGCATGAGCAGAGGAAACAAGGCACGTTCATCCCTCAGGGCACAAAGGATGAATTGAAAGATGCTCTAGGTAACCCAGAGCATCCTGGACATGTTAGGGGTGAAGGAGCTGGTGTGGGCATCAAAGCATTCTTTGGTCCATCCCAGCACAAACCCAGAGCGGGACTTTCACAAGAAGAGGTAACCTATTCTTTTTCTAGAATGTTACTGCAAAAGGGAACTCAATAATAAGAAGCTAATGTTTCTTTTATCCATGTATAGGAGAATAAAAGAGTCGAGGATATAGTTGCTAAGAAGGTCAAGGAAGAGTTGCTGCGGTGGCAGGCATCTCAGGCTTCCAATCAGCCTATGGCGACCCACTCTTCTCCTGATGCATAGACTGAGAGTAATCCTGTAGACCCACCGCCTAACACGTCTATTGTAAGTATTGTTTATGACATTGTAGTTAGTATTTTCAAGATGATATGTTTTCAAGATGATATGTATATATGTATAACATTCTTTACGTAAATTTGTAGGCGTTGAAGCCATGCCGCTTAAGAATGCAAGACTATGTTGTTAGAGAGGCGCAAGCTTACCTGTCCCTTCTTGGGGCAACGTTTCACGGGACTCCAATGCCACAGGGCTACATTCGTGTGAGCCCGATACGTGTATTACCCGATTGGAGGGAAGCTACATTGCCATATGCCCACCCAGATATTGATACACTTACTGAGGAAGAAGAAGGGGTGATATTATGGCCCAAAGAAGATGTCGTCTACACTACTGAAATTGTAAGATAAATTTACATTACTTTATATTGTTAATGTGTATAGATGAGGTCAATTGATCTGAAATTATATATACATGTTAAAAAGAAGACACCCAAAGCATCTAGGCCTCCACCTCCACTTCCTGCATTACCAAGTTGGGTTCCAACTGACCTAAAATACCCGTTAGGTCCTTATTGTAGGGGAATGGCATGTTGGCTACGGGCACATAATATACATTGCCCTATAATTGTTTCTTTAGAAGAGAATTATGCAGGTCAATCATACGAAAGCTCTTTATTTATACAATATATTATTGAGTTGTTTATTTATGATTGACTGAATACATCAATGATAGAGACATGGATAAAGTGAGATCTTGTTTATACATCCATATACCTTGTGTAAGATCCTGTGATCTGGTTTCTTATATATTAATGCATATGTAATACGTGTTTTGCAGCTACTTAGTCAAAAATCAATGTAAACAATTTGCATTTGACCATGTGGGATTTTTTATTCCATCATTGATTAGTATGGTAGCTAAAGACCTTGATAGTGTTCAACAATATTGTATAGATGCATTTACAATTTTCGATCAGCAAAAGAAGATGATAATAATAGCTCCATTCAATGTCAAGTAAGTTTACTTTACTTATAATTTGGACTTAAGAAAATTACATTTTTATTGTGGATTTTGAGTTATTAATTTTTAACTTTTTTACCTCTAGTGGTAGGCATTGGGAGTTACTAGTTATTCTCCCCGGGACATTCACTGTTTATTTTCTAGATCCTGCGGGGAGTACATTGAATACTAAAATTGGACACGTAATGAGAATGCCATTATTCGGGTGAGAAATATTTCATTTTTATATCCGTTAACATATGTTATTACATTACTATTTAATTATGCAATTTACTGTGTTACATTAACATGTAGGGGTTTAGATGCATTCAAAAAGGCTGGAGGAAAGGTCCCCAGGAAAAAGAACCAGCCAATAATTTGGGAGAACGTGAAAGTAAGTTCCCGACTCCAATGTATATATTATTTATGTGAACTTTGCTTGGTTGTATTTTTTAATAGTTTGTATGTTTCAATTTATAGTGCGCTACACAAGACAACGAATGGGCATGCACATACTATGTGATGCGATTTATGTAGATGATTATCCAATATGCCGCATTGGACATCGATACCATACATGAGGTATTATATATAGTCTCATTAGTTAGTATGAAATATATCAATCTTATTTTATAATATTACTTATATATACATCATTCTCTTTGTAGGTGTTTAAGACTGACCACACTATAGGTAAACACTTAAAAGATGTACATGCTCCATATACAATGGAAGTATTAAATGAAGTAAGAGAAGAATGGGCAAGAGCCATATAAGCAGTGGGGACTGTAAAATATAATTGGGATGCTGATAGCGATGTTGAATGATATTTTGTAAATGAAAATTTCTGAATGTTTATACATGTCTGAATGTTTCTACATGTATTTGAATGTTTCTACATGTGTGAATGTGAGAATTGAATTGATGTCTGAATGTATCTACTTATGTGAAAACTATATTGGTTGATTTTGCAGGTTTGTGGCCTGTTTGTTAGTTGATATCAATGGATGTTGTAAACTTGCAGTTCAAAACTGAACTGCAGGTTCTCATCCTACTGACCAGCCACAGCAGGCCTGCAAACTGATAAGAAAAAAAATATAGGCGTCAGTTATTTATAGAAAACCGTCATCAAAGGCTTACATCGTCAGTTATTGGATAAAAATTGCCACCTAATGTGACAAACAACCCGACTATGCAGGAAAGCATGGCTGTGGCGGGAAATAGCGTCGTTTATTAGTATAAAACCGACGCCTATAGTACTAAACACGGCTGTGTAGGGAAGCATGATCGTGGCGTATGGGAATATGGCATCGGTGTTTTAGTTGCAAACCGACACAGATAGTGTCCTAGATGGAGCCCTTTTTGTGGTGCGAAGCCTTTTGGCGTCGGCGTACTATAAATGACTGACGCCTATCGGTGCTCTGCTGGCGTGTTTTCGGTGGGGCAAATCCTTTTGGCGTTGGTTATAAAACTAACGCCAAAGAGTTTGATCTTTAGAGGCGCCCACATAGGCGTCGCTTTAGAACCTTCGCTAAAAGGGCATAAACAACCGACGCCAAAGTCCTGTTCTGTAGTAGTGATCTTAGTTCGATAGAGTTTGCTTACAACAACAGTTACCAATGGAGTATCGACATGGTACCTTATGAGGCTTTATATGGCAGGAAGTGTAGATCCCTTTTATGATGGAATGAGTCTAGCGAATATCAGCTTTTGGGTCTTGAGTGAATGCAACAGACGATAGAGAAGATCAAGGTGATACAACAATAGTTGAAAGCAACACAAGACAGATAGAAGTCTTATGTAGACAATCGTCGACGAACTCTAGAGTTCCAGGTAGGAGACAAGGTGTATCTCAAGGTCTCTCTATGGAAAGGCGTGTTGAGGTTTGGCCGGAAAGGCAAGTTGGCACCGAGGTATATGGGGCCATATCCGGTAATAGCACGTGTTGGCAAAGTGGCTTACAAGTTAGAGCTACCGCCATAATTACATTGGTTGGATCTAGTGTTCCACGTCATTTTACTATAGAAAAGTCATTCGGGAACAGAGACAATGATACATCCAGTTGAGGTCAAGCTTGATGAAGACGTGACCTACGAGGAAGGTCCAGTGTTGATCCTTGACAGAAGAGTAAAGAAGCTAAAAAGTAAGGACCTGGTTCTTGTGAAGTTTGTTTGGCATCATCGTGGTGTTTAGGAAGCCACGTGGGAGCTTGAGGAAGCGATGAGGAGGAAGTATCCCTCACTTTTCTCTTCGGATTTTGGGGGCAAAATCCTTTTGTAGGGGTTTATGGCTTGTAAGGACTGTAACATCCCATGATTTGAGACCTCGGATAACATGATCTTAAAAGGAATGATTGGACTACCCATATCACCAAGGTGCACCTCCTTTTCCTGGAGCCCATCTCTAAAGAACTCCATAGTTAAGCGTGCTCATCTTGGAGTAGTACTAGGATGGGTGACTAGTCGGGAAGTTGATCCTGGCTTGCGTGTGAGTGAGAATAAAGCGCACAGTTAAGGCTAGTGGTGGTATGTGGGGCCAGTCATCATTCCTGAAACTCTACTAGAGCCTTGGGTAGTGGGCCCGGACGTTACAAATGGTATCAGAGCCATAACTCCTCCAGTAGGTGGGGCCCACATGGGCATGTGGCATGCCAGTCTTGAGTCGTGCGGTCCAGACATGTAGGAAAGGGATGTCCATGGTTGACGTAGCCACCCTTAAGCTAGTATTCTGTGATCGGGAGTTGGGTGTCCATGGGCCATTGTGGGTATGCACTGCAATGGGGTCAGATTATGAGGCCACATAGTTGAGCCTTGATGAGGATGTCAAGAGTCTAAGTGGGGGAGATTGTAACATCCCAAGATTTGAGACTTCAGATAACATGATCTTAAAAGGAATGATTGGACTACCCATATCACCAAGGTGCACCTCTTTTTCTGGGAGCCCATCTCTAAGGAACTCCATAGTTAAGAGTGCTCATCTTGGAGTAGTACTAGGATGGGTGACCAGTCGGGAAGTTGATCATGGCTTGTGCGTGAGTGAGAATAAAGCATGCAGTTAAGAATAGTGGTGGTCTGTAGGGCCAGTCGTCATTCCTGAAACTCTACTAGAGCCTTGGGTAGTGGACCCGGGTGTTACAAGAACCCTGACCTCCATTTTGGGCTTTCCCTATTTGGTTTGCCTAAACCTTGTGTTTAGATGTTTGCTAATCACCTGAGTCGTGATTAGGTTTGTTTATGCCTTGTTGAGAGGTTGAGGTGCAACTTGCAAATTACCCAAGTTTGTCACCTTGAGAGATGTCTTTCTCTCTCCTTGCATCCTCTAGGGTTGAGAGGATGGGTTTGTCTCTTGGCTTGAGTAGCTTTGGGCTTTATTGAGCCTTGTTGGGCCTTGTTGAGGCTTAGTATTGGGTTGGACATTGGTGTATTGGCCAGGAGTGCTTTCTTGTATCAGGCAAGCAGTGTATTGGCCATGGTGTGTTAGTTTGCCATGTTGGGCGACACACATCCTCTTGACCTAGCATCATTTGTGTCACCATTATTTGGACAAGTGGTCGTTGCTTTTCTAGTGGGTGGCAAGTCATGGACAAGTGGTTTGGGGTGTTAGCATGTGGCATAACCCTTGGACAAGTGTGATATGGTTGGATGCCACCTTGCCATGCTCTTCCCCTTCACCCCTTAGTATATAATCAACCCCCCTTTCTTGCTAAGCCTCTTTAGTGCCCTTAGTTACTCTCTTTCCTTTGGTGGTTGAGCTAGGAGTATAGAAGAGGAAGTGGTGGCCGATACAGTTGGTGTTTTGGCTGATACCCTCTCCTCGGTGGAGCTTGGAGGACGACATAGGTCTAGTCTTCTTCTTCCTCTAGTGGTGGCCGAAACCCTAGAGTGTGCCTTGCTCTTTTCTCTTGTGGTGAGTATTTTTCTCTCTTTCGTTGGTACTCTCTTCTTCTTCTTCCTTTCTTTTCGGCCATGGTGGTTATGGAGTTCTCTTCTCTCCTAGTGTTGGCCAAAGGTGGTGCGTTGGAGCTTAGAGCTTCAAGCCTAGTGCTTGGAGCTTTTGAGCTAGAGGAGTGTGCTTGAGGTGGGTTACATAACTCCTACCCTAGCTACATTACCTTGTTTTTATGTTTCTTGTTTATATGCTATCTTAATCGGCCATGCTTATCATGTTAGTAATATCCTTTCTCTTGTATGTACCCTTGACGTTGTGGGATATGATGACATGGTTATGTTATTTAGATGTGTTCTTGGGCCTTGTTGGCCGAACCATTGGATTAGGGTTCTTTGGGCAAAACCCCTCTCTCTTAGTTGTTGAGAGGTGAGCCTAGGGTTTCCTAATTCAATGGTGTGTGTGGTGTGTTCTTGGAGAAAAATCCCTTTCTCTCCCTTTGGTTTTGAGAGGTGAACTTGAGATCTAGTGGTGTAGGAAAAACCCCTCTCTAAATTAGTAGTTGAGAGGTGAGTCTAAACTTTAGTTACTTGGGAAATACCCCTCTCTTACCATGGACTTGAGAGGTGAGCCTTTGGTCAGTGTTGACCTAGTTGAGGTTGGAGGGTTGGACAATATGGTGATGACCCACCTTGCTTCCCGATATGTGATGGATGTTGTGCAAAACCCCTCTCACTTGGTTTTTGAGAGGTGAGCCAACTCTCTTGACCTATTAGGGTTTTTTTTGGTGGCAGTCTTGAGGTTGAAGAAGACCAACCCGTCATAACCTTTGGACCCTTTCCCGATATCCCTCTCTTAGGTTTGATCTTGGACAATATGTTAGATGGGTGTTGACCTCTTGACCGATATGGGTCCTTACCCAAGATGTGTTGTTGGACGATATGCTCTTGGGTGATATAGTGTTTACCCACTATGGAAGATAGTACCTTGAGGTCTGTTGACCGTTTTGATCCTTGAGAGTGTTTCCCGGTACCCTAGAACCTTTGGGAGATATGGCTTTGGTGTGCGTTTCACGATACCCTTGGATGTGTGTTGATATCCCTCTTCTCCCCTAGGGTTATGGTTGAGACGATACACTAGATAAGCGCCTTGTTAATCCTTCACCCTATACAGTCTGTAAGAATAGAGTTAGTTGGAGTTTGGTACCCCTTGGGTGTTAGGTGGTCTGTGTTGAGCATCATGGAATGTTGGTGCCCTACACGACATCCTCTTGGATGGTGCTATCCGACACCTTGTTGGACGATGCCTTACCCGATATGGGTGCTTCTGTTGTGACGACCTTGTTGGATGATAAGGTTGTATCCCTTGGTCATTTTTCCCCTTGTGAGGTGATCCTCTTGGGCATTATGGTGTGTTGCCTGACATGATGCTTCATGGGAAACAAGGGTGTGTTGTTTGAGAGACATAGGTGGTTCCTAGTGTGTTTCCCGTCATCGACCTGTTGGGATCAGTTAGCTGTGAGCATGTTATGTGACGTTCCTTATATGTGCCCGTTATCAGTTGTACATAGTTGTACATTATTCCATGGTTGATGTTAACCCAATACATGGTGATAGTTGATATCCATGTCAGCCCCTTTATGCAGGGATAACCAAGATAGTGTTGAACGTTACACCTTTGGTGAGGGTTGATACACCTGTAGTGAGGAACGTTATGGGTTGTGATACATTTGGTGAAGGTTATCCCTTATCTGAAATATCTATAATGAGGATTGTACATTGTATTCGATTGGTAAACCCAATGCTTGATTGAAAAGTTATATATGATAATGTCATGCTTAGTTATGCTCATCCAATAACATAATTATATCTCTCTTGATATATGCAATAAGTTTAAGATGTTCCGTGTATGAGTACAGTTGTACCTCTACGCTTTTGCTAACCATGCAGATACCATTTGTATGATGAGGCCACGGTTATGGCATGATAATGATATGATGTGGAACATCAAGGGTTATGATGAACCTAATGATATATGATGGGTGTTACCCATGGAATGGCAATGTGTGCCTTGATGATGGGATTGAGTCCTTGTGATGTTGATCCTTGAGATGGATCTTAATGATTGGTGACATGCCAAGTGGTAACATGTAATATTGGATCCTTGTGATGGATCATGATGATTTTTATGGCTTTCAGAATAAGAGTGATAATGTAACACATGATAATTAGATCTATGTTGTTTACTTGTGTTTTAGTTTACATGTTACATAACTTGGTTGAATCTTGCAATCTGCTTAAAATATGTTAATTAATTACAGATGAACCTTTCATGTAGTTTTCCTTGGCCATAGATCCATCATCTTCAGTAGCTGGTGATGGTGATAGAGGTTCTCCTGTGGGTTAACCCGGAGCGCATATTGTTGAATATGTGGGGTTTCTCCTAGCCAAAAATAGGAGGATTAGAGTGCAACTACAGTTGTAGACTCAATATGTGTATAGAGCATGGTGAATAGGCCCATGGATCAGTATGATAGAGCATGTTGAATAGGCCCATGGCTCAGTGTGATGGAGCGTGAATGCATTCATGGCTCGGGAGCATGGTGAACAGGCTCGTGGCTCAAGATATGCTAGCACCAAGACCTATACCAAGGTAGGCTAGAGGAAAGGGTAGCATGTGGGAGCTGACCCTGTGACTGAGGTCACGTAAGCAAGATACTACGGTGCTACTTTGGTTCTTGTGCACTGACCCCGAGGAGGTGAGGTTGTGGATTCTGGCTCTTCCATTGACCTTGTATGGCACCGACTTTGGGTTTCGCAACCGAAGGTTGGATTTGAGCGGTACGGCTCACTTCCTTAGGGAAAAATAAATCGCAATCTAGTCGTATAGTATATTTTCTTAGGGCAAACACGGAACATTGGTTGAGGCCTTATTTGTATAGTTTCCCTAGTTTTATCTTGCATCTAATTACATGTTCCTCAGATGTTTTGATAAGTTCTTATTGGACTTGTATTGTAAATCATGTTCCATATTACTATTTGTCCATATGCTTCCTAAGTATCATGGTAAGGTGTTATGACAAGTTAGTTCTGCTCAGTCGGTTGCATGTATATTCTGCTTATATCAATTACCTACTTTATCTATTATAGCTCTCCTTTGTGGTTTTATAGTTTCGGCGGGGGTTATGTTTCTCAATGGGACTATGTGTCTCACCCCGTTGGTTTAAAACCTTTTTCGGTGGACGTGCTAGATGTGGTGGTGATTGTGGTATTGCAGCCGAGCAGCAAGAAGAACAGTAGAAGGTAAGAGATGGATATGTTGATGTTTTGAGTGTTTTGTAGTAGAGTCCTAGAGTCATCCATGTACTCTCAGTTCCTTGGAAGTGTTTTGACGCGGTTTCACGATGTATAGTTGATATGGCTTTCTTATCCCGTTGTTGATCTAGCTAGGTCTGCTATGTACATAAACATGTGGTGAACTCTTGTGCTTATGGGACAGCTAGATCCTATGAGTTGTGGACATGTATCAAGTTTATGTATAATTATATAACATGTTTCTTTGCGGGATGTAGATCTGGTTGTAATATTTCCTTTCTTATCTGCTTTTCGCAATCAGTTTTAATTAACTTGTATTTTTGGTAATACAGTGTTTATGATGGTTCCACACATTTTCATGTGGTGTTTCACTGTCTTGGTGATGGTGGGATGTCACAAAAATGTCATCCTAAAATGGAGCTATAGGTAGTGGAAACTTGACAGGAAAATAAATTTGATGAAGGAATTTCATCAAGTTTCATGAGCAAGGAAAATAAAACAAAAATGAGGTATATGGATGTTACTAGTACATGTTGAAATTGGAAGTGTGAGGATGACAATTGTCTTTTGAAAAGGCAATTTGGGTAGTCTTTTATGGTTTTTACAGCCTTTGAAGCTATTATGAACCTCAATTGGGGCAGAAGCAAGACTGAGATTGGGGCTCTTCTAGGGAGTAAAATTGGGGAAGGTAATGGACTTTGTGGGTTCCTCTAGCTCTGTAGATTGTTATAGGATGACTTTTTATATAGTTATAGGTTTAGGTTAGATGTGGGTGATTATTAAAAATCCAAATAGACAGAAAGTAAAGAGCTTGATCTCAATAGGGGCCCAGATATGTTGAATCCCTAACAAAGTGGGGGTCTTTGAACTCTCCATTGATTGAAGAAACTAGAGGGAAGTTCTATTTGGTGTGGGACTCAACTGAGAGGTATATTGAGAGGAGGGGATGTTTGGCTCTTTGTTGGAGTTCTAATAGGACAAGGATGTGTGAAGAAGATGACTCTTAGTCGTTAGATGGATCCAACTAGTCTAGGGTGGCAAGAAACACAAAATAAACAAAGGAGCATGCATGACAGTTAAATGCATGGACTATAGGGAAACTCAGCCATATTGATTAAATATCAACCCAAAAAATGATAGTCTTATTCTTTAATTCCTAAATCAATTTGGGTAGTTATGATTGTCTGATTATTATCATCTTTGTGAGGTTGTTATGTTGAACCATAAAGAACCTAAAAATGTAGTTTTTTTTCTAGTTTTGATAGTCACAACTATATAAGTTTCTCTTTTTAAGATAAACCTCTATTGAGCGGTTTATAATTATCTAAAATAAATTGGAGGGTCATAATGTGGCAAAAGCTCACTATTATCTCATTAAACACATGTAAAGATTGTTTGGTCAGAATATGATCAGTAAATATATCAAATTTTCTCACAACCCTCAAGAGTGACATCATTCGACAATCAAGTTGTGTGTGATGAAGTAGATTTCTAAACAAATTTTAATAAGTTTCAAGTGTGACGAATATAGTAATGTATGTTATAAGTATTATTTCTGGGTCTTACAGTTACACTAATTAATGCATGAAACTCTAAGGTTTGAACTTTTGGGTATATAATAGGTATTGTTCATTAGATTTGATCTTTAGGATGTTATTAAACATATGGTATCATCCATCATTCTTGAAACAAGTTCAATATACATCATATACTTATTACATTTGATTTCAATAGATATTTTTAAATCTCAATTCATAAGCGGGCATAGCACCCTTAATACTCCTTTTTTACTATACCAATCTTCATTTATTTGATTTCAATTGATATCCATCACTATACACCATTCTTATAGTACATGTATTCTTATAGACAATTACACTTTAAAAATGTATTCTAATAAATTATTTCACATTCTTGAAATTAACCTTTTAATTGAATTAAACTATTTTTTTGCATTCCTTAACCCTTATTTGATAGTATCATTGATTATTATCACATCATAAATCATATTAGGGTAAGAGTTGGGTTTACAGATCCAACAAGATAACTATTATTTTTTCTTCCCATGTTAGGTTTTTTACTCTTAAATTTCTTAATTTCATGCTCAAACCAAGTGTAATTAAGATAAGTGTATTATATACTTTGTCACACTCATTTCCATTAATTTAATGATAAGTTATCATGACAATTTAGTTCACTCAAGCTCATTTCCTTTCTTGCATTTAGAGGAGTAGACCAATCTAAATCATGTCAAAAAAGGAATGGACCTAAAGTAGTAAGAAACTAAAACTTATAACCAGACACTCGGGCCTCTACAACTATTATTGTAATGCTGACCACCAAACCGATAGCCAAATCGTTACTATTGATGCGGAATAATCATAAGAAGCAGATTAACAAAAATCACTAAAAATTAAATCCATTTTTTGCAAAGAGATCCATTTCTAGTAAAAACTCTTAAAGCAAGAACTAAAACATGATATTCATCATTGATCATATTGTACATACACTATACCATCTCTTCTCGAGGATAACATATACCAGTTGCTTTATCTAAACATATACTTAAAGCAACATCAAACCTCGAGGCATAGAAGATAGAATCTCAGATTGTTCATAAAACAAACACGTACTAAATCCAAGGACCTAAGAGTACAAATATGACACATAGGACTTCTATCTACAAGACATGACAAACAGTACACTCAACTTGAGTTGTCACTACTATCCCTGCTGCTGATGTTCTCCCTCTACTATATGGTCTCAACCCCCTCGTGCACGTCCACCTAAAAAAATGTGGATCCCATGGAGTGAGACAATTGTCCCAGCAAGAGATATAACTCTCTGCCAACAATGTTATTATCATAGTTAAGTAGTATAAAATTGAGCATAGATTCTTTTATATTAATAAGCAATGTTAATCACTATGGATAAGTAGATTAGAGCATTTCTCATATTTTAAAGCATTGTAACTATCTAGGATAGAGTAGTAAACCATCTGTTCAATTTATAAGGAATATGAAAAACATATGTATCATTTACCCATCGTATTATATCAACATTTCAAGCTTATCCTGTGATAATATTATCATGGTATGACACCCATGAATCATTCTCATTTCTATCTGTTGACCTCAACCAATCTCCTAACCAGGTATTAAATTGTACCAATCATGTGAATATACATAATTATGTTTAGCCAGGTATTGGACCATACCAATCTTGAGATCATCAAGTTCAGCCAGGCATTGGACTATACCAATCCTGAGATCAAGTTCAGACAGGCATTGGACTATACCAATCCTGAGATCGAGTTCAACCAGGCATTGGACTATACCAATCTTGAGATCGAGTTCAGCCAGGCATTGGACTATACCAATCACTGAGGTCACAACCAGACATTGGACTATACCAATCCTGAGATTGAGTTTAGCCAGACATTGGACTATACCAATCCTAAAGTCATAGCCAGGCATTGGACTATACCAATCCTGAGATCATAGAGTTCATCCAGGCATTGGACTGTACCAATCATGAGGTCATAGCCAGGCATTGGACTATACCAATCCTGAGATCATAGAGTTCAACTAGGTATTGGATTATACCAATCCTGAGATCATAGCCAGGCACTGGATGACACAAATCTTGATATCACAACCATATTGCTAAGGATCCCATAGTAGTTGGGATACCTTTATGTTTCCCTTTCACATTCATTATGGGATATGAATCCCTTAAATTCATCAATGAATACCACATCACCTTTACTAGGAATTATACATTGGGGCAAGCCATCATATCTATTCACATTCTTTATGTAATACAAGTATTCCTCTTATATCATTTAAGCATATTCAAAACACTACAACCCTTATTTGGCTATAAGCATAAATCATGTATAACCAAGATTTCATTATTATTATAACCATTTATTATTATGATGATTTTACTAGGTTTCCATTTCCCCTAGTTTATTTTGAACATTAACATTTCTTACATGAGACTTTTATAAACATCTCGTCACCTCTCACTAGGAAAAAACTATTCACATGGCTCACTAGGCCCATTAAACATCTTGTCACCTCTTATAAGGCAACAACTATTCACGTGGCTCACAAGGCCATTAAACATCTTGCCACCACTCGCTAGGCAACAACTATTCACATGGCTCACAAGACCCATTAAACATCTTGTCACCTCTCACTAGGAAACAACTATTTGCATGGCTCACAAGGCCTTTAAACATCTTGTCACCTCTCACTAGGCAACAACTATTCACATGGCTAACAAGACCATTAAAAATCTTGTCACCTCTCACTAGGCAAAAACTATCTCTAGGTCCTAAGACCTAGATAATTGGTATTATATGAAACATCATAGCTCATGCTTGGCTATGTTTATTATCTCATGATATCAACATGGTTTCAATATGGTTAGGGTACCCCTTTATTAACCAATTTTAGTTTCAAATCATATCATTACCCTTCATTAGGGTTAAGGTTTCCATTATTAAGCTGACTAGGGTTTTCAAGTATATTCATCAAGAATCACAACCCTAATTTAGACTCCACACATATTAGGAGTATCAATTTATTCTCATTACATGAGTACTAAACAAGTATAAGCTTCTCTTTCATCCTCACTAGGATATTGATTATTTCATACTCACATAGGTTGGCTCGATTCTTCACTCAAGGAACATTGGCCCATATTTATCAAAATTCCTTAAAACCCTTTATGTCTTAAAGTATCCTTTGACATAACATACTACATGTATCACTCAATCAAGTGTATTGAATTGAGGTGCTTCAACCCTATCGTGAAAAGAGGTGTGTGCTTGCTTCCATATCGGGTAAAGAGGTGTGTGTGTGCTTCACACAATATCAGGCAAAGAGGTGTGTGTGTGGTTTACACCATATCGGGCAAAGAGGTGTGCGTATGCTTCACACCATATCGGGCAAAGAAGTGTGTGTATGCTTCACACCATATCAGACAAAGAGGTGTGTGTATGCTTCACACCATATCGGACAAAGAGGTGTGTGTATGCTTCACACCATATCGGGAAAAGAGGTGTGTGTATGCTTCACACCATATCAGAAAAAGAGGTGTGTGTATGCTTCACACCATATTGGGAAAAGAGGTGTGTGCATGCTGCACACCATATCGAGCAAAGAGGTGTGTGTATGCTTCACACCATATTGGGCAAAGAGGTGTATGTATGCTTCACACCATATCGAGAAAAGAGGTGTGTGTGAGCTTAACACCATATCGGGCAACTTCACACCATATCGTGCCTAAGGGCTATTTTTGACCTCATATAGTGTAATAGATGTATACTACATCACCATATTGTGCAAGGAAGCATAAAAACATATCCATATCATTTTAGTGGTGTAGGTACATCACCATATCGAGTTAGAGGTGTTTGCTTATGTACTTGAACCCGATATCACTTTATAAGGTGATACCATCATATTCAAGCTCTAGAACTTCGTTCTACTTGTTCTAGTTCATGGAAAACAGTCCTAAGTTACTACTAGATTTCATGGATTCACCAATTATGCAAAAAAAATCTATTTGAAAGTAAATCATTTAAGTAAGGCAAGATTGATGATAAATAATAACATAATTGAGTTCAAGTTATATAACCCGCCTCAAGAGAAAATTCAAAGCTCCAATTTCCAAAGCTTCATGTTCCCAAGGTTGAATGTGAGCTTATCAAAGGTCCAAGACTTGAGCTCCTCAGCCCTATACACGATACCTCACCACTTGAGGCCGATATCCCTCACTTATGGCTGATATCCCTCACTTGGCTGATATCACTTTACAATGGGTGATATCACTTTGCTATGGGTGATACCAAAGTTCTATGCACGATACTCCTTCACCCTTGCATGATATAAAGACTCAATGCACGATATCTAAGAGCAAGGGGGTGATAGAGTTCGAAAAATTCCACTTATGGGTGAAAGGAAGGGTATATATACTTGAGGTTCATGAAAAGGTGTGTATATGAGGTGTCATCTTTTTAAGCTACTAGGTGCCACGTGTCCATGCATGGTTGACACATGTCCTTGCATGCACTCATAGTTATCTTAACATGAAAAACACTTGAGGATAATCTAGAGATGATATTTCGGCCATTAGTTATCTTTTTTGATAAGATATCTCATCTTTATCTCATAAATTAAGCAAACTCATACAACTTTTTCAAGGAGCTTCTAACTTGACATGGATCACCTCTTTGAGGTTATTTTCTCGTCATGGAAAAGTCTAAGAGTTCAAAAACTGATATGGGATCCCCTCTATGGCTCCTTGGCCAATAGGCACTCCCATATGGACTCTACAACCTGATACAAACTCAATTAGGGTTTCACATTCAACACTTTCTTGGTCTTTTCATCACCAAGAGTATCATACTTAAATATGATTTAAACATGGTGATCTATTCTTTATATATACTATAAATGATTCATAGAGGAAGTAGGAACACTCTAGAGGTGGTAATTTGCATATCAACCCTACATTTTGGTTAAATTACAATTTTGTACCAATATTGGTGCACAAGGTATTAACATTATTCAAACAAGTTCAAACTTGGATTTTAGGATTTCCACAAGCCACCACCTAGAATCATTCTCTTTCTTATGATTCTAAAAATCTTATGGAACATTCAACATGTGAAAAATTGCAATATAACCCCTCATCTTGGGTAAATTGCATTTTCGTCCATAATATGAGAACATTGCTCAAACATTATTTAAACAGAACCAAATTTGAAACATAAGTTTGTTACCTGATAGAAAAACACTTTATATGATTATATTAAAGTTCTAAGAAACTTACTTAGTCATAAAAAATAGGGTTATTGTAACGCCCGGGCCCACTGCCCAAGGGTCTAGCAAGGTTTCAGGAGTGACGGTGTCCCCACAGACCACCACTAGCCTTAACTACACACTTTGTCCTCAGTCACGTGCATGCCAGGATCAACTTACCGATAGGTCACCCATTCCAGTACTACTCCAAGATGAGCACACTTAACTATGGAGTTCTTAGAGATGGGCTCCCAGAAAAGGAGGTGCACCTTGGTGATATGGGTAGTCCAATCATTCCTTTTAAGAGTGTTTTATCCGAGGCCTCAAATCCTGGGATGTTACAATCTCCCCCACTTAGACTCTTAAAATCCTCATCAAGGATCAACTATAAGGCCTCATAATGTCTTCCCCATTTTAGTGCAGACTGACAATGGCCCATGGACTCCCAACTCCCAATCATGGAATACCAACACAAGGGTGGCTACGTCAACCATGGACAACCCTTTCGTACATGCCTGGACCGCACAACTCAAGACTGGCATGCCATGCCCATGTGGGCCCCACTTACTAGAGGGGAATTGGCTCTGATACCATTTCTAATGCCTGGGCCCACTTCCCAAGGCTCTCGCAAAGTTTTAGGAATGACGATTGTCCCCACAGACCACCACTAGCCTTAACTACGTGCTTTGTCCTCACTCACATGCATGCCAGGATCAACTTCCAGACAGGTCACCCATCCCAATACTACTCCAAGCTGAGCATGCTTAACTATGGAGTTCTTAGTGATGGGCTCCCAGAAAAGGAGGTGCACCTTGGTGATATGGGTAGTCCAATCATTCCTTTTAAGAGTGTTTTATTCGAGGCCTCAAATCCTGGGATGTTATAGTTAACTCATAACCCAGGTCAGGGTCATTACAAGTTATAAACCCCTAACAAGAATTTCGTCCCTAAAATCCCAGGTAAAGGGAGACAGATATTATTCATTCATCATATCATCAAGTCTCCACATAACATTTTAATGTCATGGAGATGCCATAGAACTTTGATCAACACAAAATTCTTTCACACAGGGTTATCATAGAATCTGTCATAAATGACACACACTCCACTATCCTTTTCATTATTGACTGTAGAGTCAACTCTGTGTCAGGTAACATTTTTCTTAGTTGGAGAATCATTATACATACCTTATTTAACTCAGGTGTCAAACCTCACTGATTTGTAACCTTTTCAACTTACATCATTATGTAATAAGATCTTTGATCTTGGGAGTTTTCCATACCCCTTACTTAGTTGTCATTTCTCTTTCAAGGAAAGACCAGAGTTACATTCTATCACCCACTTGGGGACTACAAGTCTTATCATTCATCTATTGTTCCACTCAAATATGTTGACACAACACTAAAATTTCTTATGACTTGTATCAATTATCCTCTTAGTTGTTTATTTTCTTATCATAAGGAGAGGCTACTTATTAAAGAAGAACTATCTTAGAGGTATCTCTAGATGTTATGTATTAGATGCCTTAACAATCTAGATATATATATTCTAAGAAGTTATCTTTATCTTGATCAACTTTTCCCAAAATAATTCTACAATTGTTCCTTCAACTCATACATCTTTGTTGATGTCATGTTTTTGCGGGGCATAAACCCCCTAACATATGGTATCCATGCTAAATATGTAACTAGAATAATCTCAAAGTTACCCTTTCTAGATAACCAAACATATAATAGGACCTTTCTTTCATCTCAAAACATTACTTAGCACACATACATTGTCTTGGAACTAAAATCCAAGATTAGATGATATTTTTTAAAGTATCTATCTAAAGATTACTTCTTATTCATGCATATAAAGTGTCATAAGACTTACTTGATTGTCATGTTCCTGAAAGGAAAGGTCACAAGGGAACATAATCCTTCTTATCACCCCATCATTATTCAGGGTTGTTTATTAAAGAAAAGAGATTATAACCTTCTTTGAGTATTGAATGAACTTTCAATTGTTCATGTGTCATTCAATTTTATTTCCTCTTAGGCTCCTTGCCATTAGAATAGGAATTATAGGATGTTTATTTGTCATCCTCCTTTAGCATTATCATCATCATGAATACTAGATTTGGGTATTCAAACCCTTAGTTCATCACTGAACATTGTTACCTCTCATCAAGTAACTGTTAGCTCTAGTTCCTCAGACCAAGGTATACATTATACTAAACATCTTCTTTTCTTTATAAGTTGATCTATTATTGACTCAGATGCCTTCATATAACAATTAGGATGTGGTAGAAATATATGTGCCAAATCTCCTAATTAGAATGTGGTAGAAATATATAGGTAGAGTTCCATACTTACTGTGTCTTCAATAGATGAATACCTGGACAGGGTATTCAAGAACTAAAATTAGGTAGTATGCATTTGTTTTATATTATGTTTCATCTCTTTAAAATTTTACTACTTGGTATCATAAATTTTCTCTGGGTTTTTCTTTTACATCTCTTCCCTTCCTTCATGAAGAGAGAAATTTCAAAACATATAAGAGAATATTGGATTGAATATATGTTCTCATCCTTCTTATCTCTTCCTCATGTCTCATAGGACTAAATAAAGGAAGCTCAACAACAACTCCCTTCTTATAATTATCAGATAAAATTTAGAGAAGACATATCAGAATGAGAAAGCTCTAACTGACTGTCACCCCTCGTAGTCATCTACCACTTTAGGTTGACTCAAACATAGAGTCAAGTTGTTTCATGTTGTTACTTTTTCCTTTTCACACTTTTGGGTTGTAACTTGTGTATGTCCGGCTGAGTCTGCCCCGTTTGTTGGTTCATTTCCTCCCTTCTTTTTGAACAAAAGGGTTTAGTATGCTCAACATGCTCATATCTATGACATATCTTGTCCTCGTACCCTAGTCTTATTTGTCTTATTATCTATGTAGAAGCTAAGTCAAGAGTTCTTACAGGTGGAAAGTTAGGACTTTTTCCTTTACTTAGTGACTACTGCCATGATGCACTAGGCATTTATTGCATTGGTGGTACCAAAAATGTTGGCTTTTTAGAACAACTAGGCTAATGTCTCCTAAATTATAGAGTCCTTTCCTTCATTCTCAGCTTATTGCCCCTCCTTGGCATTGCCATCACAGATGTAGTATCTGTCTATACTTATGGTAGAGTCTATTTTCTTGCCATATGTTAATTCTTCCCACATTTTCCACTATTTCAACATGACTATGGCATTAAGGAACCCTTTCAGAACCCAAAATTTCTACATTGAGGACTCATAACCTAGGTTGTAATGCTAGTATCCAGTCTACTATAAGAACCATTGGAGTCCTAACCTACCCAACTAGAGCATAAAAATAGGATTCTCTATATTGATTGGGTCAAGATGGGAATTCTCAAGCACTCATTCTTTTCTTGCATGATCCCTTACACCGTCTCATGGTGCAACAAAATTGCTCTTAGCAACATGTTCCTCATGTTCTCCAGTCATTTTTAAACTTCACCCTTTCTTCTACATAAGTAAAAGTCACTATAGGATATATTGGAGGACACTTAGAATAGACTCAATACCTTATTCCTATGTCTCTATAGACTCAGCGAACCTTAAGCTATGATACCAAAACTTGTAACGACTACCACCAAAATGATAGACAAATCATTACTATTGATGTGGAATAATCATAAGCAGCGGATTAACAAAAATCAATAAAAATTAAATCCATTATTTTGCAAAGAGATCCATTTCAAGGAAAAACTCTCAAAGGAAGAACCAAAACCTGATATTCATGATTGATCATATTGTACATACACTATACCATCTCTTCTCGAGGATAACATATAATAGTTGCTTTTTCAAAACATATACTTAAAGCAACATCAAAACTCGAGGCATACAAGCCAAAAATCTCATATTGTTCATAAAACAAACCCGTACTAAATCCAAGGACCTGAGAGTACAAAGACAACACATAGGACTTCTATCTACAAGACACAACAGACATTATACTCAACCTAAGCTTTCACTGTTGTCCCTGCTGCTGATGTTCTCCCTCTTTTGTATGGTCTCAACCCCCCCGTGCACGTCCACCAAAAAAATGTGGATCCCACGGGGTGAGACAATTGTCTCAGTGAGAGATATAACTCTCCTCCAACAATGTTATTATCACAGTTAAGCAGTATAAAACTAAGCAGAGATTCTTTTATATTAATAAACAAGGTTAATCACTATGGATAAGCAAATTAGAGCATTTCTCATCTTTTAAAGCATTGTAATTGCCTAGGATAGAGCAGTAAATCATATGTTCACTTTATAAGGAATATGAAAAACATGTGTATAATTTATTCATCGTATTATATAAACATATAAAACTTATCCTGTGATAATATTATTATGGTATGACACCCATTAATCATTCTCATTTTTATCTGTCAGCATCAGCCAATCTGCTAACTAGGTATTAAATTGTACCAATCATTTAAATATACATCATTATGTTTAATGAGGTATTGGACCATACCAATCCTGAGATCATAGAGTTCAGTCAAGCATTGGACTATTCCAATCCTAAGATCAAGTTCAGATAGACATTGGACTATAACAATCCTGAGATCGAGTTTAGACAGGCATTGGAGTATACCAATATTGAGGTCACATACAGGCATTGGACTATACCAATCCTGAGATTGAATTTAGCCAGGCATTGGACTATAACAATCCTAAGGTCATAGCCAAGCATTGGACAATACCAATCCAGAGATCATAGAGTTCAGCCAGGCATTGAACTATACCAATCTGAGGTCATAGCCAGGCATTGGACTATACAAATCCTGAGATCATAGAGTTCAGCTAGGTATTGGATTATACCAATCCTTAGATCACAGCAAGGCATTGGATCATATAAATCCTAATATCACAGCCATATTGCTAAGGATCCCATAGTAGTTGGGATACCTTTATGTTTCCCTTTCACATTCATTATAGGATATCAATCGTTTAAATTCATCAATGAATACTACATCACCTTTACTAGGCATTATACCCTGGGACAAGCCATCATATCTATTCACATTCTTTATGTAATACAAGTATTCCTCTTATCTCATTTAAGCATATTCAAAACACTACAACCCTTATTTGGATATAAGAATAAAGCATGTATAACCAAGATTTCATTATTATTATAACCATTTATTATTATTATGATGTTACTGGGTCTCCATTTCCCCTAGTTTATTTTGAACATTACCATTTCCTACATGAGACTTTTATAAACATCTTGCCACCTCTCACTAGGCAACAACAATTCACATGGCTCACCAGGCCCATTAAACATCTTGTCACCTCCTACTAGGCACCAACTATTCACGTGGCTCACAAGGCCATTAAACATCTTGTCACCTCTCGCTAGGCAACAACTATTCACATGGCTCACCAGACCCATTAAACATCATGTCACCTCTCACTAGGCAAAAACTATTCACATGGCTCATAAGGTCTTTAAACATTTTGTCACCTCTCACTAGGAAACAACAATTCACATGTCTAACAAGACCATTAAACATCTTATCACATCTCACTAGGCAACAACTATCTCTAGGTCCTAAGACCTAGATAATTGGTATTATATGAAACATCATAGATCATGCTTGGCTATGTTTATTATATAATGCTATCAACATGGTTTCAATATGGTTAGGGTACCCCTTTATTAACCAATTGTAGTTTCAAATCATATCATTACCCTTAAATAGGGTTAAGGTTTCCCTTATTAAGTCGACTAGGATTTTCAAGTATATTCATCAAGAATTACAACCCTAATTTAGACTCCACACATATTAGGAGTATCAATGTATACTCATTACATGAGTACTAAACAAGTATAAGTTTCTCTTTCATCCTCACTAGGATATTGATTATTTCATACTCCATTATGTTGGTTCGATCCTTCTCACATGGTACATTGGCTCATATTTATCAAAATGCCTTAAACCCCTTTATGTCTTAAAGTATCCTTTGACATAACATACTACATGTATCACTCAATCAAGTCTATTGAATTGAGGTGCTTCCACCCTATCAGGCAAAGAGGTGTGTGCTTGCTTTCATATTGGGTAAAGAGGTGTGTGTGTGCTTCACACCATATCGGGAAAAGAGGTGTGTGTGTTCTTTACACCATATCAGGCAAAGAGGTGTGTGTATGCTTCACACTATATCGGGCAAAGAGGTGTGTGTATACTTTACACCATATCAGGCAAAGAGGTGTATGTATCCTTCACACCATATCGATCAGGCAAAGAGGTGTGTGTGTGCTTCACACCATATTGGGCAAAGAGGTGTGTGTATGCTTCACACTATATCAAGTAAAGAGGTGTGTGTATTCTTCACACCATATCAGGCACAGAGGTGTATGTATGCTTCACAAGATATTGGGCAGAGGTGTGTGTATGCTTAACACCATATCGGGCAACTTCACACCATATCGTGCCTAAGGGGTATTTTTGACATCATATCATGCAAGAGGTGTATACTACATCACCATATCATGCATGGAAGTATAAACTCATATCCATATCATTTTAGTGGTGTAGGTACATCACCATATCGGGTTAGAGGTGCTTGCTTATGTGCTTGAACCCGATATCACTTTATAAGGTGATACCATCATATTCAAGCTGTAGACCTTAATTATACTTGGTATAGTTCATGGACAACAGTCGTAAGTTACTACTAGAGCTCATGGATTCACCAATTATTCAAGAAAATTCTATTTGAAAGTAAATCATTTGACTAAGGCAAGATTGATGATAAATAATAACATAATTGAGTTCAAGTTATATAACCCGCCTCAAGAGAAACTTCAAAGCTCCAAAGATTCACGTTCCAATGGTTGAAGGTGAGATTCCCAAAGGTCCAATACTTGAGCTCCTCATCCCTATGAATGATACCTCACCACTTGAGGCCAATATCCCTCACTTATGGCCGATATCCCTCACTTGGCCAATATCACTGGGAAATGGGTTATATCACTTTGATATGGGTGATACAAAAGCTCTATGCATGGTACTCCTTCACACTTACATGATATAAAGACTATATGCACGATATGTAAGATCAAGGGGGTGACAGATTTCAAAAAATTCCACTTATGGATGAAAGGAAGGGTATATATACTTGAGGTTCATGAAAAAGTGTGTATATGAGGTGTCATCTTTTTAAGCTACTAGGTGCCACATTTCCATGCATGGTTTACACCTGTCATTGCATGCACTTCTATTTATCTTGACATGCAAAACACTTGAGGATAATCTATAGATGATATTTGGGCCATTAATTATCTTGTTTGATAAGATATCTCATATTTATCTCATAAATTAAGCAAACTGATACAACTTTTGCAAGGAGCTTCTAACTCGACATGGATCACCTCCTTGAGGTTCTTTTCTCGTCATGGACAAGGCCATGAGTTGAAAAACCGATATGGGATCCCCTCTATGGCTCCTTGACCGATAGGCACTCCCATATGGACTCTACAACCCGATACAAGCTCAATTAGGGTTTCACATTCAACACTTTCTTGGTCTTTTCATCACCAAGAGTATCATTCTTAAATATGATTCAGACATGGTTCCCCATTCTTTATCTCTCCTTTAAATTATTCATATAGGAATTAGGAACACTCTAGCAGTGGTAATTTGCATATCAAGCCTACATTTTGGTTAAATTACAATTTGTACCAATATTGGTGCACAAGGTATTAACATTATTCAAACAAGTTCAAACTTGGATTTTAGGCTTTACACAAGATACCACCTAGCATCATTCTCTTTCTTATGATGCTAAAACACTTAGGGAACATTCAACATGTGACAAATTTCAATATAACCCCTCATCTTGGGTAAATTGCATTTTGGTCCAAAATATGAGAACATTGCTCAAACATTATTTAAATAGGACCAAATTTGAAACATAAGTTTGTTACATGATAGAAAACACTTTAGAGGATTTTATTAAAGTTATAAGAAACTAACTTAGCCAAAACAAATAGGGTTACCTCATAACCCAGGTCAGGCTCATTAAAATTATGCACAATCTGATGTAGTAAATCGGGTTTGATCCACAAGGACAAGCAGAGGCATATTCAAAGAACATAGAATCTTGTCTTAGTTACACCAATAAAAGGATATGATTAAGTTTGGGTGTTCCTTAGGAACAATTTTATTCTAACCAAACAAACAAAGTAAAACAAGTAAGAGATAAAATACGAGAACAAGTAGAAACAAAGAGTGATAGAACAAGTTTGGATGGGAACTTGGGTTGGGTTTCACCATATATGGTCTCTCACCAACATGAAAATACTTAGACCCATTGTATACCCTTGGAAAGATTACAATAAATAATCATATATGTCTATTCCCTCCTCTCTCCAGTTTAAGATATATATAGATTATATGGTTGTCTCACTCTCGAGATGGCAAACAAATGATCACAAAATAACCACATGACCCTTCGATTAAGCATTCCATATTTCTCATGCATTCATGCAACTCCGTAACACATAGATAAGGCCATTACTATTCTTTTAAGGCACTAACAATCAAACATCACTAGATGGTATCTAATCATACAAGTGAAGCATTAAGACCAAGAGTATGAAATAATCATTGCTAAGAGCATGCATTCAAATGGATGTAAGTATTTACATGTTGGGAGATCCTTAGTGGCTACTCACAACCCAAGAAATATGTTTAGCCACTCATGGCAGTGAGTAGTGTTACAGATTTACAAGTGTATTGAGTTATGGAGAGATGACAAAATGGAAGGAGATTAAGTATAATGACACTGATATAGAGAAGAAGAAGGGAGATACACCATCTATAACCACAAATGACCAAGGTTGATGCACATCTTCTTTAGATATAGACCTAGAGTGTACGTTGGAGATGGCTACTCCTCTTATAGAAGAAGCCAGAGGAATGGTGATGGCAAAAGCATGCTATATTTTTTGGACTTTTGTCTTTAGAGATAAATGGAAAGATGAATTGAGGGTGTCTATGCAGTGCAACAACACTGAGTCATATCTCACATGTCTCGACCCCTTTCATGGATGAAGTGGTTAGGTATTTATAGGCATGACCCTTGAGGTAACCTACTTAACCTCAGTGGTCACTGAGATTGTAAGGTCTCAGTGATAGTAGAGAGAGAGCTTATGGTTATGCGACTGCTAATGTTGGCTTTTCCATTGGTATCCAAAGGATGTTATGCTTGGAAATTGATGTGGCTTTGACATTGAGGCTAGTGCCCTCTGATGATGGTGGTTACTTTAGTGACCGTTGTGGTGTCATCCTGGTGGTCGTTGATGTGTTGGGGCCAGCGATCACTGGCACAATGCAAAGGTCATCAGTCATCGAGGTATTGGAGTGTCAGTGATTGTTGAGTTGTAGGTCTAGTGACAGATGAAGTAATATCCTACAGATTGCATGCTTTAAGCCTGGCGACCTCTTAAGTGTGGAATTATGTGCACATAAAAGATAAGGAGATGAAATTAGGTAGTTATACACAAATTTGTCAAAACTAATTGATTTATCTAAATAAAATGATAACACAATGGTAAAACGAACACTCACATATCCACAAAATTGGATGTTATCGCCTCCCCAAACATAGATTCTAGCATGTTGTCAGAATAAAAAATCTAATTAATGCATTGAAACTTCAAAGGTCTTCATTAAATTATTGTTTTTGGAGTGTGAAGAATGTTGTTGTGTGATCCTTCAGTCAAGATGTATGTATCATGACTAGGTGTTTTCAATCTCAAGAATCTCTCTTTCTCTCTCTCTCTCTCTCTCAGATCAAGAGTTTCAATACTCATATTGCCTACTATGACTCTCTTCTGATGAAGGATTTCTATATCGTGATACACTGATGATCCTTTTCCAGGACGTACTTGCATAAGGTTCTTGATAAGGTAGCTTTCACACCCAACTTTTATTTTTTAGACATCCTAACTATTGTGATGGGGTAGGCTAAGGCTATAGTGGTTCCTTCCTTTCTTAGGTTCACTCGACCATATTTATAGTTGTAATGATAGTATTACCCAATTGGGTCCTAATATCATGTTAGGTGGTTGTGTGAAGTTCCCTTTGAAAGGTAGGTGGGTAAATTGGCTTTTCTTCTTGCCCCCCTCAACATCTTTTGAATTTGGCACAACTCTTAAGATTTTATTTCTCTCAACTTTTATTCTTTCTCACAGGCTTTGGTGTGATAGGATTTCAAGGAATTTTTTTGCTAGCAAGCGTTCTTTTGATCCCAAAGAGGGGATTTATTCACCAGAAGGGGTAGTTGTTTTTTCTTTTCCAGGTTTATGTGTTTTCCTACCTGTAATAAAGAATAGGGTGATCAATAAAAATGTATTAGATAGAGTCCTCATTACCTTGAGGGTTCATCTTGGGATGACAAGCATCTTTCTGCATTTCACATAATCTTGAGGTAAGGCTGACATTACAACATTATCACACTTGAATTTGAGGTGAATTAAATAACCCATATCTTTCATTCTTGAAATAATTATGCTAAGAGTTAGATTGAATACATGTAAGTCTAAGAGTGGGATTTATGACTATATCTAGGAACACTGGATCCAAAATTTTCATGTAGCACTAATTCTAGGGACACTCGTAATTTCTGTTCACAAAGTTTAAAAATTTTCAACATTTCAAAAATTTCCTACAAAAAGGGCTTTTTTGCAAGATCAAAATTGTGAATAAAAAGACTAAAATTTTGGCAGAAAAATTTAGATGGGGAAAGGGTATGAGAGTAGTACCTCTCACACCCGTTTACCCCCCAGCCTATCATACACTCATTTCTAGAGTTTCAAAGATGGAGATTAGGAACAAATGGGAACAGTTTACTTTCATGTTGGAGTGCTTTGGTGACCCAATTGGAGCACATCAGCATGTCAACGTAGAATTCTTAGAGCATGTGGTAGAGCTCTTTTTACAGACCTTTGAATTTCACCTCTCGTTCTGCCAAAGCTGTCATCCAATGTAGGCAATGGAAAACACATTTTTTGGATTGTTGAATTTTATGGGGGCTTCAATGGAAGAACTATGGTTTCTCAAAGACTTTGTTTGGTATGTACTCGTATCCCTTGTCATGCTCCTGTATTATTGTTATGATTGATTCTGCACATTTATGTGCTTTCTCTTCCATGACACTCTTTGGTGTTGTCATATTTGTGTACATCTTTAAGGAGAAGGCCATGTCATAGCTATTTTACATGACTGCAGTCTTTGCTTTGATATTGATTGCCAAGAGTGTCCAATGGTTGTCATGCAAGATTGGCAAGAAGATAAACTCTAGATGTGAGCTTTATAGGTGGTGTTGTAGTCATTCCATTTCTCTAGAGTTCTTATTGTGGATAATGTCCTCCACTAACATGTAGTAAGACATGTGTGTATTTGGAATACTATCTCCAAGCAGGGGCTAGTAGGCCATCATTACACTCATAGTCATGTATCATAGTGTTTCGCAGTGGTCGTCCTTTAGAACAAATATTCCATCTATTTCAAAGAGAACTTCACCAAACTCGTTGTTTGCTTTCAACATGTTCATTATTAACTACAACAATTATAATAATAAGGCTTTCCCGGACCATCTATCAAAGTCTAGTGATCTAGCTTTGATGGTCCCCAATGGCCCCTCAGGTATTTCTTCATACATCTCGTCTTTGTCTATCTCCCCCTCTTTTTGCATTTCTAATCTTGTTTGTGCAACTGGCTTCAAAATGTTGAGGGGAAGGAATTGTTGGGTCTGCTTGATCTTGAGCTACAAGTTGTTCTATTTTTGTCTTCTCTTGAGGTCGATCCTTGTTCATCCATTTTTCTTTATTTTTCCATCCTTCTTTCTAAGTTGATGCATGCTCTGGTTCAGAAGGATCTAGCTAGAGCTTTGTCATTTGTTTGTTCCACAACTATTTTTTGGGAAGTGGCACCTCTGTATGTACCTCATCTAGAGGCATCACCAAAAAGGTGACTGGCATAAATCACACATCTAAAAGGGAGTAGATCTAAAGTAGACAAACTCATTAAATTTATTACCCAACACTCATGCCCCTGCAACTATTATATGGAGTTCAATGTAGTAAATTGAGGTTTGTCCACAGGGACACAGAGTGGTACATGCTAGGAAAGTAGAATCTTGACTCAGTTACACCAATAAAAGGGTAAGATTAAGATTTAGTTTTCTTTAGGGAATGATGTTACTCCAACCAAACAAACAAAGTAAAAAAAGGTAAAAAAGGAAGAGGTAAAATAAGAGATAAACTAGAAACACAGAGTGATATAACAAGTTTGAATGGGAACTTTGATTGGGTTTCACCATATCAGGTCCATCACCAAAATGCAATACTCACACCCATTGAAATACTCTTGGCAATATTACAAGCAATCATCATATATGTCTATTCCCTCCTATCCCAATCTTAGGATAGATCTTGATTATATGGTTGTATCCCTCTTGAGATGGAAAACCAACTATCACCAAATAACCATATGACCATTATCTTAAGAATTCCATCATTATCAACCATTCATGCAACTCCTTAACACTTAGATTAGGTTAGTACTACTCTTTCGACGCATTAACAATTAGACATAACAAGATGGCACCTAATCATACAAGTGAAATAATAAGACCAAGAGTATGAAGTTAATCATTGCTAAGAGCATATATTCAAATGGATGTAAGGATTTACATGTTGGGAGAGCCTCAGTGGATACTCCCAACCCAAGCAATATGGTTAGCCACTCATTGTGGTGAGTAGTATTATAAATTTACAAGTGTGATGAGACATAGAGAGAGATGACAAAATGGAAGAAGGATATTAAGGATGAATACATGGATCTAGAGAAGAAGAAGGGAGACATAGGAACAATAACCACAATTGACCAAGGTTGATGCATGTCTTCTTTAGATCTAGTCCTGAGTGGACATTGGAGATTGCTACTCCATCTCTCAGAGAAGAAGGTGATGGGTGTGGTGATGGTGTAAGCATGCTATCTCTTTCAGACTTTGGTCTTCAGAGATTGATGGAAGGATGGACTGAGTGTGTCTATGCGATGTGGCAACACTTTATCATCTCTCGCACCCATGTTGATCCCTTTAATGGAAGAAGTGGTCGACTATTTATAGGAATGACCCTTGCGGTAACTGACTTAAGCTCAGTGGTCACTGAGATTGTAAGTTCTAACCAGTCATATATAGAGAGAGAGATCTTATGGTTCTATAATTGGTAATGTTTGCATTTCCATCAGTCGCTAAAGGATGTTATGTTTGACGATTGCTATGACATTGAGGCCAATCATCGCTGATGATTGTGGTTTCTTTGGTGAATGATGAGGTAGTGTCATGGTGGTCGCTGATTGTCCGGTCTGGTGATTGCTAACATAATGCAAAGTCATCATTCGACGAGGTATAGGAGTGTTAGAGATCACTGATGTTGGAGGTCCAATGACTGTTGAAGTAACATCCTAGTGATTACTTGCCTTAGGCCTCGAGACCGCTTAGTGTAGGATTTTGTGCACATAAAAGATAAGTGGAAGAAATTAGGCAGCTATATAAAAAATTTTCCAAAACAAATAGATTTTTCTAAATAAAACTTAGCCTAAATGATAACATGAGGGTAAAATAGGCACTCGAATATCCACAATATTGGATGTTATCATGAGCATACCAATTCATTTGATATCCATTATCATATTTGTAATTAAAAAAAATTCATTTGATTCCTAATAAGACTACTCACCTTAGCAAATAGAACATATTATAGTTTCTTCTTCTTACCCCTTAATATATAGTCATCTGCTCAATTCATTATTGTTTGGCATGTGTAGTAGGCTTGAATTCATGTGAGGGTTTAGTCATTAATCCTTAAATTCTTTTGTAATAGATGCATTAGGCTTAGATCCTAATAATCAGACTTATCTCCTTCAATTTAAGTAATAACAACAAAAATTGAGCATCTCTAAATATTTAGAAAGTTATATACATATCCATGATTTTCTCTCACATTCATTCCAATGGTCAATGTTATTCAATAGATCTTAAACAATCACCATAAGCTTTTTAATATTTAATAATCTCATCAAGGTGTATAGTGTTTCAATAAATCTATTTCACACACATAGAAAACCTAGTTTCAATTCCCATAAAATTCATTCATCAATTGTAAGTATGCATCAATACATTGTCTCATTTGAGTCAATCCCTCAACACCAACCCTATACATGGAATTACCTCCATTTCAAACCCTCATGTTTGATTCTCAAATAAATTACATATGTTATTCTAGTGATGATTCACAACATAGTTGTGGAACTAATTTTTATTAAGTTCAAACTTGATTTTATACATGGCAACTCACTTTTTAAACATATCTCTCATTAGGAAGATCCTTTAGAAATATTTGTATGAAACAACATATTTCGTCTCTATAAGATTTTTATAGAACTTGAATCGATATATGATGAATTAGAAGGAAAAAAATATCAATGAGAAGGAATCTAATTTAGTAGCATTCAATTTTATAAAGTCTTCCCAATTAATTACCCAATTGCATACTAATACAAGAAAAGATTTTTTTAAAAAAGAGTTTGGTTTTGAACAAGATTGCAATGCTTAAGAGGAATATAAACACTCACCATAGAATCTAAGCATCTTTAAAAGGTTTCCAATATTCCGAATTTATAGAAAACCAATCAACTCCCAAGGATTCAGTTCATTTATTTCTCTTTTCAACTCAGACTAGAAAATGACAAATCAGAGAGAAAGAGAGGAAAGGGTGTGATTTGATATACAGTTGGTTCAAATAAGAGGGAAGAAAGAATTCATATGTAATATACAATATTCACCATAAAAACTTGTCTAAAGAATATCAAATTACTTGATTTGATCAACTATAAGAAGGTAAAACCCTAAAACATCATTTCCACCTCTTTCCCCTTCCAAACTCTTACTCTCCCTCTCTTTCTCAAGAATTATCTGTCTCTAGATCAAATGATAGACTATGGGAATTGCTAGGCCGTTAGGTTAAAGATATCAATCACTTATGGTTCTTGTAATAACTACAAATAAGTTCTTAATTTCATTCTTTAATTTTAGTATAATTTGTCATTGATTGAGTTGTTCATGTGACATGACTCATTCGATGAAGGGGTATGTGATGAGTAAATCGTTCTATAACAAAATATAAAAATACAACAAGTTTTCTGACAATGGGTTCAACTGATACAACTAAAATTCAATCTCAAAAAGATAAACCCATAAATTAGTAAAGTTTCAATACTAAACCACTACACTTTTTCCTGAATGCATGATTCATTGAGTTAGTCTAGGGTGAATCTTGGCCGACCAACATAATAAAAAACACTAAATTTTTTTTGATTTTGTGAAAATACTTATATTTTTGTTATACAATCTATATCAAAATTCGCATATATATGAATGATACAAAGAATATGAAAAGTATTTTATTACATTATCATATTTATAGAATTTGTATGCATATCCTATTAAAATCTTAATTGTAACCGAATAGCATTTCCACTTCCCAAACCCTAATTCATATAAGTAAAAGCATGCCCAGAGTTTCTCATTAGGTGCAAAACATCATAATAAAACTATCATCATTAATTAATTTAAATTAATGGTCAATCCAATTACACATGTAATCATCCAACTAAACTCTAATTAGATGTCAAAGATGAAATCGAGTGATTACGAATTCTCCTCTACTTTTAGCATTCATCCCAATATATTAGAAAAGGTGACATTCTTTTTAGATTATTATCTTCCCTATAACATCATTTTCTTACTTCTTGGATGTTTTGCAATGAAATCTAAACTTTTATGATTTTGTGTGGATATTTCATTTCCTATCATCATCATAAATCATGTTTTTAATATTACAAATATTTATTTCACAATTCTTAGTAATACATCACTATCAAGACCTTATTCACATCACCTTTCATATTCTTTTGAATTTGAATATATGTCTCATGGATCAAGATTATAATTCATTATGTATTATTGTTCACATCAATCAATTCACTTCACAAAGAAGATTATTTTAGTGGGAATCATTACTAGCTCTCAGATTTTTCTTAAAATTTTAGACTAGGAATTATCTTTAAGATTTATTCAATTTATTCATCTTTCTAAAATAGGATTACAAATAGTCTTAGGTTCCATATTTTAGTATATAATTGTTTCTCTTTCTCAATTTTATCCTTTTGTTACCATCATACACTTTTTATACTCCCAAACTATGTTCATCAAGATGCTTAGTCATGACAGCCAGAAGAAATACAATCGATGGTTCCATACTATCTTAATCCAATATGTGAAAACTTGACTTGAGTAGTTAAATATTGAGTTTATTCATTATGCATATCATTTAAGTTATGTTCAACATTTATGTTATAATTTGATTGTAGATCATATTGTTCCCGCGGATTCATCTAACTTGAATATGAAACCACATTGTAGGCAACTCTTTTTGGATCAACCCAAATGCCAAGTATATACGAAATAAAAAATATAAATTGATAATAACAATTGGAACACCAAATTCTTAACAAATCTAGTTTGGAAAGAATATTAGAAACACACACATTTTTTTCTTTTCTTTTTTCATAAAATCTCATATACTAATGTCATATCAAACGACACCATAGTCAGTTATCATAAATCTTATTCAACTCCACTAATATCAGAATCAAATCTTGTTACTCATATGATGTCTAGTTTACATCAATTAGATGAACATAAAAGAACAAACTCCATATACTACCTTTCAAGGGAAATAGAGAGTACAGGGACATTCTAATATAGATAATTCTTTCTTACATCTTGTTTGTCACGACCTCTCTTCTGGATGGAATTATACCTAAAAACATTTAATACAACCTCATGAGATTCATATCAATCCCCCATGAGCGGATACCTCCAACTCAAGCTAAGTACATGCATGAACATCAAATAAGTGTAGGGAACTTTATAAAAACATATAGATATTGAAAATTCTAACTGATTATTCTAACATTTAATCAAATCTAGTTTACTACAATAAACTAATTAATTATAAAAGCATTCATGCATTCCAAATAGGACCTTGTTAACCATCATTAATATATATATATATGATGAAAAACCATACATTTCATAGTTACAATCTTGTTGAAGAGATAACTAGTCACTATCTAAAAATTTAGAATCAGCTAACAATAACATCATCATTGTGACGCCCCACTACTCGGTCCAAAAACATATCAAATAGGACTAGTCAAGTAACAACTAAATCCAAACATTATAAGAATACAAGTAAAATCCCAACATAAACCAATTGTCACATTCAAGATCAGATTCCATACTAGATAGATAGAATAAGCAAAAAGAAACATTTCTAATTGAATGACTAGTTCCATGATAAGAAACATAGTCAACACTATTATATTTATCTACTATCTGTAAATGAATGTATGAAAAATTCAACTCATTTTTATACATGGCTTGTAATCGTTTATCCATTTACCTTAAAACTACTTGGATCCTACCTCACAAAGTAGAAGTTGTCACTCATGATTTTCAACAACACATTATCATTATCTTGGGTTTAGATGGACACCCTTAGATATCTTGGGTTTAGATGTCCACCACAGTGTTTCCTAAAGATGCTCAGGTCCTCATCTAAAGTACACAAGATAGGAATAAACATAAAAATATTACATATAAGAAAATTTCCCATGTGTCACAATTCACATACAATATAATTTGTTCCACATGCACATAGTCTTTCATAGTAGAGTATTTAGGTCTAAAATCACACCTGATGAGTCACTTCTAAATCATGGCAGTCTAACCTTTAAGGTCTTGATCCACACTCCAAATTACTTCTCATAATTCTCTAATTAGAACAAGAATATCCAATTAATTTATCTAGTATGGAGCTTTTGAGGAACTCATTATTTTCGTGGAACCTAACTAAAGGAATTCATCATTTAACTTCTTACTTATTCTTCTTACTAAACTTAACAAGAATTCAAATCATCACTTACCAAGTTTATATATTCTCGTGCAACTAGAATTACATAAATCAGATGAGGCTTAACAAGAAATATAAGAACCATAACAAATTGTAATTTGAAACATATATTTTTCTTTCCTTATTCACATCATTTCATCTAAGACATCATTAGTGGGATATCAAACAAAGACATAATATCATTATAAAACATTTACTGTATACATGGCTTCTCAAATATAATCGAAGCATGTGGATTCAATTTCAAGATATTTCTTATCAATTAGTTATATATCATATTTTTCATCAAATGTTACCTAAAACAACAGAAACCACTACAATATAAGCATATAAACTCTTGTATTATTCATCATGCTATGAACATGTTTAATATACCACATATATTTATCAATCTAATTTCAATAGAAATAATTAAATCTAGATGCAAAAATGTCCATATAACACTTAATGCCCCTCGTTTACTAATTACCATTCCTCCATTAAGGTTACTATCCAACAAATATTTGATATCATTTGATAATCCTTCAAAATATCATTCTTAAAATACAAGCATTCTAGCAGACAATTACAGTCCATGAATGCATTCATATGGATCAATCCATATCCTTAAACTTAATCTTTGAATTGAGTTAAACTATGTTTTTCTCCATTTCTTAAATCCCCATCTAGCAGCATTGTCAATTATCATCACGTAGCTCATTATGTTAGGGTTAGACTTGGTATCTTAGATCCACCAAGATAACCGCTTGATTTTCTCCTCGTATAGGTTTGTTACTCTAAACTTTTTTCTTTTTTTTGTCCATTGCAATATTGGCATCAATCATTCTGAATTCAATACTTTAAAAAATGTCATTCTTAATTCACTGAATGGGTAGTACTTTTATCACATTGAAATTTAATAAAGTTTAATTTTGGTTTATTTCTTTTGATCTATGTCAATCCAAATGTAGTTAAAATAAAATGAATATAGACTTCAACATACTTGCTTCATTAATATTGTTCATATCTTATCATCATTATTCAGGTCAGTCTAGTTCATTTCCCTTCTTGCATCTAGACTAGAGTACCATGCTATTTGAATTCTAATGGTATTTTGTGAATTAAAAACAATTCCATTCACTATGAGAGTATTCAATTTAGGAAATAGAACATCTTACATTTACTTGTTCTTACCCCTTAATCTCTAGTCAGTTTCTCAAATCATTATTATATGACTTGTATAGAACACTTGGATTCAGATGGTGTTTACTAACTAGTTAATTAATCATACTAGAATAGATGCATTAGAGTTAGATGATCCTAATCAAACTATCACCTTCAATTGAAGTAATAATAGCTACAATTGAGAATTTTTCATATTTATAAAGTTATAAACTAGTCTAAGCTTTATCTCACAAACTCGTCTAAGCTTTATCTCACAAACTCATCCCAAGAATCAATATTAAAGTTTTCAAGAGGTCAACTTAGTTCATACATCTTAATTCATCATCATAAACACCTTATTATTTAAAAATCTCATCAGGATGTGAAAGGGTTTATTAAACATAATATTTTTCACACATGTAATCTCTAGTTTCCCATTTCCACACAACTAATTCATCAAAAATATGAATGTATTGATTCACACTAATCCTAGACAAGGAATATCTCCATTTAAAACCCTCATACATATCCTCATGTACAATACACATGTAATTATAGAAAATATAAAAAAATCAATTGAGAAACTCATTTTGATTAAGTTCAAAAACATGATTTTGTACATGTCAACTAAATATGTGAGGATATCAATCATTAAGATGAATTTTAGCAATGTTTGTGTAAAAATTACATATTCCCTATCTACAGACTTTTTCACAGGTCTTCAATCATTAATTAAGAATTTGACAAATGCAAATCAATGGGAATGAATATAGTTAAGTAGAATTCAAATTCCCAAAGTCTTCCCAATTGATTACCCAATCACAAACAAATACAAGATAGAATAGTGTAGATTTTTTTCATCTAGAATTAGTATTTCAAAATGATTACAAATATTAGGATGGAGATAAGACTCACCTCATGAACTGAAAATCTAAAAAATAATTCACATATTTTGAATTTTCAGAAATCCAACCAACTCCCAAGGATTCAGTTCATTTCTTTCTCTTTTCAATTCAGAAACCATAGACAAGGGGAATCAGAATGAATAAAATAGAAAATGGTTGATGTCATATTTATTTGTGTAAAGTCAATGGGTGGATGCCATTTATACATAAGATAGAATATCCACCATGAAAACCTATCTAAATAGGTCATGTTACTTGATTTCATCAACTCTATAAAGATAAAACTTTGGATCATCATATCCACCTCTTTCCACTTCCAAACCCTACCTCTCCTTCTATATCAAGATTTTCATGTCTCTAGATCAAATGAAAGATTATGAGATATACTATAGTGTTAAGTTAGAGATATAGATCAATTAAGTTGCTTGTAACAATTAAAAAAAAGTCCCTTATTTCATTTTTTAGTAGAATTTGTTGTCTTTCATGTTTTTTCTTTTACAGAACTCCACCGATGAAGGGGTCTATAATCAGTAAAATGTACCCCAAAGTTGTAAAATATAACACATTATGTGAAATTTGAGTCTACAAGACGTGTACAATTTCAACTCAAAAGGATATAACATTAATAAATAAAATCAAATCCTATATTGTTATACTTCAATTTGAAAGTATGGTTGTCCGAGTTAGTCTATGGTGAATCTCATCCTACCAATATATTGAAATTAAAAGAAATTCACTTTACATATGAAGTACTAAAACTCATTTACTACTCAACACTATTTGTTAGATTATTTAATCATATACTATTAAAATTTAATTTAGTTGACTAGGTGTTTCACTTCTAAAACCATAATTATTCATAATAAAAGCATGCTTAGAGTTTTCCATTAGGTTTAAAATAGATAATGAAACTATCATCGGTAATTAATCTCAAATAATTATCAATACGATTAAGCATGTAAACATCCAAGTAAAGTGTAGTTGGATGGCTAAGATGAAATTGGTCCATTACAAAGGGTTAGGTGTCGCACATCATGTAGTATGTTTTCTATATAATCCCATGATTTTTACTCTCTTTATCTCTCTACTTCTTGTGTTTTGTATATTTCACATTGTATTATGTCATAAATTGTAGGCATTATATTATACATTGATAATTGTTGTATTTGTGGTCTGCGTCATAATTCACCTTGGCTTTAAGTTATATTTGTATTTTTGCATATTTTAGTTTAATTAATATGGTTTTATTTATATATTTTGTGTAGTTAATTTTGTGTTTTGTTATAATAATACTTTGTTTATGTTACCTAATGGTTCATTATTTCACCTTTTACTTCATCTCTCACCCTTATTTCCTTCTCAATTACCAACTTTCTTATTTGTTTCTCTTAGGAAATGAGGTGCCCACTTCATCCCTCTCTCACCCACTCTTCCTCTTCCTAATCTACTATTTAACTCTAGAATAGAATTGTGTACTCTTTTCTAAGAATATAGACACTCCATTCATGTATCTCCTGAATATAATGATTACAACAAGAGTCTTAAGGAAAGGTCCACATAATATTACTATGTTGATTAATACTAGTATGATGGTCTCTCAATGAACCATGGAATCAAGGGCGAAGAGAAAAGGATATTTCCATTTTTGTTTACATTTTAGTGTGGAACTAAACCACTGAGGTCATTTTCATAGAAATTTGGAGGTGAACCATTGCAAAAATTCCCATTCAATTTTTTTAACCTCTAAAGTGTGTCCCACTTTCGTATTGGTATAAGTGAAAAAATGTACAATGTAGAGGCAAGAGAAAAAGAAACAAATATTTAGAAATATATAACAAGAAAGGAAAGAAAAAGATAGAGAGATTGAAGATAAATATGTACAACAAATCCTTTTGTTTCTTCTATTTGTCTTCTTCAATCAAATCTTGATCGCTTTCAAAATATAGGGTTTAGAGTGGATTGTAGTAGAATATATTATATGATTAACATGTCTATAATTTGAGGTCATTTAGTCATCTTACTCATCAAGTAAACCCCTTTGAGTTGTAAAATGAACTCCCCTTAATTGAAGATGTGTTTTTCGGACAACACATCATCCAAAAAAGTGTGTTTAAAAATCAAGCAATCACTCCAAACTAAGACTTCATTTTATTTTTTTGGATAAGGTATAATATTACTATCTACTCAAAAAAGAATACGGACAACTCTTGTATATTATACAAATTACAAATGGGGTTAGATACAAAAACCCCAATGTTCTCTAACCATCTGGTCCAAACCACTGATCAAGCCCGGTATCACCTTACAAACACCACCAAGGATGTATACAATCTCATCAAAAACATCACCCAGATCCCTATCCGTCCCTCAATGGAGTCTGGTGTTGCCCTCCTTACACGCGTGAAAAATAGAGGAAATGCAAATACCACCAAGGAACCTCATCGAGTGATTGGCCTTTGTCTTGTTGAGGACCTAATCAATGTTGCTTCCAAGGTAGGTCAGGGTATAACCACCCTAACCCATCTTCAATGATGATATGCACCATATATATTTCACAGAGGGGAAGCCCCATATCATATGCTTGTGAGACACCTCCTACATATGGAATAGTAGGCATGTTTCATTAGTATCTAGGACCCATCATTTCAAGTGGTTCATAGTAATAAACTTGCCCATAATCCCTCTATAGAGGGTGCAACTCCACTTAGGAACATGATACCAATTCCAACAGAGTTGGTCCCATGGAACCTGGGGACCAAGTAGCAGGATATCCCAAGGCTTCCTATACATCTTGATCTAGGATGTGCCCACCTGAAGATACTCACACCTCACCCAGTTCTAGTTGTTCTCCATAGACCTCCAAGTCCTAGAGCTCATCGATGAGCAGAAAAGGTCAAGTGACTCATGATACCTCTATCTAATCCAAACAGATCACGAGTGACCCTGTGAGTACAAGAAGGTATCAATTTGTTTGTGTGATGCCCTACGAGCTATAAGTTGTAGCTTTAAAAAGTTCAGACATCCCATATGATATAGCCTACCCACCATAGACCACGCCACCGTGTGCCCATGTCCTTACGAGAGGAAGTTGTTGCAAATAGCCTTCACTTTGTCTAGAATAAAATTGGAAATCTTAGCTTGTGTACACCAGTAAGCTATTTTACTAGAAATAACCAATCATATGAGAACATCCCTCCCTTCCAGGGATAGGTTCATCCTCATCCATCAATCCACTATCTCCCTCATATTATCTTCCAGAGCCTCTCCCTCCTCCAATAGGTATAGAAAGGTACCTAGTCGGGAAAGAACCAACTCCAATTGTGTTGCAAACTTGAGCTGCCCCCTACTAGTATTTCAAGATTTAGATAAATAAAATTTTGATTTAATGTCATTAATATACAGTCTGGTAAGTCTCTCGAAGAACCTCAGGGTCTTTTTCGTTGCCGTAAGAAACTTGTCTTGTCCTGCAATGAAGAGCAAGACATCATCAACGTTGATCATGTGTGAGAGAACTAGCATTCCTCACACCTTGGAGATCTTTAGGGTTCTGATGATTTCTTACTTCTAAATTAGATTAGTGAGGGATTCCATAATAAGCGTCAACATCAAGGGGTAGAGGGGGTGCCCTTGCTTGATCACATTGGAGGTGCAAAACATACCTTTAGGGACACCATTCACCAAAATTGAAAATTATATGGACTCCACACATTGGTTCATCAACCCAACCCACCTATTAGATAAACCTAAAGTGTTATAACCTCAATTTTTGCTAGTATGGTCTAAAATGCAATTTTACTAATAAAATGTTTATGCATAGAAATTGTATGATTTATGTTCAATTAATGGGTTTTTTTTGCAATATTTCCCTTGAATGTGTGTTTTCGTGGATCCTACTATTGTAGGGAGTCCAATGTGATAAAAGGGAAGAAAAGATAAAAGAAATATGATAATAAATAAAAGGCAAAAAAGAATTAAAGATAATGGTAAGAACTATGTAGAATTCTCTAGAAAGTGGTATGAGTGACCTTCATGGATTAGGTTTTGAATCCACTAAGTTTCTAATGGTAAAAGGAATAAAAATAAAGGAAATAAAAGAGAAAGTGAGAGAAAATACAAAAAATATTCCTTTTGAATAGATAACTTGCATATGAAGAAAAGCCTCTCTTATTTTCAAATTTTGACTCCAAACATGGCATGTGAGTAGATTAAGTTATCAAAGAAGTCCCATTAAAATTTTGGATTAAAAAGAGGTGCGGTTTAGGAGTTATGAATTTTTGAAATTATCCTGAAGTGAGAGGGATATACATAAAAGTCATGATTTATAATAAAATTTGAATTTTATTTATTCAGTTAATATCGGATGCATGTGAGATGTCAGCTATTAGATCTGAGATCTGACAGCCCTGAGTCATCCCTCACCTCTAGTCACGTGAGGTAATGGGAATAGTGAAAGGATGGACTCTGGGCTGAAATTTCCATTGCTCAGAGGATGAGAAACCTTGGGAGGAGTCCCATCATCTTCGATAGAGCAAGATGGACAAGTTGATCCCACATTCTAATAGGTTTTGGAGATCCCTGGTGATATTCCCAATTCACCACCACTAAGCCACGAACCTCAGGTACTTATATAGATGGACATATCCCCTCTACGAAGCCACAAATCATTCCAAAAGCATCACCATGATCATGTGAACTCCCTAGAGAAATCAATTTATTATTTCATCACAACCTTCACCCCTGATCTGACGTGCACCTCGTTGGATTTATTCATTGTCAACCCGTCACTCCAGAGCAGAAGGTGAGCAATTGAGGCCATCAACCAATCCATAAAGGTCCATCAGAGGAAATAGAACCTTCGCCCTCATCTGAGGAGGCCAAGATCGTAGAGTCAATCATGGAGTTGACTACGCGAGTTCTGCTACTATTGAGAGAAGGAAGAAGAAGATGGAGGACATAATTACATTCTTTCCCGTCGACCATCTTTAGACTAGGTAAGGCCTTTTGGTCTTTTTACCCTTCTTTTTCCATGCTTAGTCATCCACTTAGACGAAAGTCGAGCCACTGAGGTGGAGAGCGTAGATAGACCAGGCCTAGCCATGTTAGCAGATAGGGTTGGGGCTCTCTACTTAGGTGGTAGGCCCTGATTGGCTTAAAAGTAATTTATTTGGGAAAATCAGACTAATTGTGGGATTATTCGATATAGAAATGTTATATATGAACCTTGCTCAGAAAAATCCATAGAATTCAATAGATTATATTTGAGGCCTAAATCTACTTGTAATTCAAAAAGTCTTTACATATGCCATCTTTAATGGTTTTATTATTGGAAAACCCTAACTTTTGATGATAAATAGATCTAATGGTGCTCCCTGAATATTTAAGTTAAATATAAACATGTTGACATAAAAAAGAGGGATTAGATCTAGATGAATAATCTTGGTACATAATTTTCTTAATTTAGGGTTCCATGATTATAAAAGTGCATTAATGGGCCAAAAGCCCCTAATTTTGATAATTGTGAGCTATAATGGTTTTAATTATGAAAATCCATATGTAAGACATTGATATGATGTTCTTAAGATAAATGGAGAATATAGACCATTAATGTGGATGATTTGTGTAATTAGGGTTTTTATGAGTAGAAAGGTGCTTTTAGGGTTTGTTGACCTAAAAGGGTAAAATTTGGAAAATAGAACCAAGAAACCCTATGGAAACCCTAATAAGGATTAGAAACCTCAGAATGGAATACCAAGTCAATAAGAGTTGTTAGGAGGTAATTGTAACAATTAGGTATTATATATGCTTATCAGGATCAAGATTTTCTTGATCGGTTGCTTGACTTGGTTGATTGGACTTCTTGGTTGGATTAGTTATCCTGCTTATTTTTTAGACTTCCAAATCAGGTATGTGGTTAGGCTTATGGCTAATCGCTCTAGTTTCACGGTGATTTCCGAGGATTTATCGATTTCTTGAATTAAATTCGTGGATGAATTTTAATTTTTGTAACCATAAAGTGACTATGGCTATCACCATAAATATATGCATGACTAGCTCAGATCCTAATCCTCCTATGTAGCTTTGAGTATCTGTGTGAAATTGATGATCTAGGTATTGATCTACCTTGGGGTAGGTTCAACGGATTATCATGTGTTGATGTTTGGTCTACCTTTGGGTAGGATCATACGACTTTACAACTCTATGTATTGGTCTACCTTTTGGGTAGGATCAAATGGGGCTATTTGGGATCTACCATATGAAAAAGGTAGTATCCATTTCCATTGCAGGGACAATACTGATATGTCAGGATTGAGTAGTTATGTTTAAAATGTAAAGTTTGATTTGATAAATAATAATTTCATTACAATATGTTGTTACAGCTAGACACAAACTTTTGGTTTCCCTTGTATGCCATTATAATCTGTTATACTGACCGGCATTTTGTTTGTCAGAGTTTTAGAGAAATATGCAGTTACATTAATGAAGAGTGAATTTTCAATAAAAGGTCACATTGAACAAGAACAAGCAAAATAATATTCAAAGGATTATAGTTAGTTTTTTATATGGGTAAGGTTCTAAAATCCTACTATTGAAAGGTATGTGAAAAGAATTTTTTTTATCATGCTTTAAGCTTAGTAGTGGTAGAATTTATTAATTATTTTTTATTATTTACAAAACCATATGATCTTTCTTTGGGATAACAGCTCTAGCTTCTTGGCCTTCCTTAATTTGGGGTTGTCGAGGGAGGGGTCATGCTTCCATCACCAACCACAAATCCCCCCCAATAAATATGATCATGTAAATAAGCAATATCAATCACCCATTTACGAATAATTGTAAACGAAAGACCTATGAATAGTAGCGAAAGTTAAAACTTTGACTATATTCAATTTAATAAATATACAAAAAAAATTTCCCATTAAGGGTGTACATGCTTTACAAAAATAAAGGATCTAAGGTAGAGGGAAAATAACTACATCAATATGTCTTGAACAAAATAACTTAGCAAATAAGTCCATGAGGGAAGGATGAACTCCTTTTCCTAGTCCTAGGCTGGTTCACCATGCTCCTGTTGTGAACTCTGATTCTAAACCTGGGTGGTTGGGATCACCCAGCAAGAGGAGCAAAACGTGTGTGTCAATTAAAGGAATGTGGACAATTATAAACCAAATTATGAAATGATAATGAATTACTATGCTAAAAGGGTCAAAAGTATGAGGCAAGTAAAAAATATGAAGTCTGCCATGATAAACAATATTAAATTTGCAAGGATGAATAAGATTATGACTACAAAAACTAATATAGGCTTGAGGTACCTACCTGACCTCAACAAATAGGTGAGGGGAAGTAACGCACTCCCAAACACATAAATATATGTATAAAAATGGGGAGAGTAATCACATTCCCCTGTGAGAAATAACACATGCCCAACTATGGATGGTTTTACACATGTACACTACATTAGTTATTTATTCAATAGTTCATCATGCTAAATAAATTAAATTAGCAGAGAGTAAATAAAATCAATAAAACTGTGGGGTTCAAGATCCATGAAGTGATTGAAGTAATGTGCCAAAACAAGGCAATAGAAAGAATCGTAGGCTAATCATATGCCTCATTAGGAATTTAGGGTTCAATAATAACATGCCCAACTTAGGGTTTAGAAATGCACATACCTTAATGTAGAGTCCTAATTATTTCTTTCATGAACTTAGTTGTATACAAAACCTCTTTAACCTAAATTACAATATATATGTATGCATTAGGGTATCATATATCTTAAAGTGCAAGAAAAACCATAATTTTGGAGCTTCTATGAAAACCTTCTATTTAGGACTCAACAATTAGTCCAGTCGATCAATTGGATTCTCTTGATTAAGAAAACATATTTATTTCTTAAATTTGAAGTTAAAATGAATTAGTTATCAATTTTAGGACTTTTATATAATTAAAATGATGTTTATAATAAATGTCAAAATAGATATGCAAAACATGACTTGAAAACCCTAAAATCAGATTCTACTCAAAAAATCCTTTCCAGTAAGTATTTATACGTATTTTTCTGGTAAAGTATCAATTTTCATAAATTATATAAAACTGACCAATTAGAACTCAAAGAAAATGCCACATAGGCAAAACGGTCCTACTTTGTGCATAGCTGGTCCTGACCCAGGCTGGCATGGTCCAATTGGGGTCGGCCATGTCACACATCCCACTCAAAATGTCAACCACGATCTAAAAGAATCACGCATGTCAAAACCTGAGAATACCCATCATCCTATTTCATGATCATAGGCGTGACTGAGGGTATATCCGTCAGAAAGTCATCGTCAACCAGGTGATGGTTTGTTACTCTCAAGCACCAAAATAGGATTTCGATCGCAAGGAATTTGATCACTGATGCAAGACTGCATAAACCAAAACTACAAACATCTTCACTAGTTCGAGATGAGTGGAACAAGCTGTGACTTGTCATCTGTGGTAGTCTGTTCAGCCCACCAAGGTGGCCAGAAGGTAACTGTCTCAAGGCTTGACTCTAAAATCTGTGTTTTCCATCATTCCTTGATAAACTAACAACGTCATTGCTCCATGAGGTCACCACAAAGATGACTGGAAACAATGGTGGGAAAGAAGGAGGCCAAAAATAGAAAATGCAGGAAAAACACCATGAAAGATCGAAATTAGGTAAACTAATTTAACCTCGTCTGAGATCAAATTGAGGGGTCGGGGAGCTCCTTGAGAGTGAGTCAAGATGTTCTGGATCCTCATTCTTGATCTTGAGTCACTAGAGGACCACAAGGGTGAGCGTCGATAAGGAGCAACAACTAGTCTATCGGACCTAACCGCTGGGATCATCACAGAGAAAATGGAACAAGTGAAACTGAAGACGAGGTGTCATGGATGCTCATTGGTTCTCCAATTTAACCAAAGGTGGAGGAGGATTCAGTGCTAGCGCAGTGTTTTTTGGAGATGAAGTGGGAGCATGTCTGAGATATCAATGGTGGTTGAGAGAAATTCAACCGCAGAGAAGGGATGGGTGAAGGTTGGTGATTCCTCAGGGTTCTCTAAATAGAGTCAAGGATGGTCGTGGATGCATTTGGCCACTCACGGTGGAGTGGGTAGTCGATCCCTAAAGGGACATTTCCTGAATTGACCATGGGAGGAGGCAATTGATGGCTTGTTTGAAATGTATGAGAGAGACAAACACATGAGATGAGGAATTTTGAGATAGGAGGTGTATAGAGCGAGAAAGAGACCCATAAGGGAAAATGCTAGGAACAGTCTCTACATCACATATTAACTGAGGTAGTTCATGAAAATTTAGCCGTTGTGTCATATACTAGATTAGGCGATCAACCATCAACCATTGGAAAGCACATAGGAGATGAAAATCAAAATGGAGTAACATGTGACAGACTGGAAAATTGAGACTTTAGTTTAAACGAAATTAAATCCATAGTTACACTATATTCAAATGAATTTAATTCATTTGGAGGCTCAAACATAGGTCAAATGACCTCAAACTTGGACCATAGGATAATATTAATGCCTAGATGAATGATATGCAATTTGAATTTTGTTTTAGATGAGATTTTACCCTTAACCACTATATTGTCCATATATATATATATATATATATATATATATATATATATATATATATATTAATGCAACTAAAGGGTGAATGAACTTGAAAAGACTTTTATAATGCAATCCTTGAGTGAAATTTGAGATAGCTAACAAATATTAATTTCAAGAGTCTTTTCTCACTATTTATTCTCTTTTAAACTTTATTGCCACCTAGGAGGAGAGAGAAAGGAAAAGGGTTATTTCTCTCATTAACTAACCCAAAAACCAGACTATCTTATCTTTCTTGTCCCAAAAGGCCAAAAAACTCTAGATTAATATAATCTACTAATTGTCTTTCATTAGTGGTCATTTGCATTACTAGACTCTAACTAACACACTAATTGAGATATTTGTGAAAAAACCCATTCATTGTAATGAATGTGGCTTAAATACAAATCACATCATTAAGTATTATTCAATTTCAACATTGAGGCCAAAGAAGATAGAACATATAGGAAAATTTAGGAAAAGGCCAAAAGGATATGAAGGATGTAAAATCTTGAAAATGGGTTAAATTTCAAATAAACCCAAGATTCGATATGTTACAACACTCCACCCCTTAAAGAGGATTTCGTCCTCAAAATCTCAACAAGAGAGAAGGGTGAGTATGTAACATCCCAACATTAAGCAATTAGGTCATTACCACTAATCTATGGTACTTCACATTCTCTACTCATGAGTTTGGTTTTACTAAGGTTTCCATTATTCATATTACCTTTTATCAAATATAACACAATTAATATTTTTAGCGTTATCTTCATTATGAAACTACATCATCCTTATTATTCTATTAATGGTGTCATGCTATATTAACCTAGTTGTCAAACGAAATGTATCTCAACACTATACACACATCACATGTATTTCTTATGTACTAATTAAGAATATTAAGCACAATTAGGGTTTAGTAAATCATCTCAATATTTATTTATATATTAGATCACAATCATTATTAATTTGCATATATTCTCAATTATCCTCATATTACCACCATGTATATTTATTACAGATTATTTTGTAAAAATAGATAATATTACCCAACAAGTTATTAAGTCTATAATAAATCTGAATAAGGTCATATTAATTTCTTATACCTATATTACACATTCTCATATCACCTTTTATACTCATATTAATATCACCATTAATCTTTTTCTCATATTTACACTTCTTATTGTAAATCATACACATTTAACACCACATTAATGCATAATTATGTGAATCTAATTACTCTTTATCATATTTGAGTTATTGTATGTATTTGAGTGAAAAAGGTGGAACACATTGTATATTAATGAATTGATCCATATGCTAAGTTATGAATAGGTGATTAATCATGTGTGTATTAGAGAATAAGGTGATATGCATTACATATATTGATTACTTTATTAATCTATGATTAGGTGATGATAATCCATTTATATGTATCAAAGTATGTTATTATATTATGAGACCTAATGTTACTAATATATAATAAAGGCATTAAGAATATATATGTATGTATGTTAAGGTTAGATGATTACATCTTTGGGTTTAGGTCAACATGACCATTACATGTTATTCATTCTTAGCATGCATTAGTTCCATTCATTGTATCATTAGGGTGACATGGTCAACATTATGCGTATTCACATTTAGTGAATTACTCATATTATGTGCATTAATTTTGTTAGAGTTCAAACATATGAACTATTCATTAGATGACTTATCATATATTCATTTCTATATAAACAAACATGTTAAGTTATAATTATATTTTGTTTTAGTCAATTCTAATGATAAGCTCACTAATCTCTTATCTATGAAGTTAGGGTTTCCAAATTTAGAGTAACTAGATTTCAATGTATTGTAGGACTCCATCCCCTTAAAGGATTTCGTCCTCAAAATTAGAAATTTCAAAATCTATCAAGGTATTACCACCACTACTACTCTAATTAAAAGGGTTGACCTATCAAGTCAAACTAAGATATAGGTAAAAGAGTGAGTCTTAATAAACCAACACTTAATTGTTTTAAAAATCACTATTACCAAACCTCAAAGTCTAGTATAGGGGTAAACTACTCCAAACATGGAAAATTGAAGGCTCCTATAAGGAATTATGGGACTTAAGGGAATTTTATTGGGTAATAAAGTCATGATGTAAGGTTACCAAGGATACTCAATATTAAGGTTATTTTCCTAAAGTTATGTTATTTTAGACAATCAGTATCAGCTAAGGCCAGGTCAGTGTCATATGGATCCGAGAGTCCTCGTAAACCAAGCTAGTGGCACAGAGGAAAATATTGTCAGCCCCCAGATCCTGACCCTTTCTAGGCACCCTTGCTTTCAACTTATGTCGTAGTAGCTACCTAACCAGTTAATCACCTAAAAGTTGACTAAAGATATTTCTAATATGAAATTCTTATGGTCCTAAATCAACCTTTCACCATTGATCAATTCTAAGGTGAATCTGTTAACTAAAGGGAAACTATATGAGGTAAGGGTTTCTAACTAGGGAGACAAATTGGAATAGTCAAGACTCTGAATACCATGGGCTATGCTACCGTGTTGTAAGGAAGATAAATGAATCACCCCTTTACAAATAATCGTAAACAAAAGGCCAATGCATTGCAACGGAAGTTAAAACTTTGACTACATTCAATTTAATAAAGTGTACATCAAAACTTTCCCATTAAGGGTGTACATGCTTTATACAAATAAAGGATCTAAGGTAGAGGGAAACTAAAATACATCAATATGTCTCCATCAAAATAACTTAGAAATAAGTCCATGAGGGAAGGATGAAATCCTTTTCCTAGTCTTAGGTTGGTTCACCATGCTCCTGTTGCGCACTCTGATCCTAAACCTAGGTGGTTGGGATCACCCAGAAAGAGGAGAGAAAAGTATGTGTCAATTAAAGGAATATGGACAATTATAAACCAAAGTCTGAAATGATAAAGAATTACTATGCTAAGAGGGTCAAAAGTATGAGGCAAGTAATAAATAAGAACTATGCCAAGATAAACAATAATAAATTTGCATGAGTGAATAACATTATGACTACAAAAACTAATATAGGGTTGAGGCACCTACCTAACCTCAACCAATAGGTGAGGGAGAGTAACCATTCCCAAACACCTATATATATATATATATATATATATATATATATATATATATATATGTGTGTGTGTGTGGGGGGGGGGGGGAGAGTAATCACATTCCCCTGGACGAAATAACACATGCCCAACTATGGGTGGTTGTACACATGTAAACTACATTAGTTATTTAGTAAATAATTTATCATGCTAAGTAAGTTAAATTCGCAGAGTGGAAATAAAAGTAATATAGTAGTGGGGTTCAAAACCCACGAAGTAATTGAAGTGATGTGTGAAAAGAAGGAAATAACAAGAATCGAAGGCTAAGCATATGCTTCATTAGTAATTTACTGTTGGATAATAACATGCCATGTTAGGGTTTAGAAATACACATACCTTAATGTAGAGTGCTAATTATTTATTTCACCAACTTGGTTGTATCCAAAACCTCTTTAACCTAAATTACAATATATATGTATGCATTATGGTTTCATATATCATAAAGTGTAAGCAAAACCCAAATTTTGGAACTTCCATGAAAACCTTCGATTTAGGACTCAAAACTTGGTCCAATCGATCAATTAGATTCTCATAATTAAGAAAACCTAATTATTCCTTAAATTTGGAGTTAAAATGAATTACTTATCAATTTAAGGACTTTTTATATAATTCAAAATTTGTTTATAATAACCATTGAAATAGAGATGCAAAACATGACTTGAAAACCCAAAAATAAGATTCTACTCAAAAAATCCTTTCAATCAACTATTTAGACATATTTTTATAATAAAAAATCAATTTGTTATGGATTATATAAAATTGACCAATTAGAACTCTAGGAAAATGCCACGTAGGCAAAAAAGGTCCAACTTTGTGCACAACTGGTCCTGACCCAGGCTGGCATGGTCCAATTGGGGTCGACCACATTGCACCGGCCCACTCAAAATGTCATCCGTGTTCTAAAAGAATCATGTGCATGAAAAACATAGAATACCCATCATCCTATTCCCGATCATAGGCATGACCGAGGGTATATCGATCAAAAACTCATTGTCAACCAAGCAATGGTTTGTTACTCTCACGCACCAAAATAGGATTTTGGTCACAAGGAATTTGATCTTTGATGCAAGAGTGCAGAAACCAAAACTATGAACATCTTCATGAGTTTGAGATGAGTGGAACAAGATGTGACTCGTCATCTATGGTAGTCTATTCTGCCCAAAAAGGTTGTCAGAAGGTAACCATATCGAGGCTTGAATCCAAAATCAACATTTTTCACCATTCTTTGATAAACTAACAATGTCATTGACTCCACGAGGTCGCCATGAAGAAGATGGGAAACAACGGTGGTAAAAGAGGACAGAACTGGAAAATGCAGGGAAAACACAATGAAAGCTCAAAATTGGGTAAACTAATTTTACTTCGTCTGAGATTGAATTGAGTGATCGGGGAGCTCCTTGATAGTGAGACAGGATGTTACGGATCTCGAGTCACTGGAGGACCACAAGGGTGAGCGTCGGCAAGAAGTAGCAATAGGTCTTATCCGAGCAAACCGCTGGGATCATCGTGGAGCAAGTAGAACTGAAGATGAGGTGTCGTGGATGCTCATCGACGCTCCAATTGAACCAAAGGTGTAGGTGGAGCTGGTGCTAGCACGTTGTTCCCTGGAGATGAAGTGCGAGTAGGTTTTGGATGTTGAGGGAGCTAGAGAGTAATTCAACCACAGAGAAGGGATGGGTGAAGGTTGGTGATGCCTCAATGTTCTTTAAATAGAGTCAAGGATGGTCTTGGATGCTTTTGGTCATTCATAGTGGAGTGGGTAGTTGAGCCCTAAAGGGGCGTTTCCTGAATTGACCACATGAGGAGGCAATTGATGGCTTGTTTAAAACGTCTGAGAGTGATGAACACGCCAGATGAGGAATTTTGAGAAAAGGGGGTGTAATGAGGGAGAAAGAGACCCACAATGGAAAACACTAGGAACATTCTCTACATTGTGTATAAATTGAGGTATTTGATGACATTTTGGCCGTTGGATCATATACTATATCAGGCGATCAAACACCATCTGTCGGGTCATGTGGAGGCGATGAAAATCAAAATGGAGTAATGTGTGACAGACTGAATAACCAAGACTTTAGTTAAATACATCGCATTAATGAAATTGAAATTAAATCCATAGTTACACTATATTCAAACGAATTTAATTCATTTGGAGGGTCAAACATGGGCCAAATGACCTCAAATTTGGAACATATGCTAATATTAATGCCTAGATTAATTCTGTGCAATTATAATTTCATTTTACATGAGATTTTATCCTTAGCCACTATATTTGCCATTAATATATATATATATATATATATATATATATTAATGCATTTAAAGGGTGAATTAATTTTAAAAGACTTTTCTAATGAAATGCTTGAGTGAAATCCGAGATAGGCAACATATACTAATTTCAAGAGTTATATCTCACCATATTATACTCTTTTAAGCTTTTTTCCACCTAGAAGGAGAGAGAAAGGAAAAGGGTTATTTCTCTCATTAACTAACCCAAAAGCCATACTATCTTTTATTTCTTGTCCTAGAAGGCCATAAAAACATTAAATTAATATAATCTACTAATTGTCTTTCATTAGTGGTCATTTTGCATTATTAGATTCTAATTAACACACTATTTGAAATATTTGTGCAAAAACCCATTCATTATAATGAATGTGGGTTAAATATAAATGACATCATTAATTATTGTTCAATTTCAATATTGAGGCCAAAGAGGATAGAAAATTTAGGAAAATTTAGGAAAAAGGCCAAAAGGATATGAAGGAAGTAAAATCTTGAAAATGGGTTAAATTGCAAATAAACCAAAGATTTAGTAAGTTACAAATCATAGGCTTTAGTCATATCAACTTTGATGCACACCTTGTTCGTCTTGCTCTAATTGTTGAAATCAAAGTGAAACTCACTCGCCAATAGCACACTATCAGATATTGAGCATCCCTAAACAAACATTGATTAATTAGGGTATATAACCTCTAATAGAATCACTTTGTGTCTATTGGCCAAGAGTTTAACAAGGATCTTATACATCACCGAGAAACATGCTATCAGCCCACAATCAGACAAGGAAGCGAGTTGGCTTTTCTTGGGTATCAACCTTAGAAAGGAGTGGTTCACCTCCCTAACCATCGAACCACCTACAAGAAACCATCATAATTCTCTACATATGTCATCCTTCACAATATGCCAATTCTTTTGGAAGAACTTCATGCTAAAACCATCAGGTTTGGCACTTTAGATGAGCCAATTGAGAAGACTGCCTCCCTAATCTCCTCCTCCATGGTTGGTCCACAAAGCCTCCTGTGAATCACATATGTAACCTTCATTGGGGGAATAGAGTTTTTATCTTGGTTATAGAGATTATGGAAGTAGTCGACAACTTCCATTGCAAATTCCTCTAGCCCACCTATGGATTCACCAATATCCAAGATGAGGGTCTGTATACAGTCGCACATGTTATTCCTTTTAGTTGCCTTGTGCAATACTTTGGTGTTCCAATCACCATCTCTAATCCACTTTAGTATGCTCCTCTACCAGAACATCATCTCTTATGCTTTCTCCAGTTGGAACAACATATTGGCCATCACATCTTCACACTAAATCACCATTGAATGAAGTGGATTGAATCTGAATACATCTATTGCCTCTTGACACTCAAGATAGGCCTTCTTTACCAACGTTGGGATATTAGTGAGGTCCTTAAACCATGCCTTCAGCATTGACTTCACCAGTCTGAACTTCTCTATAAAAATGAAAAGAGGGCTTCCATCCACTCTTACGTCCTAAGCTGTCTTGACAATATACTCAAAGATTGACCACTCTAGACAGTGATTCAAGAACCTAAAATGACTATTGGATGTGGGTTTATTCTCCAATTTTTTCACCATACAAGTGTGGTTGTTGATCTATTGACCACCCAAGAAAATAGAATATTTGGGGAAAACATTGAGCCAAGTTGCATTCACTAATCCCCAATCAAGACTGATGGAAATCCTGAAGTCCAGACTCCTTTTGTTCTACCACGTGACAACTCCACCTTCCATATTCTCTTATATCATATTAGACATGTCCATTGCTTCATTGAACCTATTCAAGATAGAGTTTGGGATAGGATTACCCCCAAACTTCTATGCAGACTTCCTCACATGGTCAACACACCCACTACCAATTGAGGAATAGCATGGTGGGTCATGCTCGTGATCATCTCCCATAACTTGCAACAACTGAAATCATTGTTGAGCGCATAGAAAACACTGACAACATAGTGCCATCATTCCTTATTCATGAAACTGGCTTCTATAAGCTGATTGAACTTCTCAATACACTGAATATACCAAATAGCAAGATTCCAACACATAATAATTCTCCCTCCATCCACCTGTCAAGGGATTTAATCATAATTCCATCCATTCGGGAAGAGATTGATGATAATTTTCTCATCACCCTTGTGAATCTCCCTCTCCAGACACACGACCAATGAAGCTTGAGAGTTGAAGATGATTTTTGTCAACTTCCTCTAATGCTTTGTTCTGGGAGCCCCCCTAACATTCCATGTGAGGAAGGTCATTGGGACATTGTGGCCGCTCCACCTATGCCTGAAGTGGAGATTCTAGAGGAGGTTCTCCTCCCCCTTACAATGTGGCCTCCTCTCTATCTACCCATCGATGCTACTATGACCATAGCAGCATACTAACATAGTGGCATATCATTGTCCAGATCCTCCAGCACCAAGAAAGGGTTTTTCAATAGGTGTGTGACCAAGGACCGAGATGCTAGCCACCATCACATTAGCTTGCGGTGGAGGCTTGGGCATCTCCACGGGTAATTCCATGCCCTCTCGTGGTGTGGTTGGGAGCTCCATACTCTAGGAGGCATCACCATTATCCCACTTATCAGTGAAGGCTCCCGTCTATCAATGGCTTCCACATTACCCTTTGAGTTCCTCCTTCTATTCTTGGTATTCCTCCTATGAGGTCTTTTACTGGTAGAATGGCCCTGCATCGTCCCATACTCTTGGTTGCTTACCTTCAGCACCGAGCAACAGATAGACATGTTCCCAAACACTTAGCATGCATCACCTCTCTAGAAGGGCATCAAAAAGGACCAAGATCTCAAGAACGTTAATGTCTAGAATCTCCACCATCACCACTAGAGGTGGCTTCTTGCTTGCCTAGATCTTAATGCACATGTGAGTAGCCCCGACATGTTTCCTAGATGGTAGGATGTTTGATACCATAACATATGATAGTGATCTCCCTCCTCATCTCGTTAAAGTCAACATCCGATAGATTCACCATTCATATTCCATACAAGCGGCGATCGAGATAATAGTTGGTTTTACCATTTTATTAATACAACTTCTTGTAAAGCTAATCACCAAAATGAATTGGATTCATAGATAGATATTATCAATCATACACTGTTAAAGTAATAACATATTTTCCTATGACCTTCTTGAACTATTTTGTTCACATAATGCTAGATTAGTGTGACATTTTGTACTACACGGGCTAACCATTCAAAATGGGGATAAACAGACCACTAGAAATAGTATAGAAATATGTTAAAAGCATACAATATTCATCCCATGATTCAATAAATGGAAATTTTGTTTTATTCAAGATTATTGATGAAAGTAATCACATATGTAGGTTGGTTCAACTAGTAAACCTAGTAAGTTAGTTACCCACAAGTTGCATGTTTTATACCTACTAGGAGCACCATGCCTGGAGGTTTACAGATACAACTAAAGTCACCCTTTAGTAGTGTTGCGATAGGGATACACCTCTCCTACTCACACCAGTACTAAATATTGTATTGATGAAACTAACTCAAGGTCAACCTAAAAACGTATGCAAAAATTTTAATTTGAAACATGTTTGATAGATTCTTCTCGATTTGTAAGTGCATGGACTTAATGGCTTTGCTTTTGAGGTTTAAACAATACTAGATTTTGGCTTGCTTTCAAAATTATATTGACTAATTAAAATCATGCTAAGTATTAGACATTGAAAGTAATATCAATTTAAGAATCTTGATTCAAGTGGGAATCCATAGTATCACATCCTAGCATAAAGCTTGATCATATCGCTTCATGACCAAATTGAAAGGTATGAAAAAAATGGTCAATCGAAGGAATACAATTTATATCCAGTTAGGAACCTTCACACTTGTTCTTGCAAATTTGATATCTATGTTTGTAGGATCTAGGATCAAGAGTGGCGGTGAATTGAGCTATTAAAAACCTAGAAAACTTGTTATAGCCTTCAAATTATATCATAAAATAAGTATACATGCAATAATGGGAACAAATGAACAAACATTAATGAACACACGTGTTCTAGTGGTTTTGAATTGAAATAGTTTGCCTCTACCACTTATCACACATATGATTCGTTATCCCTTGAGCCACCTTGTATTACCTTTAGAAAATCATACCCACAAGCCTCTTTTTTAATGTTAAGAGTAACTAGCTCTTTTTTCAAACACAGATACAACAACCTAACCTAAGGGGCAACCTTCTATTACCTATGGGCACCTATACTCTCACCTTATCTGGATAAGGAATAGATTAAATATATCTTTGAGATAGAGATTGCAAGGTGGAGATTGCATATTTTATAAGGTAACAAGTAGGTATAGCTCTCTTACAAGTTTTTATTCACTCTAATTGAAGTAAGAGTGTAAATAAGCTTAAGGGAGTGACTAGGAACTCTTTGCAATAGAATCTCACAATGATAGCATGACCACACATGAATATCCCAAGTGCTTATTTATATATGAGGATACCTACTAGCCAATAGACTTACTTTGGACACAACCTAGATATTTTAGGGATGGAGGTGTAGATGGTGATACAATGAATATAATTTAACTTTTAATTTTCCTCGACTAACTATGTTTTCACTAAAAAGAAATTCTAATGTGACACTATAGTTACATGGTTTTTCTCAAGATATTTTCAAAGGAGCGATAGCCATTAGAGACACTTAGTAGGCCAGTCAAATAAATTTCGATTTTAATGTTGATATGACAAAACATATAGTAGCAAGATATTTTGTGGTTAAATAGATTTTAGGAAGATAAATTCAATCAATGCACAAATATGGGGAACTCCAACAAGATGCAATTGGGATGATTTTTATAGGAAATTCCTAGATGATAAAGCAATCTATTTAAGCTTTTTCAAAAAGTTCTAAAATGTGTCTTGTTCTAGAAAAATCAAATATAATTTTGATCTTAGTTCCAATCCATTAATATCATTTGGATGATTTCAATCAAAGAACTATATAGTTTCATTTATCTTTGGATTTTGACTATGAATTTTGTTGATGTCTCCATATCTAGGGATTGAAATTTGGTAAAAAAAAAGTGTCTTTCAATCTGATCTAAATTCAGTAACAAGATTAGACATATATGAATGCAATAGTTATATGATTAACAAAATATGGATAATGTAAGTTCGACATTGACATTATCTCCTTTTTATAGATGACAAACCATTCCAAAATATATTAAACATTAAAATATTTGACATTCAGTATATGTGACAACATTGGCATTTCAATGATTTGAGATGAATTACTCCCGTCAATTTATGCTTTCAACTATGTTTATTAGTTAGCAATAAGTAACATGAATCTATAAGGATTTGTGTTTAACGTGGAACATGATTCTAATAAAAGACATTACAACAAAATATATTTATAACTTATTCATTACCTATATTAAAAGTATTATCCCTCTTTTCATATAAAAATTGAGTGAGGATAGAAGATCAACATCAAGATGTGCTTGTCCAAGAAATGAAACCAAAATAGAAAAATTGAACATCTAAGTACTGAATTCCAAAGAGTGTGATGCAAATATGCAACTCAAACATGATAGCTTTAGACATTCAATATCAATGGTTATGAGTATCTAAATTTTATTTAAAAGAGATAATATGAAGAGAGTAAAAACATAAAGAATAAAACAAGTGATCATATAAAGTACATATTTAAAATGCAAATGTTCCTAATTTACATTATTCACCCTAAAACATACACAATATCATTACATTATCACTATATCTAGAACCAATCTCTAGATGAATCATAGTCTTCATCATCAAGCTAATTAACAAATAGAAGGACACTTTAGATAATTTTGATCATCTTCTTAACCATCATCCCATTCTCTAACCCCATAATAATGTCCATAATCTTCTTGTTCTTCACCATCATCCTCATCCATATACACATTCATTAATGCTATGCTACATCATGAACATGCGGGAAAAAAATTTCCATGTGTTTTCAAATGTAGGACCAGACCCAATTATAGCTAAAAAGGGATATAGGAATTGGCACATAGGGCTATATATGGAACATAAGGTGTAGAAGCCTATGGAAGAGTGATTGGGCATTATTACCATCCATGCCTTGCTTAATCAGAAATATTCATGTTAATGATAGGAATATTTTTAATTACAGTTTAATTAATGATTACAATTTTATTAGTGCCTTGCAATAAATATATGTTGAATTCATCCTTATTTTAGCTTAAACATGCACTTTGATAAGATAAGGTAAACATGTATTGTAAATGCATTCAGGTTTGAACATTAGTTGATATGGTAATAATCCTTACAACTTTTTGCAAAGAGATTTAAGAATACTTGAGGCATTAATTAAAAAAGAAATTATAGTTGGAGAATTTTGCCAAATTCATGTTGTATAGTTGTTTATAATTTAAGTATGCATCCAACACAAAAGAAAAAACCAAAAAGTCAAAATGAGATATATGGTACTTTTAGTTTTTGTGTAGAACTACCGTTTGCTTACAACTGATGGTCTGCAAACTGATGGTTTTCACAACCTGATGATTTTTGTGAACTTATGATTTTCACAAATCGATGGTTTTTGCAAAATGATGATTTTCACTAGATAATGGTTTTGTGTTGTTCTACTTCATAATGTTTGGTATACTTAATAGAGTTCTATGATTTTTTTTCATTGGATTTTTATTTCAATCATGTATACAACAGTCCTAAACTACAAATAAGACACACGAGGAGACTCCTATGGTGATTTTGTGGAAGAAAATGATACTTTTGTAAACCTAGTTGTAGAATCATCAATGTAAGTCTAAGTTGATAGTTCTCCTTTCTTTTCTCCCCTTTTCATTAGACAAATTCTAGACCAAGGCTAACAAGAGATTTCTTTCTACTTTCCTTCTTCTTCATTTTCCAGTAGAGAACTTTCTGAGATGCATGCCTAATTTTGGGTTGTTTGATGGTGGGGTTTATAGCTTTAGATCAAAACCAAGATGAGTAGACCAAACCTTGAGCTTATCAAGATTACATTCGAAATCAGTATGCTAGTATCAGACCTAGGTGAGTCAAATTCATGTTTTAGCCATGATTTTCACATAATATAAAACAAAACTTGAAGAATGTGTATTGTCTTGTTTATTGTTCTACTATTTTTAGTTTAGTAATCTCCTCTACAAACTTGTAATGTATGATTGATTGATATAGTTATAAAATCAACAATTAATGAATGATTTCTTTCTAAAATAGTTGTATATGAATTGTATGACTTCCAAAAATAGTGAAATATTGACGTACAGTTTTCCCTAAATCCTCATTAATGAAACACATGTTAGAGAGTGCTATTATAAAGTTTGAATTCCTTTAAAATATTAATTTGATGATAAAAGTGCATATTTCCTTCTAGTATTGTTTATTTGAAGTTTGGTTGATCAAGTTCTATTTATATATAGAAATTTATATTAGTGAACTAGTTTCTATAAGCTACAATATTTAGTAGTATTTACTATAGAACATATATGGTTTTGTTATAGAACATGTTGTGATAGTATATTTAGAAATGCTCAAGTATCAAGTATAAGTGAATGTGATTCTCAGTATAGGTAAAATATAGTATTGAAATTTATTTGTTCAGTTTAGTACCAATCAATCAAATCAATTCAAGTTGCATTCACTAAAAAAAATTAATAGTTTTTTGATATAGAATTATTCAATTAATCTATGATTATTTATTACAATCATAATGCAATATTGAAAGTTAGCATTTTACTAAAATGTCCTTTTAAAAGTATCAGAAATACTCATATTTTGTAGTATAATATTCAATAGCATTTTTGCAGTACAAAATTCCAAAAAGAAAATGGAATGATCAAAATATAGGCTCAAGCTAAGAAATATAAAGTATTACATTGAAAATGAAAGTAAAGAATAATTAGACAATTAGATGTCTTGAATTTTGTAGACTACTTGTGGAGGTTTGTGTCCCAATAGAGAAAATAACTTACCCTTGGCAGTGTCCAAAAGAGGAAGCCTAAGTGTGCTGGTGGGGCATAAGAAGTTCTCCCCAGTGTCAAAAACCTCTTGAAATATGGGGGGGGGGTGTTCGAGATCATCCAGAGACTTTGATGATACCCACCATAACCCAACAATAACTTGATATCCCGTTGGTGCCAAGTTTTATGAAAATTATGGATAAGTACCCATTTATAACCAAAGATCCCGATGGTACACGATTTAATTGATACTTAGTGAGTTAAAATTTGTCGAACCACCAATGTAGGCATTTTAAGACATAGTGCTTTGATCCCCCACCTAAGTACCTAGGTTTAGAAGAGGAATGTAGTCTATCTATTTAGCTCGTTAGAAGACATGTAATCTTGGGTGAACTCTAAGTCATGTATAGTAAAATTGTATATGTTGTTATGCTTCCATATGTTTTGGTACATGTCTTGTGAGTCCACCATGATGAAAAAGAGACTAACAAATTAAGAAGTCAGATTTAGAAATTTGGTGTTTAGTTATACAAATTCTACAATGTATTGTTTAATTATTTCTAGTATTTAGTAAGTTGGTGAATTTTACACTAATTCTCATTGAGTTTAGTACTTAATAGCTTATTGATATCTCCTTATGTTGCAATCCAGCTAAATAAAGAATATTTATATAATATTGTCTACTTGATTAATTCCCATTAAGCTAGCTTGAATCTCACACTATACTGAACACTTTTTAGGTAACATTAGTGATTATGGAGACAACTACAGTTTTCAGATGTGTCCTATAACATAAGGAGTTTAGCATATTTTTAGATAAAATTAGACAGTCTCGTCCCATGTCCACTCTAGGTCCTATAGTGAGAAAAAAAAGAGTTGTATTAGACAAGTGTATAAGCAATGTGATACTTGTCCTTTGAAAACACTTGTAAATATGTGCTACGTGTATTTTAATGTGTTGGGATATCAAGTGATGAATAGGAGAAGTTTATCTAGTTTGATTATGAGATGGTGTTTGTTTGAAGGATTTTATCTATGTGTCATACCTTGTATGTATAATAAGAAATGAAAAAAGTTGAAATATATTTTATGTTAGACATCTTAATCACCCCAGACTCTAATCATGTGGTCTTAGAGAGATTATGAGATTCATGGCCTATAAAATAAGGTGGTAGAGCACCAACAATATAGGTAAGGTAAAAGTGAAAATATGCATTGGAAATAGTTTGTAGGAGAATATAAGGGTTGATAGGAACCTAGGTGTAGAAACTCCAATTTCAACACATTTTCCATAAATACATTTCATTAGTAAGATGTCATATATAAGTTGATAACCACAAATCCAATTGCATTCCCTTTAGACATGTTAATGATATGGATATAAGCGTAGGTGTAGAAACTCCAATTCTAACACATTTTTTTTGTAAATACATTTCATTCGTACGTGTGTATCCATATCAATAAGATGTGAAAAGGGAATGTAATTGAATTTGTGGTTATCAACTTATATATATATATATATATAAATATATATATATATATATATATATAAATATATATATATATATATACACACACATATATATACATATATATAGAGAGAGAGATAGAGAGAGAAAATAAGGGGAACAATGACGGGGTGTGAGGGGGAGAGCGGCGGCGACCCAGGAAATCGGGGAGGAGTGATGGAAACCGTAGCTATTAACAGAAGCGATCGGAATCATTACACCGCAGGAAGACCACAAGGACAACCTATGCACTCAGCAACGCAGATTAACCTAAAACAAGTTGGCATGAACTTCACATATAAGGGGATGCGGGTCACACCCCAAGGAGAAGACGTTGGCAGCATCGCAATGATGTAAACCGAATCAAGTCAACAAAACCAGGAGTACACAGATGATGGAAATTCTTTCTTAGCAGAGGGGCACATGACGATGCAATCAAAGACGTTCAAGCAAGCTGTGATCGTCGAAAGTGGGGACAACTGGTCAAACCCGATCTTTATCGATGATGAACCAGAGGAGCTAATCAACCCTGAAGACATTGAGTTAGTGTACGATAAAGGTATCTCAGAGATTTACGTGGCATCAGAAGTTGAGGAAATTATGAGCAAACTGTTCAAGTATGAGGTCATCGTCAAACTGATCGACAGGCATGTTGGCTTCCTCACAATGGCGGACAGACTAAAACTTCTGTGGAAACCATCAGGGCGGCTCGAGCTTTACGAACTAGCAGAGAAATACTACGTGGCCCAGTTCTATATCTGCATATATCAAGAAGATGTCCTGACTAAAGGACCATGGTCGTTGTTCATAAGTTGCCTCATGGTTTGGCCATGGGACGACTACTTTGAACCCCAAAAAAGGTTTTTGGATCAGATAGTAACATGGATCAGGGTAATAGGCCTTCCTATACACTACTATAATAGGGAAATGTTTCATCGTATAGGGCAGGCAGTGGGCATACTTGTTCGTGAGGATGACCACTCAATTTAACTTACACACAGCCAATTTTCTCGTCTTGCTGTTGATATTGATACAACCAAGCGAATACATCTAGCTATAATTATTAATGGTAGGGAGTACAAAGTTGAATATTAATCTCTACCGAACATGTGTCTAAAGTGTGGCAAATTGGGACACGATCAGGATATTTGTGAAGGACCTGACAGTATACCGGTGGTGCCCAATACTGAACCCATGGCGGATGAGGCGGGTATATCATGGATAGAGGAGGAGGATAAGTGGCAGGTCTACTACGGGTATAATATCCATATGAGAAGGCCACTGAGGAACAAGGAGGGCACCAAGAAAAATTCTTCTGTTTAAAGTCAGTCGAACAAATACCAACTACTAGATGAAGAAGAAACTAATGAAGACATTGTTGTTCGGGTGACAGAAGCACAGGAGCAGACACCGAACAACGAGGACCCCAAGGGACCGAAGGTATGGAGGAAAAATCAACGGTGCAATAATGACCCTGATGTATCAGCATGCAAACAACCTACTGGAGTGTAAGCAATGACAGTAAGTCAAGAAAACAAAGCATCCAAGAAGGCTACTGAAGAAGAATCTCACATTGTAGTTATGCCGGTGGGGGATGAGGTTATCTAAGGCAGACATGCAGTCACACCTATGGGTCAACAGGGAATACCAGTAGCAGCTATACCAATCTCGATCGACGGAGAAAAGACTACAAGATGGGTGAAAGACACTGTTGTCGGATTAGGGAGAAAAGCTAAAGAGAAGAAGGTACCATAGGGTGCTAATAGCCCCCAAAAATCCCAAGCTTATGTCACGAGAAGTAAGACAAAATGTGGTGGTGATGGGCAAGAGGGGCATGCGATCCCTCAACTCAACTAATCCAGTTTAGTTTTATGATTAACTCCTTATCCTGGAACATTAGAGGGGCCAACAAAAAGAATGCTAGGCTCTCATTAAAGCATATTGTCAATCATAATAAAATAAAGATCGTCTTTATTTCTAAACCACATATCTCAGATGAACATGCTCAAGCCATAATACGGGATCTTGGTTTTTCTAGCTATCATCGCATGGAGGTGCGAGGTTTTTTAGGAGGAATCTGGATTTTATGGAATGAAGCTAATTATAACGTTAGAATAATCTCAAGTCATAAATACTACATCAACGAGGAGGTATACTACACTTTTATATATGCCTCACCAAGCCCTGGTGGTAGGCTGATTCTTTGGGACCATCTTATACAGATTAGCCAAACCATCAATAAACCCTAGATCATGATGGGAGATTTCAATTGCATGCTGAACCCATCTGAGAAGCTTGGAAGCAACATATTTAACTTATCTGAATCAACTCGCTTTAATAACGCACTAGTACAGGCAAGTCTCACTGGTATTGGTTGCTCCTGTTTCAAATTCACATATAGAAAGAAGCTCCTTTACGAATGGTTGCATAGAGCCCTAGCCAATTTGGAGTGGCTCAGATTGATTCCTAACCATTGTTGCATCACCCTCCCAAGAATAGGACCAGATCATCACCCAATTGATGGCATCAACAAGCGCACAGGAAACCACACTAATCGCTTCAAAATGAAGGCTTCTTAGCAAAATCAACCTGAATTCCCCGGTCTGTTGGAAACCATATGGGATGCTTCTTTAGAGTTTCAAACTTCCTTAGAAGAGGTCAAGCAGCCCATCACCAAGTGGGTCGTCGGCTACAGAAAAAAAAATCAACAAGGTCAAGGACTCTCGCCTTCAGTCTATCACCAACTTACATAAGAACTTGAATCTATATTGGCCAAAGAAGAATGTGATTGGAAGCAACGTAGTCACGTCTATTGGCTAAGTGAGGGAGACAATAATACAAATTTCTATCATGCTTTCATTAGCAATAGAAGGAGAACCAATAAAATTACTACGCTTTAAGATGAAATGGGATGATGGATGTTTGATCCACTGATGCTAAATACCTATGTTTCGAATCACTTTCAAAGTTTGTTTACAGCGAGAACCTCACCTAATGCGACAACTATGGACACAGTACTAGCATGTTTCAGAACCATAAACACACAGCAGCTGCGTGGGCTAGCTGCCTCACCCACAGAGTATGAAGTCTGGAAGCTAGTAAAAAACTCAACGCCATTCAAAGCCGCGAGACCCGATGGAACCGATATGCATTTTTTTAAAAACAATTGGAAGGTGATTCATAACTCAGTCCTAAAATCCATTAGAAGTATGATCAATGGTGACTCTATTCCAGACCGTATGGGTGACTCTAGCAGTGTTCTTATTCCTAAAACAAAGCATCTTGTAAACTGTAATCAATTAAGGCCCATCACTCTAAATAATACATGCATGAAACTTGCATCTAAGGTGGTGGTCGAATGAGTTAATAGTTTCATCCCATTGTGGATCTCTCTGCCTCAAACAAGCTTTGTACCTGGTAGATCAATTTATGATAACATCATTATTGTTCAAGAAGTTATCCATAATATTAGAAGGGTGTCCTGTGCTCCACAGATGGCGATCAAAGTAGACCTCTCTAAAGCTTATGATCGTATGTCTTGGACCGTTATTGAAGATGCACTAAACAAAATGTCATGGCCTACTAATATCAAGTGGTACATCATGAACTCACTGAAAATAAGGAATACCAGTATTATCTTCAATGGAGAAGCTCTACGTCTTGTGTATGGAATGCCTTACTCAACTCATTAACCAATGCGTGGAGGATAAGAAGTGGAGACGATTTAAGGTTGCCCAAGGCCCATGGATATCTCACATATCCTTTGCGGATGACATTGTTATTTTTGCCAAAGCATCTTTGAATCAATGTCATCAATGAGTGCTTTAAACTCTATGAAGAAGCTTTAGGACAAAGGATATCAGTGGAAAAATCAAGGATTTTCTTTTCTACTTATGTTTCTTGCCACACCAGAGAAGCCATTTTCTCTACTAGCAATATTCTTGAGACAGATTATTTGGGTAGATATCTAGGCATACCCATCCTAAATAAAAATATTTCCAAAGATACTTACTCCTTCATTGCAACTAACATGGAGTCCAGGGTCAACGGATGGGCTGCCAAAACCTTATCTATCATAGGTAGAATATGTTTAGCTAAATTAGTTGTTACGGCCCTTCCCACATATGTGATGCTGACAGCAAAGGTACCTAGCATAGTGTGTTCAAAGATGGATAAAATAGTACGCAATTTTATATGGGGAGCAGGACATAAGGCAAGACCAGTCTCTCTGGTGTCCTGGAAGAAGGTTTGCACTGGCATGAATGAGGGGGGACTAGGTGTTCACTCTATGGTCGACTGGAACAAAGCCCTCTTATGGAAAAACTCTTGGAGGTATCTCAACAATGGATCAAAACTTTGGAAAGAATGTCTGAAGAAGAAATAGAATAACTATGATGGATTACGGTCTACTAATGCCACTACTTTTTGGTGACAGCTCCATATGGGCCTATCTTTCGTCAAGAGTCATTGCACCAAAACTATCAATGATGGGGAAATGACTATGGTATGGAATGATCCTTGGGTATAGGGGTTCGAAAACCTGGAGGAACACATGATATGCACTGTTGAAGATGATATTACTGACCTTAAAGTTGTCAGCCTAGTGAATCTAGAAGGCAAGTGGGACAAAATTTTCCTGAGCTGATACGTACAACAAGATGTGGTGGACAGAATACTACACCTTCCTAAGCCATGTCCGGCTAAGGGTAAAGACCACTGGAGCTAGATGCACGACGTCAAAGGCATTTACAACACAAACTCTGTATATAATATTATTCATGAGGAAGCTGACACACAATCAGATGAAGTGTGGCATAAAATCTGGTCTTTATCATTATCGAGCAAAGTTAAATGCTTCCTATGGCTCATTTCTCATGATGCCATTATGAAAAATGTTTGTAGGAAACAAAGAACCTTCACTAACAATGTGGTGTGTCCTCGTTGTGATATGGTGGAGGAAACTACATTGCATGCTCTGTTATACTGCCCCTATGCTATGGAGGTCTGGCAATGTACCCCGTATGGTGCAAATGTATCTCATAACTCAAACAATAATACAAGATGTTGGATACTAAAGAACATGATATGCTCGTAGGTTGGTCATTCCTATTTCACCATAACTAGTTGGACCATATGGAAGATGTGTAATGCTTGGGTTTTCGACAATATCCCTCGCCATCTAGAGAAGCAGTTGATGCTTATCACTCAACTACAATGACACATTGAAGAAGGTAGACATACGAAGGCTACAACAACCAACCCTTCTAGTGAAGACCCGCTTAATGAGATCGACATGCCCTTCAGTGGTAAAATTATTATGGTGGATGCAGCTTCTAAGAAGAACCACACCTCCATTGCTGCTATCCATATCGATGGCAATGGTAGTTGGATGTTTTAGAAGGCTGAGACGATCTGGATGAAATCTCCAACCGAGGCAGAAGTACGAGCTATTGCACTGGGGTTGTTGTGCTCAAGCAATGACCATAGTAAACCAACTATCATCCTTACTGACTGCTCTCTTGTTGTGCAAGCCATTGATGATACCACTGGGAAATTCCTGAGTCTACATTGTTGGGCCAAACCTATTCAAGATTGCCTGGAGCGGCTTGGGAACGTGAAGATTCTGAAGACACTGAGAGAAAACATTGGACCTGTGGATGCCCTCTCCAAACAACACCTAAAAACCTTTAAGGACACTCATGTTTACTCGGATTGTCCTCTCGACCCTGTGGGTCACCCTCTCCCTCTTCTCCGATGTAATGGTGGGATACCCACCAAATTTATTTTCAAAGTAGGACATAATTGTAATTTAACCAGTTTACCTGCAAGAGAAGGGAGGGATGAATAAGAATGCCTTTTGACTTCCCAAAAAAAAATCTGGATCAATCCCAAAACATCATACATATTTCTCAAATACAAACATCCCATCATAAAGAATAAGTTTTACATATTATTGCAAGGGAAATTTGTTAATATAAGAAAGGAAATACATCAGCCTGACTTGCATCCTATAGATCATCCTAAAATTAAAATGGATGATAGAAGTAACTAATAAGTAGATGGAAAGAAATATCTAAAATTGATCTAGATATTCCATTATCTTTTATTAATTGGTTCAGGTACATTGCTCCAATGAATTGTTCTTTGCACTAGAAAATAAGTGAAATGATATATCAACACATAAGGTGTTGTGTACATGTAAAAAACATAAATACTTATATGCTTTAGTAATTCAATAATTTGAAAAAAAATAAAGAGTAAATGAAAACATTATTTAGTGCAAAAATGGGAGATACAACTCATTTTAGTCATCTTTCAACGAGTTGCACTACTATGGTAGACAAGAACATACATATAGGCCCATTCCCCATGAATTGTGTACTCTAGGGATCTCATCGTATACATGCACTCTAGGGAGGTACTAGAAAAAGTTAAAGCATTCCCTCTCTTTTAGGATGATTAGTGAGCACCACTTATAACTGCAAAATACTTCTTATACTATGTTTTTAGTGTCAAGGTGGAATTAAATACAACATTCAAATATCATACAAGAAATATTTTCAAATAGAATACAACATACTTAACATTTAGCTTTCAAGCAAGAATGCATAGGCATGTACTTATATCATCTCACATACCAATTTATTTATGTCTTGAGGTCTTAGTGAATCTACATAAATGTGAAGTGATCACCCTACAAAATGAGTTGATGGTTCATTATTATCATGTCTGCATGGAACAAAATACTAGGGTTTGTCTTAATTAGGATAGTCATTTTCATCTTAAGGTTGTACTAGACTTTACGCGGTTATTAAATCTTATTCAGATTTTTGGGGAAGATTTAAACTTAGGTAATTACTTATCTCATTTCCCACTTTTAGTTTTCTTGAGAGGGAACAAATATAAGGGTTTTGATGAGGTTAGGCCATCATTGACACTAAACTCCTAGTAAGGCATGAACGAAGTGGTTTCACACTTTTTTAGTGTCTAATTTCTAATATGTAGAAGGAATTCTTCAAAACATGGTTTCTCCCACATCCCAACTTGTGCCATCATTGGGATTTCAACATTTTGATAAATCAGAGTGGTCAGTTGTGCATTTTGGATTTAAGGCCACTAATTTCACAATATTTTAATTACTTTCACCATTTCAAATTATGAAAACCATATATGTTATATAAGTTTTTCTTTAATCCTTAACTTTAGAAATTTGGTCGCATTTAGGTCAAGATAGTATGTTAATTGAAATCTAAGTGTTTTTCTAATGAAGATTTTCTATATGTTTACTTATATCTAACCTTCTTAAAAAAATTCACATTTTTTTCAAAGCTACTAGTTATACTGTTGAATTAATTAGGGAAAAAAATAACTATCTGTTGAAGTGGATGAAGTGGGGTGGTCCACGTTAGAGTCTTGGTGGTTGATCTCCTCCTTTTCTCTCACTTTTGGCTTGTTATATAGCCTACTAAGGTGGCACCTTGTGATTGGCTACTCCTCACCTAGATGGCTTTGTGTGGCTATCCTCCTTAATCTTTTACCTCCTTTATGAGAAACAACTCCTCACAATCCGGGGAGGATCCAAAGACAAAAGAGATGCACGTGTAGCCAATAAAGGCACTACTACCTTCATGAAGTAACTCCTTGGATGGACAATGAATAACTCCCTTAGGACCATGCTTTACCATTTAGGCAACTAAGGTTGATAGTGAAGGGGGTTATGAGTCTTTTGGGGCCTAAGGGATCAGGCAACGAGTTAATAGACCTCATCGAGGTACTCAAATTGCAAAGGTCTGGTCCTATATTTTTGGGTGGATGTCTCTCAAGATGTCAAGGGTTTGGGTTTGATTCCAGGAGTTGGTGTTGGTGGAGGAGGATCAAGATCGTTGGTAATCAATTGAGGCAATGGGAAGACTAAAAGAAGGTTCAAGCAAATATATATATATAGGGTTGCTATGTTGAACAATTGCCAAAATATCTCATGACTGGTGAAGAGGCACATATGTTTGGGGCTTGTTTCTTCCAAATCTAGTGATGGAGGGACTCATTCAAGGTATCATTGGAGTCTACAAGACTTTGCAGTGATGATGCTTTAGTTGGAATAGCATGATGCCTCTGTGGAGGTGTTGGCCATTTTGCTTCTATACGAGGATGCAGTGGGAATGTTGGGAAGAAGAAGATTACTTCCTCGCAACTTATCCACTATTCTCATGTGATTTAGAGCACCTAATATTCATCCACATCAGGCCGCATTCTGTCCAGGGTCATGTAACACATTATGTGTCACTTTTGATCATTATCCTCCCCACATAGGCCTAGGTTGATACTTGAATGAAAATATAACTTCAATCATCAATAACTTTTTAATGGTATGTCAAAGTTATATCTAACTATGAGTGAAATTTACAAATAGGATTTCATGCTATTATTCAAGTTTTAGAGTGAAATTTGATTATATGACCACTAAGATTTCTATAGTTGAAATTCAAAATAAACCACCCAATTATACAAGTAGGCTTTCATTTTTCTCAAATAGGAGTATAAATAAGAGCCACAATCTAGAAAGTGAATATGGAGAGTATAAAGTAAACATTTTAGGTACTTATTAGTGGTATTGAATAATTAAGGAGAGAGAAATAACTATTCAAATACTTACTTCATCACATTCTTTCCACTTTTTATGAGATTTCCCCTCAAAACACAACAATCTAAAATGAGGAGTGGATATTTCTTCTCAATCTTTGATTTGAGTTCCAAGTAGCATCACACTATTCATGGTGGGTCCAAATAAATTTCACCACATTGATGTACAACTTGTTGTGAATTTCCTACACTTTAGTATAAAAAAACCTTGACTAGGGATTCAACATAAGATAGATCATCTTTTAGCTCCAAAGGTTCATGGATCATAATATGACTCGGATCTTTGATATAAGACTTTTGATTTGATGCATGGAACATGTTGTTCACTTCACTATATTGAGGCAAAAGGAAAATATGGTATACATATTCATAGATCCTTTCTAAGATTTCAAAGTCCCATGAAGCAAGAGTTGAGTTTTTCTTTGTTCTGGAACAAGGCTCAACTAGGCATGATCTTTAGAAAAATGTGATCACGTTCTTTCATTTTTTTTCTTTTTTTGTTTAGCATCTGCACAAGATTTCTTCTGATATTGTACCTACTTAATTCTCGATCTTATTGATGCAATCTAATATTTGTAAAGTTGTATCTCAAAAAATTTCATCAATGTGTTTTCATTGGCATTATCCCAATGCAGAGGATATCAACATGGTATATAGTAGACAACTTCATATGGAGGCATCCCAATACTGTTATGCTAGCTACTTTTACATGCACACTAATATAAGGGAAAATAACAGTCTTGGGAGCCTTCCCAATCAAGCACACAAGCTCTCTTAATATACTATAGAATTTGAACTATATGGTCTATCTTCACATCGGTCTATGAATGCTATGCTGTGGTGAAGTATAGTACCTAAATCCTCTTATACGTGGTACCAAATGTGATATTTGGGTCCATGTTTGAAAAAAGAGACTCTAGAACTCCATGTAAATAAACACTCTCCCATATATAGAGGTTGGTAAGCTCAAACACTTTTATCATCATCTTCACTGGTAGAAAGTGAACTGGTTTCATGAGACAGTCTACTATAAGCCATGAAGATACCCGTTTATGGTCCTGGGTAAACCCACCACAATATCGATGATTATGTGTTACCATGACCATAGTAGGATTTCAAGGGGTTGTAGTAGACCAACTAGTCTCTCATGGCCCTCTATAATTTGCTGGCACATAAGACAACTAGACACAAACTCAACAATCTCATGCATACTCCTCCACCAAAAGAGTCATTGCAAGTCCTATTATATTTGGGTTGTTTATATATGCATTGTGTAATCCGAATCATGTGCCTATCTAAGAACTTTATTCTTCATTGTGTTGGGTTTTAGGTGAGGCAGAGAAGGCAGCGGAAACAAAAATTTTCTCCTCCCCAAACCCAGAACAAGGAAATGTGTCAACGTTAATACAATAGGAAAGGATGGTTTGTGGAATCATACCTTGTCCCGAGGCTTGCTCGGAGACAATACCTCATGGCTTGCACGGTCTTCACCTTCGGTCTTGGACGGTGTCTGTGCAGCTCCTGGTTGCACTGGGACTGACGACTCCTTGTCTCATTGGGACTGTCGGGATTGACAGCTGTCCTCTGAGTGGTAGAAATCTCCTACTTCTGAAGTAGTCCACACGGACCAACTGGAACTCCAATCTCCTTGTCTCACAAGTAATTAGAAGGAGTCACACCCTTCCGTCAGCATACTAGTCATTGACACACTCTCCTGCCACCAGTCGCTTTCTGCAGTTGTCTTTCCCTTGCTGTGCCTCCCTTATCGGGTAGCACTTGCTCGGGCTCTCTCGGTTACCAAAACCCGAGAGAATGACAACTTTACAGAGCAATTGGTTGCACTAAGTTGTACTTTGAGAAGCCCCCAATACCCATATATATAGGAGGGTCATGAGACAGGGTTCTCTATCCCGAGCAATGTGGGACTAAAGCAGGAGTAGAAGGGTTCGAGATTTTCCACAAAACAACCAACTATGCAACCTGAACTGATCGTTTCATTTCTGAAACGGTCGGTTGGGGACCTGAGCCAGTCGGTTGACACCTCAATCGATGGGTTGGGACCCATGAAATAGTCGGTTCACTTCTGAACCGGTCGGTTCGTGGTCTTGGTCAGTTCCAGATTGACTTTTCCTCTTTTGTTTCTAATTGGTACCAAATACCAATCCTTGTTCCAATCAAATTGGGCAAGTGAAACAAATAGAAATTTCTCACCAATCCTACTTTCCCAACTTCCTCGGTTGCACCAGTTGAACTGATCATTTCAACACTTGAACCAATCTTTTCACCATGTCCATGAGCCGATCGACTCACCACCTGAGCTGATCGGTTCACCAAGCTCATTCGATCGGGTCATCACATGAGTCGATCGGTTGGGAGTGCAGATTGTGCAGAAATAGTCAATTGCAGTTTCAATCAATCTGATACTCTAATCAATCAGTCCAACACCTTGAACATTATGATACTGAGCTATCAATTGATTGAGTGTTTAATTGAACTACTAAACTCCTTTAGTAATCAATCTAAACATTGTTTGTGGACAAAACTCCTCTTCCAGGTTAAATCCTATGTGTGTGACTCTGTAGGTCCAATTCACGTTGGCAATGAAAGTCCATAACACTTATGACTTCACAAGAAAAGTGTGTTGCCTAGTCACACATCCATGCTGCCCAAGTGAAATAGAAAGTTGGAGAACAACTTTCAATCCTACAATCCGTGAATGGTGTTACAGTGAATGTATAATTCCTTTGTCACTGATATCCCGAATGAACTCGAGGCTTGGAAAAGTCATCCGGTCAACGTTCATTCACTTTCTTGATCTCAGAGTAGATTGGAAAAGATATGTATGACATCAATATCACATACTGATTCACACATGCGTGCACGCCTTTATCAATCCTACTCATCAAGTGGCCATGGATATCAAACTCCCTCAGGAGGTACAAATCCCATATCTACCACTCACCCCTCAAAAGCCCCATGTTTCAAAGCCACCCAATCATCACCTTTATAACAACCCATGTTTCAGGATTGCGTTTGATGATGTCAAAGTATGCCCAACTACATGTGTTGAGTGTAGTGATTTCAGGTCAAAGAATCACACTCACCACCATCACTGTGAGTAGTGACTGTGACTACCATGTCATGGTTCCATGTGTCAAACTCATGGTGGGTCTGTCTGGTACACTTGTTCTCTAACAAGTACCTATGTGTTTGCTTTGATATCTCTATATCATGACTAATGAGATTCTGTCATCAACCAACACCACAATCTAGTCTTCTGTGTCATTGCTGTCTATCTACCTTCCAAAATGACATCCGACTAGGGACATAATGAGAATGTACAAACTCTTAGCATCCGTATGATCTCATCGTTCAGGTCCTTAACCTGAAAGCATACGTCATTGAGTACTGTCATTCTCTAGACATTCAATATGTTCTATCACTATCCCATATGACTGAACCAGAAAGAATTGGAAGCTTGCCTTTGATGTTTATCAAATCAATCTTAATGTATCCCACCAATCATCCCATGATTGGCTCTCAGGGCATACATACCAATAGACTCCCACTTGCACTGCGAGCCAATCACCCTTGAATCATATTCATAGTGATCTTCAAACATGCCCCACATGTTACTATGCTCTAGTGCGAACATAGTGAGTTATGGCAACACCTTGCCAAAGTCAATATAAATTGCATGTCTCACATCTCTTCATTGTACGTCACACGTATGAGATGGAGTTGTCGTAATATGCGATCTAGTATTCCTTTGCAAACCTTTAGCCACATTGCATGATCAAGGATTCCATACTTGTCATCAATGAGCAGAATATTTATAAGTTCATCTCATGAACTTCCAGATCCATATAGTATCTATTGCTGTTCTCTAACACATAGATACTCGGCATTTCCTTTTAAATGGTTTTATTGGAACACTTCCAATTATCAACAAACTTTCACTTTTATATATCCTATATATATTTTGCAATTAATTTTTTGTCCTTTCGGAAGTTCGCATCAAGGTAACTCTTTACATTGAACTCTTCCTTATCTCCATAGAACTAGTACTTCTCAAGTACTTATCAAGTTCTCATGGTATTCCAGTAACCCTTACTGGAAGTAGACAGACATCCACTCGTCATGTCTCCCATACGAGTTATCAAGATGAGCGCATCATATGGTCATGTCCTACATACAAGATGATGAATGCATTTTATTCTTGCCATGTCGATACATGCAAGATAATGGGATAATTACATACATGATAGATCCATATCTATTCTCAATATTCCCATTCTTCATAAGAATTGGACACTTGGCCTCGAGATACTAACTCCATGTAACATGGACAAGTTTTCTCTCACTGAATTTGCGCATATTGAACCCTTCAGTACAAATTGCCAATGTATGCTTTCTCTTTTCAGGTCAAGAGGTTTTTGAGAACTATCTCTATAGATCTCTATTCCTATCACATAGGGAACATATCTATCTTCCTTAAAGATAATTTCCACTTTTGGATTTCCATTCTAGAACATTTCCATTTCACATCAACATGTGGAATGTGAATACACTCCCACTAGATCACAGATCCTTCTTTATCTTTGACATATCAGTCAAACCCTTTGACTATATTATCAAAGTAAAGATCCAATTCTGAGTTGCTTGTACTCAATCAATCACATTGATTAGTCCATTGTAACTTATCGACTTCATTTGCATTAGTGGATTCATAAACCTTATAGGTTGTGTCACGTACACATCCTTGTTTTATTCCTGATAGGACTGCGGTTTTAGTATCCATATGCCAAATGTCTTAGTCATTAAGTTGCAATCAACAAGCATCATCCTTCTCAAAATGTTATCCATGTGTCTTAACACTTAAGACTCATTTGCACTTATGGATTTCATTCCAATGGGTGCTACCATCAAGGTCATACCTTATGGTTCACATGGATGTCATTTAGGATGTAATGGTCATAAACCATAACTCAAAATTTGGTTCCTCATATTCATCTAGATAGTTGACTCATCACATGAACAACTCATCACATAGATAAATGAGGTGTATCTGTCAATGATATAAGAACTTACAACTCCTTGTGATTCGTAATGTCCTTTATTAGTGTGGGGTATTCTTTTATTAAGAAGAATTCAGTTATTTGATAATCATTCTCTAACTCCTTAGAGTATGATTCCTTCTTGATTTAGACATCACCATGCCTTAATCATGAGTTCACTATGATACACTATCATAATCACTCATAAGGATCTCAAACATTTGGTCCAAGTATTTCATTCATTGATCTCATCAAGAATTAACACTTTACCAAATTTGTACTTCATCTATGAAAATCCTGAACACTTCAAGATATTCATATTGGTATTTCTCTAAACACCGTTTGAAGTATTAGCATTTGTTCCAATAGGTATGTAAATACATCACATGTATTATACCTAATAGGATAATCATTCTCCCACTACCATTATTGAAAATTGATTAATCATGTTCAAGATATTCATGTCTCTTACTGGTTCTCTAACCAAAAGAGTCTAGATTTATCCATCATATGGAAACTAGATTTGTATTTCTCATGATTTATGCTAATTTTATTGCTTGAGTCATCAATAACTTTAGGTGTCATTTTATCTTATGCATATCAAATACCACAAGATAAACAAGGCATTGCCATAAAGATCATATCTTTGAGATTGAAACATCAACTTTATTAATTGCCATAATTGTCATACAATATGCAAAAATAAAGTGTTTCTATCTATTGGAAAATATGAAATAGCAGTCCATAACTGTATTACATGCCTTTTAGGCTGAAAATAAACTAAAGTACTCGTATCTATGGCAGAAACACTTGCTCCAATGATGGGTACTCCAATCTTGGTCCTTTCACAAAGACCATCACTTCTTTGTGGATATTTCATATCATATATGACATATCCATATCTTGGTATCATATACCTCAGATAAAGAAGCAATTCATTTCATGATACCTTAGTCGGAGATCTCCATCCCCTCCTTCACCTTCTTTTGTTCTTCCAGATATAGAGGGAAATTCCCTCATACACCCTTTCCCCATGTGCCTTGAGGTTGAAGACGGCTTGGGCTGTTGGCTAGCATCAGAACACTTCTTTGCTTTGCCCTTACCCTTGCTCTTAAGGCTTACCTTTCATTTATCTCATCAAAGATTAGGGTTAGTCTTTCTTCATATTTGCCTCTACTGTCCTCAACATGTCCAACAACTTTGTCAATGCTTGTCAAAGTTGTTCATGTTGTAGTTTATCATGAACTGTATGATTATCGCAACATTTGCAGTATCATACCAATAGCCAACTCTTGCCTCAGAGGGAATCCTTCTTAGTCAGGTCTTTCCACATACCCAATCTTATTGAGTGTATGAATACCTTACTGGATCTCCTTCTGTCATGACGTACTAGGACAATGTCTTGGAGACATCATATGTCTCATGTTGTCTCTGCAACTCATAGTTCAGAGAACACAACATCAAACACTCCTCATCAATGTCATCCTCGGTATGCTTCCATAAGCATACTTTTAGCCATTGATGTGGTGGGATCAAGTTCATCTGGTTCTGGTATAACTAGGACTTAGAGCTTTCGCTCTTTGATTGAGAACGCTTCTCAACGTCCTAACCAATCGTGGAAATTATTCCCATTTAACTTGTCCTTTTCCAGGACAGATCGTAAAGAAAAGTGATTGTTGTTTGTTGCTATTTGTACTACAAAAGGAAAATATGCAATTTTAGTCCAAAACTCATTTTTGACTTATTTGATTGATTTGAAAGGTTGATGATATAAATTAGGCCTTTAATTAATTATCTCTCCCACTATTTTAATTCAAATTGATAGCCCTCACCATCAATTCAGAAGATTGTAGTGTACAACCTTCTAGTGGGTAAGATCCTGAAATCCTCTAAGTCATGGACCAGCTTGGGCTGTCACCCACAACTTAGATCTCTCAGGTAGGCAACTCTTGCCAATTGCATCATATGCAACTCTTGATAAGATGTCATATGCAACTCCTTGCCATGATCATATCCAAGCCTCAAGGTGCTAGATCCTATCTAGGTCACCTTGTTAAGTCCGAACCAAAGCCAACACGATGAATACACACCCTGCTTGGGTAGACCCACATATCGATCATTCACGCTTCCACGAGATAGACGGTGCACCATGCTTGGGCGTGCCCACACTTGGTCGATCAAGCTTTTCACGTGTGTCTCATTTGGAAGGCATCTAAAACTTAATATTTAATGAGGGATTTGGTCTTTATATACATATACATATCCAATCACCACAATACATAGTACATATCATATACATGCTATATCCCACTAAAAACATGCAAATGTGATTCCTTGAGCCAACTCATCACATGGCTGATCGGCTCGCCATCAGGCCGATCGGCTGGGTGCCACCAGTTGATCGGTTGGCTCCTCCAATCGATCGGTTCTCCTGGTCATCGTGCATCTCATCATGGCCGCCACCCGCTCGTCTCGCTCCTCGAACCGGTCATCAACCGATCGGCTCACTCCTTGAACTGATCGTCTCGAACGTCAACCGATCGGTTCATGCCTTGAACTGATCGTCTCAACTGTCGTCAGGATCTCTTCCGTTCTTTGACATAACAGGAAAAAAAATTCTATCCTATTTTACATTGTAAAAAGAGAAACCTCGAGTTACATTTGAGGGGAGCAAAGGTAGGAAAGAAAATCTCCAATTATTTTGAGTTACATCAGGAATAGGGGAAGGAAGATCGATGCACAGACCGTGATGCAAGCAACCACATACAACCATACACAGATAGGGTTTATTGGCCATAACCACGCTATACATCCACCACAAAACTCATTTAAGGGCGATGCGTATCAAGTACATTCATAATACATATCATATATGTAAATTGGGATTTGTGGATTTAGGATTGGACATGCATAAAGCCAATTTTATTCGCATCGTATGCAATAAATAAAGGCAACAAACCAAAATCTATCATATCGATAATCCTAAAGTATAAAGCAGTTGACGTGGCTCTGATACCACTGTTGGGTTTTAGGGGAGGCAGAGAAAGCAGTGCAAACAAAAATTTTCTCCTCCCCAAACCCAGAACAAGGAAACGTGTCAATGTCTATACAATAGGAAAGGATGGCTTGTGGAATCATACCTTGTCCCGAGGCTTGCTCGGTGACAATACCTCGCGGCTTGCGCGGTCTTCACCTCTAGTCTTGGACGGTGTCTGTGCAGCTCCTGGTTGCACTAGGACTGACGACTCCAAGTCTCACCGAGACTGTCGGGATTGACAGCTGTCCTCTGAGCGGTAGAAATCTCCCCCCTCTGAAGTAGCCCACACAGACAACCTGGAACTCCAATCTCCTTGTTTCATATGGAATTGGAAGGAGTCGCACCCTTCTGTCAGCGTACTAGTCACTAACACACTCTCCTGCCACCAATCGCTTTCTGCAGTTGTCTTTCCCTTGTTGTGCCTCCCTTATCGGGTAGAACTTGCTCGGGCTCTCTCCATTACCAAAACCAGAGAGAACGACAACTTTACAGAGCAACTGGTTGCACTAAGTTGTACTTTGAGATTCCCCCAATACGGCTATATATAGGAGGGTCATGGGAGAGGGTTCTCTATCCCGGGCAATGTGGGAGTAAAGTAGGAGTAGAAGGGTTCGAGATTTTCTACAAAAACAACCAACTGCGCAACCTGAACCGATCGTTTCATTTCTGAAACGGTCGGTTGGGGACCTGAGCTGGTCGGTTGACACCTCAACCGATCGGTTGGGACCCATGAAATGGTCGGTTCACTTCTGAACCGGTCGGTTCGTGGTCCTGGTCAGTTCCTGATTGACTTTTTCTCTTTTGTTTCTAATTGATACCAAATACCAATCCATGTTCCAATCAAATTGGGCAAGTGAAACAAATAGAAATTTCTCACCAATCCTACTTTCCCAACTTGCTCAGTTGCACCAGTTGAACCAATCGTTTCAACACTTGAACCAATCATTTCACCCTATCCATGAGCCGACCGACTCACCACCTGAGTCGATCGGTTCACCAAGCTCAGCCGATCGGTTCATCACATGAGCCGATCGGTTGGGAGTGCATATTGTGTAGAAATATTCAATTACAGTTTCAATCAATCTAATACTCTAATCAATCAGTCCAAAACCTTGAACATTATGATACTGAGCTATCAATTGATTGAGTGTTTAGTTGAACTACTAAACTCCTTTAGTAATAAATCTAAACATTGTTTGTGAAAAAAACTCCTCTTCCAGGTTAAATCCTATGTGTGTGACCCTGCAGGTCCAATTATCATTGGCAGTGAAAGTCCATAACACTTATGACTTCACAAGCAAAGAGCGGTGCCTAGTCACACATCAGTGCTACCCAAGTGAAATAGAAAGTTGGAGAACAACTTTCAATCCTACAATCCATGAATGGTGTTACAATGAATGTATAATTCCTTTGTCACTGATATCCCGAATGAACTCGAGGCATGGAAAAGTCATCATGTCAACGTTCATTCACTTTCTTGATCTCAGAGTAGATTGGAAGATATATGTATGACATCAATATCACATACTAATTCACACATGCGTGCACGCCTTTCTCAATCTTACTCATCCAGTGGCCATGGATATCAAACTCCCTCAGGAGGGACAACTCCCATATCTATCACTCACCCCTCAAAAGCCCCATGTGTCAAAGCCACCCAATCATCCCCTTTATAACAACCCATGTTTCAGGACTGCGTTTGATGATGTCAAAGTATGCCCAACTACATGTGTTGAGTGTAGTGATTTCAGGTCAAAGAATCACACTCACCACCATCAATGTGATTACTGAATGTGACTACCATGGCATGGTTCCATGTGTCAAACTCATGGTGGGTCTGTCCGGTACACTTGTTCTGTGACAAGTACCTATGTGTTTGGTTTGATATCTGTATATCATGACTAATGAGATTCTGTCATCAACCAACACCACAATCTAGTCTTGTGTGTCATGGTTCTCTTTCTACCTTCCACAATGACATCCGACTAGGGACATAATGAGAATGTACAAACTCTAGGCATTTGTAAGATCTCATCGTTCAAGTCCTTAACGTGAAAGCATACGTCATTGAGTACTGTCATTCTCTAGACATTCAATATGTTCTATCACTATCTCATATGACTGAACCAGAAAGAATTGGAAGCTTTCCTTTGATGTTTATCAAATCAATCTTAATGTATCCCACCAATCATCCCATGATTGGCTCTCAGGGCATCCATACCAAAACATTGTTGATTTCTCAAGAACCCACATTTCTTTTTGTATAACATAGATCACAGTCGAGACCCAAAAACAAGTGTGTCTGAGCTTTAGAAAAGATAGTGAAGAGTTTCTAGATATCAGTACTAGCCTTTTATGCCTCAAGTAACTCAAATTGTAACCTAAGAATGATATAATATTCTTCAAATGAACACAACCAGACATGAACTACAACTTCCAATCCACCCACTCCACTATGGTTCTCCACTCCATGATAGATAAATATGCATATACTACTCTTTTCCTACTAAGGGCATCAATAACTACATTTTCCTTACTCAGGGGGTAGGAAATAATGAAATATATTTCTCTAGGACCCTAGCCATCAATGTTGTAATAGTTTCAAGTCTTTTGGTGTCATGATGTACTTGAAGATTTTGTGGTCAGTGAAGATATCAAAGGTTAACCGATAAAGTTAGTTTATATAAATTTTAAGAGTAGATACTTTTATGCCATTCCAATTCATGAGTTGCATAATTAAGTTCGTTTGGTCTGGTCTGATCATCCTACACATAAAAGGCACTACCTTCTAATCATACTTCAAAACATAGCCTAACAAGTTCTTCGAAGTGACGGTGAAGATCACAAACTCATCATTGATCGAGGGTAATATCTGAATAGGAGTTCATGTCAACTTTTACTTTAGATCTTAGAAAGTGAACTCACAAGCATTTGAACATACTAAATGCTCATCCTTTCGAGTATGCTTGGTGACAGGAAGTGCAAATTAAGTGAAATTGGGGATAAAGCAACAATAATATCCAGCTAGGCCCAAGAAACTCCATATGTTAGAGGGGTTTTTGGGACATTTTCATTCAAGAATAAGGGAAACTTTTATACTACCTATAAATATAATACCCTTAGAGATTACATTCCATGGAACATAACTTTATCAATCAAGAATTCACAATTGCATAGTTTCTCATAAACTTTTGAGCGTGAAGGATTTGTATGAAAACACTCAAGTGCTTGTGATGTATCTTCATAGAACAAAAATAAACAAAATATTGTTCATAATAATGACCAAGAACTCATCAAGATAGGATTGGGAGAAATTACCGATAAGATTCATAAATGCACCAGGTGCATCGGTAAAACCAAATGGTATCACTAAGAATTCATAGTGTCCTTATATAGATCAAAATGCATTTTTAGAAACATCACAATTTTTGACCTTTAAGTTGATGATATAAAAAATGAAGATCAATTTTGAAGAAGATTTAGGCAATATGAAGTTGATCAAAGAGGTTATGAACTTGGGGGTAGGGGATACATATTTATAATGGTGGCTTGGTTCAACGTGCATTAGCTGACACACATGTGCACATAATCATATTTCTTCTTTACAAAGAATACATGCACACCCCAAGGGGAGATACATGGATGAATTTAACCCTTATCTAAAAGTTCCTACAACTATTTTTTCATCTCTAAAATCTTAGCAGGGTCCATCTTAAACGGTTCCCAAGAAATTGAGGTAGTTCTAGGAAAAAGATCAATGGAGAACCCAATTTCTCGGTTAGGAGGAAGCCTAGGAAGATCCTTTAAAAATATATTACTAGGATTGGTCTCTAAGACTAAAGTGAGAAAAACTTTATAGCCTTTCAATATAAGATTTTTTAGCTTTGAGAGAGGAAACTATAACATCATCATATGATGCACTTCCCTGAGGGATCACCAAAGTATTATAACTAGGTTGAGAGATGACTAACCTCTTCTTTCAATAGTCAATATGTGCATAATACTTGTACAACCAATGCTTACCAAGTATGATATCAAAGTCTTCCATAGATAAGAGGAGAAATTTTAAGTGTATATCTTAATTTTTATATTTTGTTTGAAAGATGCCAGTTTTGTCCAATGCAATAATATTTTGCCAGTATGAGTTATCACATAGGGACCACCATAGGATTGTAATTAGTTTCCTAGATCTTTTACTTGTGAATGTAGCATTGATGCTAGATTTTTTGATACAAATGTATTTGGTGACCAAAGGTCAAATAATTATCTAACATGATGGCCATTAAGAAATAAAATGGATACACAAAATAATAATCATGAATATTTGAAATCATATGGTAGGATACTTAAACAAAATAAATATTATCCAAGGTTACCTTCAACCAATTGATTTGGGATGGCCTCAGCCTCCTCAACAGTAACGGCTAACACCCTTACATTGTGATTCCCCAATGGTAGTGGAGCACCTGCTTGGGGTTTCTAAAGATGGAAGTAGGGAATTTGGAGATGAAATAGCCTTGTTTCTTACAATTGTAGAAAACTATCTTGGTGTTTCAGCACACTCCATCATGGTTCCTCCCACATATTTTTCACTTTGGGTGAGAAGGCATTTACTAATTCTAGCAATTTCTCTAACATACGTTTCCTGAAATCCCTTTTCATAGTCCCTTCTTATGTCCAGGGGAAAACATTCTAGACATATCTTTATCTGGTGTGTGTAACCCTAGTACCCCATGCCTGAAGGTTTTTCCATACCATGATAAGTTTAAGGACCATGTCTAGGGATTCATAAAGGTTTTAGAACAATAAGTGATAACTAGGCATTTAGTTTGGAATATAGGTAGTCAAAATAATACTTCAATATAATTTCCACAGTTTTTATGGGTGCATAACATTCCATAAGTAGAAATGTAATTTACAACTAAGATTTTTTCTTGTCTGAGCTCAATGTATATAATCACCATCCTCTTCCTCTATGCTATGAGGACAAAATTTTCCATGAATACATTTCCAAAAGCTCCCATTCTAGGGTGTCAACTTGTAGCTCCTATATCCCATAAAATTTTTCTGAAAAAATCTTTGCTCCCCCTTAAGTAGGAGATAACACCAAAACTTAGGCATTTATTCTAGGTATTTAACTATATTTTTGTATCTGTTATAGAATTGTTATTCCCAAAATAACTCTACACAATTATTCTTTCATAAATGTATATCCTTTTGAAGATAGAATAGCTCATCTATCCAACTTTGGGACTTGCAGGCACCAAACTAAAGAATTCATCAATCCACTGATTCAACCCAATGAAACCAACTCAGTTTCCCTAAAATCGGGCCTAATTCATCCCCTTTTTGTAGTAGAACACTTCAACACTATGTTGATTTTTTTTTCTTTTTTAAGGCACTTAAAGATGGCCAAGACCGAAAATCAACCTTGACGGCTAGCCTAAATGGTCAATATTGATGGAGCATATCATAGACCGCCCACAGACCAACTAAAACTGAGTCAAGTTCATCCAAATTAACTTGGTTTCATTCTCATTATGTGTTGACCATTTTTTCCATAGGGATGCATCAAATGCCATATCAGATGGGTGACTCTGATGGAATACATCGACATACAACTATGATAGTGAACTTCGACAAAAGCCCTAGATGGAAGACCAACCTTACCAACCCAATGACATGAAACTTATTGGATTTTACCCAAACTGGGTCGGTTTTACCCCCATCTTATATAATTTTTGCATACCACTATATATTTGGTTCATTGACCTCTGTCTTAGATCTCATAGGCCTAAGAGGGTTGAGGATATCACCCCTATGACCACTCCCTTTAGTTAGCTTCCATATTTTATCAACCTCTATTGTCTTCCATCCATATCCATCATCTTCCACCTCAATCTATCCATACCCAATGTCATTTGGAGCAGAATCAAGGATAAAGAATGCCAAGGAGTCCAACAGATCAAGGAGGACAACCTCAAGGATGAGATCCAGCACATCTGGAGGCTAAGGAGTGAGCGAGACACCTCTCCTCTGTGGGCTAAATGTCTTCTTCCACTTTTTTTATATTATTCTCCTTTGTTTTTGTACACACGATGTAGTTCCATCTTTCTTTGGTACCAACTATACTTATCTATGGTTAGGTAGGATGGTTCACCCTTCTATCCTTATGTTATTGATTCCTTTTATCTTCCTTATCATGCATGGATGTTTACTTCCTTTTACTTGATTTTATCCTAAAATTCCTAAATTTTCATCCTCCTACTCTAAATTTACTGCTTAATAAGTTTTCTTTGCTAATTTGCACTCTATAGAATCAACATTATGTGATGTGAATACAATAGTAAATTCTTTTTTTTTTGGATCGGGTAAAATATTATTATAAACAAAAGTATAGGGAACCTATACCATGCTATACAAGGTAACTACAAAACCCACGGGGTACTAGCTACAAAAGCCCCAGCGTCTTTTCACATTGAGGTCTAAACCTTTATAAAGCATAGGTTTAGCCTTACAAAGAAAATGTAGCCTCTCTATCAGTACATTAAAACCTTGGAATTTATCCAGCACCCTCCCGCCATGTAACCTGGCATTTCTTTGCTGCCAAACCAGGTACACCAGTGCCGAGAAGCCTATACTCACAAAGTGCCCCAAAAAATGTTCCCTAGCCATCTTGGTGCGCAACAAATCTAGGATATCCTCGAGAGAAGAGGGGGGAGACCCACCTGATGCTGCCCTATTTTAGGGCTCCATCCTGTGCCATTTTGTATTTAAGTTGCATCTAAACATGTTAGATTACAAGTATTTTCCCCCAATATGATTATCATTGCAAATACGCTTATGGATGTTCATTGCACTGTTTTTCAGGTACTTGGACCATGCTTAGATGGACGAGAGAGAGAGAGAGGGAGTTCTAGGGTTCCGCCACTCAAGGAGGGACCCAAAGAAGGCCCCAAAGTCTCCCTCAACCTACCTCCAGTGGCCAAGAATCGTCTCCAAGCAAAGACCTCCAAGAATTATGAAGTTTGAAGCCATGCTAGTGTTAGAAGACCCCAGCACGGCCGTAGTGCCATGGAATGGCCGTGCTGTCAATTGAGCAAAATTACAGGTTGATCGACAAATTATTGAAGTTCAAGCAAGTCAGCCACCACGGCCGTGTTGCCCAGCACGACCGTACTACGAAGACCACACAACGGTCGTGCTGACCAGCACGACCGTGCTAGATGAAGATGGAATGGGTGTGCTGCTCAGAATGACCTCCTCACAACTCTGCCACCACGGTCGTGCTACTAGCCTTAGTTTTCACCCATCAACCTGTTGAGTTAACACTTAGCCAACACGACCGTTCTCCTCCACCACGGCCGTGCCCACTCCTACCCAGCACGGCCGTGCTGCCCAGAACGGCCGTGCTACCACCCCAAAACCTATACAACTTTCACTGATTTTCCTATTTTACCCCTACTTAACCCTAGCTCATATATAAGCACTAGTTGCTTCTAGGGCTTGGGACAGAGCACCTCCTAGCCGACCCTAGCTGCTTCCTTTGCCTCCTTTACTCCCATCCACCTACTTCCTTGCATTTACTCCCATTTCCACCCACTTTCCACCCATTTCCACCATAGAAACCTAGTTTCTCTAGGTTTCTATCCATCCATTCCACCATTTCCATGCTTTTGGGCACCATTGGAGGAGGAGGATCGTGGCTGGCAGCAAGGAGGTGAAGAGATCAAGCTTCATCAAGCATCCATGGTGTTTCCTACTCTCTTTCCCTTCTCCTTTGTTCCTAGTTTGATCATGTATAGCTAAGCCCCCTTGGGTGGGCTGTTTGGGGCAAAAATGTGATTGTGATACCATGTTGGGGGAATATAATTTGTAATGAACATATTTCACTTCTATGATGATTGCCTTTGCTTACATCTCATTTCCCATTACTTGTGCATGTGATTGTTGTTTAATTACATTAATTTCTTGCTTTATGGTGCTTGAAGACATTTGTCTCTAGGGTGTTGGTTTCTATGTAGCTATCATAGGATTGGCTCCTAGGGCCTTAATTGGGATCCCTAGCTAGCCCCCTATCTTCCTACATAATCACCTTCTTCCTACATACAAATGTGAGTTCTAAGTGACTAGTATAAGTGTGATCAGTGCAATTGCCTAGGATTTCCTAAAGGCTGAGGTGGCTAGTGGCATGAGGTCAAATATCCTCATCTCTACTCCCATCCTTACCCTTGGTCCTCAATTGACTAATACCACTTATCCTAGAGACCTAGACTTGGTAAGTCCTATGAGAATAACACCTAGCCCTAGTTCTCCAACTAGAAGCATAGGGTACATCCTCATAGCACCCACCTTGTGGTTTGGTTTGGTAGTCTAGAATGAAATATGTTAATTGCTTGTTATGGTGACATCCCCCAACTAATGTCAAGGTCACATTCCCAAATGGCCCACGTCCTTCATCTAATTGCTTGAAACCTTAATTGCCCTATTTGCTTGTTAATGCTAGTGTAGTTCAATTGCTTTAGTTAACTTAGTTGATTGCCTAGTCTTGTTAGCTAGTGGTAATTTAGGTCTTTGATCTCGATTAGTGGTTAACTTAGATTATCACTTGCTAGTTGCTTTCTTAGTCTAGTGTAGTTTCTTTTCTTGCTCTTGTTTAGATAGTTTGTTAACTTAGATTGCTCATTTAGCCTTTTGATAACTTAGTTTCATATTTCTTTTCTTACTTGCTCTCTTAGCTTAATCAACAACCAACCAACCTTTAAACCCTAAAAACCTTACTCTCTGCAATAGGAATGTAGCTTACACCTTCTAACTCTAGCACCCCCTCTATCTCTGTGGATCGACCCCGCATCTTGCCTTTCGCCTATACTATAACAGTACCTCGTACGCTTGCGGGCGAATTGTTTTAGTTTTAGTGATAGACACGATCTGGGACCATACAAATATCGAAAGCAAAGATCCCATCTCTCCCATGCCTCCCGACCTCGTGGATTGCACTTGTTGCAAGCCTCTAGCGGGAGCGCACCAAGCTTTCTGGCGTCGTTGTCGGGGATAGAGGCGCTCAGCCTAGTTAGATAGTGTAGCTTAGCCTTTCCTTTTGCCCTCACCATTGCTATTATTTACTCTTTGTGTTATTCTTGCATATTGGTTCGCTAACTTGGCTCCTTGTTGTTTGTTTGTGACTTGCGCAGGTGACAGCTGTGCATGCGTAGCACGCGTTCGACTTGCATCGACTTGGTGGTTTACGACCCCGAGATTGGAAGAAGAAGGCGTCAAGCTCGCCGCAACCTACACCGAGAGGCCGAGATGGCACAGAACAACCCACCACCGGAAGTTCCACCTCCACCGCCACATCGCCCGCTTCATGAATACTTCACGCTGGGGAACTACAACTCCCCCATCGCCACTCTAGTTGACCAGATGCCAGGTCAACAGTTCTCCATCCCACCGGCACTCTTGGGGCTTCTCCCTACATACTTTGGTATGGAGAATGAGAACCCCTACCACTACATAGACGCGTTCCTTGAAACGTGCTCTACCTTCTGCACGCCTGCCGCCACCGACGACTCAATCAGGAGGACGCTCTTTCCTTTCTCCCTCAAAGAGAAGGCCAAGGAGTGGTACGTCTCGAGGCCAGAGTTGGTCACTTGGAATGAGGTGAAGAATGAGTTTCTCAAGAAGTTCTTCCCCATCGCCAAGTTATCCTACATGAGAAGATGCATCACATCGTTTTCCCAGAAAGACAACGAGCCCTTCCACGAGGGGTGGGAGAGGTTCTAGAAGCTTCTTCGTGACTGCCCTCATCATGAGGTTCCTCTTTGGCAGCTAGTTTAGGCCTTCTACACCGGGCTTGAGGAGCAAAGCCAAAACAACGTCGATTCTTCTTGCGGGGGCACGTTCATGGCAAAGCCGCCCGAGGAATCATGGCCTCTGTTTGAGAATCTCACCAAGAATTCACGCCACCGAGCTTCCACTAAAGGTGGACATTGCGGCCGAAACTACACCCCTCCCCCTTCTTCCGTGGCTCCCGCACGCAATGCCACCGACCCTGATATGGTGAAAATGATGGATGATATGATGTGAATGATGAAGAATCAAGTGGGTGGCTCTTCTAGCCAACCCGCAATGGCTGTGGATACTGTAGACGAGGAAGTCAACGCTTTACATTCCTTTGGTGGCCGCAACAACCAGGGCCCAATGTCCAGTTCCTACACTTTCGAGTGGAGGAACCACGCCAACTTCTCCTCGAAACAACAGAACGAGGAAGGGCAAGGGCAGGGGCAGCCAAAGCCACACTACAGCTCCAAGTTTGAGGATGAGGTACTAGGAAGGCTAAGGAGCCTGGATGAAGTAAAAAAAGACATCAATGCACACGGGCAGTCTATAAACTGTCTTGAGCAGAGGTTGGACCAAATTTCTCTCTCTTTGGCTAGAAGGGAAGAAGGTAGACTTCCATCTCAACCACTACCAAATCCAAACAATGATGGGGTTTTTCTAGGGAACACTTAGAGTGCTTATGTTCCACCATCTTACCAAGCCCCACCAAACCCCTATGCTCCTCCACCTCCTCAAGCGCCACTCAATTATCAATATGCTCCACCTCCACCTCACACCTACCAACAACCACCTCCACAATATCACCCCCCACCACAACAACAACGCAACCCCAATTCATCCTTCAAAATCCCAACTCCCCTCACCAAAGGCCTCCACCACCCCAACAACCACAACCACCTCCACAAGCTCCCTCTCCTACCACCCATGAGCATGTGAAGGTTGTGACTACGTTGAGGAGTGGTAGGACCTTGGAGAGGCCCCATGGTACAGTTGTTGGCAGAGATGACACTGAGGCAGAGCAGGTTGATACTGAGATGCAGATTGATGATACTGTGATTAGAGGCAGTGTTGATACCGTGACATCGAGTAGTGATACTGTGATACCAAGTCGTGATACCGTGATTCCAGTGATACCAGTGGATGATACTATTGATTTGGACCGATTGGGTTCCCAACACCCTCCATATCCTGATGCACTTGAGGAGCATTCTGATGCAAAGAAAAAGAAAAAGCATGCAGAAGATATTTTAGAGATCTTAAAGCAAGTGAAAATCAATGTACCTCTTATAGATGCAGTCAAGCAAATTCCGTCCTATGCAAAGTTCCTTAAAGAATTATGCACCTTCAAAAGAAAGACAATAGGAAGGACACCTAAGAAGATCAAGCTCACTAAGAAAGTGAGCTCCATTCTCCAACACACCATCCCCCAGAAAAGAAAATACCTCGGTGCTCCCATCATCTCATGCTACATCGGGGCACATCACATAGACCAGGCTCTTCTTGACTTGGGGTCTAGCGTAAACTTGATGCCGTATGATCTGTTTGTTGAGCTCCAAATGGGGGAGTTGAGGCCAGCCCATTGCACTCTACAGTTGGCCGACCGATCTGTGAAGACGCCTAGAAGGCGTGTGGATGATGTGCTAGTCCGTCTTGATGAGGATACTTCTGCCTTCTTCCCAGTCGATTTTATCATTCTTGATATGGAAAAGGAAGCTAGAAAGGTGTCAATCATCTTGGGGAGACCTTTCCTAGCCACAGCTGATACCGTGATCCATGTGAGGATAGGGACAATGTATGTTACATTCATGCACATGAAGATCCGGTTGAACATCTTCAAGTCTTGTACTACAGCTGAAGTGATAGGGGCCACCGAAGAAGATTGTTATTTGGTGGAATGCCTAGATGAGATTGTTAAAGAGTTCCTTCCTGTGTGGATTGAGACTGCCACTCAAGGTAGAGGTCTTGAACTAATTGTTGAGTTCCCTGACAACGATGATGAAGATGATGAAGAGTGCGAGCTAGCCTTAGTGGCTGCAAGTCAGGACCTCCCTTCTATTTATGCACCTTTGAAGAACTCCCTTGAAGCACCCCCCCATTCTCGAGTTGAAGAAACTTCCTGAAGGATTGAAGTATGCTTTCCCTGGCTCAAATGACACCCTCCCAGTGATCATTTTCTCCATTCTCTCTCTTGAGCAAGAAGATGCCTTGATGGAACTCTTAAGGAAGAACATCCAATCCATTGGATGGTCTATTGCTGACTTGAGAGGGATTGACCCCTCTATTTGTGTGCATCGGATATACTTAGAAGAAGATGTGAGACCGACCCGACAAATGCAAAGAAGGCTAAATCCAAAGTTGAAGGACGTTGTAACTCAAGAGGTTGTTAAGTTGCTTGATGCAGGGATCATCTATCCTATTTCTGAAAGTACGTGGGTGAGTCCCATCCAAGTTGTGCCCAAGAAGGGTGGGATTACGGTTGCGGAAAATGCCGATGGTGAGATTATGTCGGTGAGAGAGCAATCGAAGTGGAGAATGTGTGTAGATTACCGGAAGCTCAATGAAAAGACAAAGAAGGACCACTACCCACTTCCGTTTCTTGATCAGATCTTAGAGAGATTGGCTGGGCAGAGCTTCTACTGCTTTCTTGATGGATACTCAGGATATTTTGAGATTGTTGTGCATCCTGCGGATCAGGAAAAGACGACATTCACTTGTCCAAGTGGTATATTTTCCTACCGGAGAATGCCATTTCGATTGTGCAATGCACCTTCCACTTTCCAGAGATGTGTAACCTCAATCTTCGCTGACATGCTTGATTCGTCGCTTGAAGTTTTCATTGATGATTTTTCAGTTTTCGGGAAAACCTTTGATGAGTGTTTGCTACATCTAGCTGTTGTTCTGGAAAGATGTGTGAAAGTTTGCTTAGTTCTATCTTGGGAAAAGAGCCATTTCATGGTACCTGAGGGTATAGTTCTGGGACACCGAGTTTCAAAAGATGGGATTGAAGTAGACAAGGCCAAGGTGGGCCTTATTTCTACACTCGACTTTCCTTCGACCGTAAGACATGTTCGATCTTTCTTGGGACATGTAGGTTTCTACCGGCACTTTATCAAGGACTTTAGCAAAATCTCAAGACCACTCTGTCAATTACTAGAGAAAGATTTCGAATTTCAGTTTGATGACAAATGTGTTGAAGCCTTCAAGTATTTGAAAGAAAGGCTTGTTTCTGCTCCTATCATGCAAACCCTGGATTTCTCTCTGCCATTTGAGATCATGACGGATGCATCCGACATGGCGGTGGGGGCTGTGCTGGGTCAACGCATTGGCCAAATTCCTCATGCTATCTATTATGCAAGCAAAACATTAGACGATGCTCAAAGAAACTATACGACTACCGAGAAGGAGTTGCTTGTGGCGATCTTCACTCTTGACTAGTTCCAGCCGTATCTCTTGCAAAACAAGGTGACAATCTACACGGACCATGCTGCGTTGAAGTATCTCATGTCCAAGAAAGACTCAAAGCCAAGGTTGATCCGATGGATTTTGTTGCTCCAAGAATTTGACATAGAAATTGTGGATAAGAAAGGAATAGAAAATGGTGATGCAGATCATCTCTCCCGCCTTGATGGACCTTTTGATATGACAAGTCCAATCAAAGAGACAATGCCACATGAACAACTCCTCCTAGTCTCATCTATCCAAAAGCCATGGTACAAGCACATAGCAAATTTCCTAGCCAGTGGGAGGATACCGAGCATGTGGACAAGAGAGGAAAGCAAGAGATTGTTTGCTATGTTAAAGAACTACATTTGGGATGACCCTCACCTCTTCAAGTATTGCCCGGACCAACTCATTAGGAGGTGCATTCCGGAGATGGAGTAGCAAGAAGTCTTATCTATGTGCCATTCCGAAGTGTGTGGAGGCCATTTTGGAGGGAAACGCACGGCCGCCAAAGTTCTCCAATGTGGATTCTACTGGCCGACATTGTTCAAAGATGCTCATGACTTTTGCAAGAGTTGCTTCAAGTGCCAAAAAGTGGGCACCATCTCAAAGAGGGACATGATGCCTCTATCACCTATTCTTGTGGTAGAAGTGTTTGATGTTTGGGGGATTGACTTTATGGGTCCTTTCCCTCCTTCTTTCGGGTATGTCTACATCTTGGTTGCCGTAGACTATGTATCAAAATGGATTGAGGTTGTGGCAACAAGAACAAATGATCATAAGGTGGTGTGTGATTTCGTGAAATCCAACATCTTTAGCCGTTTTGGTGTTCCAAGGGCTATGATTAGTGATGGCGGGAGTCATTTCATCCACCGCACCTTCGAAGGGCTGCTAAAGAGACATGGAGTTAACCATCATGTAGCTACTCCTTACCACCCTCAAACGAGTGGTCAAGTTGAGTTGGCAAATCGGGAGATAAAGCTCATTTTGGAGAAGACGGTGCGACTGGACCGTAAGGATTGGTCACTTCGACCCTGTGACGATCGTCTCGCGAAAACAAGATTAACTAATGTGAAAGCGTTCATCAAGCAGCGGATTAGCGAAAATCACTAAAAATTAAAACTTTTTGCAAAGAGATCCATTCACAGGAAAACCCTTTTCATTCAGAACCAAAGTAAAGCTTTACATCCTGGTTCATATATATACATCTCATGTAATTTTGCTTCTCGAGGAATGCAAACATTAACTACTCTATCTTAACTATACACAGGTAGTATAAAACCCTCGAGGCATTAAGCCAAAATCTCAAAATCACTAACTACTACTCCAAGGACCTGAGAGTACAGAGACGACACATAGGACTTCTATATACATCTGAACATGACATGACAGTCAATGTCTCCACCTGAGACTTTACTGTTGTCCCTGCTACTGCTGATGTCCTTCACCTCCTGAAGGATTCCTGTCTCCTCGTCCGCGTCCACCTAAAAATGCGGTTCCCATGGGGGTGAGACAATTATAAAAATTACCCCAGCGAGAGATATAACTCTCTGCCAGAAACATTATTATTACAACTTAATAAGATAAATGTGAATAGGGAAATCATATTTATTTGATAGCAGATATTTTGATGTCTAACATATTAAATCATTATTCTATATCAAAAGCATTGCAACTGTAACTTGATAGAATAAACATGTTACTATTCCTTTAATGAATATGAAGAACATGTATAACATCTATTCAAACTACAGAATCATTATCACTGCATTAACTCTCTTCAGGCTTAGATCATATGACTAAAGCCTGGCATTATCATTGTGGAGTCATGGCCCGTAGCCATACTCTTTTCACAAGGTGTTGGGATCTTAATCCCTCATTTCAACACTGGGGCTTCTCATCCGTTCTCAATTTCAATACCATAACCATGAAATCCTGGGTATTCAAACCCTTTGTTCATCACTTGAGCACTATTACCTCTTTCTCAGGTAACTAACACCTTTAGGTCATTTGACCAAGGTAAGTATGATACTTGCTACACAAGCATCCATCATGGCACTTGATGCACATTAATTCTCTTGCCACCTCTTACCAGGCACAAGGTATATTATGGCACACAAGGCCCAATTAATAATTCAAACTAATAATACATCATAGCTCATACCTGGCTATGCTCATCATCTCATAATACCTGCATGGTTAGCACATATAATAGCAGTACATCAATTATCTATCAATACCATGCAAAAACAATGTATTAATAATTCAAGGGTATTACCCTTAATCCTTTATCAGGATTTGGGTTTCCATCACACATGGCTCATCAGAACACTGTACATCTTGTCACCTTTCACTAGGCAACAACTTTATTCACATGGCTCACAAAACCATTCACATCTTGTCACCTCTCACTAGGCAACAACTTTATTCACATGGCGCACAAGGCCATTCACATCTTGTCACCTCTCACTAGGCAACAACTTTATTCACATGGCGCACAAGGCCATTCACATCTTGTCACCTCTCACTAGGAAACAACTTAAAACAAAGGCTTACAAGCCCAACTCATCTTGTTACTTCTTTCTCAGTAACAAAAACATAATGGCACATATGGCCAATCAATTCTTATCAAATAAACATCATAGCTCATACCTGGCTATGATCATCACCTCATGAGACCTGCATGATTGTCACACATGATAATAGACTTATCAAGTTCACAACACATCATGCAATACAGGGTAACACCACTATTCCCTTACCAGGGTTAGGGTTTACCATCAATTAGGCTTTCTTTCACATATCATTACCCTTCATTAAGAATAGGGTTTTCCATTATTAACCATTTAGGTTTTCAAGATCATATTATCAATGATCAAACCCTAGTTCATTGCTCCCCACATCTAGGAGCCAACATTTATACCATAAGTATTCAATCATACTTATTTATTCTCACCAATTATCATTAAATGACTATCATCACAAGGTATGAGTATCTCTCTCATCCTTAAGTTGAGAATTAACAAAACGACCATGTTAGTTCACTTTCAATTCAGCTCTAAGTCAAGCATAGACCACCACGACCGTGCTACCTTGCACGGTCGTGCAAAGTAAAGCTACCATGGTCGTGCTACCTTGCACGGTCGTGTTGAGTAAAGTCGCCACGGCCGTGCTGCCTTGCACGGTCGTGCTACATAGGATCATCACATGAATCATATTTATATATGAATTCTATTATTTGATCCTTTCAACTTGATTAGGTCACATCAACCCTTCAATCATATGCATACAACTATGATTAACATAGGGTACCAAGTCATTGGTCCTATAAGCAATTAGGGATGCATTCCCAATTAGGGTTTCTCATGAAATCACCCTCAACTAGGGTTCCACATGGATGCACCCTCAATTAGGGTTTCACTTGGAATCACCCTCAACTAGGGTTTCACATGGAATCACCCTCAACTAGGGTTTCACATTGAATCACCCTCAACTAGGGTTTCACATGGAATCACCCTCAACTAGGGTTGAATTCAATAACCCTGTCAATTAGGGTTTATGTTCATGTTTAGGGTTTCATGATCTCTTTGATTAAGGATCATAACCCTTATACACCACATGATTCATATTCATGTATGAATTCATGCTATCAGCTTCTTAACTTGATTAGGTCATATCAAAGCTTCAATCAAGTACATACAACTATGATTTACATAGTGTACCAAGTCATTGATCTTATCAGCAATTAGGGTTCATCCCTTAATTGACACTAATCACTTAGGTACTATTAGGGTTTTAACCTTTGTTCCTTCATTGGTTAATATTACTAACCATCATTGGATCAATAGTACATTCATCATCACATTGGACCTCCATTACATAAGGTATCCAAAGGAATTAGGGTTTACTATTCATCCTAATTAGTGATTTCACATGTAGGCAACCTCTTAATAGGGTTATACATGAAATCGGCCTCAATTAGGGTTTACATCATGTATTGGATCCATGCATTTGCTATGCATTAATGACTAGTACCATTAAAGGTATCTCCCACCTAATTACATTAGGTTTTCAAAAAGGTTTGATCCATTGGACCTTCAATGACATAAGGTATCCAATTGAATTAGGGTTTTCAATGTTGATTCCTTCAATCATTGAATTCATGGAACCAATCATCAATTGGACCTATACCCATACTTCAATTGAGTTTAAATAGGTCAAACTTCAACTTATTTGACCCTTAATTAACCCTCAATTGGTCATCAATTAGGGTTTGATTCAATTGAATTAGGGTTTGGAATTGATGATTCAACAACACTAATCAATGTAAGACTAGTTGCTTTGAAACCATTGAACCATCATCCAAGTTGGGTATGACCTGACCCCAAACGGTCTTGAGGTCGTTTGGATGACCTCCAAACGGTCTTGAGACCGTTTTCCCATCATATCACTCAAATACAATCCATCCAATTAAGGTTTGGATCATTGGATTGATCACCAAATCAGCATTGCATTGTATAACAGCTTGGTACCTTTAGACCTTCAAACACCTAACCATACTCAACCCTAGACCTCCAAACGGTCTTGGGTGACCACCAAACGGTCTTGAGACCGTTTGGATGACCTCCAAACGGTCTTTGGACCATTTTCCCATCATATCACTCCAAACCAAGCAATCTAATTAGGGTTTGGTTCATTGAAGTGCTCACCAAATCAGCAATCTATTGCAGATCAACTTGATATCTTTAGACCTTCAACCACTGAACTATACTCAACCCTAGACCTCCAAACGGTCTTGGGTGACCACCAAACGGTCTTGAGACCGTTTGGATGACCTCCAAACGGTCTTGAGACCGTTTTCCCATCCAACCTTTGGACTCTAGTGAAAATTCATCATGGATTGGTCTATCGCGTTGATCAACAAATCAGCATTTAGTTGCAGTATGATTGGGTACCTTTGGACCTTCAATTGGTCAACTATACTTGACCCCAGACCTCCAAACGGTCTTGGGGTGATCCCCAAACGGTCTTGAGACCGTTTGGGTGATCCCCAAACGGTCTTGAGACCGTTTGGGCTAATCAACCCAAAATCTCAACTTAACTCATTGGAATTTCAGCACTATTTTCAATTAGGGTTTGCCTAATTGAATAGCCTTCAACTCATGATTCCTTGGGATTTAATCCCTCAAATTCGGTGAGTAATTAGACCACATCATTAGTAACAGTAATCCCAAACGGTCAACGCTTGGTCAACGCACTCAAACGGTCTTGAGACCGTTTGCCCAAAAAGTTCAATTAAATCAAATTGAAAATCAGCACTTAATCCAATTAGGTTTCCCTAATTGATTAGGCTTCAACTCACGCTTCCTTTGGATTTAATCCCTCAAACTTGGAGGGTTATTAATAAACATAATTATGAACAGGAATCCCAAATGGTCAACGCTTGGTCAACCATCTCAAACGGTCTTGAAACCGTTTTCTCCCAAACGGTTTCAAACCGTTTGCCCTTAAATGGTTTGCTGAAACCGCATAGCCAATCAAATTAAAACGATTTGGAGTAGCTATCAAAACGGTTTTGCTTGGTAATTTTCCTTGGATAAGCATATAGGATGATGTCATCATCCCCTTCCTTCGAACAACCAAGAACAACAACCGTTCTTGATGGAAATTGCAGCAAATAAAGAAGAGTGTATCAAATTGAAGAAATCAATCAACAAAGCATAGAGAATTGATGCAATAGCAATGTTTAAGGGTTTGAGTTATAAAACCTGCCTCCAATTGAGCTCCAAAGCTCCAAGCTCACGCCATTAATGGTGTATGAAGCTCTTGAAACTCCCCCTAGGCTCGTCCTCAAGCTTTTGATTGCAAAAGTTGGCTAGGGTTGAAGAGGAGATCGAAATAAGAAGGAATCCATAATTTATTTTCGATTTCCACCATGAAATCAAGGAGAACGAAGGTCAAGGGCTCACCCACAGGTTGGGGACGTTCTCCCTGCTCCTCCCTAGCTCCTTGGTCGGTTTTGCAAGCAAGGGAAAGAAGAAAATCCGAAATAGCCTTTCATTTGGCTTGAAAAAGGCACTTTTATAAGGAAATTGATGAGAGAGAAAATGCATTATTAAAATGCATTAAATTCCAAAAATATGGCCACCTCTTCCCCCTCAAATCCCTTAAGGACGAGGCACCTTTCTTTTCCTTTAATTCTCCTTCATTATCCTTGATTTAAAGAAAATCAAATTAAGCACCTTAATGCTTATTATATTAATATCCATATGTGAGTGGGTTTTCTTTTTCTTATAATAAGGTGAGTGGAATTTCACCTACTTAGGATATTTTCGTTCCTTATCTTGGCAAAGGAACGTTCATCCTTATAAAAAATCAACCCAAAACATTTTGGTTGAAAGCCCTTCAATTATTTTTATTCATTTTTGCCCTAAATCAAATTAGGGTTTCAATTAGGCATTAATCTTGATTATTTTAATATCAAGATTCTCTCTCCTCCAACTTAATTCAAATGAGGCACCCATCTCATTTTATTTGCTCTACATGTTTCCAAGAAACATTAGGGACCTTATTGAAGTGGTAATTTGCATATTGAACCCTAGGTTTTGGGTAAATTGCACTTTTCACCAAAACTAGGTTTTAATGCACAACACTGCTTTACAAGCTTAATCTTGGTGCCCGAGCTTGTGAAAGCCATACCACTACATCATATTCATTCTTATGATGTCTCAACATCAGAGGAACATCTTACCATGCAACATTTGCAATTTAACCCCTCAACTTGGGTAATTTGCACTTTGGTCCAAAATAAGCAAACATTGCTTCAACATTGTTCAAATAGGACAGAAATTGAAACATAAGTTTCTCATGAGCCCTAATTACTTTTCACAAGATAAGATTAAGAATCTTCTTAACCTTTTTAAGCAAAACAATCTAGGGTTAATTCATAACCCAGGTCAGGGATGTTACAAATTATAAACCCCTAATAAGGATTTCGTCCTCGAAATCCCAGGAAAAGGAGGAACATATTGTTCATTAATCATGCCCTCAAGTCTCCACATATCATGGATATATCATGGATCTTGTAATCCACACAAAGTTCCTTTCATTAATTCAACTTTAGCAAGGTTTATGTTTATGCAAAACATAAACCCCTAACATATGATGTCCATATTGTTGGAAGGAAGAAACATAAAAGAACATACTTCAATCATTACTCAAGAATATATACCAAAAGAGAAACATATATATCTAACAGAGATAATTTACTCAGCAATCCTTTATTTATAAAGTTCACTTCGCTTTTCCTTTTTAGTTGGGAATGTTCACATAGCTCTTCCCTTTTGATTAGGAATGTTCACATAGCTCTTCCTATTAGTTGGGAATGTTCACATAGCTCTTCCCTATTGATTAGGAATGTTCACATAGCTCTTCCCTTTTGATTAGGAATGTTCACATTGCTCTTCCTATTAGTTGGGAATGTTCACATAGCTCTTCCCTTTTGATTAGGAATGTTCACATAGCTCTTCCTATTAGTTGGGAATGTTCACATAGCTCTTCCCTTTTGATTAGGAATGTTCACATAGCTCTTCCTATTAGTTGGGAATGTTCACATAGCTCTTCCCTTTTGTTTTCATTATACTCTCTAGATTGTTTCAGAAGGATTTGTTGATCAGGTCAATCAAAAAGATACCAATCTAAGAGTTTCCATACTCACTTTATCATCAATAGTTGTATACCTGGCCAGGGTTTACAAATACTGAGATCAAGTAGTATGCACTTACATGCTATCATATTCCTTGCTTTTCATATCATTATACACACATGATTTTCCCTTGTTCCAACATGACTAAGTCATTTAGGAACTCTTTTAAAGCTCAAACTTTCTATATTAAGGACTGATAATCTAGGTTGTAAGGCTAGTATCCAGTCCACTATATGCATTACTATTGCCCTAATCTGCCCAATAAGAGCATGATCATAGGATTCTCTATCCTGATCAGGTCTTTAATGGGGATTCTCAGGCACTCATTCTATTCTTGCATGATCCTTGCACCACTTCTTGGTGCAACAACATTGCCCTAAGCAATGTGTTCCTTGTGCTCTCCAGTCATTTTAAAACTTTACCCTTTCTCTGCACAAGCAGAAATCATTATAGAGTATACTGGAGGACACTAACACAGACTCGATACCTTAGTCCTATGTCTCTGTAGACTCAGCAAACCTAGAGCTCTGATACCACTAAATTGTGACGATCGTCTCATGAAAATAAGATTAACTAATGCGAAAGCGTTCATCAAGCAGCGGATTAGCGAAAATCACTAAAAATTAAAACTTTTTGCAAAGAGATCCATTCATAGGAAAACCCTTTTCATTCAGAACCAAAGTAAAGCTTTACATCCTGGTTCATATATATACATCTCATGTAATTTTGCTTCTTGAGGAATGCAAACATTAACTACTCTGTCTTAACTATACACAGGTAGTATAAAACCCTCGAGGCATTAAGCCAAAATCTCGAGATCAATAACTTCTACTCCAAGGACCAGAGAGTACAGAGATGACACATAGGACTTCTATATACATCTGAACATGACATGACAGTCAATGTCTCCACCTGAGACTTTACTGTTGTCCCTGCTACTGCTGATGTCCTTCACCTCCTGAAGGATTCCTGTCTCCTCGTCCGCGTCCACCTAAAAATGTGGTTCCCACGGGGGTGAGACAATTATAAAAATTACCCCAGCGAGAGATATAACTCTCCGCCAGAAACATTATTATTGCAACTTAATAAGATAAATGTGAATAGGGAAATCATATTTATTTGATAGCAGATATTTTGATGTCTAACATATTAAATCATTATTCTATATCAAAAGCATTGCAACTGTAACTTGATAGAATAAACATGTTACTATTCCTTTAATGAATATGAAGAACATGTATAACATCTATTCAAACTACAGAATCATTATCACTGCATTAACTCTCTTCAGGCTTAGATCATATGACTAAAGCCTGGCATTATCATTGTGGAGTCATGGCCCATAGCCATACTCTTTTCACAAGGTGTTGGGATCTTAATCCCTCATTTCAACATTGGGGCTTCTCATCCGTTCTCAATTTCAATACCATAACCATGAAATCTTGGGTATTCAAACCCTTTGTTCATCACTTGAGCACTATTACCTCTTTCTCAGGTAACTAACACCTTTAGGTCATTTGACCAAGGTAAGTATGATACTTGCTACACAAGCATCCATCATGGCACTTGATGCACATTAATTCTCTTGCCACCTCTTACCAGGCACAAGGTATATTATGGCACACAAGGCCCAATTAATAATTCAAACTAATAATACATCATAGCTCATACCTGGCTATGTTCATCATCTCATAATACCTGCATGGTTAGCACATATAATAGCAGTACATCAATTATCTATCAATACCATGCAAAAACAATGTATTAATAATTCAAGGGTATTACCCTTAATCCTTTATCAGGATTTGGGTTTCCATCACACATGGCTCATCAGAACACTATACATCTTGTCACCTTTCACTAGGCAACAACTTTATTCACATGGCTCACAAAACCATTCACATCTTGTCACCTCTCACTAGGCAACAACTTTATTCACATGGCGCACAAGGCCTTTCACATCTTGTCACCTCTCACTAGGCAACAACTTTATTCACATGGCGCACAAGGCCATTCACATCTTGTCACCTCTCACTAGGAAACAACTTAAAACAAAGGCTTACAAGCCCAACTCATCTTGTTACTTCTTTCTCAGTAACAAAAACATAATGGCACATATGGCCAATCAATTCTTATCAAATAAACATCATAGATCATACCTGGCTATGATCATCACCTCATGAGACCTGCATGATTGTCACACATGATAATAGACTTATCAAGTTCACAACACATCATGCAATACAGGGTAACACCACTATTCCCTTACCAGGGTTAGGGTTTACCATCAATTAGGCTTTCTTTCACATATCATTACCCTTCATTAAGAATAGGGTTTTCCATTATTAACCATTTAGGTTTTCAAGATCATATTATCAATGATCAAACCCTAGTTCATTGCTCCCCACATCTAGGAGCCAACATTTATACAATAAGTATTCAATCATACTTATTTATTCTCACCAATTATCATTAAATGACTATCATCACAAGGTATGAGTATCTCTCTCATCCTTAAGTTGAGAATTAACAAAACGACCATGTTAGTTCACTTTCAATTCAGCTCTAAGTCAAGCATAGACCACCACGACCGTGCTACCTTGCACGGTCGTGCAAAGTAAAGCTACCACGGCCGTGCTACCTTGCACGGTCGTGCTGAGTAAAGTCGCCACGGCCGTGCTGCCTTGCACGGTCGTGCTACATAGGATCATCACATGAATCATATTTATATATGAATTCTATTATTTGATCCTTTCAACTTGATTAGGTCACATCAACCCTTCAATCATATGCATACAACTATGATTAACATAGGGTACCAAGTCATTGGTCCTATAAGCAATTAGGGATGCATTCCCAATTAGGGTTTCTCATGAAATCACCATCAACTAGGGTTCCACATGGATGCACCCTCAATTAGGGTTTCACTTGGAATCACCCTCAACTAGGGTTTCACATGGAATCACCCTCAACTAGGGTTTCACATTGAATCACCCTCAACTAGGGTTTCACATGGAATCACCCTCAACTAGGGTTGAATTCAATAACCCTGTCAATTAGGGTTTATGTTCATGTTTAGGGTTTCATGATCTCTTTGATCAAGGATCATAACCCTTATACACCACATGATTCATATTCATGTATGAATTCATGCTATCAGCTTCTTAACTTGATTAGGTCATATCAAACCTTCAATCAAGTACATACAAGTATGATTTACATAGTGTACCAAGTCATTGATCTTATCAGCAATTATGGTTCATCCCTTAATTGACACTAATCACTTAGGTACTATTAGGGTTTTAACCTTTGTTCCTTCATTGGTTAACATTACTAACCATCATTGGATCAATAGTACATTCATCATCACATTGGACCTCCATTACATAAGGTATCCAAAGGAATTGGGGTTTACTATTCATCCTAATTAGTGATTTCACATGTAGGCAACCTCTTAATAGGGTTATACATGAAATCGGCCTCAATTAGGGTTTACATCATGTATTGGATCCATGCATTTGCTATGCATTAATGACTAGTACCATTAAAGGTATCTCCCACCTAATCACATTAGGTTTTCAAAAAGGTTTGATCCATTGGACCTTCAATGACATAAGGTATCCAATTGAATTAGGGTTTTCAATGTTGATTCCTTCAATCATTGAATTCATGGAATCAATCATCAATTGGACCTATACCCATACTTCAATTGAGTTTAAATAGGTCAACCTTCAACTTATTTGACCCTTAATTAACCCTCAATTGGTCATCAATTAGGGTTTGATTCAATTGAATTAGGGTTTGGAATCGATGATTCAACAACACTAATCAATGTAAGACTAGTTGCTTTGAAACCATTGAACCATCATCCAAGTTGGGTATGACCTGACCCCAAACGGTCTTGAGGTCGTTTGGATGACCTCCAAACGGTCTTGAGACCGTTTGCCCATCATATCACTCAAATACAAGCCATCCAATTAAGGTTTGGATCATTGGATTGATCACCAAATCAGCATTGCATTGTATAACAGCTTGGTACCTTTAGACCTTCAAACACCTAACCATACTCAACCCTAGACCTCCAAATGGTCTTGGGTGACAACCAAACGGTCTTGAGACCGTTTGGATGACCTCAAAACGGTCTTGGGACCGTTTGCCCATCATATCACTCCAAACCAAGCAATCTAATTAGGGTTTGGTTCATTGAAGTGCTCACCAAATCAGCAATCTATTGCAGATCAACTTGATATCTTTAGACCTTCAACCACTGAACTATACTCAACCCTAGACCTCCAAACGGTCTTGGGTGACCACCAAACGGTCTTGAGACCGTTTGGATGACCTCCAAATGGTCTTTAGACCGTTTGCCCATCCAACCTTTGGACTCTAGTGAAAATTCATCATGGATTGGTCTATCGAGTTGATCAACAAATCAGCATTTAGTTGCAGTATGATTTGGTACCTTTGGACCTTCAATTGGTCAACTATACTTGACCCCAGACCTCCAAACGGTCTTGGGGTGATCCCCAAACGGTCTTGAGACCGTTTGGGTGATCCCCAAACGGTCTTGAGACCGTTTGGGCTAATCAACCCAAAATCTCAACTTAACTCATTGGAATTTCAGCACTATTTTCAATTAGGGTTTGCCTAATTGAATAGCCTTCAACTCATGATTCCTTGGGAGTTAATCCCTCAAATTCGGTGAGTAATTAGAACACATCATTAGTAACAGTAATCCCAAATGGTCAACGCTTGGTCAACGCACTCAAACGGTCTTGAGACCGTTTGCCCAAAAAGTTCAATTAAATCAGATTGAAAATCAGCACTTAATCCAATTAGGTTTCCCTAATTGATTAGGCTTCAACTCACGATTCCTTTGGATTTAATCCCTCAAACTTGGAGGGTTATTAATAAACATAATTATGAACAGGAATTCCAAATGGTCAATGCTTGGTCAACCATCTCAAACGGTCTTGAAACTGTTTGCTCCCAAACGGTTTCAAACCGTTTGCCCTTAAACGGTTTGCTGAAACCGCATAGCCAATCAAATTAAAACGATTTGGAGTAGCTATCAAAACGGTTTTGCTTGGTAATTTTCCTTGGATAATCATATAGGATGATGTCATCATCCCCTTCCTTAGAACAACCAAGAACAGCAACCGTTCTTGATGGAAATTGCAGCAAAGAAACAAGAGTGTATCAAATTGAAGAAATCAATCAACAAAGCATAGAGAATTGATGCAATAGCAATGTTTAAGGGTTTGAGTTATAAAACCCGCCTCCAATTGAGCTCCAAAGCTCCAAGCTCACGCCATTAATGGTGGATGAAGCTCTTGCAACTCCCCCTAGGCTCGTCCTCAAGCTTTTGATTGCAAAAGTTGGCTAGGGTTGAAGAGGAGATCGAAATAAGAAGGAATCCATAATTTATTTTCGATTTCCACCATGAAATCAAGGAGAACGAAGGTCAAGGGCTCACCCACAGGTTGGGGACGTTCTCCCTGCTCCTCTCTAGCTCCTTGGTCGGTTTTGCAAGCAAGGGAAAGAAGAAAATCCGAAATAGCCTTTCATTTGGCTTGAAAAAGGCACTTTTATTAGGAAATTGATGAGAGAGAAAATGCATTATTAAAATGCATTAAATTCCAAAAATATGGCCGCCTCTTCCCCCTCAAATCCCTTAAGGACGAGGCACCTTCCTTTGACTTTAATTCTCCTTCATTATCCTTGATTTAAAGAAAATCAAATTAAGCACCTTAATGCTTATTATATTAATATCCATATGTGAGTGGGTTTTCTTTTTCTTATAATAAGGTGAGTGGAATTTCACCTACTTAGGATATTTTCGTTCCTTATCTTGGCAAAGGAACGTTCATACTTATTCAAAATCAACCCAAAACATTTTGTTTGAAAGCCCTTCAATTATTTTTATTCATTTTTACCCTAAATCAAATTAGGGTTTCAATTAGGCATTAATCTTGATTATTTTAATATCAAGATTCTCCCTCCTCCAACTTAATTCAAATGAGGCACCCATCTCATTTTATTTGCTCTACATGTTTCCAAGAAACATTAGGGACCTTATTGAAGTGGTAATTTGCATATTGAACCCTAGGTTTTGGGTAAATTGCACTTTTCACCAAAACTAGGTTTTAATGCACAACACTGCTTTACAAGCTTAATCTTGGTGCCCGAGCTTGTGAAAGCCATACCACTACATCATATTCATTCTTATGATGTCTCAACATCAGAGGAACATCTTACCATGCAACATTTGCAATTTAACCCCTCAACTTGGGTAATTTGCACTTTGGTCCAAAATAAGCAAACATTGCTTCAACATTGTTCAAACAGGACCAAAATTGAAACATAAGTTTCTCATGAGCCCTAATTACTTTTCACAAGATAAGATTAAGAATCTTCTTAACCTTTTTAAGAAAAACAATCTAGGGTTAATTCATAACCCAGGTCAGGGATGTTACAGACTCAATGAAGCTTTATGGGCATACAGGACTGCATATAAAGCCCCGATTGGCGCTACACCGTTCAAGCTTGTTTATGGTAAGAGTTGCCATTTGCCGGTTGAGATGCAGCACAAGGCATTGTGGGCCTTGAAGACGATGGACTTCGATGAAGAAAAAGCTGGAATGAAAAGAAAGTTTCAATTGCATGAGCTAGAAGAAATGCGGCATGAAGCATACGAAATGTCAAAGAACTACAAGGAAAGAACCAAGTTTCTACATGACAACATCATAAAGAAGAGAGAATTTGAGCCCGGCAAATGGGTATGGCTATACAATTCAAGGATGAAGTTCTTCCCCGGAAAGCTTCGTTCTAGATGGGAAGGTCCTTACCTTGTCAAGAAGGTGTACCCATCTGGGGCAGTGATCATTTGTGCAAAAGAAGGAGCTAAGGAATTCGTTGTTAATGGGAAAAGGCTAAAACCTGTTGTTGAGGTCGGCCCGGACAAGGCCAACCAAGATTTCGATATTGTCATGCTTATAGAAGAAGAATCTGAGGAAGAAGAATGCTTGGACGAGGATGAGAAAGGGATTTACTACAAGGATCTTTTGAAGATTCCGAAAAAGTGAAAAAGTCCAACAATCAATAAGCTTGGCTGAAGGCGTTAAATTTAGCGCTGGTGGGAGGCAACCCACGTGGTTTGAGATTCTCGAACCCTTCTTTTGATACTTTAGTTTTGTTTTACACAAATACACACACGCACACTTGTGCTTGATAGTTTTGTTTTTAGTTTTGATGTAATGACAGGTTGAACAGGTTCAAGCTGAAGATTGAGGCACAGTCAGTCAGGGTGGTGGATATTCCACCAAGAAGAGATCATTCATGATGATTAAATGATGAGTTTCGAAGAGTTTTCATGAAATTTTGAGTTTTGACTTGAAGGAGAGTAGCACGGCCGTGCTGACCAAAATGGTCGTGCTGGCACCAGACCAGAACGGTCGTGCTGAAACGGAACGGCCGTGCTGATAAAGACGCATCCAACAAGTTGATTGAAGATTTTAGGCCCCTGGCAACACGGTCGTGTTGTCCAAAACGGCCGTGTTGGCATAAAACCAACACGGCCGTGCTGGCCCATATAAACCTAACATCTACCCCGACCCAACACGACCCCTTGTTCTTTTTTGCGAACCAGAACGGCCGTGCCGCGACTTCTGGCGATTAGGGAGAGTTCCCTACACCCCCAAATCACTTCCTCTTGCTCCCAAACTCCGGATTTGAGGTTCCTTTGGTCCCTAATCATTTTCCCCAACCTCTAGCTTTGATTTCCACCATTCATCACCTCTGATTCCTCCAGCTACACAAAAATTCTGCCCCATCAGCCCAGAGCTACGTTTTTCTAGAGCTAGCTTCGTCCTTCGTCAAAGAATCTTGCAATCATGAAGGGCATGGGCAAAGAAACCAAGAAATGGGTAGAGAAGACCACAAGCATCCTCACTGGTGGCAAAAGAAGATCCAAATGAGCAGCCAGTTCACAGCAGTCCGGTAGTGCCGCCTCACCATCCAATTCAATTTCGCGTTCCTTTGGACGGTCGGCGTCGATGAGCACCTCTCGACTACACTCTCCCTCCAGCGAGCACTTCTCGGATCCAAGATACAACAACATGGGGGAAGAGGAGGAGGAAGAAGAAGAAGAGCTGGAGAATCTGGTGGATTCTATAGAAGTCACTGCACCGACTCGTGAACGAAGGGCTAAGAAAACTAATGAAGCTTCGTCCTCACGCCTACCACCACGACCAACTCCAGCAAGGCATTTGACATCATCTTCCTGACCCAGTGGAAGCAATGAAAGAGTTCCCTTGAACTTGGACACAAGTTTGGGGTCACATACATATCAAGAAGTAGTGGATGATACTGAGAGTGAGGAATTGGAGGATGAACCAGTGGATATCCTATCAAGGCTAGAGGAGGACAAACTCAAATGGGTGGGAAAGCAACCACAAGGAACCACTTATGGCAGAGGAATCGCAAGAAGCGAAGCAGTGAAACCCCTTCACCCCGAATGCCTGACAAGAAGGGTGATTGCCACTAGATATGCATGTGTGCCCACAATGGAAGCCTTAGGTGTCAATTTCAGTTTTGGTTTTCATCTAAAACGATGTGGATTGTACGATATTTTAACTAAGGTCGAAGAAGCATACTTGGAAATCACTCGTGAGTTCTTCGCAACCTTAGAGAAGGTTCAATATCGGGGAGAGGATGCTATTAGGTTCAAATTAAACGGCTCAACACATGTCCTCAACGCATCTCAGATCAATGCAATCTTTTCCCCCAACCCAGAAATGGCAAGGAAATTCGACGGGGGAAGATTTGATAAGAATGGTAAGGCAGATTACGCCATGATGTGGAAGACGCTCACAGGAGAATCTACCTTCTCTTCAGGGAAATCTAAAATGAGCAAGATCCACAACCCACTCTTGAGATATTTGCAAAAAATGTTGGAAAATACCGTGTTTGGTCGCTATGATAATCAAAGATCAGGCACCCAAAAAGACCTTTTTCTCATGGCTACAGTTGTAAGCGAGGGGTTTGTGAACGTGGGTGCCATGGTTGTTGATCACGTGAAGACAATCCCATCCAAAAGTAAAAACCCATTCATCATGGGAGGTATTGTCACCACTTTGGTGAGGGCGTTGGGATGCAATCTGGAAGGGCTCACCAAAGTAGATGGAAACAAATATGTGGACCTAAACTATCTTGTGAGGTCACAGACGATATCCCTCAAGGATGACAAAAAAAATTTATGTGTTGAACCCCGGCTACCCTGGTATCACTTTGGAACTTCCTTACCATGCCCCCCTTTTGCTCAAGGATGCAGGGCCTGTGGATGATTTTCTCAATCAGTTATCACGCTATGAGGAAGACACCCCTAGAGAGGGATACAGAGCACCAATTGTAGACTTACCTGATGAAGAGGGGGAAACCAATGTGCCAGAACAGCAATGATCTTTGGAGCATCCACACCGCACAAGACCGAGAATGGAAGAGTTTGAGGCGCAACCACCTCCGAAAAATGCATATGATATGGCATCCATCCATGCACAGTTGGAAGGGATTCGGAAAATGCAACATGACATGTGGTTGGATCAGCAGCAGATGCATCACCAAATCAACCACATGTATCAGTACCAGCATGCGCAGACACAAAGAAACCCCCAATGGGGGGAGGATTTCTGGGGGTCAATTGCTAGCTACCAGGAGACATACCCGCCTCCACAGGCAGAGTACTAGGGCCACTACTACCAGTAGCCTCCTCCACACTCTGGCCCGTCGCAGGACCCCACACCACCACAACCCTGACTTCTACCCTATCATCCCTTAGCTTTAGTTTCATGCTGGGGACAACATGGTTCAAAATTTTGGGGTGGTAGGGCGGCAAGTCCTCTGTTTTCAGCTTATTTTGACAGTTGCCTGTTCCACCCGATCATTGTTTGTTTGATGTTTTACCCACCTAGTATAGATTGTCTTTTGCTTGCATCTTTGCATGACATGTAGTTGATTTCTGCATTTTTGAGTAATTTTTCAAAATTTTTGCTTCTTCATACCATGCATTTCATTCTCATGTAGTTTCGATAATTTCTTGTGCATGTTAAGTAGGATTTGCTTCTTTATGTCTTTAAAATTCCCTAAAGTAGGTTTAGATGTGATTTAGTGCAAATTGGCACCATTTTGGCCAATTTTGCCCAGATTTGAATATTCTTGCTCTGATAAGATGTTTTGACTTAATCTCCAATGTTTGAAATGAAAAGGTTTACTCTTGTGACAAATGCATGCTACATTCATAGATCTTATTGATATATGGTATTGTTTGTGACTTTTTACATGTGAACCACATCTCTTAAGTCTGTGAATGCTTTGGTTGAATCATGAATTGAGCAAGCGACAAACGCTTAAAGCCAATGGAATCACTTGGTAGAAATATGAATATTGTGTTAATTCTATCATGTGATGTGATATTACTTGGTGAAGTGTTGAATTAGCTTTTATGCAGGGAATCATATCTTGAAAACTACACTGATGACCCCTCTTTGATCCGACTATTCTTCCACTATCTTCATACCCCTCCGCCTCATAAAAAGATGCCAAAGTGCACATATTAGCTGTGGCCACCTCCAAAAGTTTGGGGTGGCCACATCTTTATCTCCCCACTTCACTCTATCCACCATATGCCCTATCTACACCAAGGGCAAAGAAAAAGAAAAAGAAAAGAAAAAATAAAATAAAAGGATGCTCCTGTTTAAGAGCATTCAAATAAAGAAAAGAAGAGTGTGTAAAAGCACCCCAAATCTTACCGCAACCCTTTCTTCTTCTTTTATACCCATTGAGCTAGAAAACATCAAATCTAGCTCACTTTACCCTTTCTACAGCCAAGCGGATCATCTAGTGTGGTTTGAAGCATAAGACCGAATGCATGAAAGTGAAACAACACTCCTAGTCACCTGTGATTAACATCAACATGAAACGGTTTACCCGGAATGACATAAAGGACATATGGACAACTTGTGTTTCTATGCTTTATATTTGAAGTTTGTATGCTCAGTGCTTAGTTCATGATTGGGTTGTGAAAGAAGGAGAGGAGAGATGTGAGACACATGCACTTAGTCATTTTCAAGACTATATATATTCAATAATCTTCTGTTGCTTTGCATTTTTCATTTGTTTTTGTTGAAAAGAACGGAAAAGAGAGATTAAGTTGGAGCATACTTGAGGACAAGTATGTTTTAAGTTTGGGGTGGTGATGCAGCCCTATTTTAGGGCTCCATCCTGTGCCATTTTGTATTTAAGTTGCATCTAAACATGTTAGATTACAATTATTTTCTCCCAATATGATTATCATTGCAAATACGCTTATGGATGTTCTATGCACTGTTTTTCAGGTACTTGTACCATGCTTAGATGGACGAGAGAGAGAGAGGGAGTTCTAGGGTTCCCCCACTCAAGGAGGGACCCAAAGAAGGCCCCAAAGTCTCCCTCAACCTACCTCCAGTGGCCAAGAATCGTCTCCAAGCAAAGACATCCAAGAATTATGAAGTTTGAAGCCATGCTAGTGTTAGAAGACCCCAGCACGGCTGTGGTGCCATGGAACGGTCGTGCTGTCAATTGAGCAGAATTACAGGTTGATCGAAAAATTATTGAAGTTCAAGCAAGTCAGCCACCATGGCCGTGTTACCCAGCATGGCCGTACTACGAAGACCAGGTCAGTACGGCCGTGCTAGATGAAGATGGAACAGGCGTGCTGCTCAGAACGACCTCCTCACAACTCCGCCACCACGGCCGTGCTACCCAGCACGACCATACTACTAGCCTTCGTTTTCACCCATCAACCTGTTGAGTTAACACTTAGCCAACACGACCGTTCTCCTCCACCACGACCGTGCCCACTCCTACCCAGCACGGCCATCCTGCCCAGAACGGCCGTGCTACCACCCCAAAACCTATACAACTTTCACTGATTTTCCTATTCTACCCCTACTTAACCCTAGCTCATATATAAGCACTAGTTGCTTCTAGGGCTCGGGACAGAGCACCTCCTAGCTGACCCTAGCTGCTTCCTTTGCCTCCTTTACTCCCATCCACCTACTTCCTTGCATTTACTCCCATTTCCACCCACTTTCCACCCATTTCCACCATAGAAACCTAGTTTCTCTAGGTTTCTATCCATCCATTCCACCATTTCCATGCTTTTGGGCACCATTGGAGGAGGAGGATCGTGGCTGGAAGCAAGGAGGTGAAGAGATCAAGCTTCAACAAGCATCCATGGCGTTTCCTACTCTCTTTCCCTTCTCCTTTGTTCCTAGTTTGATTATGTATAGCTAAGCCCCCTTGGGTGGGCTATTTGGGGCAAAAATGTGACTGTGATACCATGTTGGGGGAATATAATTTGTAATGAACATATTTCACTTCTATGATGATTGCCTTTGCTTACATCTCATTTCCCATTACTTGTGCATGTGGTTGTTGTTTAATTACATTAATTTCTTGCTTTGTGGTGCTTGAAGATATTTGTCTCTAGGGTGTTGGTTTCTATGTAGCTATCATAGGATTGGCTCCTAGGGCCTTAATTGGGATCCCTAGCTAGCCCCCTATCTTCCTACATAATCACCTTCTTCCTACATACAAATTTGAGTTCTAAGTGACTAGTATAAGTGTGATCAGTGCAATTGCCTAGGATTTCCTAAAGGCTGAGGTGGCTAGTGGCATGAGGTCAAATATCCTCATCTCTACTCCCATCCTTACCCTTGGTCCTCAATTGACTAATACCACTTATCCTAGAGACCTAGACTTGGTAAGTCCTATGAGAATTACACCTAGCCCTAGTTCTCCAACTAGTAGCATAGGGTACATCCTCATAGCACCCACCTTGTGGTTTGGTTTGGTAGTCTAGAATGAAATATGTTAATTGCTTGTTATGGTGACATCCCCCAACTAATGTCAAGGTCACATTCCCAAACAACCCACCTCCTTCATCTATCTGCTTGAAACCTTAATTGCCCTGTTTCCTTGTTAATGCTAGTGTAGTTTAATTGCTTTAGTTAACTTAGTTGATTGCCTAGTCTTGTTAGCTAGTGGTAATTTAGGTCTTTGATCTCGATCAGTGGTAAACTTAAATTCTCACTTGCTAGTTTCTTGCTTAGTCTAGTGTAGTTTTTTTTCTTGCTCTTATTTAGATAGTTTGTTAACTTAGATTGCTCATTTAGCCTTTTGATAACTTAGTTTCATATTGCTTTTCTTACTTGCTCTCTTAGCTTAATCAAAAACCAACAAACCTTTAAACCCTAAAAACCTTACTCTCCGCAATAGGAACGTAGCTTACGCCTTCTAACTCTAGCGCCCCTTCTATCTCCGCGGATCGACCCCGCATCTTGCCTTTCGCCTATACTATAACAGTACCCCGTACACTTGCGGGGGAATTGTTTTAGTTTTAGTGATAGACACGATCTGGGACCATACAAATATCGAAAGCAAAGATCCCATCTCTCCCGTGCCTCCTGACCTCATGGATTGCACTTGTTGCAAGCCTCTAGCGGGAGCGCACCACCACCCCACCCACATTTGAGAATCAAGCGTACCCACAAATATTTAGAATAATCACAGTCAAAAAAGAGATGCCTATGGGATTCATTTAGCTTCTTGCACAAGTTGCAAATCGGCTCAACCTGCAGTTCCCACCCAATCATCCTATCTGCAATAGGAAGCCGACCCAAAATACATCTGTAGAGGGTGCAACTCCACTTGGGATTCTGCATTTTATTCCAAACAACCATGAACCAAGGAACTGGAGGCCCAACCATCCTTAGAATCTGAGTCGGAACACCACGGCACCAAAGATTTTGATTCAGCTGGTTATACTTGTGCTTAACTAATGGCCACATACTGATCATTCTACACCAGACCAGGGAAACCCCCATCACCGGCTGCACGTTGAGATTAACACCATATCTCACTCTCAACCAAGTCACCCAAGGGGAACCCAGCCTCGTAAGGAATCTGTCAATCCAGTAACCAGTAGCTTTGTCCTCCAAGTGTTGAGGAAATTTTAGCCATAGGCCTAATTTCTCAAATATTCACCTTAATTGCTTTAACTCTTGATTTGCATAGCTCATTGATTCTTTCCTTAAGTTTGACAATTGGTTTAAGGTTTTGCGCTTATTCATAGTTTAGAATGCATTTTTCTTGCATCTACCTAACAAACACGGTTATGTCATTCTTGGTAGTACCACTCTAAAATATCATTAGAGAGCCTTAAGGAATCCTTACGAGACCTATGTAGCTATCCTCGTAGAAGGGTTGGTTCGAGCACACTATGAGGAGATTGTCTTAATGCTTTGGGCCAACAAGCTCATATTATAAGGATTTTTACTTGTTACATGGATCAGCCCGGTGTAGATCAGGATGCTCAAAACTCATTAGGGTCTTTATTTTTGGTCTAGGATCTAAATAAGTGGGAGGCATATTGTTTCTAATTGGTTTACTTGAATAGATGATGAATACTTATTTCTCTCCTTCATTGCCCGACTGATTCCCTAAGCGACAACACATCAACACTCAATGTTTGGGTTCAAACCCACCTGAGTAATGTTGAGTTTCATTGAATCCACTTACACTTGCATGGATGCTCTTTGGTCTTACTTTAGCAAGGATTGCTTGAATGGTGGGGGTTTGTTATGAAATAACATTAGTTCGGAGATTTGTATTTGTAAACTATTTTCCTAACCTTAGCATTATTTTGGAAGTTATCTTTTGTTCTTTGAGTTTAGTCTTGCTTGAGGATAAGGAAAGATTGAATATTGTGGTGTTTGATAATACCAAAATTCAGGCATTTACCCTAAGTATTGATATATATTTTGTTGCTATTATAACCTTAATATTCCCAAAATAATTCTAGATGCATTACTGTTTGCTGTTTATATCCATCTGAAGATATAATTCCTCAACTAGACAATTTTGGGACTTCAGGGACCAAACCAAAGAAATGATTGATTGTCCTAATTCAGATCAACAAAACGACTCAATTTCCCAGAGATAGGGTAGAGTTCATCCCCTTTTTTTAGAAGACCACTCTATCAAACCCTTTTCTGTAGGGAAAAATGGTTATAAATATGGCATCAAAAACTCAAAATTTCTTGCCATATTCCTCAATTACTAGTGGATCACTTCAATAATTATGAATGGCATGGAAGGTTGCAAGGAATATACCTAATCTTGGAGAAAGTCCAACAAAAATCCTTATAGCAACGTGGTTCTTTCTCAAGAAACACCCAGACGGTTGTCAAAGGTGGACAAATTGTGTAGCACCATAAACAGAAATTGACGACCTCCTTCTAGAATGGTGTAAACACCTCACTCCTCTACGTTGTCTATCTAACCACCGTCAACGCCTATTGTTCTTCAAGAACTGATGGGAAGGAGTTATCCCTCATGTCGTCAACATTCTAGCATCTACTTTCTCACATTTAGCTATCTCTCCCTTTTATAGGTAAGATGTCTATGGCTCTCACATTACCATAACAATGTGACTACGAGACTTATACTAAGAGACTTGGCCACCCCCATTATATAGGAGTCGATGGGTCAGGGTTTCCACACCCACGGACCTAACGAGATAGATTCTAGGACTTTTCGGCTACTGCAAACCATGAGTTAGTCCAATGGACTCCTAGTTGGTCGGCTGGCACCCTAGTCAGTCAACTAGAACATCTAGTCGGCCAATTGGATTTTTATCCTATTTGCAAACATATTGGCTTTCAACATGACAATCAATGCACAACATGATGTCAGCATCAATCCTTGATTTAGTCTTAGTAATCATCCAGTCAGTCGGCTGCACTTTTCAGTCGGTTGAGTGGACTCTCCAGTCGGTTGACTCACATTCCTAATCAATTGAATCACATTCCCAGTCATGCAACAATCAATCAATGTTGTTTACAATTCAGTAATCAATGCAAATTTTATTCATGAATAAACTCCTATTCCAGGTGCATTCTAATTATGTGACCCTATAGGTTCTAAATTACATTGGCAGTGAGTGTCCATTACTAGATTATGACATCACAAACAATGAGTGGTATCTAGAAACATGTCATATCTACCCAAGTAATCAAAAAGTTGGAGAACAACTTAAACCTACAATTTGTGACCATTGTTATAGAGATCATATAGTTCCTTTATCTCTGATATCCAGATTGAACTTGAGGCATGGAATAGTCATCCTCTTAATATTCAATCCATGTTCCTTGAACTACAATAGACTACTGAGATGCATGTGAGCTCACACATCACATTGATTCACATGAGCATGGCCAAATGTTTCTCAGTTTCACTTATCAAGTGGTCAGGATATCAACTCCAGAAGGAGGGACAAATCCCATCTATGTCACTCACAATCAATCCCATATGTCACAACATACTCGAACATTACCTGTATGGTAAGCCTTATTTAAGGTCACGTGGGATGGTAACAAAACATATCGACCAACATGTAATGTGTGTAGTGAATTCAAGTCTAAGAACCACAATCACCACTTTCACTATGAGAGATGATTGTGACTATCATTCAATGGTTTCCATATATCACACCCAAGGTGGGTCTATCTGATACATTGTTCTCTAATAAGTACCTATGTGTTCATCTTTATATTTCAAATGAGATTTTATCATCAGTCAGCACACATTCCAGTCTTGTGTATTATTGTTGTCTATATTACTTCCAAACAAATATCCAACTAGGGACATAATATAATGTATATGCTATTATCATACATATATGTTCAAGTAATATCATTTTGTTAGACATTTATCATGTTATTATCATCATCTCATAAATAAACAAACATATAGATGACATATTTCCTTTATTATTAATCAAATCTATTACATGATGATCATCACATGACTATCTATCAAAAATACCAATGGACTCCCACTCCCACTTAGAGCCAATCACCCATGAATTTAATCCCAAGTGATCTAACATGACCATCATGCTTCTACTGTGAATCTGCTTCTGTCAAGGGATCAACAAAATTTCTTTCTATTTGTACTATGGAAATATTCACATATCCTTGTTGTATGATCTCTTGTATGAGATGGAACCGTCATTGTATGTGCTTGGAACACTTATGTGATCTAGGTTCCTTATCTTGTGCAATAGCTCCATTGTTGTCACAATACAACTCTACTCATTACTAATGCTTGGAACCACCCCAAGTTCAATGATGAACTCCTTGATTCAAATAGATTCCTTTGTTGCATTGAAGGTAGCAATGTACTCAAACTCTGTTATAGAATTAGCAAATGTTTCTTGCTTAACACTCTTCTATCTTACAACTCCATTTTTTAGGCAAAACGCAAATCCAAATTGTGATCTAAAGTCATCTTTGTCAATTTAGAAGCTTGTGTTGGTGTAATTCTTTACAACCAACTCTTCCTCATCTAGTAGACAAGGATACGGTCCTTAGTTTCTTCTCAAGCACTTAAGTATGTTCTTTATGATAGTCTAGTGACTTTCACTGATATATGACTAATATAGCCTCATCATGCTCATGGCATACGAACATCGGGGTGAGTATACAACATTGCATACATGATAGATCCAACTACATATGCATATGGAATCTTACTCATGCGTCCTTGTTCTTCACAAGATTTGGGACATTAATCTATATAGATACTAACACCATGATACATGGGTAAGTTTCCTCTCTTTCAGTTGACGTTGTCCATGTTGAACCTTTTTAGCACTTTATCAATATGTGTGCTCTAACTTAGGCCTAGAATCCTTCTAGGTATATTTCGCATAGATCTTCATTTTTAAGATATAGGATGCTTTGCCGAAGTCCTTCATAGAGAATGTATTTCCCAACCAGGTTTTCTCCATTTGTAAGGTAAGGATGCCATTGCCAATCAATAGTATGACATCGACATACAATATAATGAATTGAATCACGCTCCAAATGTCCTTCCTCTAAACTCAGTGTTCATCTTCATTTTGACTAAAGCCAAACTCTTTGATTGTTTTATCAAATTCAAGACTCTAGATCTAAGATGCTTGCTTCAATCCATAGGCTGACCTTTATATCTTATAGACTTTAATGGATTTCTATTGGATTTATAAAACCCTCGGGTTGTGTCATGTGAACATCCTTAAGTAGATTCCTGATAAGGAATGTGGTTTTAACATCTATCTGCCAAATCTCATAATCATACTAAGTTGCAATGGCAAGCATGATCATGATGGATTTAACCATGGCAACTAGAGAAAAGATGTTATAACTTGGATTCTTGTATGAATTTACACAAATATTTGAATTGAAATAATGGATTGTTAAGGACAAACTAAAAAAGTTTGTTCTTTTCTCTGTCTTGTTTTAAAAACATGGATTTAGAATGCACTTTATCCTTTGAAAAGTGATTTCATGTGTTTTACTATTCTCAATAATCCATTAATAATAATTGTCTAAATAAAGAGTGGAATATTCAATAACAAAGGAATTTGCAAGACTAATGGACAATTTGTGTTAAATGATAAATCATTTAGAAAACTATAGAAGAGATATATTGAACATAATTAATGGGCATATTTTTATCCTAACTTCCATCCAAAAAAAATTGGTATCAAAATAGGATTGGTTGCAAACATTGGATGGAAAAAGAGATATCATATGCCTTAAATAAATGAAATAAACCAATTGCTTAAGAGTCAAGAAAAGTACTTTTAATTATCGTATACAGGTCTCAAACTTTGCCCAAGTCAAGATTTAATTATTAAAATCCTTCCTTTAAAATTTGGATATTTTAGATAAAATAGGAGAGAGATATGAATTAATTAAGTTCCCTAATGTGAAACGGATTATTGATTAATATATGAAATGTCACATATTAATCAGATTTGGAAAATCATTGGGTTTGGCCCTTTAATAGTCATGCGACATATTGGCTATTGGATCAAAGATCTGACGACTTGTTGGTCATCATCTACCCCAAGTCAGAATAGGAAACTAGGGACGATGTTGTCGATTTCTCCTTTCACATTTATCTCCTTGCTTGATCAATTTGAATGCTTGAAAACTTTCCCATTGCACTCATAGAATGATCTTGAATCTTTTCCCTCTTTGAAAAGCAATTACAACTTTCCACAATATCAGGTTGTGAAGACTCCCAACCCTTCACAGTCATGGCTATATAAGGGGATGGCATCCCTCCACAAGGCCAGGCATCTCATGGACCATGTGTGACTCGAGGATTGTTCCTTTACTTTCAATTTCACCTCTAATCATGACCTTCACCTCTCACCTCTTCTCTATGTGTTTCCAGATAACCTCCTCTTACTTCACACAAATAACATCTCTTATGAGAAACTAAGAACCACCATCAAGTTCAGTGGAGCAGGCCGAACGTGGTAGTACCCTTTCTTTCCACTCATGAGCCACATAGCCCTGATTCAACCATTGAGTTGACTCACCCAAAGACTACCCGCGAGCAAGTAGGGGTTGAAGATGACCGAGAAGGAAAGGTCTTCTTTGCTCTACATCCTCTACTATGAGGTAAGGGGTTTTCCATACTTTTCATCTTTCTTTCTCACTTAGCCACAAGACTATGGGCCACTGACATGGCGCGAGCTGATCGGCTTGGTCGGAGCCAGGGGCCCGCATCCTTTACCCACTTAGCCATGTACGTGGCATGATCTAATTGGTCTAGAAAGGATTAATTTACAAAAAATCTAGTTTTAAATTGGTAAGTCCAAACCTATAATATATATATATATATATATATATATATATACATATATATATATATATCTGTGTGTGTGTGATTTGATCAAAAAAATATGAGAAATTAAAAAAAAATTGGTTACATGGTCTAATTCCCACTCAAATTAAAAAAGTACTTAAATATGCAGTCTTTAATGTAATTTAATACATATAAACCCTGATTTCATAAGATTAATGAAATTAATTAGTATAAATTGATTAATTCTAATCTTTTTGGATAAAAAGAGTATCTTGTATCTAATCTAGGAATAAAAGTTCACACGTTGGAAAAATTAGGGTTTCTTAAGATAACAAAACCATAATATGTGATAATTAGGGTTTAGGAAGCCTAATCCTGATGAAACTCTAAATGACCCTAAAACCCTAACTTAGAGCCTAAGTCACTCCCTATAATATTTTGTGAACACAATACTATACTTGGTTGTTATACGTTCATTACAGGGTGATTGATTGATTGGTTACATCTACTCTTGATTTCTTGGAAGTTAAATCATCTCTGAGGAAAGGTACATGGTTATTCCCATAAAAACTCATTTTATCAACTCTTGTGGTTTTTCGAAGTTTATTGAATGAATTCTAATTAACATGTTGGTTTTTTATTTACTTCTAGTGATCTATAATGCCTATATGAGTGTCACTTTATATAAACATAACTTTCTCAAGCCCATGAATTTATCTCTGAATGAATGCATGCATGTAAGTTATACAATTTACCCTCAGAGAGTGGGTTGGACATTGAAATATTCCTAGCGAGTATGATACTATGAATACCCCCACTGAGTGAGTATAACTAGAGATTTCCCTCAATGAGTGGGTATATCATTACATACTCCCAGAGAGTGAGTATGATAGTATGAATACCCCCAATGTGGCACAATACCACCCCATTGAGAATAATCAAAACAAAAAAAAATGCGATCAATAAAGAATTAACTAGACACTAGAAAAAAGGGTAAATTAAAACTGATTTCAACATTACCACCATGTTTAGAAACATTTACATAACGGTCCAACAACCTCTACGTCATCACATATCATTTCAGGTATTTACATATTTGTTTAGTGGCATCATCCACAACCTGTATACAAAAGAGAGGTTCTGCATACACATGTCATATGCACACATTGGCACACTGCAAAAACTTGAGTCGATGTCCATATCATCTACAAAAAATCTTATGCCCAAACCATAGGGTACATGGATGACTCTAGGACTCTACAACTACTATCCAACCTTCTGCTTCTACTACTTTCCAAGTTTCTCTTCTTCAGCACCTCAATCCTAACCACATCGATGATGACCACAAAAAAAGATGTGGTGACTCACGAGGTAAGACCCATTTCCCAACAAGAGATATAAATATCAAAAATGATTATATATTATAGCAGATTTATTATGAAACAAGTTAAGTAGATTAAGAAGTTTAATCATGTTAATCTATTCAAGTAGGTTGAACAGATTAAGAAAACTAAACAGATAGGCATAGGAACATATATGACAAACATGTATATGAAGGAACAAGTAAGATTGTCACCAAATAAATAATTCATTTCTCTTACAAAATTATATAACAACTAATAATTATAAAAAACAAGGAAAGGGTCATGAACCAATGTGAATCATGTTAAACCCAAAGTAAATATACTTCACTATTGTGTTACATCTTTTACTATGCCCTGGGGAATTTGAGGTATACCACTCAAAATCTAACTTACCACCACTCAGTTGTAATTAGTTTTGTACACGATCTAGGAGAGTCGGAATCCTGAGATATTCATCCCCTCAGTCAGTAAGAGTCAAAACGTAAGTGACCTACCAGTCAAATGGCATGTAGTGGCATATAAGTTAGACTGTAAATAAGCCTAGTCCTCCATTAGTATATAGGTCACGGTACTAGTAACCAGGGTATAAAAAATCCTCTCATTCAAGGTACAAATAGAGTTGTCCTCAATCACATCATATATGTATAAGTGATAGATGTTCATAAATTGAGGAATGACCATAACCATCCTCCAAAACCTTGAGATTAGGATGACAAGGACACATAGTCACATGCAGCCTGCATGCTCAATAGTATGCTCTCCGAGCTTCCCTTAGGAATACTCGTTTCCCCATCCAACAAGTTCTAAAATTGAATGGTTCTACAATATAGGGCACTACATGATTCGGATTTTACTTGATTATTTAATATCAATTGGGTGAGTTAAGGCGGCATCAATCAATTTACAAACAAACCCTAAATGAATTCTATAAAAACATGGTGTATGTTGCAACTTCAGAAGCTATGACAAAACCACATGGTATTATTTCATTGCCATACATGGATCCATACTCATCATCATAGAATCACATGTTACAAAATCTTATCACATCAAGAAGAGGATAACACCTGAACTAGGGCATGAAACCATGTCCAAGGTCGTAAGACAATCCACATTGTTTCCTGCAAGAACATCATTATCGTTCCATGCCTCATCAAGTCCCATCATTCCATCACTATACATGTGACACATAAGTTTCATTCAACATTATTTAATATATATAATGGTCATATGATAGAAAATTAGGGTTACACCAACATATAGAGAGAAAATATTCCATCATCATACTAATCACAGGACAAGCTATGTACCATCATCATTTACTTGTATTAGGGTTAGGTTTAATAAGACAAGTTGAATTAGGGTTTTAAAATAGAAAATAAAGGTAAACCCTAATTCTTATTATATCCTTCAATCATGAATGTATAAAGTAAACCATCGTCGTCTTAGAGTCAACACAGCATGACCACCATATAGGTCATGAATCTTCATTCGACACTTAGGTTAGTGATGTCATCGACTGCCAAGAAACAAGGTGGTTGGAAACCACCAAAGATCATAAAAGTTGGCGACCACTAGGGTTGACCATTATTGGCGACCGTAGAGGTTGTTCATCTTTGGTGACCTCTACGGTTAGACACTAAAGCAACCACTAAGGTAAGCACCATTGGCAACCGATGAAACCAATGCTATTGGCGACCACTATGAATCCTATCCTTCATTGACCATTAAAGTCCCAAAACTTAGAGACAACATCACTCAGAATTCATCGAACAAACATGGAGAAAAAATCATTGGAGACCACATAAGATGCAACATCCATAGAGACCACATACATCAAATCTTAGTGACCCATCAAGTGGGAGAAATCTTGGTGACCATGAAGACACCAAAATCTCATCGACCACATGAATCCAAACAGGTTGATTATTACTAAGCATATAAAAGGTCATCAAGTTGCATCACTATAGAGAAGATCAACTAAAAACTTTAATTTAGGAAAAATCATTTGAGAAGACAAAAATAGTTTTTTTCCACTAGCTTGCAAGGAACAAAACTCTCTTCATCAAGGGATTCATGCACAAGGTTTTAGGGTTCATCCAGGATGATACTATACTAAAGAACTATAATGTAAATACAATGCCTAGGTTAAGATATCATCTTACAACTTAGAACAACATTTTAGGGCATGATCATGAGCATGTAAGGTAGAAGTAAGAAATTATAATGGAGGAAGTTATATAACTCACCTTAGAGATGATGAAGAAACTCCAACAGAATTGTATCTTGAAGGAAAGTGGGTAAAAACCCTATCTTGAGCACTCTACTTCGGCCAAGCTAGCTCCTCTACCAAAAGAAAGCAAACCCTAGGTAGAAAAGGCAAGAAAGAGAGATGTTTTCGACCACTAGCTCAAGCTCCACCATGGAACACCATGGGTTTGGCCAAGCAAAGAAAGAGAGAGAGGGTAGGGAAGTAAGGAAACAAAGAGAAAGGTAATGATATCACTAACAAAGACCAAGAAGAAGAGCAAGATAACACCAAATGATCACAAGAAGGGTAGATCCAAACCCTAGGTCCACATGCAAGGTAGATTGGCCACGTTCTCCTTCTTTTGCACCTCCTTCGACACCACACACAAAGGGGACGAGCTCTAAAAGGAGGAATAGAGAAAGAGGGTTCAAAGGGTTTGTCTGCATGAGATCGCACTAGTACAGAACTGACCTTTAGTGTCAGTTAACTAAGCCTTTTGGCGTCGATTTCAAAGTGACACCCAAGTGAGCGCTGTTAAAAGTAGAAACCTTCAGCGTCAGTTTCAACACCAACGCCATAACCCTTCCCGCCACCAATAAAATGCATCAGCAAGGGCACAATAGGTGTTAGTTTTTACAGATAACAAACATTGTATCCCTCTAAAAGACATCGGCTTTGTACTAATAACCAACGCCATAACCCTTCCCGCCACCAATGAAACATGCCAACAATGGCACAATAGGTGCTGTTTTTTACTGATAACTGACCCTATATCCTTCTAAAAGATGTCGGCTTTGTGCTAATAAATGACGCCAGAAAGGAAAAAAATCAGCCCCCAGAAAAGGAATAAAGACGTCAGTGTTATACTAATAACTGACACAATAAGGTTTTGTTGTCAGTTTTATCATAATAACCGACACCTATGTTTTGGGTTTTTTTCTTATCAGTTTGCAAGCCTACTATCTGGCTGGTCAGCAGGATGGAGAACCTGTAGTTCAGTTCTGAACTGTAGGTTTACAAAACCCTTTGATTTCATCCCACAACAGACCACAAACCTATAAAATTAACAAGGATAAACATCAATTTATGATCATGTGATTCACACATATGTATAAGCACATTTAATTCATATTATTTTTCATCACACACATGTAGAAATGAATAGTTCCATTTCAAATTTCCTCCATTTTCACACACATTTAGCAACCTACAATTCCTTTCATTTCATCACTTTTCACATTCAGACACATGTAGAAACATTCATGTATTGATCATCTTCACATTCACATATATGACAATTCAAAAAAATTCATTCACATGTCATAAAATACAAAAATAATTATGAGAGAAAAGTTTATAAATATCATTCTTTATTATTATCATCATCGTCATTATTGTCATTAGTATCCCAATCATAATAATAAATTCCCACTACTTGTAAGGCTTTAGCCCATTGTTCTCTTACATCATCTAATTCTTCCATCGTATAGGTATTATGTACATATAATAACTTTTCACCTGTAGTGAAGTCATTGGTTTTAAACACCTACAAAGAGAATGACATATATATAATTAATAATATATACTAAGATTGATATATGTCATATTATCTAATGAGACTATATATAAAACTTGTTGTATGGTATCGATTTCCATTGCAGCGTGTTTGATAATTAGGTCCATATATCGCATCACATAGTATGCACATGCCCATCTTTTATCTTGTTTAGCACATTATAAATTGAAACATACAAAATGTTCAAAATACAAACAAGCACAGTTCACATAAATAATATATACATTGGAGTCTGGAAATTACTTTCACATTCTCCCAAATTAGTAATTATTTCATTTTCTTAGAGATGTTTCCTCCAGATTTTTTGAATTCTCTTAAAGCCCTACATGTTAATGTAACACATTAAATTGCATAATCAAATAGTAATGTAATAACATATGTTAACAGATATAAAAATATGAAATATTTCTCACGTGCCTAATGGCCTTTTCATTGGGTGTCCATATAATGTGTCAAATTCCTTCCCCGCAGGATCTAGATAATTAACAGTGATCATCTTGGGGACAATAACCAGTAACTCCCAATGCCTACCACTAAAGGTAAGAAAGTTAAAAATTATTAACTCAAAATCCATAATAAAAATGTAATTTTCTTAAGTCCAAATTATAAGCAAAGTAGACTTACTCAACATTGAATGGAGCTATTATCACCGTCTTTTTTTTGTACCAAAATATTTAAAAGCAGCAGAGCAGTATGAGGTAACTGATGAAGGGTCTTTATCTACAAGACTGATCAAAAATGGAACTAGAAATCCCACATGGGAAAAAAAATCTTTACAAATCGTGTGTAAGTAGCTGCAAAACATGTATTATGTATGCATTAATATATAAGAAACCAGATCACCGTATATAAAACAAGGTATATGGATGTATAAACAAGATCTCACCATATCCATAGCTCTATCATAGATGTATTCAGCCAATCATAATGAAGCAACTCTAAAATATCTTGTATAAATATATTGTTATCGTATGATTCACCTACAGCGTCCTCCGGAATAGAACATTTATAGGACAATTTGGGTTATGTTCACCTATCCATACTGCCATACTCATTTACGATGCAATTTTCATCTAGTTCAAATATACTATGCAAAATAGAATTGCTATTAACTAGTATCCCAAAAATTAGTAATCTACAAAATAGAAATTAAAATAATAATAACTCACGCATAGTTCCTTCCATACTAAGTCTTTCTTCCCCTTAGGAACTTTATGTTAAGATTCTACATTAGGACTACAATGGCTACGAGTAAGTACCCAAATATATGAAATAATTGAGTTCCAGTTCACTCCAACTAGATTTCCTGCATGATCAAAATCCACAGCCAGTTTGGGTCCATTGCCCCTTTGTTGTAGTAACTTGTTCATCATAGTGATGCCCCTCACTTTTTCAAATTTTTTTTGCTTCTCATCAAGTGCCCCAAGTTATTCAGGGGGCACATCATCAACCTAAAATTTGACAAAATAAACACACTTACAGGATATAACTATAAATGGACATTTAGATAGAAATATAGGATATATTTTTAAAACTTACATTGTGAGGCAGTGCATTGATATCATCGCCCTCATGGTAATCATCATCACGGTCATCATGCTCATGCTCATCCATCTAAAAGTGTCATTAAAAATCAAGCATTTAGCATTTGACATAACTAGAAGATAATAAAACATTGTAAAGTTCACATTCAGAAGAAAAAAAACATATAAAAAAATATAAACATGCATGCCTCTAATATTGCGATCATTTATCAATTAACAATCATTCATCGTGATCTCCGTGCACATACAAGTCATCATTAGCTTCAATATTTGGTGGTGTTGGCAACCCAACTGAGAATGGACTGGAGTCATCATACTTATCATAGTACTCTTCTTCATCTATAGGATCTTCAATGAACTGTCTTATACCATGAAGAACAACCGATCATTTATCATTTGTAGGATCATTAATATAAAATATTTGTTTCACCTGTGATGCCAATATGAATGGTTCACCCTTCTCACCAATCTTTTCAAAGTTCACTAATGTAAAACCCAATTCATCCACTATAACTCCTTTGGTGTTATCAACCTAATTACATTTAACGAGTGGAATTCTAAAAATCTATGTAGTCAAACTCCCATATGTCTTCAAGACACCGTAATATGACATTTTAGCTTCACATGGACTCTTATCCTTAGCACTTGCAAAAAATAATGAAGATGCTTGAAGGGTGACCCCACTCTTTTGGACGACACTCTTATCATCTTGACACTTTGTGTAATATGAGAATCCATTTATGTCAAACCCTTCATAAGACATAACATTCAATTTTGGTTTAAAGGTGAGGAATTTGATAGTTTCAGTAAGATTATTTGGTGTTTGAGATAGTTCATATAAGACTTTATCATCAAACCACTTAATAAATGTTTTGTTATGCTCTCTAGCAAGCCACATTGAATTGGCTTGAGGATGTTGTCTCTTGATGAAATTGGTATGTTCCTCGATATAAACACTCACTTCATCGATGTTGTGTAAAATATACAACTGACCTTGTTCCAACTGCTCATGGCTGATTACTTTCATCCGTGATCCCAAAATTCCTTTGTCGGAATACTCTTCAATATTCTTGTCATTAATAGGAGCGTCATTACCACTTAGAAAGTCATTGCAAAAATCCATAACCTCTCTCACCACATAACCCTCAATAATACTCCCTTTAGGCTAATAATGGTTTAAAACATCACCTTTAAAAATGCTCATGTATCATTCAAAGGGATACATCCAATGCAAGAAAAATGGTCCCAACATTTTCACTTCCCTAGTCAAGTGGACAACAAGATGTACCATGATATCAAAGAACAAAGGAGGAAAATACATCTCAAGCTGACATAGGGTAACAACCACTTCTCTTTGAAATTTATCGAGAGTATCAGGGTCAATAACTTTGCTGCACAGACTATTGAAAAAGAAACAAAGTTTGGTGATTGCAAACCTTACATGCTTCGACAATATAGATTGAATTGCCACGGGTAATATTTGTTGCATTAGAGTGTGACAATAATGAGATTTAAGACCTATCAACTTCAGATCTTTCATTGATACCAATCTACAGATGTTGGATGAGTAACCATGTGGCACCTTAACATTTACCAAGCATTCACAAAAAGCTTTCTTCTCCTTTCTAGACAACGTGTAACAAGCGGGAGGTAAGTATGTTCTCCGATCGCTACTAACTGCTTATGTTAATTTTGTCCTTATTCCCATTTAACGTAGGTCCATTCTAGATTTTATCCCATCTTTAGTCTTACATGGTATATTCAACAGAGTACCAATGATGCTATCATAGACATTTTTCTCAACATGCATGACATCGATACAATGTATGACTACCAAAGAACTCCAATAAGGAAGATCCCAAAATATTGACTTCTTCTTGAATAAAGATTTTTCACTCCTGTGGCCATGGTACATTGTGATCTCTTACCAAATTCATTAGAAAAGTCTTTTACTCTATCATAAACAACCTCCCCTGGTATAGGTTTAGGTGCACTCTGTTCCTCATTTCGTCCATTGAATGCTTTGCGCAACCTATGATACAGATGAAATTTTGGAAGAAACCTTGGATGACAAAGATATACAGTCTTGCCACCATGTTTTAATCGTTTTGAATCAGTGTTCTCTTCACATATAGGACACAGTTTAGATCCTTTGACACTATATCCAGACAAATTGAGAATAATGTGACGGACATGAATAAGGAGGAGGATGCCCAGTTAGGCAAATCACATGCTACTACCTCCTGTAGTGGTGGAACCAATCCTACTCCTCTGGGTAGGAAAATAAAGAGCAGTGGGTCCAATCTGAAAAAACCAAGAAGTGCCCCTCCACAACATAGTGTGCAAACGAAATGTCTCTCTTTGTGAAGCATCATAGGTCAACACACCTTCACCCCAGAGTTTCTTTAAGTCATCAATCAAAGGTTCAAGATAAATGTTGATATCATTTCCAAGTTGTTTAGGGCCCGATATCAACAACGATAGCATAACATACTTATTTTTCATACACAACTATGGAGGAAGATTATATATAAAAAGCATAACTAGCCAAGTTCTATGTCGGCTGCTCAATGTCCTATACAGATTCATCCCATCTGTACAAATCCCAAGTCTTAGATTCCTGATTTCTTCACCAAATTTAGGGTACAATAAACCAATCGTCTTCCACTGTGGGGAATCAGACGCATGTCGTAGTATCCCATCATTATTTTTCTTAACATCTGCATGCCACCTCAAATTCTTCACATCTATCAGATTCGCAAACAAGCATTGAAATCATGATATTATAGGTAGATACCACATCACCTTGGCAGGAGAACGAGTTTTGGACTCCCCCGAAGTCGTCAATTTATACCTTGACGCACCACATTTTAGATAATCTTTCAAATCCACATAGTCCTTTTGAAATAATACATAATCATTCAGGCAAGTGTGTATCTTCTTGGCCTCCATTCCCATTGGGCACAACAATTTCTTTAACTGGTATGTTGAGATTGGCAGCTTGTTTTCTTCTGGAAGAATTTCTTTCAACAAAGACAACAATGACGTGAAGCTTTTGTCGCTCCATCTATTGTTAGCTTTCAGCTTATACAATCTCATCACAGCATTAATCTTCGTAAACTTAGTACAACTTGTGTATAATGGTGTCTCAGCATCATGCACAATGTTTCCAAACATGGGACTTTGATCTGTGTGCTCTACCCCACAACTATCCAGCATTGCATCAATGATGTCTACTGGAACTGGTTCGTTCACATCTATGTCATCGGAGACAATTTCTTCTTCCACACAAGCACTACTATCGACATCCACTAATCTTAGGTTTGAAATCTATCCATGCCAGTGCCATTCTGTATAGCCTTGTACAATCCTGTTGCACATGACATGACTTTTGATTTCATCACCAATGTTGACTTTCAAGTTGTTACCACAATGCCTACATGGATAGTAGAACCTATCTCTCGGTTGTTTCCTATGTTCCTTGGCAAATCTAATAAATTGATCAAGACCAGAAATAAACTCTGGGGTGCAGCAATTTGGAATGGACATCCATGATGTATCCATTCTATGATCAAAGAGAAAACAAGTATATATTAGGGTTTAGGATTGAAATATTAGGGTCTAGGATTAAAAGATAAAGGTTTATTGTTAAAATTTTTGGGTTTAAGGTCTTATATATAATAAATGCGTACCACCTACCCATTCTTGAACTCCTAATCTCACTAGTAAGTGTATAATGTGTATTGGGTTTTCAAGAAAATTTCGGCAACATTTCCCCACTGTTCTCCAAGTACATATGTACTTAGTGAACAAACGGAGAAATGCTATGGAAATTTTCTTGAAAACCCAATACACATTATACACTTACATCCTAAGTGAGATTAAGTGTTCAAGAACAATCCCAAACTGGGGACTATCTAAGATTTACTCCTAATGAGTAAATCTTAGACGGGTTTCTAGGCCAACAAATACATGTGTTGTCATTCCTATACCAACGATCCTAGTTTCATCATTCATATCCTAGGTTGATTTACAATATCATAATTGATTTCAACATCTCAAATATACATGCATATGTTGTCAATAAGATAATCATTAAATATAAAATGTAGGTATCCTATCATTTATAATTGATTTCAAAATATCAAACTAGCTCATGCATTATCATCATCATTCTACATCATACAATATGGATTCATAATTAAACATAAATGTAGGTATCATATCATTCATAATTGATTTCAAAATTTCAAACTAGCTCATGCATTATCATCATCATTATACATCATACAATATGGATTCATGTTCCTAACATTTATTTGCACAAACATTTATTTCATTTCAAATAGTATCAATAGAAGTGCAAAAATCATAAAATAATCCATTCATTTCATGTAATATATATTAATCATGCAAAATTATTTACATCCTACCTTCCAAGGCGATGGAGGCAGAGTAGATGGAGGAGTAGCAGTCACAGAGCAGATGGAGGACCAACAATCAGTAGAGAAGATGGAGGAGTAGCAGTCAGGCTCAGGCGGGTCTGACAAGGAAGAGGGGTAGCGGCGGCGGTGGCTCCAGTGAGGAAGAGTGGAAGCAGCGGCACAAACTCTGTCAAGTTATGTTGGCATTGACCTCCAAAGCTCTGGAGACGTTGAGTTCCAATGCTCTGGTGGCTTTGAGCACAGGCGGTGATCAACACAGCAGCTGGTGAAATCACAACGGCAACAGGTGGCAGTGGATGGAGATCGACGACGTGATGAGCAGAAGGCGGCGGCAGTTGGAGATTGGTGGCGTGACGAGTGGTAGGTGGCGGCAGATGGATATCGGCGGTGCGACAAGTGGAAATAGAATCGCTAGACCTAGCACTAGTGAAATCGCAATGAAACAGAGAATGGGGAAGAGTTTGTTTTGCGGGTGCTATTAAGTATACCATCATCATCGGTTGTTTCAGAAACCGACACCTATGTTCAATTATAGTCATCGGTTTCAACTAGAAAAACCAACTTCTATCTACATATGCCGACAAAAAAAATGTTCTTGAATTATGACCATAGTCGTCAGTTACTTGGTCAACAACTGACGCCAAATGGGCAATTTGGGGGTAAACATTTCCGTGGGGACAACACGTGAAAACACATGTACGTCGGTTATTGTAAGAAAATTGACAAAAAAATGGGGCCGGTTTCTATCTCATGAAAAGCCTTTAGTCGTCGGTTACTTGTTCAACAACCGACGTCGTATGTGAAATTTTGGAGGTAATTTTTTTGCACTGGAAAAATTGGATTTGGCGGGTGATTTTATATGTCGGTTTCTTATTGCGCAACCGACGCTAAATAAAAAGTGATACTCGTGTCCTATGAAAATCGTCTGGTCTTCACATATAGATGTCGGTTTGAGTTTACAGCTGACTTTGTAGGGTTTAGGTGTCAGTTTTTAGAATACAATCGATGCCTCAAAATGTGACGTTATACGTCATTTCTGTAGTAGTGAGAGGAGGGAGGTATATATGGCTATGGGTGAGAGGAAAGAGATAAGGGTTAGGTGTCAATCCAAGCATGACATGTGTCCTAGAAATCTCATTCACGCAAGCACCACACTCATGCATGCAACTAGGGAAACCCCACCAAGAAAAGCCATCGACCAAGATGATCCAGAAAAAAGAAAATGACCACTGAGAATCTTTGGCGATGAACTGATCAGAAAAACAAATAATCATCAACCCGAGGTGATGTTGGAGACCAAGATGAGTTCAAATCTCATCGACCGCCAACCCTAGGTGGCTATAGAGATCTTGGATACCACCAATCCTAGAGGCCACAAGAAAAACCTCATCGACTTCCAATAACAAGGACATCAAGAAAACTTATCGATCGCTAAAACTAGGTAGCTCACACTCAAGGCCAAACATCAACTTAGGGCATCCATGCAAACTCTAATCTCCACACAAGGTGTCACTACTCAAACCAAGATGAAAAAAGACAACCCAAGAACAAATATATCCAACATGATGTCAAAAAATTTGAGGCACAACAAGCATGTGAAAATTTTCAAGGAACACCCTAGATATGGGTACATTGCAATTTGATTCAAAACAAGAACATATATGCATAACTAGCACAAATAATGTCCTAACTAGGCTGAACTTGAAATTTAATCTCATCACATTATATCAAAGCATGTCACAAGGTATAATTAAGGTTTTAAGAATGTAATCATGATAATCAAGCATGTTCAACCAAAATGAAAGATCATGCATCTTACAACCATAGAACCCTAACAAGGACTTCACCCCCTAAATCCTATGCGAACAAAGATGGGTACTTCTGATAATGTCACCTTATATCTCCCATGTTCCTTCGTCCACACCATGGCGATGCCAAAAAACATTAACTAAGGCTATATCCTTATTATTCAACTTCTTCACTCTCCTATCTAGGATCGAAACAGGGCCCTCAACATACAACACATCCTCATCCAACTCAACCTCCACTGTCTATAACATCAACTCTATATCAGGGTGACACTTCATCAACATAGAGACATGGAAGACATTATGAAATTGCGCAACTATAGTTTTAACTCCAACTTGTACGTCACCTTCCCAACACATGCCACAATAGGGTAAGGTCCCATATACCTAGGATCCAACTAACCCTTCTTACCAAACCTCAACACACCCTTCCAAGGGGAAACCTTAAGATACACCTTGTCTCCAACTTGGACCTCAAAGGGTCTATGACGGTTATCAGCATATGACTTCTATATATTTGGGGTTACGTTCAACTATTCTTGTATCACTTTTATCTTCTCTATAGCATATTGTACTAACTCAAGACCAAAAATTTGACACTCACCTATCTCATATCAGTAAAGAGGTAATTGACATCGTCTCTCATGCAAAGCTTCATACGGTGCCATATCTATACTCCTCTGATAGTTGTTATTTTAGGCAAACTCTATCAAACTCATGTTCACATCCCAACTACCAAGAAACTACAGTACACAAGCTCTCAATAAATCCTCCAAATTTTGAACGGTCCTCTAAGACTGGCTATCTTTCTATGGATGAAAGGTTGTATTAAACCTCATATATGTCCCCATAGTTGTATGCAGATGTTCCCAAAAATGAATCGTAAAATGCGGACCTTTGACAGATATTATGGCACTAGAATACCATGAAGATGGACGATCTCATGAACATATACATGTGCCAACTTCTCATTTCTATACATTGTCTTGATTGGCAAGAAGTGAGCTAACTTGGTCAACCTATCAACTATCACAAAAAAGGAATCATGACCTTTGGCTATCCTAGGAATATCAACAACAAACTCCATGGTAATATGATCACATTTCCACTAGGATATCAACAAAGGTTGTAACATCCATGTAGGCTTTTGATACTCTTCCTTGACCTTCTAACAAATTGGACACTTAGAAACAAACTCTTCCACATCACATTTCAAACCAGGCCACCAATATAGGTCCTTCAGGTTGTAGTACATCTTGGCACTGCCAAGATGCATCGTGTACATCGGGGAATGAGCTTCCTTAAGAACCATCTTCCTCAGACCATCAACATCTAGAACCACCATCCTGTTATGAAAGCAAATTTTCATGTAATTTGATTCATGGAAGCCATCATACTTCTTACTGGAAAACTTTGACTTGATATTTCATATCACATTATCATTCTATTTTTCATCTCTGATCTATTGAAACAAGGTGGGCTTCAGCTGAAACTATGCTAACAAGCCTACCAACAGAGAAACCTACAACTGAACGTTCATCTATCAAAGTGACACCAACATGTTCTTCTTGTGACATACCAAAGCATGTCATTATTCCTTATCCACAGATGACAAAGAAGATGACTTCCTACTCAATGCATCAACCCCCATGTTCTCCTTTCCTGGGTGGTAGTCTATTATGCAATCATAGTCTTTGATCAGTTCCATCCATCTCCTCTACCTCATATTCAACCCCTACTTTGAGAAGATATACTGAAGGTTCTTGTGGTAGGTGAAGATCTGAAACTACTTTCCATATAGATAGTGCCTCCTAATCTTAATGGCATGGACCACTGTTGCAAGCTCCATATCATGTGTTATGTTGTTCTCCTCGTGTTTCTTAAGCTGTCACAAAGCAAAAAAAATCACATTCTTGTCCTGCATCAGCACACACTCCAAGACATTCTTTGAAGCATCATAAAAGACGATGTAACCTTTCCCTTTCTCTAGGATAACTAACACTAATGTACAAGTTATCTTCTCCTTCAGCAACTAGAAATAATGTTGGACACTTTTCATCCCAAACAAAAGGAATACCTTTCCTTGCCTACTTTCTTAGGGGAGATGCTACAACACTAAAGTTCTTAATGAACATCATGTAGTATCCTACCGAACCTCAAAAAATCCACACCTCCATCAAGTGTCTTGGGGTTTTCCCACTCCAACACTGATAGTACCTTCTTCGGGTCTACAGAAACACCTTTAGCATATATGATGTGACCAAGAAAAGATACTTCTATCAACTAGAGCATCACACTTGTTAAACATGACATACAGTTGGTGCTACCTCAACAACATCTACACTTGGCATAGATGTTTCTCTTGTTGTTGGCTATCCCTATAGTATATCAAGATATCATCTATGAACACAACTACAAACTGATCAAGATACAGTCTAAACACCTTGTTCATTAGGTCCATGAAAGTTGTTGGCGCATTGGTCAACCCAAATGGCATAACCACAAACTCATTGTAACCATACCTAGTCTCTAATGTAGACTTGTGTATGTCATCCACCCTAACCCTCAACTGGTGATAACCTAACCTCAGATCTATCTTCGAGAACACTGTAGAACTGCCCAACTGATCAAACAAATCATCAATCCTCGACAATGGGTACTTGTTCTTTATGGTGACCTTGTTCAACTACCGGTAGTCTATACACAACCTCATAGATTCGCCCTTCTTCTTCACAAAGAACACAGGATCACCCTAAGGGGAAGTGCTTGGTCTGATGAAACCCTTCTCTAACAACTCCTACAACTATTTCTTAAACTCCTGCATATCTACTGGTACCATAATGTACGGTGATTGTGTTATGTGTTCTATTTCAGGAACAATATTGATCTCAAAATAAACCTCTCTAGGAGGAGGAACACCAAGAAAATCTTTAGGAAAGACATCCTCAAACTCACACACTACAGGTACCTCATGGATACTAGGTGTCCTCCTTTTGTTATCCACAACATGTACCAAGAAAGCCTTGTACTTTTGTATCATCAGCCTCTCTGTTGTCATAGCCAACACGAAACACATATGAAGAATCTTCCTATCTCCTTGGAAGACCCACAAAACATCTTCACCACATAACATCACCACCTTGGAACTATAGTATAAAACAACCTTGTACTTCTCCAAGGTATCCATCCCTAGTATCACATCAAAAGCATGCATGTCAAGTGTCATAAGATCCACTTGAATGCTGCATCCTAAGAAAGACAAAACACAACATGGACACATCTCCTCCAACTCGCCAGAAGCAACAAGAAGGGTTTGTATCTGAAGACTATCTGATATACTAAAAACAAGTAGATTACAACTAATTATCACCTCTCTAGTGATAAAAGAGTGCATTGCACCTGGGTCAACCAAAACAAATATGAAAAACGAAGCAAATAAGTTAGAATGAAAAAGATACATCTGACCTTTCTGTTGGCTAAATTGGACATTCGTATAATCCCTTTTGTTTTGATGATGTCAAACATTTCATTCTTGTCGATCTAACGTGCTACTTGAGTGTTGCAGGAATAAGGTAGATGACAAATATCATGGAAGATCTATATGCTAAATTGCTTTAATTTCATGAATGTAATCAATTGTAAAACTTGTACAAGTATATAATGTACAAGTACTTAGACATCATGTAAATCAAGCGTTAGATCTTCCCTAGCCAATCACTACACATAGATAGGTCATCCCCTTCAATAGTGTTACATATGCACACTCACATACACACTTAGTACTTTAATTGAAAACATTGAAATAGGGTCAATCTCGGTCGACAAATCCTCGACCGAGACACTCTCGGTCGACAAGCTTCTCGACCGAGAAAGACCCAGGTAGCCGTTAGACACAGCTGACAAGGTAGTTGGCAGTTGGAGATGAACGTTGCAAGCACTTGATCTAGAGAGCCTGTCGGTCGACAAAACCTCGACCGAGTAGGTATCTCATTCGACAATTTCTCGACCGAGATGGTCTCTGATAGCAACTGTAGAATTAATTAACTAGTCGTTGCTAATGCAACTAACTTATACCTAACGGCTAGTTAAGCACTTAGAAACCCCTAGAAAGTGTCTAGAACGTCCTTAAGCACTTGTAGGTCATTCGTATAAATAGGACATGCCTTAGGACACCTAAACTAACTTCATTCTACACTTGAGAAATCTTTGAGCATACACTTGCATTAGCAACCTGTTTTGAGCAATTGAGCAATACTTGCAATTGGCTACTCTTCACCTTTCTCTAAATTCGTGTCCTACAGGCTAGTATCTCCTATCCACAGCAATCACACTTCCATATACATTGGTTAGGAGATCTACACGCTTGATATAGGCAAATCAAGCCTTGTGCTTTAAAGGATAAGTTGTAATTTCCATTTTCCTTTCTTGTTCACTTTCATTGCTTGTACTCTCCTTGCTACTCCTAGGTTGGAGGCTGCAGATTGGAGAGGGTCGTGATCTTCTTGGTGAAGAAGGAGGCTTTGAACTACTTCAAGAAGGCTGGTGCAATGGGAGGTTACTTCTAAGAGGAAGGCTACTTCAAGGGGGAGCTTGGAGTTACTTCAAGAAGGCTACCTCGAGTTGGTGCATCTACTTCAAAGTGAAGGTTGTTCAAAGGGGTGTAAGAAAGTATTGTATTTTGTGTAATTCCTTGTGAAGGTAATAAAATTAATACTTTCAAAATCCCGGTTGGGTAAGCAACCGGGTAGTGGACTGACTGCCTTAGTATTTGCTAAGGTAGGAACCACTATAAATCCCTTGTCTCCTTCTTACTTTTTCATTTGTGGTTGTTTGTATTAAATAATTGTTAAATTAACCTTAAAACTCTATTCACCCCCCTCTAGTGGTTTTTCAATTGGTATCAGAGCGGGATTCAAGGAACCCTAACCAAGTCTTGAAGAATGGGTGACGGGTTACTCAACAACCTCAACCTTGAAGGGACACTTGTGGCTAGACCTCCGGCATTCGATGGAACTAACTACACCTACTGGAAAAGAAGAATGAAATTTTATTTCCAAGGGATTAGTTGGGATCTATGGAGGATGGTGTCAACCCCCTATGAGCTTCCTCAAGTGGAATATGCAGCTTGGGACACCAATACGGTAAAGTCGGCTCAAATGAATGCAAAGGCTGTAAGTATTCTCTATTGTTCAATTTCAGTAGGAGAATTTAATAGGATATCAAATTGTGAAACAACCTATGAAATTTGGCATAGACTTTCCATAACTTATGAAGGGACTGTTCAAATTAAGAATTCTAAAATTGGAATGCTTAAACAAAAGTTTGAACAGTTCTGTATGGATCCGAATGAATCTATTAGTGATATGTATGCAAAATTCTCTTCTATTGTAAATGGTTTGAATGCTTTAGGTAAAGTTATTAGTGAGGAAGATCAGGTGTCAAAGATCCTTATATCACTTCCTCCCAAATACAAGCCCAAGGTGACGGCCATTGAAGAAGCAAATGACCTCACCCGACTGAGGATGGAACAACTCATTGGCAACCTAGAAGCTCATGAAGCAACCCTAGAAGAAGAAGAAAGAAGAGAACGTGAACTACAACAAGGGAAAAAGAAGGATGTGGCTCTAAAAGCTTCAAAAATTATTACACCGGAAAGTGATGAGTCAAGTGAAGAAGAAGGAGAAGAAGCCTTGATTGTCAATGGTAAGAAATATAAAAGATTTAGATCTAACAAAATTTCTAGTTATTCTTCATCTCCTCCTAGGTGTTTTGAGTGTGGAAAGAAAGGACATCTCAAAAATGAATGCCCTAAAGCAAAGAAAGGAAATAAAAGCTCACACAAAAAGAAGGGAGAAAAAGCTTATAAAGCTGCATGGGACGAGTCAAGTGAGAGTGAAAGTGGAGAAGAAAAGGTGGAATGTCTAATGGCAAGAGAAGATGATGAAGACTCTAAAGAGGTAATCCTTCTTGATCTTACTAAAGAAGAGTTAATTACTAGTCTGCAAGAAACTCATGATAAGTATGTTGATTGCAAAAAGAAACTAAAGAAGGTTACCAAAACAAATGATGAGTTATATGCTAGATTAAATGATCTCTCTTCTGAAAAGAACAACATTGATCTTGAGAATTTGTCTTTAAAAACATCTTTAAATGACTACACTACAAAGTTACTTACTCTAGAAACAAATGTTGATCTTCTTTCTCAAGAAAAGACAAATTTGTTAGCTAAACTAAATGATTTTCAGACTCAACCAATTTTATGTAACTATCTAGACTATGACAATGTTGTAAAAGAAAGAGACTCCCTATTATTTGAATTAGATCAAGCAAGAAAAGATTTACACAAGAAGATGGATGACATTGCTAAGCTACAAAGAAACCTAAATGACTTAAGAGGAAAAGACATTCTTAATAACATTCTGAAAATTTCCTCTAGTTTCAATGGAAGAAGAGGTTTAGGATATGCTCCAAAGAAAAATCAACCCAAAAGAACTAAAGCATCCAAGACTCAGACTATGTTTGTACCTAAGAACACAATTCCTAGAAAAAGAAATGAAGTTGATTCTATTACTTGCCATTTTTGTCTACGTCTTGGACATTATTCATTTTCATGCCCTTATAAGACCAAGGATTCCGACTTAGTTTGGGTCTCAAAACCCCAAACTTAGTAGATTTGAATGAAATTCAGTTGAGATATGATCCAATGCTCATTTTTGCAAATTATATTGTCTTATCTCAACTTAATAAAAGGTCTCATGCATTATGGAAATTTTCTGAACTGCTGTACTGAAACAGAAACTCATTCGGTCGAAGTATTGTCGACCGACATTATAATCGGTCGAACTTTTGTCGACCGACCAGATGGCTGTAACAAATTAAAATCTACAGCAACAACCTGAGTAAATCAAAAACTTTTTCGATCGACGATTTATCGACCGAGAGAGGTGTCAGTCAAACTTTTGTCGACCGACTGAAGTTTTGAGTCAGATTTTTTTTCAGTCTGCAATTAAATGCTTCTAACCATACCGGACCATCACATGGGTACCAAAACCTACATTTTAATGCAGGATTGGGTGGTCGACAGTGGATGTTCCAAACACATGACCGGAAACAAGGATGCATTTCAAACTTTTGAAGAAAAGAAGAGTGGAATAGTCACCTTTGGAGATAATGGTAAAGGTAAAATCGTTGGAATAGGTAACATTGGTACAAACCTCGAAATAAAGAATTTTTTACTCGTTGATGGTTTGCACCATAATTTCATAAGTGTCAGTCAATTATGTGATAGTGGATATGATGTTTTATTTAACAAAAATTGCTACAAGTTATTAATAGAAAACACTACAAATGTTGTTTATGAAGGAAAACGAGTTGGAAACCTTTATCTTCTTAGACCTAACTCTATGAAATCTGTAGTAGGAAAATGCTTACTTGCAAATGAAAATTCTTTCCAACTATGGCATAAAAAGTTAGGACATGCTAGTTTACATGTTATCAAAAAGTTAGCTAAATATGATCTTGTTCGTGGTTTGCTAAATTTATATTTTGATCAAGTTGAAAATTGTGAACCATGTACCTTGGGTAAGCAAACAAAAACCTCTTTTAAACCCAAACATATACTTAGCACCTGTAGATCCTTAGAATTGATTCATATGGATTTATTTGGACCTATGAGGACACAATCTATTGGTGGCAAAAGATATTGTTTTGTTATTGTTGATGATTATAGTAGATATACATGGGTACATTTTCTTGCAACCAAAGATGACACTATACATGTCTTTATAAAATTTTGTTCCAAGGTTGAAAATATTTTACAAAACAAAATATGTACCATTAGAAGTGATCATGGTGGAGAATTTGAGAATCATTTATTTGAATAATTTTGCACATCTCAAGGATACACTCACAACTTTTCTGCTCCACACACTCCACAACAAAATGGTATAGTTGAAAGGCAAAATCGATCACTACAAGAAATGTCTAGGACTATGATGCTCGAACATAACACACCTAAAACTTTTTGGGCTGAAGCTGTAAACACCGCATGCTATGTGTTAAATAGAGTAACTGTTCACTCCTATTTGAAGAAAACACCATATGAAATAATACATAATAAGAAACCTAGAGTTGACTATTTTCATACCTTTGGATCCACATGCTATATCTTAAACACTAAAGAGGATAGAGATAAGTTTGATTCTAAATCACATAAAGCATTCTTTTTGGGATATTCTACCTCTAGCAAAGCATTTAGAGTCTACAACACTATTTCTAGAAAAGTTGAGGAATCTATTCATATTTCTTTTCATGAAGAGCCAAAATCAGAAAATCTTGAAATAGTTGATCTCACTCATCAATTCGAAAACTTATCCATACCCAATGATAGTGAGAAAAATACTACAAGCAATGACAACGCTGAAACACAACCTATACCTAGACTCATTAAGAATCATCCTCAAGAATTAATTATTGGGAATCCCAATGATAAAGTCAAAACTCATTCTTCTTTTAAGGATGTTGCAAACATGGCCTTTGTTTCTATTATTGAACCTAAGAAGGTATCTGAAGCTCTTAAAGATGACTATTGGATAATAGCAATGCAAGAAGAATTAAATCAATTCACTAAAAATGATGTATGGGATTTAGTTCCTAAACCACAAGATAAAACCATCATTGGAACTAAATGGGTTTTTAGGAATAAGCTAAATGAGGCAGGGGAAGTAATAAGGAATAAAGCTCAGTTAGTAGCACAAGGATATAATCAACAAGAAGGAATAGACTTTCATGAAACGTATGCACCAGTAGCAAGACTTGAAGCTATTAGAATGTTACTAGCTATTGCTACACATAAAAACATCAAACTCTACCAAATGGATGTAAAAAGTGCATTTCTAAACGGAATCATTCAAGAAGAAGTGTATGTTGCCCAACCACCTAGTTTTGAAATACCGGAAAAAAGTGACTATGTTTATAAACCTAAGAAAGCATTGTATGGTTTAAAACAAGCACCAAGGAACTGGTATGAAAGGCTCAAGACATATCTTTTTGATAATGGTTTTTCTATTGGAAATTCAGATTCTACTTTATTTTTCAAAACGTATACATCTGATTTTCTAGTTGTTCAAATATATGTTGATGATATTATTTTTGGAGCTTCAAATGAATCATTATGCACACAATTCAGTGAAATTATGCAAAAAGAATTTGAAATGAGCCTCATGGGTGAACTAACTTTCTTTCTTGGTTTCCAAATTAAACAAATGCCTGCTGGGATTTTTATAAGCCAAGAAAAGTATACTAAAGAACTCTTAAAACGTTTTGGGATGGATCAGTGCAAACATGCTACTACTCCTATGGCTACCTCTATTAAAATTGATAAGGATGAAAATGGGGAACCTATTGATGATTCCTTATATAGAGCCATAATTGGTAGTTTGCTTTACTTAACCGCTTCTAGACCGGACATCATGTTTTCCATTGTTCTTTGTGCTCGATTTCAATCACAACCCATGCATTCTGATTTTCAAGCAGTTAAACAGATTCTTCGATACTTAGCCGACACCACATGTTTTGTCTTATGGTACCCAAAAGGACAATCCTTGGAATTTAAAGCTTATACTGATGCTGATTATGCTGGTTGTCGACTTGACCGCAAGAGCACTAGTGGTGGTTGTTTCTTGTTAGGAAGAGCTTTAGTATCTTGGTTTAGCAAGAAACAAAACACGGTTGCCCTCTCTACAACTGAAGCTGGATATATGGCAGCCGGATCTTGTTGTGCTCAAGTGCTTTATATGCAACAAGTGTTAAACGATTATGATTTTACTCTTTCATCTACCCCTATCTTTTGTGACAACACAAGCGCTATAAACTTAGCACACAATCCTATTTTACACAGCCGAGCTAAACATATTGAAATCTGTCATCACTTTTTAAGGGATCATATCTCTAAGAATCATGTTTCTCTTCATCATGTTGATACGGAAGATCAATTGGCTGATATTTTTACAAAACCGCTTCCACTAGACCAATTCAACAAAATAAGGAAGCAACTGCTTATCACTCCTTTAGAAGATGTTTTCTTTGATATTTGTGCTTCTTAAAAATGTTCTTATTTACATCATTTTTTATTTTTAAATGGACATCTTTTTTGGATTTGATGGTACATCTAATTAAGGGGGAGTTTTCTTGTTTTTTAACGGATATCTTTTTGAAATGACAAAGGGGGAGAAAAAAAAATAAATCTTAAAACTTAGTAATTGTGCAAAACTCAATCAATGAGTTTCATAAACTCTTGGCTTTACATTGAAAGTTGCTATATTCCCTAAAGAATTGGATTTCATGTTCTATAATTCATGGGGAATAATAAGCACACATTTTATAAACAAGAGAAGAAAAAATTCACAAAGGTAATCTTCAGGTATGAAACTCACATGTTTTATATTTCCTTATTTTATATTTACAAAATGTTTGTCATCTTCAAAAGGGGGAGTTTGTTGGCTAAATTGGACATTCGTATAATCCCTTTTATTTTGATGATGGAAAACATTTCATTCTTGTCGATGTAACATGCTACTTGAGTGTTGCAGGAATAAGGTGGATGACAAATATCATGGAAGATCTATATGCTAAATTGCTTTAATTTCATGAATGTAATCAATTGTAAAACTTGTACAAGTATATAATGTAAAAGTACTTAGACATCATGTAAATCAAGTGTTAGATATTCCCTAGCCAATCACTACACGTAGATAGGTCATCCCCTTCAATAGTGTCACATATGCACACTCACATACACACTTAGTACTTTAATTGAAAACATTGAAATAGGGTCAATCTCGGTCGACAAATCCTCGACCGAGACACTCTCGGTCGACAAGCTTCTCGACCGAGAAAGACCCAGGTAGCCGTTAGACACAGATGACAAGGTAGTTGGCAGTTGGAGATGAACGTTGCAAACACTTGATCTAGAGAGCCTGTCGGTCGAAAAAACCTCGACCGAGTACGTATCTCAGTCGACAATTTCTCGACCGAGATGGACTCTGACAACAACTGCAGAATTAATTAACTAGTCGTTGCTAATGCAACTAACTTATACCTAACGGCTAGTTAAGCACTTAGAAACCCCTAGAAAGTGTCTAGAACGTCCTTAAGCACGTGTAGGTCATTCCTATAAATAGGACATGCCTTAGGACACCTAAACTAACTTCATTCTACACTTGAGCAATCTTTGAGCATACACTTGCATTAGCAACCTGTTTTGAGCAATTGAGCAATACTTGCAATTGGCTACTCTTCACCGTGCTCTAAATTCGTGTCCTATACGCTAGTATCTCCTATCCACAACAATCACACTTCCATATACATTGGTTAGGAGATCTACACGCTTGATATAGGCAAATCAAGCCTTGTACTTCAAAGGATAAGTTGTAATTTCCATTTTCCTTTCTTGTTCACTTTCATTGCTTGTACTCTCCTTGCTACTCCTAGGTTGGAGGCTGCGGATTGGAGAGGTTCGTGATCTTCTTGGTGAAGAAGGAGGCTTTGAACTACTTCAAGAAGGCTGGTGCAACGAGAGGTTACTTCTAAGAGGAAGGCTACTTCAAGGGGGAGCTTGGAGTTACTTCAAGAAGGCTACCTCGAGTTGGTGCATCTACTTCAAAGTGAAGGCTGTTCAAAGGGGTGTAAGAAAGTATTGTATTTTGTGTAATTCCTTGTGAAGGTAATAAAATTAATACTTTCAAAATCCCGGTTGGGTAAGAAACCGGGTAGTGGACTGACTGCCTTAGTATTTGCTAAGGTAGGAACCACTCTAAATCCCTTGTCTCCTTCTTACTTTTTCATTTGTGGTTGTTTGTATTAAATAATTGTTAAATTAACTTTAAAACCCTATTCACCCCCCCTATAGTGGTTTTTCACTTTCATGACCTCTTGATTGACCACTCCCTCTAGATGAATCATAGCATAGAATCTATCCATCACCTATTTTCATTCATGCCCTCTATCTGTTGGCCCAGAATATCTTTCCTACAACACACGGTCATGTCTGCTACCACCACCGCTATTGAATTGTTGCTGATGGGAACCTTGTTGATTCTACCTCGACTATTGTGTCACCTCTTCATCCTTCATAGGGCACACCCAATTCGTATGCCCAACTTTCCCACACTTGTAACAAGTCTTGATATCATATTATGGCCTAGATAGCCCAGTTACTGACATAGACGATGTTCTACGTGCTCATGCTGGCAGAAAGCTATGACATCTACCCTTGCTTAGGGACCACTGTGACTGGACTTTTAATCTCAACTAAAAAAAGATGGTCTCTGTTGTGACTGTTGATACTATGACGATTAGAACTTTGGCTTCTTAAAGCCACCAGAAGATTGTCCATGAAATTGAGTTGGCCTCTTCTTAGCGCTGACTTCACGTTTCTCAATAGCATATCTCTCAATTAGCATAACTGACCCCACATAGGTAGAGAACCTCTCTCTGATCTCAAAATCACTACTAGTAGTAGACAAGTCTATACTCAAACCCTTTTCAAACCTACATATCCTCTCCTTCTCCGTCACTACCATATGAGGATAGAACCTCAAAATCTCCATAATCTTATCCTCATACTTGTTGATGGTCGTCGAGCCCTGGCGTGTCTTCTCAAACTAATCTATCTTCTTGTCCAGATATATCTCAGGGAACTATTAGCTCACAAAATCTCTCCAAAACGCTTCCCAATGAATCACAAATATGGGTCTCTTCTCCTCCATCTACGTCCCACTAGTGTCCATCATTGCTCTTCAACAAATAAATCACATGCTTCACCTTGTCCTCTTATGGGATGTTGAGGATCTTGAATGCTTTCTCAAGCTTCTTCAACCACACATCAACATCAATCGGGTCTGATGTACCCATATACTTGATTCCTCCAATATGTCTTGGGCTCTCAAACATCTTCCCATAACCCTAGGATTCTGTAGAAGGGACGGCTTCCCTAGGATGTGGTACGAGCGCTTTATCCGCTAGATGTGTAATCATTGCCATCAGTTGTCAAAACATAGACTGAAATGTTGGATTGGCCACAGTTGTCAGGTCAAAATGAGGCATCACGAGCTTCGCCTACATTGTCATTAGCACTCTCCCATCACGTGTCACCCTCCTAGCACCATTTCCTGGCATGACATAGCTACTCTCTACATTTTTCTTCGTGTTATACAAACATACCAACATAAGTATAATTTTATTATCAGATATGTTGGATTATGTTAAAATGAACAAAAAACCTAAGTCTTACGTCCTTATAGACTTAGCGAACCTAATGCTCTGATGCTAACCTACACTATGGCACAACGCCAGCCCATCAAGATTACTCAAAACAAAAAACATGTGATAAACTACTAATTAATCATACATGAGAAAAGAGGGTAAATTAAAATCGATTTCAACATTACCATCATGTTTAAAAAATATTTACATAAAGTTTCAATAACTTGTACATCATCACATATCATGTCAGGTATTACATGTCACTAGCATCAACCACAACCAATATACAAAGAAGAGGTTCCGCATATACATGTCATATACAAATATTGGTGTGCTACAAAAACTCTAGATGATGTACATATCATCTACAAAACATCCCCTTCTCAGACCTGAGAGTACATGGATGACTCGAGGACTCTACAACTACTATCCAAGTTTCTCTTCATCATCACTTCAATCCTAATCACGCCATTGACGACCACCTAAAAAGATGGGGTGAACAATGAGGTGAGACACATGTCCCAATGAGAGATATAACTCTCAATAACGATTACATATTAAAGCATATATATATATACATATATATATAAACATATATATATAATTAAATAAGTTAAGTAAATTAAGCATTTTAAGCATATGAAACTATTCAAGAAGGTTAATGTGATTAAGCAAACTAAATAGATAGGCATAGTAACATACATGATTAGAAAGTATAGGAAGGAACAGGTAAGACTATCATCTACTAAACAATTAATTTCTTTTACCGCATTGTATAACAATATGCAGTATAAGAAACAAGGAAAGGGTTATCAACCAATGTGATTCATGTTTAACCCTAAGAAAATAAACTACATGGTAGTATTATGTCTTTTATTAAGACCTGGGGACTTTGAGGTATACCACTCAAAGTCCAACTAACCACCACTTGGTCGCAATATGTTCCCTACAAGATCTAGGAGACTCGAAACCCTAAGATCTTCACCCCCTCCTTTAGTATGAGTCAAAACTATAGTCACATACCATTCAAACTACCTACCATAACATATAAGTCATACTGCAAATCATCCTAGTCCGTCCTTGGTATATATGTTACGTCAATAGTAACCAGGGTATACAAAAAACCTATCATCTGAGGTACAACCGTAACTGTCCTTAATAACATCAAATATGTACAAGTATCAGTTGTTCATAAACCGAGGAATGACCACAGCCATCCTCCAAAACCTTGAGATAAGCATGATAGAGACACACAGTCACTTGCACCCCACATAATCAACAATATTCTCTCCAAGCTTCCCTTATGAGTACTTGTTTCCCCATCCAGCATGTTTTGACACTCAATGGTCCTATGACACATGGAACTACATTATAAGGGTTTTACTTGATTAGGTAACATCAATTGGGTGAGTTAAGGTTGCATATATCAAGTTACATACAAACCCTAAATGAGCTATACAAAAACATGGTGTATGTTGCAACTTTAGAAGATATAAAATGTATAAGAAATAACTTTGATCACAAAACCACATGGTACTATTTCATTTCCATACATGTGTCCATACTCATCATCTTACCATCACATGATACAAAACCTTATCATATCATCATGAGAATAACAACTCAACTAGGGCACAAAACCATGTCCAAGGTCATAAGACCATCCACATTGTTCCCTACATGAAAGTCATTATCTTCCCATTCCTCATTAACTCCCTTCATTCCATCACCATAAATATGAAACATAAGTTTTTTTAAACATTATTTAAGAGCTATGATGGTCATATGACATCAAATTAGGGTTACAATAACATCAAGAGAGAAAGTATTCTCTCATCATACTAATCACACAAGAAGCTATGTATCATCATCACTGACTTGTATTAGGGTTAGGTTTCATAAGACAAGTTGAATCAGGGTTTTGAAATAGATAATAAAGGTAAACCCTATCCTTATCATATCCTTCAATCATAAATGTATAAATTCAACCATCATCATCATAGAGTCAACACAACATGACCATCATATAGGTCAAAAATCTTCATCAGCCACTTAGGTTAGGGATGTCATCGACCGCCAAGAAACAAGGTGGTTCAAGACTACCAAAGATAAAAAAAGTTGGCAACCAATAGGGTTCACCATTCTTTGTGACCGTTGAGGTTGGTCATCTAAAATAACCACTAGGGTTCACCATTCTTGGTGACCATTGAGGTTGGTCATCTTTGGAGACTAGTAGGGTTACCACTTCTGCAACCACTAAGGTAAGCAACATTGGCGACTAATGAAATCATCAATGTTGGTGGCCACTATGTATCCAATCCTTCATTGACCATAAAAGGTCCAAAACTCAGTGATGACATAACTCATAACTCATAGGCCAAACATGGAGCAAAAATCATTGTTGACCACATAAGATGCAACATCTTTCGCGACCACATACATCAAAACACAGTGACCCATCACGAGGGAGAAATCTTGGTGACCATGGAGAGACCTAAACTCATCAACCACATGAATCCAAATAGATCATTTATCACTAAGAATCAGAAAGGTCATCAAGTTGCATCACTAGAGAGAAGATCAACTCAAAACCCTAATTTAGCAACCATCATTTGAGAAGAAGAAAAAACAAGTTTCCACTAACGTGCAAGGACTAAAACTTTCTTCATCAAGAAGGATTCGTGCACAAGGGTGTAGGGTTCATCCAAGAGGATACTATAATAAACAACTATCATGTAAATACAAACCCTAGGTCAAGATATCATCTTCCTACTTAGAACATCATTTTAGGGCATGACCATGTGCATGCAAGGTATAAGTAAGCAATAATCTTGGAGAAAGTTAAATAAATTTCCTTATAGATGATGAAGTAACTCAAATAGCATTGTATGTTGAAAGAAAGTGGGTAAAAACACTAGTTTGAGCCTCTACTTTGGCCAAGCTAGCTCCTCTACCAAAAGAAAGCAAACCCTAGGTCGAAAAGGCATGAAAGAGAGACGTTTTCAACCATTAGATCAAGCTCCACCATGGAACACCATGGGTTAGGATAAGAAGAGAAAGAGAGAGAGAGAGAGAGTAGGGCAGCAAGGAAACAAAGATAAAGGGGAAGATTTCACTTACCAAGACCAATATGAAGAGAAAGATAGCACAAAACGATCTCACGAAGGGTAGATCCAAACCCTAGGTCCACATGAAAGGTAGATCGGTCACCTTCTCCTTCTTTGGCACCTACATATGCACCAAGCACAAAGGGTATGAGCTCTAAAAGGAGGAAGATAGAAAGAGGGTTCAAAGGGTTTGGTTGTATGAGAGGAGGGAGATATATATTTCTATGGGGGAGAGGAAAGAGAAAAGGGTTAGGTATCAATCCAAGCATGACATATGTCTAAGAAATCTCATCCATGCAAGCATCACACTTATGCATGCAACTAGGGAGACCCAATCAAGAAAACCCATTGACTAACATAAGCCAAAACAAGCAAATGTTGAGAATCTTTGGTGATTAACTGATCATAAAACTAAACGATCGCCAACCCTAGGTGATGTTGGTGACCAAGATGAGTTCAAATCCCATCAACCTCCTACCCTAGGTGGCTCTAAAGATCTTGGATACCACCAACCCTAGAGGGAATAAGAAAAACATTATTGACCACCAAGTTTAAGAACCTCAAGAAAACTTAGCATTTGCCATAACTAGGTAGCTCACACTCAAGGTCAAACATCAACTTAGGGCATCCATGCAAACCCTAATCTCCATATAAGGTGTCACCACTCAAACCTAGATGAAACAAGGATCCTAAAAGAATAAATATATCCAACATGATGTCAAAACATGTGAGGCACAACAAGAATGTGATAAATTGCAAGGAAATCCCTAGAGATGGGTAAATTGAAATTTGATCCAAAATAAGCACATATATGCATAACTAACTCAAAACAGTGTTCAAACTTGACCAAACTTAAAACTTAAGCTTGTCACATGTTATAAAAGCACATAAAATGGTTTGGTTAAGGTTTTAAGCTTGTAATTATGATAAGAAAGAAAATTCAACCAAAAAGCAAGGTTAGGGGTCTTACACCATTGTGTGGGTATACACGAAGATGAAATAAATGTGAGCTGAGAAGTTATAATAGAAATTTGAAAGTTTTATTATGTAATTGTACTTTATACGATGACTATTTATGTTGTTACATCCATATGAGAATATTTTTTTCCATCACATACTCAGTATATTTTGATGTGTTGATTGTGTTTTGTTTCATGTTGTTTTAGGTTAAACTGCAATTAACCTTAGAAGATGGACATCATTAGAAGAAGGAACCAAAATAAAGATGCTTAAATTCTACTAGAGGATTTAGATAGTAAGATTTATTTCATGTTGCAAACATTAGTTTTACATTCCATGTAACTCCCAAAAGGCGATTTTATCTGTGTATTGTTATTAAACTCTTTTTTGTTCAATGAAATTTTTAATTATTATTGGTCAATTGCTAAACCTTGATCCTATAAATATGATAATATCTCCTTCCCACTCAGCCCATGTTAATTAGGAAAAACACTGGAGGGGGTTGTTACAAAAGGTTTGGTCATAGTCAACACCTTGAACTTGTTTGAAACCCTTTGCAACCAATTGACCATTATAGGTTTGTACATTACCATCCTTGTTCGTCTTCTTATTGAAGACCCATTTGCAGCCTATGTGTTTTACCCCTTCAGGTGGATCCACCAAGGTCCATACCTTGTTGGTATACATGGATTCCATCTCAGTTCTCATGGCCTCAAGCCACTCATCACACTTTGGTCCCAATTTAGCTTCTAGGTAGGTATTTTTCTCATGATAAATAACCAACACATTGCCTTCTTGAGTAACAAGATACATGAATCTTTCAGAATCAAGGCATTTCTTACTAGATATATTAGGTTTCAGTGTTACATGAGGAACTTAACATTCCACAATAGTTTGTGACTCTTAATGTTTATTTTGTACCTTTATAGGTTTAATGATTTCTTGTTGGTTTTGAACCTCTTCAAGTTCTACTTTCCTCCCAATGATTCCTTTAGAAATCAATTCTTTTTCTAAATATAGCATTACTGACAACAAACACTTTGTTGTTAGATGGAGTATAATAGTATAGTTCTTTGATTTCTCTAGGACATCCAACAAATTAACATTTATCCGATTTGGGTCCACGATTTTTAGGAAACTAATTTCTAACATAACATTCACATCCTCAAATCTTCATAAAAGACATATTGGGACGTTTCCAATACCATATCTCATGTGATGTCTTTTGAACCAATTTAGATGGCATGTGGTTAAGTGTAAACACTATAGTTTCTAGAGAATATCCGTAGAAGGTAGTTAGAAGGCTACCAAAACTCATCATTGATCGTACCATATCTAAAATTTGTGGTATCTTCTTTTTGATATGCCATTATGTTGTGGTGTTCTTGGTGGAGTCTGTTGTGATACAATACCACAACCTCATAGAAGGTCCTCAAACTCTTGTCTTCAGTTTTCTCCACCTTGATTAGAGAGAAGTGCATGAATACTTCTACCAAGTTATTTATATACTTCATTCATGAAAACTTTGAACTTTTCAAGGGTTTTTGACTTATATTTCATCATGTGTACATAGACATACCTATTGAAGTCATTATTGAAGGTAATGAAGTACTGATTACTGCCTCTTGCATTTGTTCTAAAAGGGCCACATACATCAGTATGTATGATTCCTAATAGATCACTTTCTCTCTCATTATTAACAGCAAAAGGAGCTTTTGTCATTTTACCCAACAAACAAGACTGTATGTCTCTATTGATTCAACATCAAATGAGTCTAGATAACCATCTTTATGGAGTCTAGAAATGTGTGTCTCATTGATGCGTCATAGACAGAAATGTCGAAGGTACATTCTGTTTGAGTTATAAAGTTTTAAACTTTTGGTATTTATGATATAAAGATTTTTCTCTACATCTAATTAGTAAAGGCCATAGGACATTGGGGAAATGCCTTAAAGATATCATCTTTAGAAATAGAACATCAACAATTTTGTATATGAAATTTGAATCCATTCTTGTCCATTCAAGATATAGAAATGATGTTTCTATTAATGATAGGTACAAAATAGTACTTATCTAACTCTACTACAAGCCAACTAGAAAGAGATAAATGATAGGTTCCAACTATAGTGGCAGAAAATCTTTATCCATTCGCAACTCGCAATTCAACCTCACCCTTTTTTAAAGGTTTATGTTGTTTTTTATCTTGCATGTTTGAAGATATGTTAGATCTACATCCAGTATCTAGTACCCAAGATGAATAACTAGACATATTTATCTCAATAGTGTATATACCAAAAGTCAAGGTCTCTATCCCCTTCTTCTTCTTTCTTGGTATATCCAGGTAAAGAGGGAAATTCCTTTTGAAGTGTACAACCTCGGGACAATGGTGACAATTGACTTCCTTATTCACCCCTCCCTTTTCTATGAGTGTAGAAGACTTATGTTTTTAGCTAGATTTCAAACTCTTCTCAGCCTTGCCTTGGCCCTTGGACTTCACTTTCCCTCTGTTGATCATCATAGATTTGGGCTTTTTCTTCTTCATTTGTGATTCAATCGTTCTCAAGGGCCAACAAATTATGACAAAAACTTATCAAAATTGTTCCTGTTGTAGTTCATGAAAAATTGGTTGTATGATTCTGGAAGTCATTGCATAATCACATTTGTGGTTGTTGGTCCAAGGGAAATCCCAGTCTTGCTAGGTTTGCCACATACCCTATCAACTTGAGCACATGGGGCACCACTGGTTCTCCTTTGGCTATATTGCACTTGAACAATGCCTTTGAGAAATTATACCTCTCTTTTCTTTCCTGATCTTGGTACACATTCTTATGAAGTGTAACCCTCTCAAGAAAATACATATTCTCATGTTGTCCTGTAACTCATAGTTTATTGAGGATAACATCAAGCATTTGATATCTATGACATCTTTAGAGTTCTTCTTGTAAGCATCCCTGGCAGCCTTAGATCTGGTGGGAGTAGGCTCATCTGGTTTTGGTGTCTCAAGGACATAGAGCTTGCACTCTTGTGTGAGAACAATCCTCAATGTCCTAAACCAATCATGGAAGTTATTCTCATTCAACTTGTCCTTTCCAAGGATTGATTGAAAGGAAAACATCTTGTTGTTTGACATTTGTTTCTATAAGAGAAATTTACAATTGTCAAAACCCTTTTGATTTGATTTGATTAAAAATAATATTGATGATATTAATTTGTCATTTAATTAATATCATTCCAACTATTTTATTCAAACTAAGAGCCCTCACTTATCACTCCAAAAGATTGCAGTGTACAACCTTATAGTGAGACAAGATATAAAATAATTAAGTTGTTACCCATCCAATGTCAGCATCCATAACTGATTATTAAGGTAGGGAGCATTTGCCAATTGCAACTTATGCAATTCTTGGATAGATGATATGTAGAACTACTTGTCATGTTGCATCTGTATGCTTCTAGGAACTTGATCCCATTAAGTTCACCTAGTTAAGCCTAACCCAAGAGCCAAAACGATAGCAATGCACCATGCTTGACAAGCCCACATAACTACCATCACAATTCCACGATATAGATGGATCGTCAAGCTTGGCGTGCCCATGCTTGGTCGATTAAGATTTTCATGTGTGCTTCTTATGGAAAGAATCTAAGACTTAATACTTGATTGAGGGGTTTTTTTATATATAAATACATATGCATATGGTATCACCAAATACTAATAAAATATATCATATACATAATATATCCACATATGAAACATGAAATCATAAAATATGAGCAATGGTTATGGACATATTGATGAAATTCTTTAGAGAGACAGGGAATTTCTATCCACCTTAGGTTAAACATCACATATTACAACCAAAACCTTTGTTTTAAACAAGCCAGTTAGTCAATTGGACTCTTCTAGTCAATTGACATGTCTGCCTATCGATTGATTTGCCTCTGTCAGTTAGTCAACTTGCTACTCCAGCCAGTTGATTGGGGCTCCAGTTGACTGATTCCCTCCTTCAATCTATATCCATTTCTCTCCAGTCAAATGACTCGCCTGGTGTAGAGCATCTTCTCTTTTGCCAAAATAGAAATTAAAACTATCCTATTAAAGTATTACATTGTACATGTGAAACCACAACTTACATTTTAGAGGAGTATAAGGAGGACAACATTAATTTAAATTTGGAGAAAGAGAGAGAGAGAGAGGCTCAGTATGCAAACTAAATATAAAACAACAGAAAATAAACCATCCAACCATGCACATATTTTGGGGTATTGGCCATAACCACATTTACATGCACCATCAAAACCAATTTTAGGGCTACATGTGTAAATTGAATTTTATATCATATCATATATAGGGTTTATGGGGCATTCCCTAGCGTATATGGTATTTCATCAGATATGCATAGTAATCAATCAAATATTTGCATCACATGTAATAAATAAATGATAATACCAAAAATTGATCATATCAATTAAATCCCAAAACAAAATAAATTGACAGACCCACCACTATAGGGAAATATGTTGACAGAGATGGCAGCATAAACTAAAATTTCTTAAAATGTTTCTTGTATACCAGTAGAATATGAAAATATATATGAATGGAAAGGAAGATTGCAAGATATATACCTGGTCCTACAGAAAGTCCAGAGAAAATCCTTGTAGAGACACATTTCTTTCTCCAACAATACCCGAACAGTTGTCAGCGACAACCACCTAGAATAGCACCACAAATGGTAGCTGACGATGTCCTCCTAGTGTGGTAAAAACATCCTCCATGCCTCTACATAGTCAACATGGACCAACAAGAAGTCCTTTCATTCTTCTAGAGAAGATGGGAAGGAGTTGTCCCTCGTGTTGTCAATGTGCTAGAATTGACTTTTTCCCCTTTTGGGTATCTCTCCCTTTTATAGGTAAGATGCCTCTGGTTCTCAAAATAACACAATGTTGATATTAGGATATTTGTACTGAGAGCCTTGTCCATCCCCCACCCCTTTATATAGGAGTGGATGGGTTAGGGTCATACTAATGGACTTTTGACTATTGTAAATCATAAGTCAATCAACTAGACTCCCAGTTGGCCGATTGGAATATTTTCCTATTTGGAAACATATTGTCTTTCAATGTGACAATCAATGCACAATATTATGTCATCATCATTCCTTGATCCAGTCTTACTAATCATTTAGTTGGTCGACTGGAATTCTCAATTGGTCGACCGGGTACTCCAGTCAGTCGAATCACATTCCCTGTCAGTTGACTCACATTCCCAGTCATCTAATGTTGCTTAAGTTAGTTACCCAAACACTTTAGTAATGAAGTCAGCCCTTATTCATGAGTAAACTCTTATTCCAAGTGCATCCTATGTGTGGGAACCTATATGTCCCAAATTACATTGATAGTGAATATCCATAATTAGATTATGACATCACAAACAATATCTAGAAATACATCATTGCTACCCAAGTAATTGAAAAGTTGGAGAACAACTACAAACTACAATTTGTGATCAGTGTTATAGTTATTGTAGAGTTCCTTTGTCTCTGATATCCATATTGAACTTGAGGCATGGAATCATCATCCTCTTAACATTCAATCCATATTTCTTGAGCTAGAGCAGACTGTCTGAGATGCTTGTGAGATCACATATCACATATTGATTCACATGAGTATGGCCAAACATTTCTTAATCTTGATTATCAAGTGGTCAGTATATCAACTCTGGTAGGAGGGACAAATCCCATCTACATCACTCGCACTCAATCCCATGTGTCACTACATACCCAAACATCACATATATGGTAACTCATATTCAAGGTCACAGTGAATGGTCTCAAATTACATTGAACAACATGTTATGAGTGTGTGACTTCATATATAAGAACTAGAATCACCACTATCACTATGAGAGTTGATTTTGACTACCATTCAATGATTTCCATGTATCATATGAAGGTGTGTCTATCTGATACATTGTTTTCTAACAAGTATTTATGTGTTTGTCTTGAAATAACATATCATTTCAAATGACACTTTTCATCTAGTCAACACACATTCTAGTATTATGTATTATTTATTTCTATATTATTTCCAAAATAATATTTTACCTAGAACATAATAGGAATGTATATACTCTTATCATATATATGATCTCATTGTTCATGTCCTCATTTAGAAGACATATATCATCAAGTAGTATCATTCTTTTAGACATCTATAATGGTATAACAACATCTCATAATTAAATAAACATGTAGGTGAAAGATTGCCTTTATTATTAATCAAATCTACTACATGATGCCTCATTACAATCATGGTATGATTGGATCTCTAGGCATACATACCAACAGTTTTCCCATCAGGAGGCAGTCAAAGATACCTAAGACTAAAGATCAACCTGGAATGCTATCCCCAAATGCCAACCCTAAAGATTAGTACTGGCACAGAATATCATCAACCGCCCATTGATGATTGGAAACTGAGTCGTGTTTAGCCCAACTGACTCAATCTGGTTCTTGTCGCCTTTTAACCCTTTATCCATTGGAAGGATCCCTGAATGCCACCTATAATGGGATTCTCTAACAAAAATTGTGAAGGACCACTCTGACAGTGAACTTTGATAAAAGCCCCCAACAGAAGCCCAACCCCACAAACCCAACACCATGAAACCAACTCAGTTTCACCCAAATCGAGTTGATTTCACCCCCCATTTTATAGACTTTTCACCTACCATTATATATACCCTTCATTTTCCTATGTCATCTTTCATCAATTTCCACCATCTTCCAACTCCAGCCATTCACACTATATTCTATTTGAAGAAGAATCAAGGAGAAACAATGCCAAGAGTCTAGAAAATCAAGGAGGACAATCTCAAGGAAAAGATCCATCCCATCAACTCACTTTTGTAGAAAAACACTCAGAGACTCTGTCGACACCTTTTTACCGCTAGAAGGCACTCAAAGAAGGCTAAGACCAACAATCAACCTCAATGGTCATCCCCAACATTTAGTCAGTACGATGGAGCATAACATCAACCACTCGTCGATGACTAAAAACCAAGTTGAGTGCAACCAAACTGACTCTTTATGGTTCTCGTCACATGTTGACCCTTTATTCTGTCGTGAGGCTCCCTAATGGCCAACTCCAACACACCTTTCCAATGAAAAAATCTGAAAGAACACTCCACCCTAGTGGAATCTCATGATAGAAGCCCAACATTGCTAACCCAATAGCATAAAACTAACTCAGTTTCACCCCAACTGTGTCTGATTCATCCCCATTTTATAGACATTTTGCCTACCATTATATTTTTCCTAATTGGCCACTAGGGTAGGGGTTCCACACTATTTTAGTGGTTCCATATTTTTTGTTTCCAAACATATTTTTTAGAGCTCAAAGAACTGAGAGGGTGGAAGATCTCACAATTGCATCCACTCCCACTGGTTGGATTCCATCTATCATTGACCTCTACCGTTTTACTTCCATTTTGATCATCTTCCACCTCCAACAATTCGCATGGCTTACTGTCTTTGATGTACCAAAGTGAAATAAGGCCAAGGAGCCCATAAGATCAAAGAGGACTAGCTCAAGGATGAGGTCTAACACATATGGAGGCCAAGGAAAGAGATCCACCCATCCTCCATGGGCTAAATATCTTCTTCCTCCTCTTTTCTTCTATAGGTCTCCTTTTTTTTGTACAAACAATGTATTTTCATCTTTTTTCGATTCCAACTATGTGTGTCTATGGTTAGTTGAGCTCCCTCTTGGATATGTAGGCCATTTTAAGAATGTTTATGTACTTTAACACTATGCAAGTAGTTAATGTTCAGATATAGTATGTTTACATTCTATCTTCTCAATTTGGTTATGATAGTTGTTTTGGTTGATCTCTTTCCATCTTGAACTACCATTTTTGCTAACATCAAAATATTAATGGTAACAATGGGTATAGGAGGTAGGTTAAAGTAGAATCTAAGAGGACAAAATATAAGGGAGGATCTTCCTAGAATCTAAGGCAAGAGAGATCTGACCCCACATATAGGAATGACTCAGTTTCCCTAAAATTGTTGTTGTTTCACTACATCAAGATTCTTGGCAAATCCTTTTCTATTCCTAATGCTTTGGACCATTTTGGATCCGAGAGGAAATTCAAAATATTCAGGGTTTTTGGTTTGTGATCCTTGAGAGAGGACCTGGACCATTGATGGGTTTTAGTCACACTACACGCGAGCATGTGGGATGAGCCTCACAGGAGTAGCTATACCATGATACATTCTAGGTTGAATGTCAGCTACTTGGTAGGGAATTTGAGGGTTGTCTATGCCTGAGAACTAGGTGCATATATTACCCAATTTGTAGTTACATAGCCAGAAACTCCTTCTCCAAATGAGTAGGATTTGATAGATTCTATTTTCTTTATGTTGCTTTGTTTTTCTTTGTTCTATTTTGCTAGGCTCGTTCTAGTTCTAAACAATTCACAACTTCTTTAGTAGGGTGGCACAGATCCATGTAACAAAAAGTAATGGTAGCTAGGTGGCATAACTTCCATATCTCACTGCTCCAGTAACATTAGTGTAAATATAGTAAATGGGGAAGAAGAGGAGAAAAACTACCAACCTTGCTTCACATGATCGTGTCTAAATGATGGTTGGATGGTTGGACCCATCTCCATGCTATATGAATATGAATATATCTGGTGGTTGTCATTATGCTAGGATTAAGATGATTAAATTTGGTGGCTTCATCTTCCTATTATTGACAGCTTTCACATAATGGTGTGGTAATTGTTTTCCATCATGTAGTTGCACACTGGTTTTCAATCGTGAGTCTCTCCAATCAGATGCTACCATCCATTATATACTTTGTATATGACATAATGGGGTGGTTAGTATGCTTAAATGTTGTAAATCTTTTTATAGTGCTTGTCAATTTTGGGGTGTGTGAAAGACACACTCACCCATTCTGCCTAGAATGAAAAGTTGGTTACATGAGTTGGTGGTGCTTCTCCAGTAGTTCCATTGATCGTAAACTAGAACAATTTCTTTTAGTGGTTAGGAAACTGCCATATTTGAAATTGCAGAGAACATCTTCATGCAATAGCACACATTAACCCTATTCTCGCCCCATGATGTTGTTGGTGGGAGTGATGCAACTCGGTACAATCGAGAATGATGTAGACAAAAATGTGAAAGAAAAAGTAAAAGAAGAAGTTAGAGAGATGTTTAAGGAGCCCTCAACATTTTGAATTTGTTGAAATATATATATATATATATACATATGTATATATAGAGGTCAGATCTTTCCACAAATAATATACATATTGCAAAACACTAAAATACATTTATGTCGAACTAGTAAATCATATGTGCTTGTGCACATGCAAGAAGAATGAAATATATTTTATTTGGATACTTCTTGTAGATATATTTATAAAACAATTTTGATATTTTCTATAGATTAGATATGTATTTATAGATCACATTATTTTCGTATATGTGTGTGTTTATCTGGTGTTACTTTGACACAAGATAAATTGATATATAGATATATACTCAGACATAAAGAATTACAATATTCTTTTATACTATTATTGAATGAGAGAATATGAAAGAAAATTAATTAGAGGGAAAACAAAATTATTGTTTTTATTTTTTTTAGAATTCAAATACTTCATATATCATAGTATATGTCAAGTATACCAATGAGTTTATAATTCATTTCATAAATAAACCGCTTTCTATTAGTTGTCATCAATCAAAAAGCTCAAATTAAACATAAAATTGTTAGAATTCATTAAATGTTAATCACAAAATATATGTGTAATTATATTTAGAACAACCATAGAACATATCAAACATTATGTTTAACACTAAAATGCATTGATCCTTATAGTTCTTTGAAGACCAAGTGTTTTTACCAATCTCAGTGCTCATTTTTTGCTCTGACATTTGTATTGATGTAGCATGTATGAAAACATTTCATTATTGTTGGAAGAAATAAAAACAAATCTCCAACATTGAGAATATATTGTTTACCCCTAAAAATGATGTTAACTAAACAACATGACTAAGATAGGGTTTGATTTTCTCTTTTAATCTTCCCATGGAATGATAGTCCTATGGGTTGTTGATAATATGAACATATGGCAATTCATGGATGTGTGAAGCCTATTCTAAAAATATTGAAACACTTGCAAACTAATATGTTATTATCACATACTTATTCACTACATTTTAAGATATCACATAAATATTTAGGGATGATATAAAGTATTATAAATAAAGCATAGTTCTCAAGTAGAAAATTATATCTATCTAAAAATAAAATAAGTAAGTCTAATATGAAAATAGAAGCTCCAGTATATTAAAAGGCTTCTCCTGTAAAACTCATTGAGCTTCTAGGTGTCATGTGAAAGCATGTTTACAACAATTTAAGAAGCAGTAAGCATTGAAATAAAATAATGAAGATATTTTGACATTCCAAGTTTATGCTTTCAACCCAATTTTTATTAAAGTCACACATTAAGTTTCACAAATAAACTTGTTGATTAAAATAAATGGGATCTATTGAGAGGGGAAAACAAAAAAAGGGAAAATGTGTCATCTTTTTCACATGGAAAAATTGATCAACTATCAAAACACTACTTCCTTAGTCCTATGGTGTTGCGTCAACAAACAATGCCAATGATTTTCCATCACTTAGTAGACAAAAAAAGATACTAGCATTCCCACATTAGATGTTCAACATTGTTGAAGATAACATGGAGTGTGGCATTAAAGCATCCACCTAAACTTCTAAAGAATGGAAAAAATATGCTATTTTTTGGGTAAGTTAGGAGGCAATTTTATTCACCCCGCCCTCATCTTGTAGGGAAAATAGAAAGAGGTACTACATTTTTATAGAACGTAAACTTGGTAGGACTCCTACCATTACAAGAGGGTGAAGGATGATCCATGCGATCGAGGGGAGGATCTACATAAAACAAATCCTCCTTAAAGGTTTTTTGGTGGTGTTTAGCAAGAGCATCCACCATAGCATTGGTTGTCCTCTTGATCTTCACAATCTTAAAATCTTGGCATTGCTGTCAAATTTGATCGATTCTATTCAACCAATCTTTCAATCTCAGGTTCAGTAAACCCTCTTCTTCCACAGCTTCAATTGGTTTCTTGCTATTACTTTTTATCCTCACTTTCAAATAGTTCATCCTTTTGGTCAGGATTATAGCAAGCAGATGCACTGTATATTTGTCATTTTCACATGCTATTTTTATATTTATTTTTGTGCACTTACTATTGATTTTTATATTAATTTGTGCATGATTTATTAATATTAACCTATGTTACTCAATTGCTTCAAATAAGCATAATTTTAATGTTTTTGAATGATTTATTATATTTCAAGTACTTATGTACATTTTTGTGCAATTTCAAGTATCACAAGCATCTCATAGACTCAGTACTATCGACTTTTCATCAGAGACAGAGCAGATTCAACTCCCAGACTTGGTACAACTGAGTCCAAAAGTCAGTTTTACCGAGTCTGCCCAATCAGGCAGTCTAGAAAATCAAGTTTAATCCAACATTTGAGGAATTATTTCACCCTAAGTCATTTCTATGACTTGAGGGGAGTTCGTCCATACCTAAAAATCACATTGTATTCCATTGTAAAATGGCAACGACACGGGAGAGGAGAATGAGGAGAATAACCGCACGTTCAGGAGATTCCAGGCACATTTAGTGAGCAGAATTTGCGGATTATGGATCCATTCTTCGGCATGGTGCGTCCTAATCATGTTTCTCTAGGGGGTTCATCGGTTTTCTATTTTCTCCACATTCTTCCTTCTTCCTAGCATGTTTTTATCCATGGAAACCATGAGGGGCTAATCCCTGTGTTCTTTAGGACTCAGGAGTTTCCCGGTTGTACACTGTATATGGATCTTTTACATTAGTATATTGTTTTCTCCTTATTCTTGGGCATCTTGCTATGAAGTCATATTGAATTGTCTATGATGCACACCGTAGGTGATTAATTAGATCCTTAATAACTTCAGGAGGAGGATTAAGGATTGGAAATCCATAGTAACACATGTTTTATATCACCCTTTGGGAAAGGTGGCTTACGAACTTGAAGAGATTACCTAGAGATTATTTGTGAATCACCTAACTAATCAACCAATTACTATGGAAATGGGATTGGCATTAGCATAGGTAGTGAACTACACTATGGGAGTGGGTAGTTCTTGCTATAGGCTCTTTATCCAGGAGTGGGAGGAAAATATATTAATCTTATATTAAAATAGTAGTGTCAATCATGGTGAAACCATAGTCCTAGAGAATTTCTTCTCATTGTGATCATAAACCATTAAATTAGTTGTCTTCTTGCAATTAGTTAAATAACTCTCAAATAAATTTTTTTAAGCTTAGTTGATCGAAAGCAGTTAGTAGTAGTTTCTTGAATGACATTTTCCTGTGTTTGATATCCGGGCCTCTTAGTCTTGTATTACTTTGACGCGTATGCTTGCGTTTTACACGTATAGTTTAGTCATGTCAAGTTTTTGGTACTGTTGCTGGGGAAATGACATATTCAACAACTACAAGTGTTGTAATTGGCCACTCTAGGCCACCTATATTTTTTTAATATTTTATTCTTTCCAAAGTTGAATTGCAAATATTTTCTTAATTCAATCACTAGTATCTCATTCTCACATTGAATTTACAAATTTCAGGTACTAGTGCACTATTCAAACATGAACCACTGATTATACTCCCACAACAAATCCACAACCAGAAGATATGGGTGACACAGAAGAAGAACAAACTTTCTGGGGGAAGATCAAGACATCATCCTCAACAGCTCAGCTCAGGCCAATCAAGCGACAATCTATAAATGTGGGAAGCTACATGATTGATCCTGGTTTGGTGGTGCTAGTCAAACAATAGGCTTTCCATGGCCACAGTATTCAAGATCCAATGACTCACATCAGCAATTTCGTTGAAAGTTGTGCTGAAGAATCTAAAGTCATCTCTGCATTGAATGAGAAGCTTGACCTCATCACCATGAAGTTGTGCCAGAAGGATGTAACATCATATGGAGGTGAAGAAGAGAGTTGTATGTATATGTACTAGCAGTACTAGTTGTAACATCCCTGACCTGGGTTATGAATTAAACCTAGATTGTTTTACTTAATAAGGTTAAGTAGATTCTTAATCTTATCTTGTGAAAAGTAATTAGGGCTCATGAAAAACTTATGTTTCAATTTTGGTCCTGTTTGAACAATGTTGAAGCAATGTTTGCTTATTTTGGACCAAAGTGCAAATTACCCAAGTTGAGGGGTTAAATTGCAAATGTTGCATGGTAAGATGTTCCTATGATGTTGAGACATCATAAGAATGAATATGATGTAGTGTTATGGCTTTCACAAGCTTGGGCACCAAGATTAAGCTTGTAAAGCTGTGTTGTGCATTAAAACCTAGTTTTGGTGAAAAGTGCAATTTACCCAAAACCTAGGGTTCAATATGCAAATTACCTCTTCAATAAGGTCCCTAATGTTTCTTGGAATCATATAGAGCAAATAAAATGAGATGGGTGCCTCATTTGAATTAAGTTGGAGGAGAGAGAATCTTGATATTAAAATAATCAAGATTAATGCCTAATTGAAACCCTAATTTGATTTAGGGCAAAAATGAATAAAAATAATTGAAGGACTTTCAACCAAAATGTTTTGGGTTGATTTTGAATAAGGATGAACGTTCCTTTGTCAATATAAGGAACGAAAATATCCTAAGTAGGTGAAATTCCACTCACCTTATTATAAGAAAAAGAAAACCCACTCACATATGGATATTAATATAATAAGCATTAAGGTGCTTAATTTGATTTTCTTTAAATCAAGGATAATGAAGGAGAATTAAAGGCAAAGTAAGGTGCCTCGTATCTATGGAGTTGAGGGGGAAGAGGCGGCCAAGTTATTTTTGGAATTTAATGCATTTTAATAATGCATTTTCTCTCTCATCAATTTCCTTATAAAAGTGCCTTTTTCAAGCCAAATGAAAGGCTATTTCGGATTTTCTTCTTTCCTTTGCTTGCAAAACCGACCAAGGAGCTAGGGAGGAGAAGGAGGATGCCTCCCAACCTGTTGGTAAGCTCTGGACCTTCGTTCTCCTTGATTCCATGGTGGAAATCAAAAATAAATTATGGATTCCTTCTTATTTCGATCTCCTCTTCAACCCTAGCCAACTTTTGCAATCAAAAGCTTGAGGACGAGCCTAGGGGGAGTTGCTAGAGCTTCATCCACCATTAATGGCGTGATCTTGGAGATTTGGAGCTCAATTGGAGGTGGGTTTTATAACTCAAACCCTTAAACATTGCTATTGCATCAATTCTCTATGCTTTGTTGATTGATTTCTTCAATTTGATGCACTCTTGTTGCTTTCTGCAATTTCCATCAAGAACGGTTGCTTTTCTTGGTTGTTCGAAGGAAGGGGATGCTTACATCATCCTAGATGCTTATCCAAAGAAAATTACCAAGAAAAACCGTTTTGATAGCTACTCCAAATCGTTTTAATTTGATTGGCTATGCGGTTTCAGCAAACCGTTTAAGGGCAAACGGTTTGAGACCGTTTGGGAGAAAACGGTCTCAAGACCGTTTGAGATGGTTGACCAAGCATTTACCGTTTGGGAATTTTGTTCCTAATTATGTAGGCTGATAACCCTCCAAATTTGATGGATTAACTCCAAAGGAATCGAGAGTTGAAGGCCAATCAATTAGGCAATCGAATTGAATTATGTGCTGATTTTCAATCTGATTAACTTGACCTGGTTGGGAAAACGGTTTCAAGACCGTTTGAGATGGTTGACCAAGCGTTTACCGTATGGGATTCCTGTTCATAAGTATGTTTATTAATAACCCTCCAAATTTGAGGGATTAAATCCAAAGGAATCGTGAGTTGAAGCCTAATCAATTAGGGAAACCTAATTGGATTAAGTGCTGATTTTCAATCTGATTTAATTAAATGTTTTGGGCAAACGGTCTCAAGACCGTTTGGGTGCGTTGACCAAGCGTTGACCGTTTGGGATTACTGTTCCTTATGATGTGATATAATGACTCACCAAATTTTATGTATTAATTCCAAACGCGTCATGAGTTGAAGGCTAATCAATTGGGCTAACCCTAATTGAAATCAGTGCTGAAATCACAATGAGCTAATTTGAGATTTTGGGTTGATTAGCCCAAACGGTCTCAAGACCGTTTGGGGGATCATCCAAACGGTCTCAAGACCGTTTGGGGTCACCTCAAGACCGTTTGGAGGTCTGGGGTCAAGTATATTTGACCAATTGAAGGTCCAAAGGTACCAAATCATACTGCAACTAAATGCTGATTTGTTGATCAACTCGATAGACCAATCCATGATTAAATTTCACTAGAGTCCAAAGGTTGGATGGGCAAACGGTCTCAAGACCGTTTGGAGGTCATCCAAACGACCTCAAGACCGTTTTGTGGTCACCCAAGACCGTTTGGAGGTCTAGGGTTGAGTATAGTTCAGTGGTTGAAGGTCTAAAGATATCAAGTTGATCTACAATAGATTGCTGATTTGGTGAGCACTTCAATGATCCAAACCTTAATTGGATGGCTGGGATTTGAGTGATATGATGGGAAAACGGTCTCAAGACCGTTTGGAGGTCATCCAAACGACCTCAAGACCGTTTGGTGGTCACCCAAGACCGTTTGGAGGTCTAGGGTTGAGTATGGTTAGGTGTTTGAAGGTCTAAAGGTACCAAGCTGTTATACAATGCAATGCTGATTTGGTGATCAATCCAATGATCCAAACCTTAATTGGATGGCTTGGATTTGAGTGATATGATTGGTAAACGGTCTCAAGACCGTTTGGAGGTCATCCAAACGACCTCAAGACCGTTTGGGGTCAGGTCATACCCAATTTGGATGATGGTTCAATGGTTTCAATGCAACTAGTTCTGCATTGATTAGTGTTGAAGGATCATCGATTCCAAGCCCTAATTCAATTGAATCAAACCCTAATTGATGATCAATTGAGGGTCAATTGAGGGTAAAATCAGTTGTAGGTTGACCTATTAAACTCAATTGAAGTATGAGTATAGGTCCAATTGATGATTGGTTCCATGAATTCAATGATTGAAGGAATCAACATTGGAAACCCAAATTCAATTGGATACCTCATGTTATTGAAGGTCCAATGGATCAAACCTTTTTGAAAACCTAATGTGATTAGGTGGGAGATACCTTTAATGGTACTAGTGATTAATGCATAACAAATGCATGGATCCAATACATGATGTAAACCCTAATTGAGGCTGATTCTATGTATAACCCTAATAAGAGGTTGACTACATGTGAAATCACTAATTAGGATGAATAGTAAACCCTAGCTGAGGGTGCATCCATGTGGAACCCTAGTTGAGGGTGATTCCAAGTGAAACCCTAATTGAGGGTGCATCCATGTGGAACCCTAATTGTGGGTGATTTCATGAGAAACCCTAATTGGGAATGCATCCCTAATTGCTTATAGGACCAATGACTTGGTACACTATGTTAATCATAGTTGTATGCATTTGATTGAAGGGTTGATGTGACCTAATCAAGTTGAAAGGATCAAATAATAGAATTCATATATATAAATATGATTCATGTGATGATCCTATGTAGCACGACCGTGCAAGGCAGCACGGCCGTGGCGACTTTACTCAGCACGACCGTGCAAGGTAGCACGGCCGTGGTAGCTTTACTTTGCACGACCGTGCAAGGTAGCACGGCCGTGGTGGTCTATGCTTGACTTAGAGCTGAATTGAAAGTGACCTAACATGGTCGTTTTGTTAATTCTCAACTTAAGTATGAGAGAGATACTCATACCTTGTGATGATAATCATTTAATGATAATTGATGAGAATAAATAAGTATGATTGAATACTTATGGTATAAATGTTGGCTCCTAGATGTGGGGAGCAATGAACTAGGGTTTGATCATTGATAATATGATCTTGAAAACCTAAATGGTTAATAATGGAAAACCCTATTCTTAATGAAGGGTAATGATATGTGAAAGAAAGCCTAATTGATGGTAAACCCTAACCCTGGTAAGGGAATAGTGGTGTTACCCTGTATTGCATGATGTGTTGTAAACTTGATAAGTCTATTATCATGTGTGACAATCATGCAGGTCTCATGAGTTGATGATCATAGCTAGGTATGAGCTATGATGTTTATTTGATAAGAATTGATTGGCCATATGTGCCATTATGTTTTTGTTACTGAGAAAGAAGTAACAAGATGAGTTGGGCTTGTAAGCCTTTGTTTTAAGTTTTTTCCTAGTGAGAGGTGACAAGATGTGAATGGCCTTGTGCGCCATGTGAATAAAGTTGTTGCCTAGTGAGAGGTGACAAGATGTGAATGGCCTTGTGCGCCATGTGAATAAAGTTGTTGCCTAGTGAGAGGTGACAAGATGTGAATGGCCTTGTGTGCCATGTGAATAAAGTTGTTGCCTAGTGAGAGGTGACAAGATGTGAATGGTTTTGTGAGCCATTTGAATAAAGTTGTTGCCTAGTGAAAGGTGACAATATGTACAGTGTTCTAATGAGACATGTGTGATGGAAACCCAAATCCTGGTAAAGGATTAAGGGTAATACCCTTGAATTATTAATACATTGTTTTTGCATGGTATTGATAGATAATTGATGTACTGCTATTATATGTGCTAACCATGCAGGTATTATGAGATGATGAGCATAGCCAGGTATGAGCTATGATGTATTATTAGTTTGAATTGTTAATTGGGCCTTGTGTGCCATAATATACCTTGTGCCTGGTAAGAGGTGGCAAGAGAATTAATGTGCATCAAGTGCCATGATGGATGCTTGTGTAGCAAGTATCATACTTACCTTGATCAAATGACCTAAAGGTGTTAGTTACCTGAGAAAGAGGTAATAGTGCTCAAGTGATGAACAAAGGGTTTGAATACCCAGGATTTCATGGTTATGGTATTGAAATTGAGGATGGATGAGAAGCCCCAATGTTGAAATGAGGGATTAAGATCCCAACACCTTGTGAAAAGAGTATGGCTACGGGCCATGACTCCACAATGATAATGTCAGGCTTTAGTCATATGATCTAAGCCTGAAGAGAGTTAATGCAGTGATAATGATTATGTAGTTTGAATAGATGTTATACATGTTCTTCATATTCATTAAAGGAATAGTAACATGTTTATTCTATCAAGTTACAGTTGTAATGCTTTTGATGTAGAATAATGATTTAATCTGTTAGACATCAAAATATTTGTTGTCAAATAAATATGATTTCCCTATTCACATTTATCTTATTAAGTTGCAATAATAATGTTTCTGGCGGAGAGTTATATCTCTCGCTGGGGCAATTTTTATAATTGTCTCACCCCCGTGGGAACCATATTTTTAGGTGGATGCGGACGAGGAGACAGGAATCCTTCAGGATGTGAAGGACAGCAGCAGTAGCAGGGACAGCAGTAAAGTCTCAGGTGGAGACATTGACTGTCATGTCATGTTCAGATGTATATAGAAGTCCTATGTGTCGTCTCTGTACTCTCAGGTCCTTGTAGTAGTAGTTAATGATTTCGAGATTTTGGCTTAGTGCCTCGAGGGTTTTATACTACCTGTGTACAGTTAAGACAGAGTAGTTAATGTTTGTATTCCTCGAGAAGCAAAAGTACATGAGATGTATATATATGAACCAGGATGTAAAGTTTTACTTTGGTTCTGATGAAAGAGTTTTCCTATGAATGGATCCCTTTGCAAAAAGTTTTAATTTTTAGTGATTTTCGCTAATCCGCTGCTTGATGAACGCTTCCGCATTAGTTAATCTTGTTTTCGCGAGACGGTCGTCACAATTTAGTGGTATCATAGCTCTAGGTTCACTGAGTCAACAGAGACATAGGACTAAGTTGTTGAGTCTGTGTTAGTGTCCTCCAGTATACCCTATAATGATTTCTGCTTGTGTAGAAAAAGGGTAAAGTTTAAAATGACTGGAGAACACAAGAAACACATTGCTAAAGGGCAATGTTGCTGCACCAAGAAGAGGTGTAAGGGATCAGCCGAGAATATTATGAGTGCCTGAGAATCCCCATTAAGACCTGATCAGGATAGAGAATCCTATGATCATGCTCTTGTTGGGCAAATTAGGGCAACAATAATGCATATAGGGGACTGGATACTAGCTTTACAATCTAGGTTATCAGTCCTTAATACAGAAAGTTTGAGCTTTAAAAGAGTTCCTAAATGACTTAGTCATGTTGGAACAAGGGAAAATCATGTGTGTATAATGATATGAAAAGCAAGGAATATGATAGCATGTAAGTGCATACTACTTGATCTCAGTATTTGTAAACCCTGGCCAGGTATACAACTATTGATGATAAAGTGGGTATGGAAACTCTTAGATTGTTGTCTTTTTTATTGCTCTGATCAAGTAGTCATTCTGAGACAATCTAATGAGTATCATGAAATAAGAAATATGGAATCATAAAGGAAGATGCTTTGTGCAATTCCAATAAAGGAAGATGCTTTGTGCAATTCCAATAAAGGAAGATTCTTTGTGCAATTCCAATAAAGGAAGATGCTTTGTGCAATTCCAACCCTAAACAAAAAGGGAAGAGCTATGTGTCATTCCCAATCAAAAAGGGAAGAGCTATGTGTCATTCCCAATCAAAAAGGGAAGAGCTATGTGTCATTCCCAATCAAAAAGGGAAGAGCTATGTGTCATTCCCAATCAAAAAGGGAAAGCTATGTGTCATCCCCAACAAAAAGGGAAGAGCTATGTGTCATTCCCAATCAAAAAGATAAGAGCTATGTGTCATTCCCAATCAAAAAGGGAAAGCTATGTGTCATCCCCAACAAAAAGGGAAGAGCTATGTGTCATTCCCAATCAAAAAGGGAAGAGCTATGTGTCATTCCCAATCAAAAAGGGAAAGCTATGTGTCATCCCCAACAAAAAGGGAAGAGCTATGTGTCATTCCCAATCAAAAAGGGAAAGCTATGTGTCATCCCCAACAAAACGGGAAGAGCTATGTGTCATTCCCAATAAAAAAGGGAAGAGCTATGTGTCATTCCCAATCAAAAAGGGAAAGCTATGTGTCATCCCCAACAAAAAGGGAAGAGCTATGTGTCATTCCCAATCAAAAAGGGAAAAGCTATGTGGCATTTCCAACTAATAAGAAGAACTATGTGAACAATCCCAATTACATAGAGTTTGTTAAAGGATTACTGAGTAAATTATCTTTGTTAGATATATATGTTGTTCCTTTTGATAAATATTCTTGGGTGATGATAGAAGTATGTTCTTTTATGCTTCTTCTTTCCAATAATATGGACATCATATGTTAGGGGTTTATGCTCTGCATAAACATTGGTAAGGTTGAATTAGTGAAAGGAGCCTTGTGTGGAATTACAGAATTCATGATATCTCTATGATATTAAGATGATATGTGGAGACTTGAGGGCATGATTAATGAATAATCTGTTCCTCCTTTTCCTGGGATTTTGGGGACGAAATCCTTGTTAGGGGTTTATAATTTGTAACATCCCTGACCTGGGTTATGAATTAAACCTAGATTGTTTTACTTAATAAGGTTAAGTATATTCTTAATCTTATCTTGTAAAAAGTAATTAGGGCTCATGAGAAACTTATGTTTCAATTTTGGTCCTGTTTGAACAATGTTGAAGCAATGTTTGCTTATTTTGGACCAAAGTGCAAATTACCCAAGTTGAGGGGTTAAATTGCAAATGTTGAATGGTAAGATGTTCCTCTGATGTTGATACATCATAAGAATGAATATGATGTAGTGGTATGGCTTTCACAAGCTTGGGCACCAAGATTAAGCTTGTAAAGTTGTGTTGTGCATTAAAACCTAGTTTTGGTGAAAAGTGCAATTTACCCAAAACCTAGGGTTCAATATGCAAATTACCACTTCAATAAGGTCCCTAATGTTTTTTGGAATCATATAGAGCAAATAAAATGAGATGGGTGCCTCATTTGAATTAATTTGGAGGAGAGAGAATCTTGATATTAAAATAATCAAGATTAATGCCTAATTGAAACCCTAATTTGATTTAGGGCAAAAATGAATAAAAATAATTGAAGGGCTTTCAACCAAAATGTTTTGGGTTGATTTTGAATAAGGATGAACGTTCCTTTGCCAAGATAAGGAACGAAAATATCCTAAGTAGGTGAAATTCCACTCACCTTATTATAAGAAAAAGAAAACCCACTCACATATGGATATTAATATAATAAGCATTAAGGTGCTTAATTTGATTTTCTTTAAATCAAGGATAATGAAGGAGAATTAAAGGCAAAGGAAGGTGCCTCGTATCTATGGAGTTGAGGGGGAAGAGGCGGCCAAGTTATTTTTGGAATTTAATGCATTTTAATAATGCATTTTCTCTCTCATCAATTTCCTTATAAAAGTGCCTTTTTCAAGCCAAATGAAAGCCTATTTCGGATTTTCTTCTTTCCTTTGCTTGCAAAACCGACCAAGGAGCTAGGGAGGATCAGGAGGACGCCTCCCAACCTGTTGGTAAGCTCTGGACCTTCGTTCTCCTTGATTCCATGGTGGAAATCAAAAATAAATTATGGATTCCTTCTTATTTCGATCTCCTCTTCAACCCTAGCCAACTTTTGCAATCAAAAGCTTGAGGACGAGCCTAGGGAGAGTTTCTAGAGCTTCATCCACCATTAATGACGTGATCTTGGAGCTTTGTAGCTCAATTGGAAGCGGGTTTTATAACTCAAACCCTTAAACATTGCTATTGCATCAATTCTCTATGCTTTGTTGATTGATTTCTTCAATTTGATGCACTCTTGTTTCTTTCTGCAATTTCCATCAAGAACGGTTGCTGCTCTTGGTTTTTCGAAGGAAGGGGATGATGAAATCATCCTAGATGCTTATCCAAAGAAAATTACCAAGCAAAACCGTTTTGATAGCTACTCCAAATCGTTTTAATTTGATTGGCTATGCGGTTTCAGCAAACCGTTTAAGGGCAAACGGTTTGAGACCGTTTGGGAGCAAACGGTCTCAAGACCGTTTGAGATGGTTGACCAAGCGTTTACCGTTTGAGAATTTTGTTCCTAATTATGTAGGCTGATAACCCTCCAAATTTGAGGGATTAACTCCAAAGGAATCGAGAGTTGAAGGCCAATCAATTAGGCAATCGAATTGAATTATGTGCTGATTTTCAACCTGATTAACTTGACCTGGTTGAGAAAACGGTTTCAAGACCGTTTGAGATGGTTGACCAAGCATTTACTGTATGGGATTCCTGTTCATAATTATGTTTATTAATAACCCTCCAAATTTTAGGGATTAAATCCGAAGGAATCGTGAGTTGAAGCCTAATCAATTAGGGAAACCTAATTGGATTAAGTGCTGATTTTCAATCTGATTTAATTAAACTTTTTGTGCACCCGGTCTCAAGACCATTTGAGTGCGTTGATCAAGCGTTGACCGTTTGGGATTACTGTTCCTTATGATGTGATCTAATGACTCACCAAATTTGATGGATTAATTCCAAACGAGTCATGAGTTGAATGCTAATCAATTGGGCTAACCCTAATTGAAATCAGTGCTGAAATCACAATGAGCTAATTTGAGATTTTGGGTTGATTAGCCCAAACGGTCTCAAGACCATTTGGGGGATCATCCAAACGGTCTCAAGACCGTTTGGGGTCACCTCAAGACCGTTTGGAGGTCTGGGGTCAAGTATATTTGACCAATTGAAGGTCCAAAGGTACCAAATCATACTGCAACTAAATGCTGATTTGTTGATCAACTCGATAGACCAATCCATGATGAATTTTCACTAGAGTCCAAAGGTTGGATGGGAAAACGGTCTCAAGACTGTTTGGAGGTCATCCAAAAGACCTCAAGACCGTTTGGTGGTCACCCAAGACCGTTTGGAGGTCTAGGGTTGAGTATAGTTCAGTGGTGGAAGGTCTAAAGATATCAAGTTGATCTGCAATAGATTGCTGATTTGGTGAGCACTTCAATGATCCAAACCTTAATTGGATGGCTTGGATTTGAGTGATATGATGGGCAAACGGTCTCAAGACCGTTTGGAGGTCATCCAAACGACCTCAAGACCGTTTGGTGGTCACCCAAGACCGTTTCGAGGTCTAGGGTTGAGTATGGTTAGGTGTTTGAAGGTCTAAAGGTACCAAGCTGTTATACAATGCAATGCTGATTTGGTGATCAATCCAATGATCCAAACCTTAATTGGATGGCTTGGATTTGAGTGATATGATGGGTAAACGGTCTCAAGACTGTTTGGAGGTCATCCAAACGACCTCAAGACCGTTTGGGGTCAGGTCATACCCAATTTGGATGATGGTTCAATGGTTTCAATGCAACTAGTTCTGCATTGATTAGTGTTGAAGGATCATCGATTCCAAGCCCTAATTCAATTGAATCAAACCCTAATTGATGATCAATTGAGGGTCAATTGAGGGTCAAATCAGTTGTAGGTTGACCTATTAAACTCAATTGAAGTATGAGTATAGGTCCAATTGATGATTGGTTCCATGAATTCAATGATTGAAGGAATCAACATTGGAAACCCAAATTCAATTGGATACCTCATGTTATTGAAGGTCCAATGGATCAAACCTTTTTGAAAACCTAATGTGATTAGGTGGGAGATACCTTTAATGGTACTAGTGATTAATGCATAACAAATGCATGGATCCAATACATGATGTAAACCCTAATTGAGGTTGATTCCATGTATAACCCTAATAAGAGGTTGACTACATGTGAAATCACTAATTAGGATGAATAGTAAACCCTAGCTGAGGGTGCATCCATGTGGAACCCTAGTTGAGGGTGATTCCAAGTGAAACCCTAATTGAGGGTGCATCCATGTGGAACCCTAATTGTGGGTGATTTCATGAGAAACCCTAATTGGGAATGCATCCCTAATTGCTTATAGGACCAATGACTTGGTACACTATGTTAATCATAGTTGTATGCATTTGATTGAAGGGATGATGTGACCTAATCAAGTTGAAAGGATCAAATAATATAATTCATATATATATATATATATATATGATTCATGTGATGATCCTATGTAGCACGGCCGTGCAAGGCAGCACGGCCGTGGCGACTTTACTCAGCACGACCGTGCAAGGTAGCACGACCGTGGTAGCTTTACTTTGCACGACCGTGCAAGGTAGCACGGCCGTGGTGGTCTATGCTTGACTTAGAGCTTAATTGAAAGTTACCTAACATGGTCGTTTTGTTAATTCTCAACTTAAGGATGAGAGAGATACTCATACCTTGTGATGATAATCATTTAATGATAATTGATGAGAATAAATAAGTATGATTGAATACTTATGTTATAAATGTTGGCTCCTAGATGTGGGGAGCAATGAACTAGGGTTTGATCATTGATAATATGATCTTGAAAACCTAAATGGTTAATAATGGAAAACACTATTCTTAATGAAGGGTAATGATATGTGAGAGAAAGCCCTAATTGATGGTAAACCCTAACCCTGGTAAGGGAATAGTGGTGTTACCCTGTATTGCATGATGTGTTGTAAACTTGATAAGTCTATTATCATGTGTGACAATCATGCAGGTCTCATGAGTTGATGATGATAGCCAGGTATGAGCTATGATGTTTATTTGATAAGAATTGATTGGCCATATGTGCCATTATGTTTTTGTTACTGAGAAAGAAGTAACAAGATGAGTTGGGCTTGTAAGCCTTTATTTTAAGTTGTTGCCTAGTGAAAGGTGACAAGATGTGAATGGCCTTGTGCGCCATGTGAATAAAGTTGTTGCCTAGTAAGAGGTGACAAGATGTGAATGGCCTTGTGCGCCATGTGAATAAAGTTGTTGCCTAGTGAGAGGTGACAAGATGTGAATGGCCTTGTACGCCATGTGAATAAAGTTGTTGCCTAGTGAGAGGTGACAAGATGTGAATGGTTTTGTGAGCCATGTGAATAAAGTTGTTGCCTAGTGAAAGGTGACAATATGTACAGTGTTCTGATGAGCCATGTGTGATGGAAACCCAAATCCTGGTAAAGGATTAAGGGTAATACCCTTGAATTATTAATACATTGTTTTTGCATGGTATTGATAGATAATTGATGTAATGCTATTATATGTGCTAACCATGCAGGTATTATGAGATGATGAGCATAGCCAGGTATGAGCTATGATGTATTATTAGTTTGAATTGTTAATTGGGCCTTGTGTGCCATAATATACCTTGTGCCTAGTAAGAGGTGGCAAGAGAATTAATGTGCATCAAGTGCCATGATGGATGCTTGTGTAGCAAGTATCATACTTACCTTGGTCAAATGACCTAAAGGTGTTAGTTACCTGAGAAAGAGGTAATAGTGCTCAAGTGATGAACAAAGGGTTTGAATACCCAGGATTTCATGGTTATGGTATTGAAATTGAGAATGGATGAGAAGCCCCAGTGTTGAAATGAGGGATTAAGATCCCAACACCTTGTGAAAAGAGTATGGCTACGGGCCATGACTCCACAATGATAATGCCAGGCTTTAGTCATATGATCTAAGCCTGAAGAGAGTTAATGCAGTGATAATGATTCTGTAGTTTGAATAGATGTTATACATGTTCTTCATATTCATTAAAGGAATAGTAACATGTTTATTCTATCAAGTTACAGTTGCAATGCTTTTGATGTAGAATAATGATTTAATCTGTTAGACGTCAAAATATCTGCTGTCAAATAAATATGATTTCCCTATTCACATTTATCTTATTAAGTTGTAATAATAATGTTTCTGGCGGAGAGTTATATCTCTCGCTGGGGCAATGTTTATAATTGTCTCACCCCCGTGGGAACCATATTTTTAGGTGGATGCAGACGAGGAGACAGGAATCCTTCAGGATGTGAAGGACAGTAGCAGTAGCAGGGACAGCAGTAAAGTCTCAGGTGGAGACATTGACTGTCATGTCATGTTCAGATGTATATAGAAGTCCTATGTGTCGTCTCTATACTCTCAGGTCCTTGGAGTAGTAGTTAATGATTTCGAGATTTTGGCTTAGTGCCTCGAGGGTTTTATACTACCTGTGTACAGTTAATACAGAGTAGTTAATGTTTGTATTCCTCGAGAAGAAAAAGTACATGAGATGTATATATATGAACCAGGATGTAAAGTTTTACTTTGGTTCTGAATGAAAGAGTTTTTCTATGAATGGATCCCTTTGCAAAAAGTTTTAATTTTTAGTGATTTTCGCTAATCCGCTGCTTGATGAACGCTTCCGCATTAGTTAATCTTGTTTTTGCGAGACAGTCGTCACACTAGAAGGACAGGGGCCCCAGAAAGATTGACAAAATTGAGAACATGTTAGGAAAGCTAGTGAGCCAAAATGAAGCACTTATGAGTCAGGCATAGAGGGAGCTGCAAAACTAAAGTACCCAAATCTGCAACATTGAATATCAAATTTCTCAGTTGGCAGTACAAGTAGCTTCCTTGAAGGTGTCCATTCAGAAAGGAGAACCTGGGAATGTAGTTGTAGCCCATCAACATCACCAAGTAAAATTCATCTCTGTTGTCGAAGAGCGAGAACATCATACTGAGGAGGCATCCAAGCAACACACTCAGGAGTCTGATTGGGTGTACGTGCCTAAAGTCCCATTTCCTCCCAGTCTATTTGGATTACCAAGAGGATGCAGAATGCCAGTGGACAGTGAACTTCAAGGTCCCATTCCTGTTAAATCACCAACTACAATTCCTGAGAGGGTACCTATTCAAAAATAGTAGGTGAAGGTTTTACTATGCAATGGAACATTCACAGTCAATAAAGGGGCACCCACAAGTCATAAGGAACAACCACAGGTAACACCACCCACAGAGGATGTACCTATTTCTACTCCAGACAGTGGTGTTGAAGCAAGCTTAGGGGAGGAAGTTCATAAAGAGTCAGATATTCCCCCATAAAAGAGAGAAGAAAAGTAAGATGTGCCATACCCAGATAGTCTAAAGATGAGGAAAAAGGAAGCATAATTCAAAAAGTTCCTAGACATCTTCTGAAAGCTCCACATCAATTTGCCATTGGTGGAGGTAATAAAGCAAATTCCTACTTATGGGAGATTTTTGAAAGATATCATCAACAAGAAGCAGAGGATTAAAGACACATATATTGTACAGGTTGATGAGGTGATGAGTGCACTGATCAACGGGAGGCTACCAAGGAAGAGGAAGGATCTAGGATGTTTCTACATCCCATGTACTATAGGTGGCAAGAACTTCAAGTAGGAACTATGTGATTCAGGAGCAAATATTAATCTCATGTCTATTACCATCTTCCGAAAGATAGGATTGAAGGAACCAACAAGAACATCCATGGAAATTGAGTTGGCAGATGGCTCTATTGTGAGTCCATACAGGATATGCGAGGACGTATTAGTTAAAGTCGACAATTTCATCTATCCATTTGACTTTGTGCTGGTGGACATGAAGGAAATGAAAGGGTCTGGTATGTTTCTAGGGAGGTCGTTCCAAGATACAGAAGATGTGATCACTACCATTGGTAGAGTCTATTTGACACTTGGGATAGATGATGATAGAGTGGAGTTTAGACTTTCGGATGAATCTTTCACCACAATCTCAAGACAACCCGGGCTAAGGAGGATCATTCATGTCGAGCCTAGGACATTAAACAAGGGCTCTTATGGGAGGCAACCCAACTTTATTTTTGACATTTACTATTTGTTTAGGTGCTTATCTTAGTTATATTTCATCTTATTTTTTTAGATTTTTATTTGATGTAAAAAAGGTACCTTGATGCTTTTGTTTGGTGAGCAGGCAGAGCCAAAGTTAGTAGTATCAAGTCTAAACTTGGTACTACCGACTCCTTATCAGTTAAAATTTTGCACCCTCTACAGAAAGTCGGTACTATTGACTTTCAAAGTCAATACTACCAAAGCTTTCTAGAAAATCGCCAGACAGTGAACCCAAGTCAGTACTACTGAGTCCAAACTCGGTACTACTAAAAATTTTCAGCAAAAAGGTGACAAAAGCTACAAGAAGAAGCTGTCAGAACCACCGATAAACATGTCGGTGGGCACCAATTTTCAAGGATCAAAGAAGGATAGAGAATATCATATTTTTATGCCAAAAATACAAAAATTAGAGGAACCAAAAAGAGGGATATATGCTAGCACAACTTGACCCAATTAGCCACCAATCATCCACCTCCACCACCCTTCAGAGCATCTGGTATACCCATTCCACCTCTACGTTTGGATTTTTTACTATGAGGACATGGTCAAATTCAAGATTAGGGGAGGTAGCTTTATCTTCCCTTTTTACCTGTTTTAGCTTTTATTTTTATAATTTGTAGGATCCATAATCTATCTAGAGTAAAGTGGAGCTTAACTTTTGTTTATTCCTCACAATTATCATGCGTGCTTTCAAGTTTGCAAGGGAAATTGAAAATGTTTTTGTGGGATTAGTTGTAAGTACTTGAGTAATCTCACATAGAGGAAGTGCATGGGTTAGTAATCTTAATGACATTTGATATGAATGGACATCTTAATTGTTCATGAAATGTGGATGAAGATGGGGTTTGAGCTTGAATTGATCAAACAGTTAACGGGACCTTAAATTGAAGTTTAAGAAAGAAACCCTAAGGTTACCCTATACACAGGTCATTAGAAGGGGACATATCATAGATTTATGAAAGGATTTGTCTCTTAGTGATGTGATTTTACCCATCCTCCATTCCTAATTGACTCACCACCTTAAGATAAAAAGTACTCTGAATTATTTTCTCTTATTTGCATTGCATGGAATAATAGGTGGCATGATAAGTTGGTTTGCTTTTATTGCATTAGTTAAAACAAAAGAAAATAAAATATAGCAAGTTGTGTAATTCAACAATTTATGTACACGTCATTCTAGTTGCATAAACAATTACATGTAGATTGCATGCATTTTTCATCATTCATTGCTATATCATGTGGGTATCTTTTTCCTTCAAAATTTGAGTGCAGGGATACACATCCATACCCTCAAAAAAAAGAAAAAAAATGAATGATATGTAGTAAAGTCCAAGCATAACATTCCATCATGCTAAAATAATGGGCCAAAAAAGAAAAAGAAAAAAAATAGTTTGTTTATGTTTTAAAGTTAACAGGGAGAAAGGATGCCCTCAATTCTTCACAAAAATGAGGGAAACATACACATGATGCATTCTTTTCTTTGAATTTTTCTTTGTCAAATTGACAGCATCTTTTGACTCATGCATCATTCAATCAAGAAAGTAGGAATTAGGACTCATGCATTTCTCATTCTTTTCACCATATAGGTTCATCATGCTTTATTTTGCAGAAATGTTTTGGATGTACTTGTGATTCTTTAATTGACATCCATATCATACCGTTCATTGCTCTTATTGGTAGGTCACTAAAATGATTTATTCTCCTCATTCATTTTTATATGGAGAACCGCTTCCAAGTATATTGGTAGTTAGGAAAGAGCAATGTAGAATAGGGAATCACATAATGCACCAAGTGAATGCCTAATTGATTATGATGTTAACTACTCTCTTGATATTGTTCATCGATCTAAGGGTAGACAACTTTTTATGGAAATTTTTGGTTGCTATAGAGCAATTGATTATTCAATGATCAGTGAAGGCCGGTATGGGACCGCCAAGTGGGAGTAGTTGAGAAATGAAGTTCATATTCCTTGTCCTTTTGTTGATAGTCTCAAATAGATCTGAGAGTGTGTTGCTCGAGGATGAGCAACCTTTAAGCTTAGGGGATTTTGATGCACTATATATTTTTCATTTTCACATGCTATTTTTATATTTCTTTTTGTGCTACTCAATTCTATCAAATAAGCATAATATTAATTTTTTGAAAGATTTATTATATTTCAAGTACTTATGTATATTTTTGTGTAATTTTAGGTACCACAAGTATCTCACAGACTTGGTACAACCGACTTCAAAAGTCAGTACTACCAACTTCAAAAGTTGGTACTATCAACTTTGCATCTGAGACAGAGCAGATTTGACTCCCAGACTAAGTACTACTGAGTCCAAAAGTCAGTACTACCGAGTCTGCCCGATCAGGCAGTCCGGAAAATCAAGATTAATCCAACAGTTGAGGATTTATTTCACCCTAAGTCACTTCTATGACTTGAGGGGAGTTCATCCCGACCTAAAAAATTACATTGTATTACATTGTAAGACGGCAAAGCATGAGAGAGGAGAACGAGGAGAAGAACCACACGTTCGGGAGCTTTCAGGCAAATTCGGTGGGCAGAATTTGCGGATTGCGGATATGTTCATAGGCGTGGAGTGTCCTAATCACATTTCTCCACGGAGTTTGTCAGTTTTCTATGTTCTCTATGTTTTTCCTTCTTCCTAGCATGTTTTTGTCCATGGAAACAATGAGGGGATAATCTCTATGTTCTTTAGGACCCGAGAGTAGCCTGGTTGTACACTTTATATGGATCTTTTACATTAGTATATTGTTTTCTCCTTATTCTTAGGCATGTTTCTATGAAGTCATATTGAATTGTTTATATTGAGCACCATAGTTGTTTAATTAGATCCTTAATAACTTTGAGAGGAGGATTAAGGATTGGAAATCCATACTAACACATGTTTTATATCGCCCTTTGGGAAAGGTGGCTTACGAACGTGAAGAGATTCCTCAGAGATTATTCATAAAACACCTAACTAATCAACCGATGACTATGGAAATGGGATTGGCATTAGCATAGGTAGTGAACTACACTACGGGAGTGGGTAATTCTTGCTACAGGCTCTTTGTCCAGGAGTGGGAGGAAAAAATATTAATCTTAGATTAAAATTATAATGTCAATCATGTTGAAACCATAGTCCTAGAGAATTTCTTCTCATTGTGATCACAAATCATTAAATTCGTTTTCTTCTTACAATTAGTTAAATAACTCTCAAATCAAAGTTTTCTTTGTCTTAGTTGATCAAAAGTAATTAGTAGTAGTTTCTTGAATTACATTTCCCCGTGTTCGATATCCGGGCCTCTTTGGCATGTATTACTTCGACGCGTATACTTGCATTTTACACATATAGTTTAGTTGTGTCACAAGCTCAATAGCTCAGAGCTCAACTTTCTTGAAAGAAGAAGTTTGAATGCATTTGACTGCCCCATCTTACCATGTGCCAAATAAGTTATGAATTGTAATATCAATGGTTGTGTCATCCTCCTTTACTCCTGCATCAGCTCGGATCAAGATACCATCATTATCATTGTCTTCCTCATCGTCACTATCAGAATCATTTGTATCCATGTGTCAACCCTCAACAACCTCTCTTCTAGTTCTCATGAACGTAAGATTTTTGACTTTATGCTAGTCAAAATTTTGTTTATTTGTCGACTAACAATTAGTTTCTTTCCCTCAAAAACTCTATAGTTTGTTACCTTCCATATATTCCAAAAGCATAAAGAAAACTAGCTATTGTGACTATTGGCTTCCTTAATGTTTATGCCAAGCCATTCCACTGTTGAGTTTCCTTGGAGGTGGTAGCAACTCCTGAACAGGGCACATTATTCCCATAAGAATTTTGCATATGAGAAATCTCATAAAGCGTGCAAAGTAGATTCTTCCCCTTGAGTGTAGCAAGGGCACGTTGGGTTATCTATAAAGTATCTTTCTTTCCATCTTGTATTGGACATTATGGCCTCATTACCAACCATCCACAGAAACACCCTGACCTTGTTGGGTATATTCAGTTTCCATAAGGTCTTACAAGGAACTTCTTGCTGAGTAGTACATGTATTATGGATAACTTGATAGGCTGAATTGACGGTGTACATACCACTATCCTCACGGATCTAGGCCCATACATCAGGAGGACCTACTAGTTGTTGGTGGGGTTGCTTCATGATCTCTTTTATGCACTCAGAAGGTATGTATTCCTATAGAAAATCTAGGTTCCAATCCCCTGCTAGGTTGACGAGGCTAGAGACCTTCATATCTAGTAGGTCTATCTCCATCTTCTTGGTGCATGTGTTGAACTAATTTCCATCCTTTAGTACCCAGTGATCAAACCAAATAGAGTTTTTGTCTCCATAGTTGATGATTTTGATAGTGTTTGAGGGGATGAGATCTTTACAGTCATATATAGCATGCCAGAAAGGTGCGGCATGAGCTTATGGTTGGCCTTTGAAATTCTGATACTTCCTTAGTAACCCATCCTTCCACAAAGGTTGTCTGTGTGATATCAAGTACCACGCATTTGAAAAACCGTAAGAGGGGGGGTGAATAGGGTTTTAAAATTATTTTAACAATTATTTAACTCAAACAACCAACCACAAGAATATTAGATAAGGGGACAAGGATTTAGAGTGGTTCCTACCTTAGCAAATACTAAGGTAGTCAGTCCACTACCCGGTTGCTTACCCAACCGGGATTTTGAAAGAATTTAATTTTATTACCTCGCAAGGACTTTACATAAAATTACAATTCTTTCCCTAAACCCTTCGAGCAACCTTCACCTTGAAGTAATTGCACCAACCTTGAAGCAGCCTTCTTGAAGTAACTTCAAGCTCCCCCTTGAAGTAGCCTTCCTCCTGAAGTAGCTTCCCGTTGCAATAGCCTTCTAGAAGTAGCTCGAAGTCCACCTTCTCCACCGAGAAGAACCTTCTCCAATCCGCAGCCTCCAACCCTAGGAGTAGCAAGGAGAATACAAAGAATAAAAGGAACAAGAAAGCAAATGGAAATTACACTTATCCTTTGAAGCACAAGGCTTGATTTGCCTATATCAAGCGTGTAGATCTCCTAACCAATTTATATGCACGTGTGATTGTTGTGGATAGGAGATACTAGCCTATAGGACACAAAATTAGAGCAAGTAGAGGGATCGCCAATGCAAGTGTTGCTCAATTTCTCAAAACAGATTGCCAATTGTAAGTGTATTCTCAAGTGTATCACAAGTGTAGCTTAGGTGTATTTTGGTGTCCTAAGGCATGTCCTATTTATAGGAATGGCCTACAAGTGCTTAAGGACGTTCTAGACACTTTCTAGGGGGTTCTAAGTGCTTAACTAGCCGTTAGGTATAAGTTAGTTGCTTTAGTAACGGCTAGTTACTTTATTCTGCAGTTGTTGTCAGAGTCCATCTCGGTCGAGGAATTGTCGACCGAGATACCTACTCGGTCGAAGTTTTGTCAACCGACAGGCTCTCTGGATCAAGTGTTAGCAACGTTCATTACCAACTGCCAACTACCTTGGCATCTGTGTCTAACGACTACTTGGGTCATTCTCGGTCGAGAAGTTTGTCGACCGAGAGTGTCTCGGTCGAGGAGTTTGTCGACCGAGATTGACCCTGTTTCAATCTTTCAATTAAGGCACTAAGTGTGTGTATGAGTGTGCATATGTGACACTATTGAAGGGGATGACCTATCTAAGTGTGGTGATTTGGCTAGGGAAGATCTAACGCTTGATTTACATGAAGTCTAAGTACTTGTACATTGTATATTTGTACAAGTTTACAATTGATTACATTTCATGACATTTACAATCATTCAAGCATATAGATTCCCTAGAGCTTTGTCATCCACCTCATTCCTGCAACACTCAAGTAGCACATTAGATCAACAAGAATGAAATGTTTGTCATCATCGAAACAAAGGGATTTATCATAATGTCAATTTAGCCAACAATCTCCCCCTTTTTGAAGATGACAAACATTTCCTAAATATAAAATAAGGAAATATAAAACATGTGAGTTTCATACCTGAAATTTACCTTTGTAGCCATCTTTGGTTTTGCAAGTGACTGCTGGCCAAGATATTATGAAACTCATTTTAATTTTATGTTTGTGATTTTATATTATTTCTCCCCCTTTGTCATTTCAAAAAGATATCCAATACAATCATTTAGTATGACTTTGTGTCTTTCTTTTTAAGCTTTGCTCCCCCTTAAAAAGATATCCAATTAAAATCAAGGGATTTTTATTGTCAAAATTTAGCCGCAATTTGTTTCTCAATCATTTGCAAAGGATGTTAAGCCTTGAAATGATATGAGTTTCTTTTAAGTTTATGGCTTAGGTGTATTGATTTCTCACCCATGTTACAAGGGATGTTAAGCCCTGAAAATGATATGAGATTCCCTTAAGTTTATGATATATATTGATTTCTCATCCATTTTGCAAGGGATGTTAAGCCCTAAAAATGAAATGAGAATCCTTTAATCTTAAAGTACATAAAAATGTCTCTAACCAAATGCATGGGATGTTAATCCCTGATTTGTTTAGAGAGTTCCTTTAAGAACAAGATATATTATTTTTATGAAATTCATAGATTTCTTCATAACCAAGAGTAAGAATACTAAGGTCGTAACAAGCTTCAAATGATGTTTACAATGTTTTTGTAAGCTTCTTAATCAATTAATCCAATTTGTTTTTATGAGCTCCCCCTTAATCTTACAATTAAAGCAATTTAAAGCTTCTAAGGTCACAAATGATTTTAAATTTTGATTTTGACCTTTATCAAAAGTATACTAAGATTAAGTACAATAAAAAGATGTCCAAATAAGCATTTTGTCAAAGCTTATTTTAGGTCGACCTTGACTTCGACCATAGCGCCCCTTGGTCAAATTTCATTTCAACCAAGAGGCAATTTTGCATATTTCCAAATTGAACACTCATATATGAAGTATAATATCTGCATGTAATTTGATTAGATATCAATTTGAAGCATTTTGAATGATACTCAATATGAAAACATTTGTCCTTGATTTTCCTAGAATATTTATATAAACTTTGTTGTAGGTACATAAATATCAAGTTCCATTTCTTCTTGTACCCTCATAAGATTCTTAAAAATGAAAACACGATTAATATCTCAAGTCTTTAAAGATACCAATTGAGACATTTTTATCTTATATGTTATAACATTATGCTCTTGCAAGCATTAAAGTTCTTGTTCTAAGAAACATATCACCAATGTATCATTTTGCTTGCCTATATATTACCAAGGATCCATGCATACAACTATCATTATCTATTCGTGCTAACATAGCATCATCTTTATGAGCTGAATGATGAAATAGTGAAAGCGTATCCATGATGTAATGATAGAACAATAAAAACATATAATGATAATTCAATGAAACACAATGATTGTGATTATTTAAGCTAGATGTCATAACACATGATTTCTATATGGATAGACCAGAAAATATTTTAGGAAAAATCATGTGAATAATGATAAAATAGAAATTTCTTTTTATTAAACTAAGCATAATTTCAGTTTTAACTTATTTAGAGGATCAACCAAAATAATCTCATTTATATTTATAAGTTTTTCAATAATGATCTTCAACTTGTTTTGCATGTAAAATCAGTCATTAACAACAAATAGATAGCAATTTGATCAATTGAAAATATATTCAGCAGATTTATTGCAGACTGGAAATCAGTGACCTGCTCGGTCGACAATTTCTCGACCGAATGTTCACTCGGTCGATAGATTCTCGACCGACAAAGTTTCTGGAATGTTTTCAGAATTGTTAATTGCTTCCAAGTAAAACAAAATTATGCAAGTTAGAGCTCGATTGTGTTGAGATATGATATTTGTATATCAAGAATCAGTTTAGGTAAAATCTCAACTAGTTAAATTTAGGCTTCTATGTTTTAGGAATCCAAACTAAATCATCATTTTTTTTCTTATATGGGCATAAAAATGAATAATGTCCAAGGCGCATGCAATAATGACAACTAATGGAGTCAACTTCATTTCCCTTTCTAGGAATTGTGTTCTTAGGTACAAACACCATCTTAGACTTGGATGCTTTAGCTCTTGTAGGTTGATTTTTCTTTGGATCATATCCTAATCCGCTTCTTCCATTATAACTAGAGGAAATTTTCAGAATATTCTCAAGCATATCATTTCCTCTTAACTCATTTATATTTCTTTGTAACTTAACAATATCATCCATCTTCTTGTTTATATCTTTCTTTGCTTGATCTAAATCAGATACTAGAGAGTTTCTTTCGTTTACAACCTCATCATAATCTAAGTGTGAACATAAGATAGGTTGTTTCTCAAGATCATTCAGTTGAGTTTGTAAGTTTAACTTCTCTAAGGAAAGAAGATTGCAATTATCTTGTACATATTTTAACTTAAGATCATAATATTCATTTGCCTTTTTGAGATCCTCATTTTCAAATGCAAGAGTAAGAAGTTTAACATTTAAATCATTATTTACTTTATTTGATTTCTTAAGTTTCTTCTTGCACTCAATATATTTCTCATGAGTATATTGAAGACTAGCAATTAGATCTTCTTTTGGTAGATCAAAAAGACTTACCTCTTCTTCTTCTTCTTCATTTGTTGTAGCAATGAGGCACATTAATTCTTCTTTTCCATCATCACTATCATCACTTGAATCATCCCATGCAGCTTTATATGCTCTTTCTTTCTTTTTGTGAGATGATTTCTTCCCTTTCTTGAGTTTTGTACAATCACCTTTCATGTGTCCCTTCTTGCCACATTCAAAGCACCTGGAAGAAGAAATACTAGAAGTTTTATTAGTTTTAAAACTTTTATACTGCTTACCATTTACAATGAGAGTTTCTTCTTCACTATCATCTTCACTTGTATCATGATTGTTCTTGGTTGATGCTTTGAATGCAATGTCCTTCTTCCTCCCTTGTTGAAGTTCATGTTCTCTTCTTTCTTCCTCTTCTAGGGTTGCTTCATGAGCTTCTAGGTTGCTAATGAGTTGTTCCATCCTCAGTTGGGTGAGGTCATTTGCTTCTTCAGTGGCCGTCACCTTGGGCTTGTATTTGGGAAGAAGTGATCTAAGGATCTTTGATACCTGATCTTCCTCACTAATAGCCTTTCCTAAAGCATTTAAACCATTTACAATAGAAGACAATTTTGCATACATTTCACTAATAGATTCATTCGGATCCATACAGAAGTGTTCAAACTTTTGTTTAAGCATACTAATCTTAGAATTCTTAACTTGAGCAGTCCCTTCATAGGTAATAGATAGTCTATGCCATATTTCATAGGTTGTTTCACAGTTTGATATCCTATTAAATTCTCCTACTGAAATTGAACAATAGAGAATACTTACAGCCTTGGCATTCATTTGAGCTGACTTTACCGTATTTGCATCCCACTCTGCATATTGCACTTTAGGAAGCTCGTATGGGGTTGACACCATCCTCCATAGATCCCAACTGATGCCTTGGAAGAAGAATTGCATCCTTCTCTTCCAGTATGTGTAGTTTGTTCCATCAAACACTGGAGGCCTAGCAACAAGTGTCCCTTCAAGATTGAGGTTGTTGAGCAACCCATCACCCATTCTTCAAGACCTAGTTAGGGTTCCTTGAAGCCTGCTCTGATACCAATTGAAAAACCACTAGAGGGGGGGGTGAATAGGGTTTTAAAATTAATTTAACAATTATTTAACTCAAACAAACAACCACAAGAATATTGGACAAGGGGACAAGGATTTAGAGTGGTTCCTACCTTAGCAAATACTAAGGTAGTCAGTCCACTACCCGGTTGCTTACCCAACCGGGATTTTGAAAGAATTTAATTTTATTACCTCGCAAGGACTTTACATAAAATTACAATTCTTTCCCTAAACCCTTCAAGCAGCCTTCACCTTGAAGTAATTGCATCAACCTTGAAGCAGCCTTCTTGAAGTAACTTCAAGCTCCCCCTAGAAGTAGCCTTCCTCCTGAAGTAGCTTCCCGTTGTAATAGCCTTCTAGAAGTAGCTCGAAGTCCACCTTCTCCACCGAGAAGAACCTTCTCCAATCCGCAGCCTCCAACCCTAGGAGTAGCAAGGAGAATACAAAGAATAAAAGGAACAAGAAAGAAAATGGAAATTACACTTATCCTTTGAAGCACAAGGCTTGATTTGCCTATATCAAGCGTGTAGATCTCCTAACCAATGTATATGCACGTGTGATTGTTGTGGATAGGAGATACTAGCCTATAGGACATGAAATTAGAGCAAGTAGAGGGATCGCCAATGCAAGTGTTGCTCAATTTCTCAAAATAGATTGCCAATTGTAAGTGTATGCTCAAGTGTATCACAAGTGTAGCTTAGGTGTATTTAGGTGTCCTAAGGCATGTCCTATTTATAGGAATGGCCTACAAGTACTTAAGGACGTTCTAGACACTTTCTAGGGGGTTCTAAGTGCTTAACTAGCTGTTAGGTATAAGTTAGTTGCATTAGTAACAGCTAGTTACTTTATTCTACAGTTGCTGTTAGAGTCCATCTCGGTCGAGGAATTGTCGACTGAGATACCTACTCGGTCGAAGTTTTATCGACCAACAGGCTCTCTGGATCAAGTGTTAGCAACGTTCATTACCAACTGCTAACTACCTTGTCAGCTGTATCTAATGGCTACTTGGGTCATTCTCAGTCGAGAAGTTTATCGACCGAGAGTGTCTCAGTCGAGGAGTTTGTCGACCGAGATTGACCCTGTTTCAATCTTTCAATTAAGGCACTAAGTGTGTGTATGAGTGTGCATATGTGACACTATTGAAGGGGATGACCTATCTAAGTGTGGTGATTTGGCTAGGGAAGATCTAACGCTTGATTTACATGAAGTCTAAGTACTTGTACATTGTATATTTGTACAAGTTTACAATTGATTACATTTCATGACATTTACAATCATTCAAGCATATACATTCCCTAGAGCTTTGTCATCCACCTCATTCCTGCAACACTCAAGTAGCACGTTAGATCAACAAGAATGAAATGTTTGTCATCATCGAAACAAAGGGATTTATCATAATGTCAATTTAGCCAACAACATTCTTCCCAATCATGGATTTGTTCTAGTCTTTTATTGATTTGATCTGGGTTGTCCCTCCTCCATTCTCTTAGTAATTGTGCTCCATATCACAAGATATATTGTCTTTGATTTATGGCCTCCACCCCAGATAAATTTTTGCAAAATTCTATCAATATTACTACACACACAAGATGGCAGCTTGGTTGTTTGCATAGTGTAGGATGGAATGGTCATAAGTACCAATTTCACAAGGCATATTCATCCTACAAGGGAGAGTTTTTTTTTCACCCACCTATTTACTCTACCTTCCATTATGTTTGTAATGCCTTCATAGGTAGTCTTCTTTACCCGGTTGTGAAGGATAGCTACCCCAAGATACATACCTAGATCTTGGGTTTCCTGTATGCCACTACAAGAACATATAACCCTCTTTGTTTGCCTATCAACCAAACTATATAAGAAAAATCTTGTCTTCTCAATGGAGTTTCGTTTCCTGGAGGATTTTTCAAAGCTCTTAAAGCATTCTTGGATAATCTTCATGTATTCCTTAGTCGCTTGAGCAAAGATAATGATATCATCAGCAAAATAGATATGAGAGACCGAAGGCCCTTGTTTAGTAATCTTGATCGGCTTCCACTCTTTGTTCCTAACACTCCTCTCAATGAGTTGTGAATGCCTCTCCATACATAGGACAAAGAGATAGGGGGACAACATGTCACCCTACCTCAGACCCTTAGATGATTTGAAGCTCGGAAGTTTCTCCCCATTTAAAAGTATATTGGTCGTACCACTAGCCACAGAGTTCATAACATAGTTCTGGATGTTGGCTGTCCAATTGACTTTAGTAAGAGTGTCTTCAATAAACTGCCATGACATGTGGTCATAGGATTTGGATAGGTCCACTTTGATGGCCATGAAGGGCGCATCATGTTGTCGAGTCATGTAATGGATAATCTCATGTACAAGAATAACATTGTCAGAAAATTTTTTGCCTGGTACAAATATCATTTGAGTTGGGGCAATCCGACCAGGAATATGTTCCTTTAACCGTTCAACTATGAATTTGGATGCTAGCTAGAGACAAGCATTATTCAAAGAGATAGGATGAAGCTCACTGCAACTAATCGGGTTCTTCACCTTGGGGATCACACAACGCATGAGTCGCCCCGGCCCTCAGGCATTGCATTTCCATTCACAAGTAGTCTAATTGTGTTGATTAGAGATGGCCTGATCGTCTTCTAGTTGGCTTTAAGGAAAGCATTATCGACTCCATCCGAGTTGGCATCCTTATAAGGGTTAATGTTTTTCAGGACCACCCAGATCTCAGCCTCAAAGGGGATGGCTGCCAAATCTCTCATTTGTCTATTCGTCAGTTGTCGGTTGTTTTCAGGGAGGATATCCATCTCCTCTTGGGTGGGACTATAGGTACTTCTGAACAAAGATTGGAAATGTTCATTCAAATGCTCCTATAGGGTGTCACCTTCCACCCATGAACCATTGGGGTGGCAAAGAGTTGAGATGAGATTTGCACGCCTTCTATTGCTCACATATGAATGATAGAATTTACAATTATTATCCCTGTGGACTAGCAATTTATGTGACTTTGTTATTTCCAGTCTTCTTCTTCGCCTCGGAGTATCTCATCGAGATTTTGTTCCAATAATGCGCAAGTCTCATCCTTACGCTCACAATATGCCTTTTCCATCTCCATTTGCAGCTTTTTTATGTTGGTCATATTATCACACTTGACTTTGGAAAGAACTCTAGATTGTTTCTTATCCCACTGCATCACATGTTTCTTAATTTTATCTAACACTATCTAGATAAGCTCCCTATTATCCCAACGAGAAGTCAGCACACAATGAAACTCTTGTTTAGATTGCCAAGAGGCTTTGGTTTTGAAACGAGATGGATGTTGTCTTTTTTGCTTCTTTAAGATGGCCAGAGGATTATGATCTGAGCTAATTCAAGGGAGGATCTCACAAAACACATTGGTATATTCCTGGATCTGTGCTGCATTAGCAAGCTCTCTCCAATTTTTCATAAAGAATTCATTTTCAGTATGTGAATTTGTAGCCAGTGATACCTATGTTAGTTAGACCTACATGCATGAGAGCATTGTAAAAACTTGTAGACTCGTTGTAGTTAAAATTATTGCTACCGATTTTATTGTTCGGTGACAACATAGAATTAAAGTCCCCCATCATAATCCATGGCTCATTAGTTCTCAGGATGATGGTATGAAGGTGTTCCCTAAGGATGGGATGAACTACTGGGACTGGGGCATGCGTAGACAAAGGTGACAACCGTATCACCATTTATGCAGCTGCAAATGTAATAATGATGGCTCTCTATCAAGAACAATGTATATTCTAAATATACATTCTAAATATTTTAATGTATGAAAATGTTATAAAGTTTTTTATGTATTCCATAAACACTTTTTCTTCTGTATGGCCATATTGGTTTCTCGGTGATAAAAATAGCCAACCTGGACATAGAAAGATGTAATGATGGAGTAAACAAATATTACTCATTATCTAGCTACCTCCTAGATGCCAAGCACTCATAGAGCTAGCAAGTCATGCATTTGCTTTGTTTTTTTTTACACCCATTTCATAATTTTGTAGAAAATAGGTATGTCTGTGTATGTCATATTGTGCGGTAGTGATGATACATGAAAACCTAATGTCATTAGTGCCCAATTTTTACCAGACTTGGAACTGTACTTAATCCTAATCCATACCCAAAAAATGTAAGTTCATCTTAACATATGTAAATTTAATTGTTGTATCTATCATATTTACATCAATTTGTAACTGTACTGACTCAGATAAGGACCCATAACTAATCTTGTTCGCTGGGTTTTTTACCTTATTTATTCATAATAGAAACATAAAACACCTAAAGAAAACCTTCCCAGAAGTGTGAGCTGCAAATTGGGCAGCCAATCCTTTTTGATAAAACAAACCCCACAAATCAAATTACAAAACTAAATAGGTAATAGATGGCAGGAAAGTGATTGTATGGGTATAAAAATTTTAACATAACATTTATATATTATTTATTGAATATATTAATGTTACATTAAAATATATAAGTTAGAAACTACACATTTTATATCAATATAATTATAACATGTGTTTCAATCTGATCCCCACCAACATGAACTAGAATAATGAGATTCATATGTAAACATAGAAGCGATGATGATGGGAAAACATAACCAAAGAATAAAAGCATTTATTAACAAAAATACAAGAACTCAACATAGAAATCCCTCACAATGTGCGAGAGATAAGTCAAAGGGGCGATGATATAAAATCAACTAAATAAAAACATCGTTGTATATAATCTAATGATTTGAACTCGAAACACAAAGAAATAATAACCACACAAAGATAAAAAAAATTATAAGGATGGCCTGAGATCCCTAACTCAACCGCAATATGAATTTATACAAAACTATGTACTATCAAAACAACAAACTTAGAACAAAATCTCTGAGTAGTCCTCCTTTCTTTACTTCCATTTTTCCTTTTCGTTAATTTATCTTCACATCACAAAGTAATGTAAAGAATTGATGTCTCTTTTCTTGGTCTTGAGAACATTTTATAGGACTAGACAACAACCTTAATAGCTAGATCATAAAATGTAAAGATTGATAGAGAATTGAACCTAGCTTGCGTGGATGCACGAAAAGTACTAGTACCACTATAGCATGAATACCTTTTCGGCTTACTAGCTACCCAAACCCACCCACCCGCCACCCCCTACCAGAATCATTGTATAAATGGTTGCATGGGCCCTTACGGGAACTTTGGTATTTGAATGATGCAAACTGCCTTCAATTCATTTGGACAAAGATCATTCAATACTGGATCTGACATGTCAAAAATTTCCTCTAGCATCTGAACCAACATGTGCCTTACGGCAACCATCAAATCTACGATGTTCCAAACTATCTTAATCGTACATCTACCCCAAAGCCTCATTCTTAAAAAAAATAGTGTTTATACGGATAGAGATAAACGGTAACACGACCGGAATAACACCTTGCAACAACGAATTTTCTTTAAAATGTTCGCTGATATCATGGCATACAATTAGGTCAATTAAATATAAAATTTTCTCATTAGGACACGTAATTTGTTTTTTGAGTTCCATTATATGAACGAAATGATTGAGAATAGCATTTTGTCGCAACCATTTGGTCCTTACTAGTAATATATGACAAGGGATGAAAGTGGCGGCCGGTGCCATTCAACTTGGGAAACAAAAGGTTAGCTGAAATTCGTATCCGGAATGAGCATTGATTAGCAAACGACTACATATTAGTACAACAACAATACGTGTTCACACGTGGAAGTTGTACATACAGCGTACACAGCAGCGGCAGAGCGACTGTAACCGGGCCGGCTACCCCGGCCAATCGATCCCCATGGCCATGACGGCGACGGCTCGTCGGCAGCACGATGCCTCTGCTCCACAATGCCCAAGCTGTCGACATCGGCAGCTTCCCCTCGGAGTTGTGCTCGCCAACCGAGTTGGAAGCTAGCAAACTATTAATTGAACTGTAACAACTAACGAGTGCAAGATTCTAGTGTAGTACGGGTCCTCTCACACACGACTGCAATAGGAGATATGCGGTGCAACCGACCAGACAAGACAACTGATTGGTTCTGCACCAACCATCTTCCCGCCGTGCAACTAGGTAAGGGTAGCAGCCGCAATATACCAACAGTTGCGGTGGGGACTGTGAGGCCCATGAGGGGGAGGACACCCTGTTGTGCATGCCGATGGCTTCCGCCATTTTTACCACATTATTTGTAGAGACATCTAACTAGCTGCGAAGGAGCTTGTAGTAACGTGCATCATATATGCTAGATATTTGTACATCGCCTAGTCACCGTCTTCAGCTTCAGGTAACTGTGTAGCAGCGGCGTCAGCAGTTAATTTTTGTATGCTCGCCGCTGACTCTGTCTTGGATACGGTGATCTGATCATGGGTCTCCTTGGCATACTGGTCAAAGAACTCTTTATTTTCCTTCTCGAGCTCCTTCCAAACTGCAGAGATGATATAAGACTCATAGAGATCAGTATATCTTGGCTGAAATCATGTCAAGGAACAGAAACAAAGAGAAAGGGATCATGCACAACTGGATGAAGAGATTGGAGTGGTAACAAGGCATAGATCAGGACTTACCTGTGTTTGTGATTAGGGGCTCGATGTTTGCGTGCCGGGACAGTGCTTCGGCGCACTCCTCCCGGTTCATCTTGAACTGCAAGCACTTCTCGATCAAGTGCTGCACCTGCACATCATCGACCAAAAAATTTTTGTTAACCAAATTGGTTGTGCATATCATGTACTGCTTGGGTCATGATAAAGAGGAAAGAGGCTAGCTCTTCAGCAATGATCGAGATGAACTGTAATAAGTTACCATTCTGATGTAGGAAGCTGAGGATTCACCCATGTTGATATCTGAACTGATCTCTTAGTACTCTGTCTTTGCCTCTAAGTCTCTTTGTTCTGTTTTCTATGCAAGATGGTCGCAAAAACAGAATCGCAATAGAAGAGCAGATAGAGGAAGGGAGAAGGCATCGAAGACTCTTGAGACAGTGGAGGGCAGTTGTATTTCAAGTTGGTGGGGGAGGGTGTAGGCTTGAAGAAAGAACACGACTGTACGAGGAGTCCTAGTGGCAGTTGGGGCCCAAGTATCACGTGCGCTCTCACTTCTCATTGGTTGGAAAGAGATGAGGGAGATCCGCTGAGAGCTGCCCACCGCAGATCAGCCGAGCTCTCCGGAACCCAGATACCCAGGTCGAGAGGATCTGCAAAGACTGCAAAAGAGAATGGACCAGCGATCGAGCGACCGGACGCTTGCCGGCCGGAACTAGGCGCACGGCTATCATGATTTTCACACCGATTGTCGTACACCAAGATAGACCGGCGTTGCTGGCGTCGGTGATCACAGAACGCAGCAATCAGCATGCAATCATGAGCATGTGTTTGTAGAGTATGCATTTAGAGCACATAGTCTTTTTTTATGTAGTCGGAGCTCTGATTTGAACCCCAAGGGCACGACCTCAGATGTGTGAAAATTTATTCATGCTATTACATAAGGAACAGTTGGTAACGTGATACCACAAAAGAGATGGATTAGTATGAGCAGTGAAAAATATTGAATATATATATATATATATATATATATATATATATATATATGTATATATATAGATAGATAGAAAAAATAATCTATACTACTATAAAAAGAGCGAGTTTGATGTTGTGCTCTCCTTGATTCACTCTCTTCTCTCCTTTTTTCAAGGAATTTTGCTCCTACAAATATTTATTCCCACACTCTCCTATGAACTTTTATTATCTTTAATTTTATATTTCTCTCTCCATCCCACAGAAACGGTCCCTTGATTCGCTCGTTTCAAACAACCAACACAAATATCTTTTACCGTAGGGACCCTTTCACGGACGAGTCCTCTCCCTACACATTTCCAATAAATTTTATATGTCATGTGCATGTGCATGTGTGCGTTCACTAGTATTTATTTAAAAAAATAAAGAAAAATATACTTAACATAGCATCTCACTATTTCCAATATACAAAAATAACTAATTGTAAAAAATAAAAAAATAAATGACATGATATAATTCATTATATAATAATGAATTTGTTTAAATGCCTAAAGTCATAAATAATACATACATCAACTATGTCAGATTAAACTACTAGATGATCAACAATATAATCATATTTCACGATCCCTTGATCAGTACAATGTGTATAAAATTATAACACATAAGAAAATACCAGTTATATGAAAAATGGGAATAAAATGACATTTTAAGTGGAGAACAAACATCAAAATATAATATGACACCGTTAAGTGGATGGTGTCATACTAGAACGATGAAAAAAATGTAGCAGTCACATCTTATTCAATAAAAGATATAAGTATAATGTACAGATAATGTCAAATTATTTTAAGATCTTGACAATATGATCAATATGAATGAAACTTTAAAATGAAAGAAGAAAAATATTTAATGTGGTTGTATAAATAACATATAATGGAGAAGAAAATTGAGGAAAGAAAAGGAAAGATCCATGCATATATTTATTTATTTTTATTAAAAAGTTTAAGAAAAGAGAATATAAAAAGAAACTATTATATATTTTTATTGATCTCCATTTTAGTTTGATGTCATCCTTATTTTTCTCTCTCATTTTGATTAAAATGATATCTACATGATTGCTTTTTGTACTTTTTCTTCTCCTTCTTACCCCATATTTTACATATTTTTTCCTACATCTTACGTCAATTCAATCGTTTTCTTTTCTTATAGACAAAAATATTTTCATTATCTTTTTAAGTTCCTATAAATTTGTAATTATTATTATTTGGATTGAATTTATAATATCTAAATGTATGTAACTAAAATTCTATTAAATGCCATGTTACAATAAATATTATATGAATCTAGTTCTATATAGTAATATAAATCTTTTCTTAATTTGAGAAGGATTGAGTAATAAACATTTGAAAGGAAAATATATAAATCAAATGTAATCAGTTGTGCATGTATGATTATCATTTTTTCCAATAGTGTATAATTATAACTGAGGAACTTACTCAAGTTACAACTAATCATATTTGTCAATCAATGAGTCAATTATATTACATTAGATTCTAGTAAACAACATGATTCATGATATATTTTAGAAACTTCATATTATGCAATTAATTTACATATTTCAGGGGTACATGACCGCCTAGTCTTTATACAACTCCGCTTTTAAATATGGTAGGTGAGAAAATTTGTATAAGTCTTAACACAACTAACATTAAATTATTAAGTAAATTTTATAGGAGAGAAATCAAAGATATAATTTCTTAAGCTCATAATTGATGACATCTATATTAAGATTGTAAATTTTATAATTTTTGAGGGGATTAAACACATGATCCATAAATACAAAAGTGTAACGTTTAAGTAGTTCATACAAAGAAGGATGATCAAAATGATTGAAATTATAAGATGACAAATCGCATTTTGTCTGGTGTAATAAAGTAAATTTATAAAATACAAATATTTACATGGTATCATAATAATAATAATAATAATAATATTTTTTTGAAGGGGGGGGGGAGCTTCAGCCTGGGCAGCCCCTCTCTGGCTCCGCCCCTTCTCGACATACCTTGCAATTGTCAACTACTATTTGAAGTCATTATCTTGTTGTGCTATAGAATTAGGGGAGAACCTAGTGGGTAAGTTGGGACTAATGTCAAATCCAAACACCATCTGCATTCATAACCATCCAATGACTCAAATTGATGTGTTGAACAATCTTGATGTGTCTTGTCATGCGATTATAAAGCCAAGATTGACATTCAACAATGGTGTCATAACTTCATGAATTAAGGCAATCCTTAAGTCTATTAAGCAGGGTAAGGGAGTAAGGGAAGGAAGGGGTGTGAATGTGGGGAATGCAAGGGAGTGGGGTAATATTCTTATCAATAATAGTGACTAATTAGCACCAGGAGGAAAACTATTGCAAGGTCACCAAAAAGAAAAGTGGTGACGCTCTATGTGTCACACCCAAAACATATACAAGGGTTACATTATATTCATACCAGAACTCAAACCTCTTAGAATCGCTTTTGTTGAACCAAATAAACATAATTAAGATGATAAATAATCAAATCAGATATGCATACATGTTCAATCAAAGGAGACTCAGTTAGCAGACTAACATCGTAATATATGTTACCCCATTTGAACCCAAGGAAAGTAAGGTCAAATATGAAAGTGACATAACAAAAGAGTGGCTCTTTATCATCCTAACATTGATGTTTGATTCATGTAGACAAACATACATGGGTGTTGAATATCTTATGTACTCCCTCATCTCTACCTTCTCTCTATGTTTTCCCCCGACCCACCCACCATCCCCGACGACTGTCATGACTTCCTGAACTACTTGAAAAAGCCTCGAATTCAGTATAGGGTCTTCGACTGAGACGACGTGTAAGCCATATAGTATCTTCACAATTCAATGGAACACTAATGATCTCCTAAAATCACACATCCAAAAGGGTAATCATACTTCATATTTATATCTGATACTTAGACACCCACAACAAAAATAATGGGGACTTGTGTAGTAAATGAGATAGATCCCAAGACAATAATGGTAAGTGTTAAGAATTCAAAACGTTAGCTTTGTTAGGTTAAACCAAAAGCAAGATAAGTCTTTCTTATGGAATGGAGGTATCCAAGATATGAGCAAATAAACCAAAGAAAAGAACAGAATAATAAGATAAAACAAGAGCAGAATAGGTATCTTTAAGTATGTTTTATAATATATAGATGGAAGGAATATGGATTGGGTTTCATCATCTAAGACCTCCATCCAACATGTAAAACCTATATATATTATAGACTCAGAACAAGTTTACAATTAATCATCATAAGTGTCTATTCTCTCCTCTCTTGAGCTTAGAATAAATCTAGATTATAAGATTCTCTCTCTCTCTCTCTTGGGATAGCAAAAAAAATCAACTTAAAACCATATGATCATTAGCTTTAGCATTGCAACATTATTATGTATTCATGATACTCCACAACTCTTAGATATAAGTTAATACCGTTGGTGTATATGCCCAAAGAGCCTATCATATGATGAGTGTAATGGCATAACTTGTAAATGGTTTGATTAATAATAAAAGGAAGCTTCCAATTTATTCTATTTGTTCAGTTATGAGATAATGAAATAATGTAATAAATGTCTAGAGAATGATATTACTCAACGATGTATGTCTTCAAGTATGTGACTTGGAAGAATGAGATCATATGGATGTTAAGAGTATATACATTCTCATTATGTCCCTGATCAGTTGTTATTGTGGAGGGTAGATAGAAGGTACTAACACATAAGATCAAAGTATGAGTTGGTAGATGACAAAATCTCATTAGTCATGATATGGTGATACCAAACCAAATAGATAGACACATGTTGGAGAACAATGTAATGGACATACCCACTGTGAGACTGAAACATGGAAGCCATTATCATGGAAGTCATAGTCATCTATCACAGTGATGGTGCTGATTGTGGTTCTTAGACCTGAAGTCACTACACTCATCACATGATGTTCAGTACTCTTTGAAATCATCAGACACAATCATAAATCATGGGTTGTCATAAAGGTGATGATTGGGTGACAGTGACACATGGGTATTGACTATGAGCGATGTATATGGGATTTGTCCCTCATATAGGAGTAGGATATCCTAGGCCTATTGATTAACAAGATTGAGAAATGCATGGCCATGCGCAACTGAGTCAATATGTGATATTGAGCTTACATATATCTCAGACAGTTTGCTCTAGGTCAAGGACCAAGATTGAATGTTGATGAGGATGATTGATCCATGCCTCTAGTTCAATCTAAATATCAGTGAAAAAGGAACTATACAAACATTATAACACCTTACACAGATTGTAGGTTAAAACTTGTTCTCCAACTTTCCATTTACTTGGGTAGTAATGATGTGTGACTAGGCACCTCTCATTGCTTGTGATGTCATAAGTTGTCATGGACATTTAGTGCCAACGTAACATGCGCCCTATAGGGTCACACACATAGGAACTCATCTAGAAGAAGAGTTCAATCATGATTGATGATTGGATTGATTACTAAAGTGTCTAGGGACTTAATTCACGTAACAGATCAACTAACTAGACTTCTAGACGATCGACACCAGTGTTCAGATGACCGTTTAGAGTGTCAGGTTGATTAGAATTGAATTGGTTGTGTTCTTCCTGAACTGGGGAGCAAAACAACCATTTTGCATAAGAAAAATGAGCATATCGTGTTTGTGAGACAAATGGCTCATGAGAGAGAGAGATGATCCACTCATGGAGAAATTTGATTGCATCAAGGATTAGTGGTGATGTCATGTTGAGCATTAATTGTAATCAAATTTCCAATTCATATGTGATTGCAAAACATGGAGAAATGAATGCCTTGCTTAGCGGAATGACCGTCTCACATGTGAAATGAACATATCATTTGTGAGATGACCGTTTCAAGTTTCGCAGGTTGCAAAAATTCACAATCTTCTAGTTCCTTCCTCTCCCTCATAGATAGGGAACCCTGTCCCAAACCCCTCCAATAAATAGACAGGTACTGGGGGCTTCGCAAAATAAAATACAAATAATTGAGAATCAGTTGCTCTGACAATTGTTGTCCTCTTTGGTTGTGGTAACCAAGAGAGCCCAATTAAGTCCTACCCTACTAGGGAGAACAACTGAGGATCATTGTTGTGGGAGAGTAGGTGATGAGTAGTACACCAAATAAGAGGAACAACTCCTTTCTATCCATTCTACCAGGATAACATGAGTTCTAGTTGGGCTGTGTAGACTTCTCTAGAGGCAAGGTGGACTTTACCCATCTCTAAGAGGGCACGATCAACCTGCAGTTCGTGGAGGAGATGTTGCATATGTCATCTGAGTCTGTCATTTGTGGGAAAGACTAGGAGCTACACAGACACTGTCCAAAAGTGCACAACCACATCGACAAGGATTGTCATTGGAATTTCTCTAGGACCAGGTATATCTTCGTTAAGCCATCATTTCCATTGCAGAGTTATTGATGCGATCTGCTGCTTAATGAGAAATATATTAGTAATTTTTTTTATTTTGCTGCCTATCTAATGTTGTATTTCCCTGCACTGGTATTAGAGCCACGTCAATCAATTATATTTTGGAATAATCAATATGATCGGAGTTTTGGTTTTATCATCTTTATTTATTGCATACACTGTGAAAAGAATATATATATATATATATATATATATATATATATATATATATATATATATATATATATATATATATGGGTATATCTTCGCTACCCGTGCGAGTAACTAAGATTCGCTACCCGTGCATCAGTTTTGTAATGGGAAGGTATGCATTTGTAATGAGACAATCCAAATTTGTAATGAGATGACCGAAATTGTAATACAAAGACTCGTTTTGTATTACAGTGCTGTTACAGTAATAAATATATATTTATTACTATAACAGCGATGTAATACAAAATGAGTTTTTGTATTACAATTTCGGTCGTCTCATTACAAATTTGGTTGTCTCATTACATATATGTGTCATCCCATTACAAAATTGATGCACGGGTAGCGAATCTTAGTTACCCGCACGGGTAGCAATGATATACCCTATATATATATATATATATATATATATATATATATATATATATATATATATATATATATATATATATATATATATATATATATATCTTCGTTACCTATGCGGGTAACTAAGATTCGCTACCCGTGCATCAATTTTGTAATGGGATGACTCATATATGTAATGAGACAACCAAATTTGTAATGATACAACTGAAATTGTAATATAAAAACTCATTTTGTATTACATCGTTGTTACAGTAATAAATATATATATTTATTACTGTAACAACGTTGTAATACAAAACGAGTCTTTATATTACAATTTTGGTCGTCTCATTACAAATTTGGATTGTCTCATTACAAATGCATACCTTCCCATTACAAAACTGATGCACGGGTAGTGAAGAGATACCCTATATATATATATATATATATATATATATATATATATATATATATATATATATATAGTCAGGCTAGAATACACTCGAGTGTACGGATCACACGAATACACTCAAGTGTGTTTGCATATCAAGACTAGTTTTTGCAAAATGTAAACCATTGATCTTCACTGTCATACTATAACTAGGCTACATATAAATTTTGAGCCCATTTGGATGAGTATAAGTCACTCATCCAAGAGCAACAAAATCAACGCGCGAAACTAATTTGAAATGCATAATTTTTGCAGTCTTCATAACATGAGCTATACATATCCAAATGTGCTCAAATTTTGCGTATGAGTTGTTCACGAGATGCTTAAGAAGATCAATGGATTAGATTTTCAAAAAAAATATTTCATCATGGAAAACTACTTGAGTGTATTCTGCTCCGGATACACTCGAGTGTATTCTAGCCTGACTCTATATATATATATATATATATATATATATATATATATATATATATATATATATATATATATATATATATATATATATATATATATATATATGCAAATTACACACATCGCTCTAAAACTGAGTTTTTATGGTGGATGTGTAGCGTGGTTATGGCCAATACCCTATATCTGTGCATGGTGGTTGTGTGTTTTATATCTCAATCTATGCATTGAGCCTCCCCTTATCTTCCCAATGTAAAAGTATTATTCTCTCCTACCCTTTCTCCCCTCAAATGTAACTCGAGATATCTCCATAATCAAGTAATAGTATGATAGTTTATTTTCTTGTTACGATGAAGAAGAAGATGTTATGATCCAGGCCCACTGACCTTCTCGAAGGTGAACCAACCATCTCAAAGGCGAGCTGATCGGTTGAAGGACCAAGAAGGACCAAAAAGGATGAGATCACCTGATCAACTAATAGACCCAACCGATTGGGTGGAGGATCCAGAAGATGGTGGAACTGATGGCCAGACTATCAGTGTGAAAACCAACCGACTGGATAAGAGGTAAGACAACCAGTTCATGGGTTGAATATATTGAGCCATATTGGCAAGCACAAATCTTCATCAACAACAAGTTTTTGCATGTGATGTAGACCCTAGGTTGTGGTGATTCCTTGTGGATCCAAGGAATTACATTAGAATGGCCATAACCATCACTTTTTATTTATTATATGTTTTTGTTTTGGGTTGTAGCATGTATATGATACGTACTATATATGTGGTGATTGGTTAATGTATATGTATTATACAAACTCCCTCAATAATATATCAAGTCTAATATGCTTTGCATTAGCAACACCCAAGAAAAGCTTTATCGACCAAGTGTAGGAACCCCAAGGGGGTACGTCATCTATATCATGGAAGTGTGATGATAATAATGTGGGTCTGCCAAGCGGGGTGCATTATTATCGTGTTGGCTATTGGGTCAGGCTTAAATGGTCATTCTTAGAGGCTCTAAGCCCAGAGGAATGCAGATGATTATGGAAAGGAGTTTAGCACATCATCTATTCAAGAGTTTCATAAGATGCAATTTGCAAATGTTTCATGCATTAATAATTTCTCATGAGCGCCAACATTGGTTGGGTATTGATTGAATTGTTTTGGATCTTGACTCACTAGAAAATTATTTGCTACAATCTTTCAAATTGATATTGAGGGATATAATTTGAATTAAATAGTAGGAGTGATAATTAGTTAATGACCTAATTAATGTCAAATTTTAAAATCAAATCAAAATGGATTTTTGAGAAATGCAAATTTTCTCTTGTAGAATAAAATGGAAAACACTCAATAATTGTGATTGGATGAACTAAACGAGATTTATTCCATAACTTGTTCAGGACCTTGAGATGTGTTTTGGATGATCTTGAAACACCAGTGCCAGTATCCACTCCATATTCACCTAAGACATACATGGATGCTTCTTTGAAGCATTTCAATGATGTTGTAGACATCAACAACCTTATTCTAGGATGTATGAACTATGAGTTGCATAAACATCATGATAAGCATAAAAGGTATAATATCTCTAAGGTGCTACTTGAGTGCAGACTGATAGACATGGATGCCTCTTTGAAGCATGCTCAATATGATTGGGCATATGGAGCATCTAGAGAGATTGGGATTTCCTTTAGGTCAAGAATTGGCCACATATATGATTTTTCAATCATTGCTAAATCATATAGCCAATTTATCAAGTGTTATCACTTGAGTAACATGACTAGAACCCTGGAAGAGTTTCTTAACACCTTGATAAGTATCAAAGCACAATTGAAGATGGACAAATCTGTAATGGTGATCACCAGAGTCGAGTCCAAGGATAAGAGCAAGGACAAGAAGCATTCTGAGGCTAAGCTGAAGTCCAAGTCTTCTACACTCAAAATAAGGAGAAGGATAACAGAACCTAGGAAGATGAAGCAAGGGATTGAGATCTCTACTTTTAGAATATACATTATTGAGGTTAACTTTACTACTTCCTCATCATGGGTGCTAGATATCGGATGTGGATCACACCTTTGTTCAAATGTGAAGAATCTGAAAAGAAGTAGACCTTTAGAGAAAGGTGAGGTTGAACTACGTGTTGCTAATGGATCAAGAGTTGCTTCCAGTGCATTTGGAACCTATGAGTTATTTCTGTCAAGTGGGCTAGTAATAGAGTTATAGAACTACTATTATGTAAACTACCATTAATAGGAACATCATATCTATATCTTGTTTGGACAAGAATATATTCAAATTTCTTATAAAGAAAGGAAGATGTTCTATTATTAAAGATGGGATCTTTTATGGCAGTGTCCCAATGTATTATGGTCAATACTTGATAGATTTAGAGATAAGTGTATATAACATAAATACCAAAAGACAAAAACTCAACAACTCAAACAAAACATACCTTTGTCATTGTCATCTCGGGCACAAAATGAGAATCACATATCTAGACTCCATAAAGATCATTATCTGGACTCTTTTGATTTTGAATCAATAGAGACATGTGAATCTTATTTGTTGGGCAAGATGACCAAGATTCCTTTCACTAGTAATAATGAAAGGGATAGTGATCTACTAGGAGTCATACATACTAATGTATGTGGCCCTTTTAGAACAACTACTAGAGCTGGGTATCAATACTTCATTACCTTCACTAACGACTTCACTAGGTATGGCTATGTTTCCCTAATGAAACATAAGTCATAAATTCTTGAAATGTTTAGAGAGTTTGTGAATGAATTACAAAACCAACTTGGTTGAAATATTAAGGCACTTCATTCTTATCGAGGTGGAGGAATAATTGAACCAAGAGTTTGAGAACCTTCTTGTAAGGACCCTAACCCATGTTTTGGGCTAACACTCTTTGCTTTTCTTATGAAAGGTGCTTAGAACCTTAATCTAATCTCTTAAGATATTTTGATATCATGTGACAAGCTCATGTTTCCAGTTTGGTCCCGTTTGGATATTGTTTGAGCAATGTTTGCTTATTTTGGACCAAAGTGCAATTTACCCAAAGTAAGGGGTTATTTTGCAATATGTCACATGTAGATCATGAATTTAGTTCTCTACCATCATTATAAAGAGAATGGTGAGGTGGGTTGCCTTGTGGACGACCTATGTTCCAAGTTTGAGCTTAGTTGGATGATGTTTGTGCCCTATGTGCTGGTTTTGGTGCAAATTACAAATTACCCAAAGTGGAGGGGTTAATATGCAATTTATCAGATCTAGAGTCACCTACCTTCTGTTTGGCATCATATATAACGTGCATGGAAGTTGGGGCACCTTGTTTGGTTGATATTTGAGGAGTAACATCTTTATATGGTCTTTATATCACATGTGTGTCACACAAGCTACCTTGTCTTTTAGTGTATCGGGTAGAAGCTTGAGAGTGTGTCACCCATGAGGGTGTGTCGCCCATAGGAGGTACCCAGATGCATGATACACATCCTAGAGTGTATCACTAGGCCATGAATGTGAAGCTTGGGTGGCAAAAAGTGGCGTTAAGTGCATGAGCAAGTGCCATCTTGGGTTATGTGGTTATGACACATGTCCTTTGCTACCTCTCTCTTCCTTGGTGTATATAGCCCCCTTCCTCCTTAACCAAGTGATCCTTTTCGGCCACCTTCTTTCCCCTTCCTGTATGGGACTAGCATGGGAGCTTGGGAGCTCAAGTAAACTCCCATGGAGCTTGGGAGGGCGAGCTCTTTGGCTATGGAGACTCCTTGCTCAAGATCCGACCTTGGTGAGTCATGCTTCCTTGCTAGCTTTTCCTTGTGACTTCTTCTTCATCTCCTTCTCCTCCTCTCAGCCATTCATGGACCCTTTATGTGATTAGGCAAGGCCGTGGTTATCTCCCCCTCTTTTTTTCTTCTTGAGCTATACATAACCATGATATCTTCTTCTTCTTCTCTTGTTCCTTGAGGTGATGATGACGGAGCTGAAGACAAGCTTAGAGCTTCAGATGGATGGTTTCCGTGGAGAGGAACTTGGGTTTGCTACTTGGATCAGGAAGCTTTATGCTTTTCATGGATATCCTCTTAAGGCGGGTTACATAACTCTCAACCATCTCTATTATGTTCACTCTCCATATGTGCATGTGATGATTCTTGTCTTTAAATTGATACCCTTCTCCATGATAGTCATGCATGTGGAACTTGAGATCTATTTTAATGGAAATGGTCATGCTTTACTACTGTTCTTATCTTGTTCTTCTTGCGTTATATGGTAACGGGTGGCTAGAGATTGAAGATGACTTGCCTGATAGGGTGTTTTACCCGATATGGGGGCTTGACCGATACTATGCTTTGCCCGACATAACACCTTGCTCGATAGGTTATACTTCGGTTGATGTTTTTTGGGAATACCCCTTTCTCTCCTTTGAACATGGAAGGTGAGCCTATGGCCTAGATGTTTGGGGTGATATAATGTGGTGACCTATATCTCTTTCCTACCCTAGGGTTAGGGTTTGGACGTTATGGTTGGTGGACACCTAGTTGGTCCCTTGGCTGATATGTGTTCTACATAGTGGCTCCTTGAGGTTGTTGCTCGATACCCTCTTCTAGAGTTGATACTTGGGTGATATGGTAAGTGAACCCTTTGTTGACCTTGTGACCAATATGCACCTCTACCCAACATGATGTTGGTGGGCGATATGGTGGTTGGCCGACACAAAACCCTAACCTTAGTGTCTTGGCCGATATAAAGCTCCAACCCTAGATTGGGCGGTAGGATTTCCCTGGGTGACATGGATGCTCTACTCTAGTTTCATGACAAGCTCTTGGGGTTGAGCCCTTAGATAGTATCATGTGTGATATGGTTGTAATTCCTTTGGTGATAGGTATCATTGATAATGTAGGGAAACCAATAGGTTGTTCCTTGGTGTGGGTGATAGCCCTAGAAGTAGTGTCTTAGGCGATTTGGATGCCTAAACCCTAACTTAAGCCAATATGATTGCTTTGGCCGATGGGATGGTCCTAACCCTAGAGTGCCTGACATGTTGTCATGGGCATTGAGATGCCTTGGTCGATAGGCTAGCTCTAACCCTAGTTGCCCAATATAGCATCCTGGACATCTTGGAGTTTTGAGTGTTGGGGGTTTCTCTAACCTTTGCTGATGGATATGGGTGCCTTTGTGGTAATGATCCCTTGGGCGATATGATGGGTTCCCAAGATGGTGCTCCATGAATGACAAAGGATGTGAGGATGGGTGTTATGAACGGTCCCTTGATATGCTACCTGATATCATCAACCCTAGAACGTTATGAGTGTGTATGTGTGCATAGCTTGGGTGACATCAGGGTTAAGTGCATGGCCGATACCCCCAAAAGGAGATATGTTACTTTGGCCGATACTCCCACAAGGAGATATGTTACATTGGCTGATACCCCCACAGAACAATGAAGTTGTCTTGATCTATTCTTGTTGTTGAGGGGGTGCATGTTCTCTTCCAAATGCAGTAATGGATGATTCAATATCATCTTGCTCGGAAACTAGGAGTTTGAGGGTTTCAGTGATTGACATGTATTTAGGAATAACTTCAGCCATAGCTACCTTCAATACTCCTTTTCCTACAGACCTACCCCAATTAGCTTGATTCTTAGCTCCCAGGGTGACGACCCTCCATGTGCTGTCGTAACTTTGGCGCATGAAGTTTCCTCTAGATGAAGAGTCTAAGAATCTCGTGATATCGTCATCTACACCTCTATAGAAGATCTCTATGAGTTGATTCTTAGGAATCCCATGGTGTGGACACTTGCGTAGAAGCTCTTTGTATCTATCCCATGCTTCTGCAAGGGTTTCTCCAGGGACTTGAGTGAAATTTGTTATTCGGCCTCTAATTTCATAGGTGAGGGACGGAGGATAGAACTTTTCCAGAAATAACATTTTGGAGTTGTTCCCAGGTGGTGATGGGTACTTCACTTTGCAACGAATTGTACCAACTTATAGATCTATCAACAAGGGAATACTTAAAGAGACGGAGTCGAATGGAATCATCAGATACTCTATTTTGCTTTGTCATACCACATAGATCAATAAACCTCGAAAGATGTTCCTGACTATCCTCTTCTTATTTGCCATAGAACGGGCTGTTTTGAAGCAATGTGATCCAATGTGCCCTAATCTCAAAATTGACAGCGTTGATGGGAGGGGGTTGTACGCGATGATGAACATTCACAACCTTGGGGATTGAGAACTCTCTAAGATCCTTTTGTAGTTCTGCTGCTTGTGATGCTTGAATTTCTTCTTGAACTGTAGCTCTAGCTTCCTGCATGAATCTTTCTCTTTGTGCATTAAGAGCTTGGGCCACCCTTCGGGCTATTTCTTCTTCTTGAGCCATTCTTTCTTGGTTCTCTCTGATCTGACGATGAAAAGTTATGTCTATCTCTGGATCACAGCTCGCTGTGAGTCTGGGATTGTCCGAACAGTGCATAGACTATGATTTGGGTTGTTCTTGAAATGGAAAGATCTTTCTGAAGTAAGGGTGATGGAACAAAAATGAATTCAAGTAGATGATCAATTGTATCAAAAGAAAAAGCAATATCCTAGATTAGCCATAAAAGAAATAGATTTGACTAACTGATTTTGTTGTCCCTGACAACGGTGCCAGAATTTAATGTGGCAAATATTGCACTAACAAATTCACTCGGGGTTGAATCCCCGAGCTTTTACCAAAACCTCGTGCAATAATACCACTCGCAAGCAGATGGGTCTTATCGCAGTATAGTTAAGGATCGAATCCCAAGAGACAATGTTTTTAAAAAATCTTTGTTAGTCGAATCTAGCTCAAGTGAGACTAATATTTAAAACGATTGATTTGGTTCAGGTTAATTAAACTAAATGCAAGAAAGTAAATGAGCTGAATGAAAGTTTGTTTTAGATTAATGATATGGAATCACTGGGATGGTATCGAGTTTCACCACCACTGCACATGCAAACACATCCAAACTCATAACATCCAGGCAAACATCTAACTTATCAAAATGGAACTACTGCGAACCCTCCCGGAGGGATGTTTAGGCCCCCGTAAGCATCCCCTTAGGCATCATATTTCTCATCGCCATCCGGATCATGCACTTACGGTTCCAAACATACAACATCCAACTAAGGATGTGGTCCTCCCTGAGGGATGCTTAGACCACAAAAGCATCACCGCGTGCTAGATGGCTCGTCCCCTCACAGATCATACACTTACAATCTCAAGGAACCCCATTCTATTTCTAGTCTGGGATTCAACCGTGCTAATCGACACACATGTAGGAAATTAGTCTGCAAGCAAACATCGACGATTAACGAGAAGATACAACATCCAACTAAGGCTATGGTCCTCCTTGAGGGATGTTTAGACCACAGAAGCATCACCGTAGGCTAGATGACTCATCCCCTCACAGATCAAACACTTTTGACCTCAAGGAACCCTATCAGATTTCTCGTCAAGGAGTCTACCTCATTAATCAAAATTCTACACTACGAAGATAAGAACAAGATGAAAGCAAGCAGGTAATCAACTATAAGAATATCAATTACCAAGGAAGTGAAAAGTTATATACATTGCCTTAGAATGTTAAATGAAAAGACATGAATGCACCCCAGCAAAAGTGGACTACTTGCTCATGAAGCGAGAAATGAGAAAAATAAGAAAGAGAGAGGATTCCTCCATGAGCATGATGTAGAAGGTGGTCGCAGCTCGGTGGAGATGATGCGTTCTTCTACGCTGTATCGGAGCAGATCTGGACAAAGAACGAGGGATGCCAAGACAGACCAGGTAATCTTTCTCACCTCTCCTTCCTTCTCTTCTCGGTCTCCTTGATTTCAGCACAAGCGGTAGGTGAAACGAAAATAGTGTGACCGAACTGGATCATACATGTGGACAAGTAGCCTATCGGCGTCCCAGAACCGATACCCAAATGGGGACCCTTGTGGTCCTATTTATAGGCTCGGGACTAGCCCTCATGTTTTTGGTGTGATTCTAGCCCAAACGGTCTTGGATATTTTCTATTCAAACGTATTGCTTATTCATGACCAAACGGTCTTGAATACATGTCCAGACGGTTTTGCTTTATATCATTTTGCATGATAAATGGTTTGATATGTTGAGAAAGAAATGGTTTGTAGGGTCACACATTGCCCAAACGGTTTTGATTACTAAGATCTTCAAACGGTCTTGGAAGCAATGCTCTATCAGTCTTGAATGAGGAGGAGCAAACAGTCTGTGAGACCGATTGCTATCAAATGATTTGCTCAGCCTTCATACGGTTTTGAGTATACGGTTTGTGGATTGGTGTCTTGCGCAATAGGTCTTTGGAGACCAATACTCAATCAATCGGTCTTGCAGTGTACCCTGCTCTATCGGTTTCCATCGAGTGGCTGCTTCACGATCTTGAACGCAGGCACTGGTTAATCGATCCTGCCTTCACGCGGTAAAATGCCAATTGGTCTGCAACTCCCTCACGTCCAAGGGGTCTCTATGACCGATCTCTGACCAAATAGTCTTGTCTCCATGCGATCCTTGCCTCCGAGCAATCTTGGGGGAGAGGAACAACCGGTCGGAGAAGCAGGAGCGCTGGTGGGTGGCGCAAGAGGTGATGGGGTGCTGCGCTGCTAGGTTGTTAGGTGCGGTGGTAGGAAGAAGAAGAAGGGAAATAGGGTGTGAAGTTATCAAACGGTTTTGGGGTGCATTTCTCTTCACGGTTTTAGGATCGTGAGAGTTCTTACGGTCTTGAGATCGTGGGGGCTCTCTCGATTTCCAAACAATGAGGGAAAACCATTAGAGCAGTTTAGTGGGTAAACTGAGAGGGCCAAACAAATGGTCAAGATCGTTTAAGTAGATGGAGGCGGACCATCGATCAATAATCTGATGGTGAAGAACAACTAGTGCCCGAACAGTCTAGAAATCAAGTTAGATCCAAATGGTTTTGAGGTGAAGCTGTCCATACAGTCTTGAGCCCGAATGGGTGGAACCGATTGGTCAAGACTGAATGGTGAGACCGAATGGTGAGAACCAAGGGTGAGTGAAAGGTGGGTCCCAGCTAATTGTTCAACCTCATCGAGACCTACATCAAATCAACATAAATTCAGTTAAGATCATGATAATTGGACCTATTAAGTAATTTTACACATTTTGATATTTAGTAAATGAAATTGAATGCATTGAGTCGACTTTGACCCAATAAGGTAATTGAATTCCATGATGAATATGCATTCATCAAAATACCCCGAACTTAAACATTGCTCATCCTCGAGTAACACAAAATCTGAAACGGTTGCCAAATGAATACTTTCAATTCGTGTGATTGCCTCATCTTCACATCACGATTGTTTTGTTTCTGCTCAATATGACTTAGTATCTCAACCTCCTGAGACCACTAAACACATCTTACCATATCTTCATTCCTGAGTTCTCTTTCCAATATCACTTCCTCCCCACTTTTTCCAACAAAGAGCATGTCAAAAAGTTTTGTAAAAGTCCAGAGATACCCATAGAACAACAAGTGTACATCTGATCTGACACTGGTGTATTTCACGGTGGTGGAGGCATTAATTATGCCTTTAGGTAGAAAAGGGAGTGAAGGGAGGTATGGAAGGAAGAAATAAATCTCTCCTCTATTCGACTCGAGATTTTTATTATATTATTTGCAATTTCATTGATTGCATTTTTTTGTGTGTGAATCTCTCCTCTATTCGACTTGAGATTGCATTTCTTTTTGTGTGCGCTTTGGCATCTTTTCTTGGTGGTACATCCCTATTTAATTGTGAGGGGTATGGAAGAAGTGGATATAGAGGGAAGTGGTGTGCCACCCTGAACTTAGGGTTTGGCACTATTTTGGCTATTTTTGTTTCTTTTTGATGGATAGAGGGGTAAAAAGATGATAGAAGAAGTGTAGAAGAGAGTTTAGATAAGAATGCAACTTGATTTACAATTCCGTGCACCGGGTTGTTCTCTTTATCATACTCTGCTCAAAAAATGACTTGATGAGGATCCGGTGGGGATTCCATGTAATTGTTCCACTATTCAGTTAGGAAGCATGATGTGTTTGATCCCTATCAGTTCGATAGACACTTGCCATTTTTCCATAAAGATCATGATGTTAGGATTCATAAGCTTCACAAGATGATTTCAATCAAAAGGGTAGTTTTCAGAAAGTGGTCCTTTTGAGGGTCTGTTTCGAATAAGGACAATATAATGATTCAAAATGCATAGGAAGTTAATAGGTGTCAAAACTTCATCCAGTATATGTTCAAATTTCTTTTGAAAACTTTAAAATTTTGAAAATTTGAAATTTTAGGTCAAAAATGCGACGATGAAATCGTAAATCAGATTTAGATGGGTGAAGGTGGAGAGTAAGATACATACCACCCATCCTCCACCCCAAACTTAGAAATTTGCTTGTCCCGAGCAAACTCTAAATCCAAGATGGAGGGGAAAGTTCATGCCATTTGGACCACTGGATGTGGTTGTGTTCCAATCAGCGTGTTTCCTCCATTTGAAAATCTAAAACATAAAGACCATTCGGAACTCAAAATAGCATCTTCTGATGCAATTTTTATTAAATGAAAATTTATCTTAAAGGTAAAAACAAAATTAAAGAAACATTCTAATTTGAAATTAAAGGTAAAAATGAGTTTATTTATCGGGTTGCCTCCCGACAAGCGCCTTTGTTTTACGTCGATGGCTCGACTTGATTCCTTCAACTTCTATGGTGGATATGTTGGATTGGTGAGATCCAACATCATTTCAGAGCCTATATCAGTAGAGGTGAAGTATCTCTTCAATCGTTGACCATTTGCCACAAATTCACTCATCTTTTTACTCCATAAAGAAAAAGCACCATGTGGATAGATGCTCTTGACAATGTAAGGCCCCGACCAGGGAGAACAGTTTTTTCCTGGGAATAACCTCAATCTGCAATTGAATAGAAGAACTTGGTCTCCCACTTGTATGTCCTTTCTTTTTAGATGGTCGTCATGCCAAAGTTTTGTACATTCCTTATAGATTCGTGCATTCTCGTAAGTTGTCATCTGGAGTTCTTCCAGCTCCTGGAGTGGTAGAATCCTGGCTTGGCCTGCTTCCTTCATATCAAAATTGAGTTGTTTAATTGCCCACCATGCTTTGTGTTCAACTTCAATAGGCAGGTGGCAAGCCTTTCCATATATTAATCTAAATGGTGTAGTTCTAAGGGTTTTGAAAGCAGTTCGGTAGGCCCACAACGTGTCATTGATTTTCACAGACCAATCCTTCCGATTGTGACCTACTATCTTTTCCAGGATAACTTTGAGTTGACAGTTAGACACCTCTACCTATCCACTCATTAGTGGATAGTAGGGTGGGGCTACCTTGTGTGTTACACCATACTTTCTCAGTAAAGCTTCAAAGCTTCTTTCAAAGAAATGAGACCCTCCATCAGATATCACGGTTCGTGGTACTCCGAAATGGGGGAAAATAATATCTTTGAATAATTTGATGATGGGTTTGGAATCACTAGTCACGGTTGATATAACTTCAACCCATTTCGAGACGTAGTCCACCGTCACTAGGATGTATGAGAATCCATGAGAATATGGGAATGGACCCATGTAGTCCACTCCCCAAACATCAAATATCTCCACTTCTTGCTACAGTTTTAGCAACATCTCATCTCTCTTTGTTATGTTGCTTGATCTTTGACATTTGTCACATGATAGGAAAAAGTCATGGGAATCCTTGGATATGGTTGGCCAGAAGAATCCACATTGCAAAACCATCAAGGCAGTCTTTTTAGAGCTCATATGTCCTCTAATTGGTCCTAACTGACATTGCTCCAAGATAAGTTGAGCTTCTTCCTCAGAATACACTATCTGTATAGACCATCATCACATAGTTTGAAAAAGTATGGCTCATCCCAGTAGTATTGTTTCACATCATACATACATTTTTTCAGTGCATGTCCGGTGCATTGAGGATGGATAACCCCAGTAGCAAGGTAGTTTACATAATCTGAGTACCAGGGGGTAACTTCTGAAACTTTCATCAGTTGGTCATCCAGAAGAGAATCATTAACCGGATCTTCTCGGTATCTAGAGTGTGGATTCGACTGAGGTGATCTGCCAAAAAATTCTATGTACCTTTTTATCTCTTATTTCTAGGTCAAATTCTTGTAGTAAGAGAATCCATCTAATTAGCTTGGGTTTTGCATCTTTCTTTGTCAGAAGGTAACAGATAGCAGCATGATCCATGTAGACAATGACTTTTGAACCAATAAGGTAGGATCTGAATTTGTCAAAGGCATACACAACTGCCAGAAGTTCTTTCTCAGTAGTAGCATAATTCCTCTGAGCTTCATAGAGGGTCTCTGATGCATAATAGATCACATAATGTTTCTTTTCTATACATTGGCCTAGGACAACTCCCACAACATAATCACTTGCATCACACATAATTTCAAAAGGATGGTCCCAATCGGGAGTTCTAATGATTGGTGTGGTTGTAAGGGCATGCTTCAGTTTGTTGAAACTTTTAACACACTCTTCGTCAAAAGTGAATTCAGCATCCTTTAGTAACAAGTTTGTCATATGCTTGGTTATTTTAGAGAAGTCCTTTATAAACCATCTGTAGAAGCCTGCATGACCTAGGAATGCTCGAACTTCCTTTACATTGACAGGGATGGAGAGCTTGGAAATCACTTCGATTTTGGCCTTATCTACTTCAATCCCTCTATTGTTAACCCTATGGCTGAGGACAATGCCTTCCCTTACCATAAAGTGACACTTCTCCCAATTGAGCACAATATGTGCTTCTTCACACTATTTGAGAATAAGGGAGAGGTGTTTTAGGCATGAATTGAATGAGTCTCCGTACATAGAAAAGTCATCCATAAAAACTTCCATAATTGTTTCTGTGAGACCTACGAATATGGCAGTCATGCAACGCTGGAAAGTTGCAAGTGCATTATAGAGGCCAAATGACATTCTTCTAAATGCGTATGTTCTGAATGGGTAGGTGAAAGTAGTTTTCTCCTAGTCCTATGGATGTATAGGTATTTGATAGAATCCATAGTAACCATCGAGGTAATAGAAGTATTCTTGATGAGCCAACCGCTCTAATACTTGATCAAAAAAAGACATTGGAAAATGATCTTTTCGAGTTGCCTTGTTTAACTTCCTATAATCAATGCACATCCTCCACCCTGTGACTGTTTGGGTGGGGATAAGTTCATTTTTTTCATTTAATATCACTGTTGTTCCACCTTTCTTTGGGACTACATGTACTGGGCTCATCCATGGTGAGTCTGATATCAGATAGATTATTCCAGTAGTGAGCAGTTTAATGACCTCGCAACAAACTACTTCCTTCATAATTGGATTCAGTTTCCATTGATGTCCAATAGTTGGCTTGTGATCTTCCATCATAGGGATCTTGTACATACACAATGCTTGACTAACTCCAGTGAGGTCACTCATTTTGTAACCGATGGCTTTCTTTCTTTCCTTTAGTTCTTCCAGGAGTTTATCTTCTTGTTCGGTTGTTAGATCAGAATTTATAATAACTGGACAAACCTTGAGATCATCCAAAAACACATACTCTAGTCCCTCGGGCAGGGGCTTCTGGTTTTTCATATGTTTCTTCAGTAGCTTCCACAACCTTGAGTTCTTCCATTTTAGCTTCGGAGTCTTCTTCAGCAGTGCCAAGGTTGAGAACATATTCTTTAACTTGTTCATTGATGGGTTCATCAACTGATGGACCAGTTAGAGAAACTTCTAATGGATCATCTGATTCATGATTCTCTTGAGTCAGAAGTGACATCTGCTCTATGCAATCGATAAGATAAACTTCCTCTTGCATGCTTGGTCTTCGCATACTTTCAAAGACTTTGAATTTGAGAGTTTCTTTACCAAGTCTGAGCAGCAATGCTCCTGCTTCAACATCAATTAGAACTCTTGCAGTGGTGAGGAATGGACGTCCAAAGATGAGAGGATATCTAGCGTCTTCTTTTATGTCCATGATGACAAAGTCACACAGAACATAGGAATCTTTTCCTACCTTGACAGGTACATCCTCAATAATTCCTAGCGGGCATTTTATTGAATTGTCTGTGAGTTGTATGGTCATGCCAGTTGGGAGAAGTTTAGCAAACCCTAGCCTTTTGCAAAGGTTGAGTGGTAGGATGGAGATGCTAGCACCAAGATCTGCCAGTGCTTTCTTGCTTCAAGAATCACCGATATGGCAGGAAATCCCAAAAGATCCTGGATCTTTCTGCTTCTTTGGCATCTTACTCTGGATGATATCTGAAGTGGTTTCAGCTAACTTGACTGTCTCATATTATTCAGTTATATATTTCCTGGTGAGGAGTGACTTTAGTTACTTTGTCCAGGATGGTATCTCAGCCAGTGCATCCAAAAAGGGTATATCAACATGAAGTTTCTTCATGGCTTCCTTGAACTTGTTGAAATGGGTATCAAGCTTTGTCTACCTTAGACGAGCTGGAAAAGGTATACGAGGTTTGTACATAGGTATATTAGGTTCTGGTGATGCTACTTCCTCTTCTTGAGCAGCCTTCTCAGATTTTTCTCTGTCTGACTTACCATTAGTTACTGGTTCTTTTGGTTGAGATTCAGGAGTTGTGGAGTCTTGTATAATCACGGATTCATCCTCATCTATAACAACCACAGGTGGCTTGATAGGAGGATTAGAATTGTCTTTTCCCGACATGGTGGTAACCGCCTTCAATTGTTCTGGGTGTTTAGGATTGTTTTCTGGTTGTCCAGCAAAGACTCCAACAGGTGGCTTAATGCTAGCTGTGAGTTGAGCTAGTTGAGATTCAATAGCCTTATGCTAGGCTTGTTGGTTAGATATCATAGTTTGTTGAGTTTGCAACATCTTTTCAATGGTTGTTAACTTTTCATCAGGAGAGACATGACTTGTTTGTTGTCCTTGGTTAAGACTCTGGTACTGGGAATTGTTTTGATAATTAGTGAAGTTCCTATTTTGAAAGTTTCCCTTGAAATTTCCTTGATTTCCAAAATTCTATTATTGATTATACTGAAATCCTGGTGGGCCTCGTGGTTGATTGTTTGAACCAAATAGATGTGAATTCACTGCTCCAGAGGGGTTTCCATATTGAAAACCTAGATGGTTCCTATTCTGATTCATATTGTAATATCCTTGACCAGGAAGGTGTTAACAAAATTAAGGTTTTCTATTTGACTATTATCTCCTTGGTTACAAATGTTGCTCAGAACAACATCGTAGAGAACATTGCATGCTAGAGTGGAATGGTCAGTACCTTTACATGCTTCGTAGAACAATGAAGCTGTCTTGATCTGTTCTTGTTGTTGAAGGGGTGCACGTTCTCTTCCAAATGCAGCAAGGGATGATTCGATATGATCTTGCTTGGCAACTAGGAGTTTGAGGGTTTCAATGATTTACTAGTGTTTGGGAATAACTTCAGCCATAGCTACCTTTAATACTCCTTTTCCTACAGACCTTCCCCAATTAGCTTGATTCTCAGCTCCCAGGGTGACGACCCTCCATGCGCTGTCATAACTTTGGCGCATGAAGTTTCCTCTGGATGAAGAGTCTAAGAATCTCTTGATATCGTCATCTACACCTCTATAGAAGATCTCGATGAGTTGATTCTTAGGAATACCATGGGGTGGACACCTACGTAGAAGCTCTTTGTATCTATCCCATACTTTTGCAAGGGTTTCTCCAGGGACTTATGTGAAATTTGTTATCTGACCTCTAATTTCATAGGTGAGGGACGGAGGATAGAACTTTTCCAAAAAAACATTTTGGAGTTGTTCCCAGGTGGTGATGGGTACTTCACTTTGCAATGAATTGTAGTAACTTATAACTCTATCAACAAGGGAATACTTGAAGAGACGAAGTTGAATGGCATCATCAGATACTCTATTTTTCTTTGTCATAGCACATAGATCAATAAACCTCAAAAAATGTTCCTGATTATCCTCTCCTTGTTTGCCATAGAATGGGATATTTTGAAGCAATGTGATCCAATTCCCTTATCTCAAAATTAACAGTGTTGATGGGAGGGGGTTGTACGGGATGATGAACATTTGCAGGCTTGGGGATTGAGAACTCTCTAAGATCCTTTTGAAGTTCTGCTGCTTGTGTTGCTGCTTGTGCTGCTTGAATTTCTTCTTGAACCGTAACTCTAGCTTCCTGCATGAATCTTTCTCTCTGTGCATTAAGGGATTGGGCCACCCTTTGGGCTATTTCTTCTTCTTGAGCCATTATTTCTTTGTTCTCTCTGATCTGATGATGAAAAGTTATGTCTATCTCTGGATCAAAGCTCGATGTGAGTCCGGGACTGTCCGAACGGTGCATACATTATGGTTTGGGTTGTTCCTGAAATGGAAAGATCTTTCTGAAGTAAGGGTGATGGAATAGAAATGAATTCAAGTAGAGGATCAATTGTATCAAAAGAAAAAGCAAAATCCTATATTAGCCTTAAAATAACTAGATTTGACTAACTGATTCTGTTGTCCCAGGCAACGATGCCAGAATTTAACGTGGTAAATATCGCACTAACAAATTCACTTAGGGTTGAAATCCCCGAGCTTTTGCCAAAACCTCGTGCAATAATACCACCCGCAAGCAGACATGTCTTATCATAGTATAGATAAGGATTGAATATCAAGAGACAATGTTTTTAAGAATCTTTATTAGCCAAATCTAGCTCAAGTGAGACTAATATCTAAAATAATTGATTTGGTTGAGGTTAATTAAACTAAATGCAAGAAAGTAAATGAGTAGAATGAAATTTTGTTTTAGATTAATGATATGGAATTACTGGGATGGTATCAGGTTTCACCACCACTGCACATGCAAACACATCCAAACTCATAACATCTAGGCAAGCATCTAACTTATCCAAATGGAACTGCTGCGAACCCTTCTAGAGGGATGTTTAGGCTTGCGTAAGCATCCCCTTAGGCATCAAATTTCTCGTCACCATCCAGATCATGCACTTATGGTTCTGAAGATACAACATCCAACTAAGGCTGTGGTCCTCCCTGAGGGATGTTTAGACCACAGAAGCGTCACCACAGGATATGGCTCGCCCCCTCACAGATCATACACTTAGAACCTCAAGTAACCCCATTCTATTTCTAGTCCAGGAGTCAACTGTGCTAATTGACACGCATGTAGGAAATTAGTCTGCAAGCAAACATCGATGATTAACGAGAAGATACAACATCCAACTAAGGCTGTGGTCCTCCCCGAGGGATGTTTAAACCACAGAAGCGTCACCGTAGGCTAGATGACTCGTCCCCTCATGGATCACACACTTACACCTCAAGGAACCCTATCATATTTCTTGTCAAGGAGTCTACCTCATTAATCAATATTCTACACTACAAAGATAAGAACAAGATGAAAGCAAGCAGGTAATCAACTACAAGCATATCAATTAGAAACGAAGTGAAAAGTTATATACATTGCCTTAGAATGTTAAATGAAAAGACATGAATGCATGGGTAGCGGGGCTAGTCCCCACACTCCAACATAAGTGGACTACTCGCTCTTGATGCGAGAAATGAGAAGAATAAGAAAGAGAGAGGATTCCTCCATAAGCATGATGTAGAAGGTGGTCGCAGCTCGGTGAAGATGATGCAGTCTTCTATGTCACGTCAGAGCAGATCTGGATGAAGAACGAGGGACGCCAAGACAGACTGGACAATCTTTCTCACTCCTCCTTCCTTCTCTTCTCGGTCTCCTTGATTTCAGCATGGGCGGTAGGTGAAGCAACAACAGTGTGACCAAACTAGATCGGACCTGTGTACAGGAAGCATGTCGGCGTCCTAGAATAGATACCCAAATGGGGACCCTTGTGGTCCTATTTATAGGCTCGGGACTGGCCCTCATGTTTTTGGTGTGATTCCAGCCCAAACGGTCTTGGATATTTTCTCTTTAAACGGTTTTCTTATTCATGACCAAACAGTCTTGAATACATGTCCAAACGTTTTTGCTTTATATCGTTTTGCATGCCAAATGGTTTGATATGTTGAGAAAGAAACGGTTTGTAGGGTCACACATTGCCCTAACGGTTTTGATTACTAAGATCTTCAAACGGTCTTCGAAGCAATGCTTTATCAGTGTTGAATGAGGAGGAGCAAACAGTCTGTGAGACTGATTGCTATCAAACAGTTTGCTCAGCCTTCATATGGTTCTGAGTATACAGTTTGTAGATTGGTGTCATGCACAACAGGTCTTTGGAGACCGATACTCAATCAATCGGTCTTGCGGTGTACCCTGCTCTATCAATTTCCATCGAGTGGCCGCTTCACGGTCTTGAATGCAGGCGCTGGTCAATCTGTCCTACCTTCGTGCGGTAAGATGCCAATTAGTTTGCAACCCCCTCACGTGTGCGTGGTCTCTGTGATTGGTCTCTGACCAAACGGTATGGTCTCTATGCGATCCTTTCCTCCAAGCAATCTTTGGGGAGAGGAACAATCGATCTGAGAAGTAGGAGCAGTGGTGGGTGGCACGGGAGGTGATGGGATGTTGCGCTGCTAGGGTTTTAGGTGCGGTGGTAGGAAGAAGAAGAAGGGAAATAGGGTGTGAAGTTCTCAAACGGTTTTGGGGTGCGTTTCTCTTCACAGTTTTGGGATCATGAGAGTTCTCACGGTCTTGAGACCGTGAGGGCTCTCTCGGTTTCCAAACTGTGAGGGCAAACTGTTAGAGCAGTTTAGAAGGTAAACCGAGAGGGTCAAACAAATGGTCAAGATCGTTTAAGTAGACTAAGGAGTACCATCGATCGATGATCTGATGGTGAAGAACAAATAATGCCCAAACAGTCTGGAAATCAAGTTCGATCCAAATGGTTTTGAGGTGAAGCTGTCCATACGGGCTTGAGACCGAATGGGTGGAACAGATTGGTTAAGACCGAATGGCGAGAACTAAGGGTGAGTGAAAGGTGGGTCCCAACTGATTGTTCAACCTCATCAAGACCTACATCAAATCAACATAAATTCAGTTAATATCATGATAATTGGACCAATTAAGTAATTTTGCACATTTTGATATTTAGTAAATGAAATTGAATGCATTGAGTCGACTTTGACCCAATAAGGTAATTTAATTCCATGATGAATATGCATTCATTAGGATGATATAGTATTTTGACCATTATAGGGTCCCAAATCCTAGTTGGACAATTAGCTACCTTGGTTGCCATGACAATGTTTGATGGATGGTAGTAGTGTATCTTGGGCGGTATGAGAGTTCCTTGGACATCATGATGTGCTGACCAAGTGGGCGCCTATTGGCCGGTATAGTTGCGGCTTTGGACGACATGATTTGATGGTTTCCTGGTATGAACCCTAACCCTAGAAGGGCTATAAGGGGGTCTTGACCAAAAAGGGTTGTTGTGATGATCATATGTTGACCGATATACTCTTGGTCCATGGCTGCATGACACATCATTAGGTCTAAGTCTGGTCATTATCCCCTTTGTGCATGGGTGCATATCATGCTTGAGGCCGAAAACTTTGGGTGAGGGTTAGTACCCTACCCGATACACCTTTAGTGAGGGTTTGTGGTCACTACCTAGTATTGGTGAGGATAGGCGACACTTCTAGTGAGGGTTTTTCCCTAACCCAATAACCCTAAAAGTTATCTTGAGATGCATAATGTCAATGTAATACCTTGTTACCTTTGGCCTATACCTTTGATCAAAATGGTGAGACATGATGAATAAGTTGTGAAGCCTTAGTATGGGGGTTACCTATGGTTGATGATAGGTGAATCGTTGATAAAACCTTGATGGTAGATCATGGTGTATGATCCTTAAAGATGAATCTTGAGGGATGGTGTGCATGATGATACGAGGCTTAGGGTATGGTGGAAACTCATTCTATGATAACAGTAATGAGCATTGTTTAATACACCATCTATGACTTTATGCTTCATATGTTCATAAAAGTGGATGATTGCTCCAAACCTTAATCCTAATAGCATGGTAATCATGATATGCTCCATAAAGATTATTTTTGGGGATCAAGTTATCTCTTTTCTATACTCTTTAACCATGTAGGTACTATCAATTGGACTCATAGCTAGGTAAGAGCTATGATGATTATATGATTATGTGCTTTGTATGGCATTTGGTATATGCAATATCCGAGTAATGATAATGCACCTTGTTGATGAGATAACATGTAACATCAATATGATGAGGAAGGTTTAATAACCTAATAAAGGTTGAGTTCCTGAATGAGGTGTTATCCTCTATTGATAACATGAGGGATTGATATACCATGATGATGATGATGCCTTGAGGGGCAATGGTATTATGTGATGAACCGAGGGACTGATATCCCATGATGATGTATGATGTTGAAGCCTTGAGAGGCAGTGGTACTATGAAATGATGTAAGGATTCATGTACCATGGCAATAAGATGATTGTTGAGGGCAATGAGAATAGAAATTTTAGTATAATACCAAAGTAATGAAATCTAATGTTGTTCATGTTTTATATATGGTTTCTTAATACAACTTGGTTTCCCCAACAATCTACTTAAAATGCATTAACTAATTACAAATGAACCTTTCATGTAGTTTGCCCTGGCCATAGATCCATCATCATCAGTAATTAGGTGATGGTGAAATAGGTTCTCCTGCGGGTTAACCCGGAGCGCATATTGTTGAATATGTGGGGTTTCTCCTTACTGAAAATAGGAGGATTAGAGTGCAACTGTGGTTGTGGACTCAAGATGTGTATAAGAGCATGGTGACCAGGCCCATGGCTTAGTGTGAAGGAGCATGAATGTGTTCATGGCTCAGGAGCATAGTGAATAGGCATGTGGCTCATGATAAAAAGGGTAGACTGTGTGAGCTAACCCTATGGCTGAGGCCACTCAAGTAAGAGATTGTGGTCCTGCTTTAGTTAACATGCACTAACCACAAAGAGGTGAGGTCATGGAGTCTAGCTCTCCCAATGACCTTGTATGGCACCAGTTTTGGGCTTCGCAGCCGAAGGTTGGATTTGAGTGGGACAGCTCACTTCCTCAGGGTATAATAAATCATAATCCAGCCGTATAGAATATATTGAGGCAAAATACGAAACATTGGTTGAGACCTTATTGGTATAGTTTCTCTAGTTATAACTTGTAGTTTATCATACATTCCTTATATCATGTGATAAGTTCTTATAAAGATTACCTTGTCAATCATGTTCCATAAAGAATGCATGTTATATGCCTCCTGGATAGTTTGATAAGAATGTTAATAAAGTTAGCTTTCCAAAGTATGTTGGTCCTATAATCTATTTATACCAGTTATCTATGATTATAATAAAGTTGGTAGAGGTTTATTGTAACGTCCCAGGATTTGAGGCCTCGGATAAAACAATCTTATAAGGAATGATTGGACTACCCATATCACCAAGGTGCACCTGCTTTTCAGGGAGCCCATTCCTAAAGAACTCCATAGTTAAGCGTGCTCAGCTTGGAGTAGTACTAGGATGGGTGACCAGCCAGGAAGTTAATTCTGGCTTGCGCGTCAGTGTGGAAAAAGTGTGCAGTTAAGGCTAGTGGTGGTTTGTGGGGCCAGTCATCATTCTTGAAACTCTACTAGAGCCTTGGACAGTGGGCCTAGGCGTTACAAATGGTATCAGAGCCAATTCTCCTCCAGTAGGTGGGGCCCACATGGGCATGTGGCATGCCAGTCTTGAGCCGTGTAGTCCGGGAAAGTTGGAAAGGGCTATCCGTAGAGACGAGATGGAGCCACCCTTGCGTTGGTAGCCGTGGATGGGAGCTGGGTGTCCATGGGCCATTCTGGGTCTGCACTGAAATGGGGAAGATATAATGGGTCCGTATAGTTGAGCCTTGACGAGGACGTCAAGAGTCTAAGTGGGGGAGATTGTAACATCCCAGGATTTGAGGCCTCGGATAAAACAATCTTATAAGGAATGATTGGACTACCCATATCACCAAGGTGCATTTCCTTTTCAGGGAGCCCATTCCTAAAGAACTCCATAGTTAAGCGTGTTCAGCTTGGAGTAGTACTAGGATGGGTGACCAGTCGGGAAGTTGATCCTGGCTTGCGCGTCAGTGTGGAAAAAGTGCGCAGTTAAGGCTAGTGGTGGTTTGTGGGGCCAGTCGTCATTCCTGAAACTCTACTAGAGCCTTGGACAGTGGGCCCAGGCGTTACAAATATGTTTCTCACTGGGACTGTGTGTCTCACCCCGATGGTTAATAACATTTTTAGGTGGACGTGCGTGGTGAGATGAAGATCATGTGGCTATGAATGATATGCAGAGGTATCATACCCGGTGGAATAGATAGTGTCTAGCAGTAGAGACCTATGTGTCATCCATGTACACTCATGTCTTAGGGAAGGTTTTTGATGTTTCTTGTATTACGATCGATGTACGGTTTTCAATTTATGTATCTTGATGTAAATCAGCATGTGAATAGTTATTTCATGTAATGATATGATGGGAAATTATGTTGCAGTACCTTGGAAATATGATATGAAAAGAAAAGTGTTGGCTCAAATATTATGTGTCTCATCTTGTGGTGTTCATCGTAAATCAGTTTCAGTTTCCCGTGACTTTCAGTAATCCGCTGGTTAGCATGTAATCGTGTTTCATTTAGGATGGGGTGTTTCACTTCTACAATCATGTGGTATTGTATCCCAATGGACTCCATCCAGAACACCACAACATAATGGTGTATCAGAAAGAAGGAATCACACATTGCTAGATATGGTGTGATCAATGACAAGTTTAGCTAAACTTCCAACTACCTTCTAGGAGTATGATCTAGAAACCACGTGTATACAGTAAATCGAGTACCATCCAAATTGGTTCAAAACACACCATATGAGATATGGTATGGGAAGTGTCCCAATGTGTCTTTTATAAAGATTTGTGGTTGTGAAGCTTATGTTAGAAAAACATTTTCTGAAAACCATGGCCCTAAGTCTGATATATGTTATTTTGTGGGATATCCTAAGGAGACCAAACAATATTACTTTTATTCCTAATTTGAATACAAAGTGCTTGTTGCTAGAGAGGCTATATTCCTATATAAGAAATTTATTTCCAAAGTAATCACTGGGAAGAAAGTAAAACTTGAAGAGGTTCAAGACCAACAAGAGAGCATTGAATGGATAGATGTATAATACGAACAAAGAGAATCACAAATTGTTGTGGAATCTCAAATTCCTCAAGTGACATAGGAACCTCATAGATCTAGTAGGACACACCTTGAACCCGAGAGATATGGATATATTGTGACTCAGGAAGGTGGGGAGTTGGTCATAGATGATGAGCCAACAACCTATCTAGAAGCTATTGAGGAACCAGAGTCAGAGAAATGGCTTGAGGCCAAGAGATCTGAGATGGAATCCATGTATTCCAGCAAAGTATGGACTTTAGCAGAACCACCTGAAGGGGTAAAACCCATAGGGTGCAAGTGGGTCTTTAAGAAAAACACAGACATGGATGGTAAAGTGTTTTAGACAAGTTCAAGGTGTTGACTATAACAAAACCTTTTTTCCAGTGGCCATGGTTAAATCCATCAGGATCATGCTTGCTATTGCAGCTTATCATGACTATGGGTTATGGAAGATGGATGTTAAAGTTGCATTAATTGACAAGAATATTGTTGAGGATGTGTATATGATACAACTTGAGGGTTTTATAAATCCAAAGGATGCAAATAAAGTATTTAAGCTACATTGGTCAATCTACAAATTGACGCAAGCATCTCGAAGCAGTAATCTTCATTTTGATGAGATAGTCAAAGATTTTCGCTTTGTTAAAAATGAAAATGAACCTTGTGTGTACAATAAGGTTAGTTGGATCATGGTTGTATTCCTCATATTCTATGTGGATGGCATACTATTGATGGGAAATGACATCTCTACTTTACAAAAGGTAAAGACATGACTTGTAAATATGTTTTCTATGAAAGACTTGGGAGAGGCATCCTATATCTTGGAGATAAAGATATATATATATATATATATATATATATATATATATATATATATATATATATATATATATATATATATATATATATATATATATATATCCAAGAGGCTTCTTGGACCAAGTCAGAGCACATACATTGACAAAGTGTTGAAGCGGTTCAACATGGATAACTCAAAGAGAGGAAACCTACCGATGCTACATGTAGTTTCCATCTCTAAGAATTAAAAGTCCCATTTCTTTTGAAGAAAGAGAATGTATGAGTTTGATTCCATATGCCTCAACAATTGGATCAATCATGTATGAAATGTTGTGTACCCGTCCAGACGTTTCATATGCCTTGAGCATGATGAATAGGTATAAGTTAGATCCAGGTGATGCACACTGGACAGGTGTGAAGAACACCCTAAAGTACTTGAGAAGGACTAAGGATCAATTCTTGGTCTACAACGGAGAGGAAGAGTTGGTGGTAAGAGGTTACAATGATGTAAGATTCCAAACTGACACACATTATTACAAATCACAATCAGGATTCATGTTCTATTTAAACAACAGAGTTGTATGCTAGAAGAGTTCCAAGAAAGAGATATTTGTTGATTTTACAATGGAGGTCGTGTATATTGTTGCATCAAATGCAGCAAATGAGGTTGTATCGACCAGAAAGTTCACTTCAGAACATGGGGTCATTCCAAGCATCAACGACACAATTGAGCTATATTGCAACAACAATGGAGCTACTACACAAGCTAAGGAAACCAGATCGCATCAGCGCTCAAAGCATATACAAAGGCGGTTCCATCACATACAAGAGATCGTACAACAAGGAGATGTAATGATTTGTAGAGTACCAACCGAGAGCAATATTGTTGATCCATTATCAAAGGAACTTTCATAGTAGAAGCATGATGGTCATGTTTGGTCACTTGGGATAAGATTTGTGGGTGATTGGCTCTATGTGAATGTGGGAGTATTTTGGTGTATACGCCCAAAGAGCCAATCATATGATGATTGTAATGAAATAACTTGTATCTAATTTGATTACTAATAAAGGCAAGCTTCCAATTTATTATATTTGTTTAGTTATGAGATAATGAAATAAAATAATAAATGTCTATAGAATGATATTACTCAATGACGTATGTCTTCAAGTACGTGACTCAAAAGAATGAGATCGTATGGATGTTAAGATTACATACATTCTCATTATGTTCCTAATGGTTGTCATTGTGGAAGGTAGATAGACAGAAATAACACACAAGATCAAAGTGTGAGTTGGTTGGTGACAAAATCTCATTAGTCATGATATGGTGATATCAAACCAAGCACTCACATACATGTTAGAGAATAATGTATTAGATAGACCCATCATGAGACACATGGAAGACATTATCATGGAAGTCATAGTCATATCTCACAATGATGGTGGTGTTGTGGTTCTTAGACCTAAAGTCACAACACTCATCACATGTCATTCAGTATGCTTTGACATCATCAAACACAATCCTAAAACATGGGTTGTCACAAAGGTGATGATTGGGTGAATTTGACACATGGGGACTGGCTATGAGTGATGTAGATGGGATTTGTCCCTCATATAGGAGTAGGATATCCTAGGCCTCTTGATTAGCAAGATAGAGAAATGCATGACCATGCACATGTGAGTCAATATGTGATATTGAGCTTAGATATATCTCATATATTTTGCTCTGGTTCAAGGAACAAGATTGAACATTGATGAGGATGACTGGTCCATCCCTCTAGTTCAATATGGATATCAGTGACAAAGGAACTATACAAACATTGTAACACCTTACACAGATTGTAGGTCAAAGTTGTTCTCCAAATTTCCATTTACTTGGGTAGCAATGATGTGTGACTAGGCATGGATTGATTACTAAAGTGTCTAGGTACTCAATTCACACGAAAAATCAGTTGACTAGACTTCCAGACAATCGATACAAGTGTTGAGACGACCGTTTGGAGTGTCAGGTTGATCAAAATTGAAGTTGTTGTGTTCAGCCTGAACTAGGGATCAAAACGACCATTTTGTACATGCAAAATGATCGTTTTGCATAAGTGAAACAAATATTTTGCATAAGCAAGACGACCATCTGATGGTCGTGAGATGACCGGATCACAAGAGTGAGACGATTGTTCAACAGAGAAATTTGATTGCATCAAGGATTGGTGTTGATGTCATGTTGATAATTAATTGTATTCAAATTGCCAATTCATATGTGACTGGAAAACATGGCAAAAACGACCATCTCGCATGTGAAATAACCATCTCAGTTGTGAGACAACTGTTTTGAGTTTTGTAGGTTGCAAAAATTCATGATCTTCTAGTCCTTTCCTCTCTCGTAGAGACTGGGAACCTGACCCAAACCCCTGCCATAAATAGAGGGGTATTGGGGGCTTCCTAGAATACAACACAAACAATTGAGAATCATTTGCTCTAAAAATTGTTGAAGAGAGCCCAAGAAAGTCCTAAATGACTGGGGAGGGATAGCAAGGGAGAGAACAACTCATGATCATTGTTGTCAGAGAGCAGGTTGGTGACTAGTACACCAACAAGAGGAATAACTCCTTTCTGTATATTCTAGTAGGACGACATGAGTTCTAGTTGGTCCATGTAGACTTCTCTATAGGCGAGGTGGCCTTTTCACATTGCTAGGAGGACATTGTCAGCCTACAGTCTATAGTGGAGCTATTGTAGATGCCGTCTGAATCTATCATCTGTGGTGAAGAACGAGAGCTACACATACACCATCCAAGAGTGTACAACCACATTGATGAGGAATTTCATTGGACATGCTCCAAGAGCGGGTATATCTTCATTAAACCATCCTTTCTTTTGTATAGTTATTGATCCAATCTGCTAGTTAATGAAAAATATGTCAGTAATTTTTTTTGTCGTTGCCTACCTAATGTCATAATTCCCTACAAACAGTACTCTCTCAAGGCATTAACAATAAAAAAATATAAGATGGTAGCTAATCATACAACTGAAGCATTAGAAATAAGTATATGGAGATAAATATTTCCAATCATATATACATCAATGACTATAAGTTTTTACATGTTGAGAGAGACTTAGTGGCTTCTCCCAATCTAAGCTAATAGATTAGGCACTCATGGTTATGAGTGACATTGTAGATTTACATCTAAATGAAGACATGAAAGGTGGAAAAATATGAATGGAAGTGAAGAAGGTGAAGATTGGAAGAGTAGAAGGATGAAGACTCAAATACATTAGCCACAAGATGGGTATTGAAGCTCAGGGAAAACCTCCTTCTCCTCTCTCATGTAGGTGATGGTGAGGTGTTGATGGACGTCAACTCCTTCAATCTTCCTCTCAAATTGGACTTTAGGAGATGTTTGGTGAAGGTGAAGGTGAAGGTGTGTGGGAACCTTACACTCTCATCCATGGTTACTGCAAATTGAAGGATCTTAACAACATCCTCTGAAGGTCAATGGTCAATGGAGGTGACAAAAACACTTCATATTCAATGTACGTCGGGCAACCCATTCTTTGTTGCATGGAGTGCCTACTTATAGACTCGAGTGTGGGACTCGAGGTGATCATAGATGAACTTTGTGTGCTTAACTAATAGGATGGTGGCTCTAAGCAACACTACATTAGTAGGAAATCTTGCTGGGAAATGATCACTTGGCATAGTCTGTCATACCTTTGATTGTTGACGCACACACTCCATTTGAAGGTGGAGGCTTGCTAAACATTCGATTTATAAATCTCCAGCCAATCCATCAGTAGGCGAGGCTGCTAGTTGTTTTTTAGTAGATGGAGTCCAGCTTGGGCATCGGTAGATGAGCCTTCAAATCATCCTTTGGTAGGCATCTGGAACGGCTCCACCTTTCGATCTTGAAACTTAGAGGAACCATCAATAGAGGAATCCTTTAGTTACCGGAGTATATGTCTTCATCGGAATGTTGGTCAGGTGTAGCCTTCAATGGAAGAAAAAGATGGCGGTCCTAGGAGGAGTGAATCCCTTGGTCGTGAATTGGCCCAAACCTTCACTAGTCACGACATGATCATCAAAGGATGGTTTTCTACACAAATGGAGTAGATATGGCCTAATTGATTAATAAAAGGAAATCTTAAAAGAATGAAGGAAAGTTAGGTAGAGTTTATACTAAAGATGGTAATTAAGGTTAAAAAAGGCATGCAACATCCACATAATTTGATGTTATTAATTCTCTCAAACATAGAAAGTAGATTGTCCTCAAAATACTTAACTGAATCAAAGAATCAAATGAGTTGAATGGGCTTTATTAATTTTAATATTTGTGTAGATTAGGCATGTCCTTATGTGAAATTTAGGTCGATATATATGTTTGGATGCTTGGTCTGCTCATGTAATCCCAATTTCATTCTCTTGGATTCATAGTTTCATTACTCCCTTTTTATCTGTTACAACCTTCTTTGAGGAAGGGTTTCTTCTTCACAATACACTCAAATCCTCGTTTCCTATCCATACTTGTGGAAGGTTCTCACAAGAGGTGTATTTCACACCAAACTTTTAATTTGTGGGTATCATAGTTATGCTAGGGTGGGTTAAGGCCATGGTGTATTATGTATTTCCCATGGTGACTCAACCATGGGTAGTATTGTAGAAATAGTGTCACCCAACTGTTAATCCTGATGCAGTCTTAGGTAGTTATGCGAGATTACCCTTGAAAGACATGTTGGGAAATTTTTTCCTTTCGCACTCTACTACCAGGTATGACATATTTGTATTCTTGAGCACCACAATATCATGGTCAGACATAGCCCTTCAACATCTTATCAGGAACAACTCTCATGATTTTATTTCTCTTTCTTAGCTTTTATTCTCCTCACTAGGATTAGGGCGATCAGATATATCGATATGAGTTGGAAACCAAGCCTCTTTTCATCCCTAGCTGGTATTTAAGAACTAAAAGGGGTAGTTATTTCCTCCTATGGGTTATATCCACTTTCCTAATTATTCTTAGAGGTTAGAGAAATCAATTAGGAGTGTATCAGATTGAATCCACCTTATTTTAGTGAATGTTTTTGTGGAAACCAACATTCTTTTGCACCTTACATTCGTCTTAAGATAAAGATGGCATAAAGACATGATTGATGTGCTTTATAAATGATTATATAGCCCAAATTTGTTACTCTTAAAATGATTACACTAGGAAGCAACTTGAATACAAGGTCTAAAGATGGGAGAGAGGATAACAACCTAGAAAATTGTATTCAAAATCTACCTATACATTGAAATTTTTCCTTCATTATCATTTTTTAGCTAAGATATGTACAACTAGAAAAAATATTAATATAAGATTTTTGAAATTTAAAAAAAATTATGAATATGGGGGGAATAAGGAAAAGTCATAAAGTAACATTTTGGGCAATAAGACATGCCTAGCTTGCCTGTTCACGTGGCAACCTTCCATGCTAATTGAGATTATTCAAAACCAAAATGTAGATTAAAAACTAATTAATCATATTACCAAAAAGATACAATGTTAAAACCAAGTAAATTTCTAGACATATTAAGGGAAACATTTGCACAAAGGTCCAATATTCACATATATACATACCAGGTATCTTTGCATAAGTTCCATGCCTTCAATCGAAACCTATATATAAAAGATGCCATCCAAATAATTACATCATTTTCATACTTGGAGAATACAACCAAATAATTGAGTACAAAAATGACTCTAGGACTTTACAAGAGCTCCATCAACCTTCTATCACTACTGGTCCTAAAACTATGCCTCCTTGTCACTCTACATCTGTCAGCGCTACCGATCACCTAAAAAGATGTTGTGACCCACAAGGTGATACCCATGTCCCACCAAGAGATATAACTCCAAAGACATATAATTCTTACTAGAGATATGAGTATAAGCATTTAAAAGTAAATGGTATTATATAGTTGTAAAATTGATTAACTTGTGTCATAAATAGATAGCTAGAGGAAATTGTACACTTGTTTTCTCTAACCACATTATAATCCATCTATAATTTAAAGAAAATATGGCATTGATTATCATCCAATGTGATACATTGAGAGACCTCAACAATTATGCTACACGGCTAAGTTACATTTATGAATCTTGTATTGTCTCCTTATTCTATATTTGGCCTCATAAACTTTCTTTATGTTCAGTTTGGTATCAACCCTGAAAGTACAGTGACTGGGATCTATTCGAATGAGCGACTAATTATTTAAAGAAAGTGATTTTGCATGGGTAGTTTGAGGCATACCATTAAACTACTAGTTGACTGCTATTAAGTCAAAATGACCCCACATAAGATCAAGGATAACTAGAATCTTAGGATATCTTACCCTTGATCATTATGAGTAACAACTATAGTGGCTCCTTGGCTCTACTACAAAAGTAGCCTAGTCTGCCCTAGGTACACATGCCACACCACTAGAAACCATGGTATACAACCCTGAAATCTGAGTTTTGACCATAATATCTCTCATTTACTTTCACAATCGAGATACATGCTTGACCGCTCTCGAAACTTAGGGATCAAGATGACAAGGATATAACCTCCCTGCATCGACATATACTCAACAATATACGACTTGAAGTTCCATTTGAGATACTCATTTCACTATCCAACAAATCTTAACACTAGAATAGTTCTACAGACTCAGGGAACTACAAAATTAAGGTTTCACTTAGTTAATTAAGATGGTTGAATGATTTTGTAGTCCATGAATCGAGTTACATACAACACCTACAAAGATCTTATGAAATTACTAGATATCTCCACAACCTCTGAAGATATAAAATGCATGAAACTTATTTATAACGCCCCACCCAGAGATCACACAACTTCTTAGAGTATATTCAACATTCAATGTTATACACTAGATGGCCATTACCAAGTAGGGTTTTTTCCCAACCGTCATTTCATCATCATAACAGTAGATAAGAGAATTACAACCATTACAATCTAACCTCTAAACAATGATTTTTAGAGGGTGGGTACTGAAATAACATGTGTACATTCATTAGAGCCTTTACATCACAACTATAAATTTCAAACCATTTTAACTCAAAGATCAGTCCTAAGTTCAAATAGATAATGTTCATAAAGTCTGAAATATAGTAAAGATTTATCGATCATCATTTGTTGAACAAAATAGTACTAAAAATGCCGATTTTTAGCATGATTACGAGTTTATAGAGCAATATTTAAGGACATGCAAATACATAGTAGGTAAGAAATTCTTTAGAGTTATATGACTTGTCTGGTTGGAGAAAGAAATTGATGATAGAAAAATAAGAACTCTAAAATTAACAACAAAGATCCATCCCGACCCACCAAAATTCCTAGAAACATCCTCTTTCTCTACGAGCAAGGTGAAAGTAGAGCAAAGAAGAAGAAAATGAGAGTTCTCAACCCGCATGCACAAGGTTCTAGTAAGGAAACACAAAAGGACTCAGGTAATACCAAAATAACTCAATCGTATGAGGGAAGGGGAATGAATAACAATAAGAAAATAAGAAAGTAACTCAAAGGAAGTGAGAAATATGATCAACAATTTGAGATAAATCCTAGGAATCTTGATCCAAGAACATGCATCCAAAAAAACGCTAAGTTTTTCGTCCTCTGTGAATTTCACCGATCACCACTCTCCATCTTATCAAGATACACTAAAGACCCACCAACAAATGTGAGAGATGTGAGGAAGAGAGGGGTTATTTATAGGCTAACACAAAAGACTCACCAGTCAGAATGTTTATTGACCTAGGTCCTGTAGAGCATTAAGACCTCATTAGTTAGGAAATATGTCAACCACTAAAACATCTTAATCACCATAAACTCGTGAGCCTCTGAACATCATGGATCAAAACACGTCAGTCATCCTTGTGCAACATACAAATATCTATTTCATTAGTCACCAAAAATCCTATCAATCCAAACTCATCAGTCAGCACATCAGGGATCCTATCATCCAATACCTTAAGGCCCATAAACTCAGAGTTTTCTATGGGCATAAAAATCTTTTTGGTCACCAAGGAGTTATCATCCATTGAGAATCCCATAGGGCATAAGGGAAAAAATCATAAACCAATGAATACATGAACTACTACACACAAAAACTTTTTAAGTTTGCTAAAGCAAGGTTCAAAAGCATCTAAATGAGAAGTAATATTATAAAAACCATATTCATATCATGAGGAAACTTAAACAACTATCAGATCCTTTTTCATACTACCACACAAGGGTAATTTACATATAAGTCCACAAGTTACATAAATTGGTAACTTCAACCAATAAGATCTAATTTTGATTACGTTTTAAACATAGTTTTATTGTTTAGTGTGACGTCACAAAATAGAGTTAACTTTCAAGATTAGGTATCTAATTAATCTATTTATGTCAAAGAACATATGTTTAAAAAATTATGTCGGTTAGAGGACTTTTAACCATAAACCCCTAACAAGGATTTTGCCCCCCAAAATCCTAAGCAAACAAGGATGGGTACTTCCTATGCATCTCATCCTCTAACTCCCATGTGGCTTCCTCTACACCACAATGATTCCAAAACACCTTAACTAAGGCTATGTCCTTCATCCAAAGCTTCTTCACATGCCTATCTTGGATCAACATAGGACCCTCAACATATGTAACATCCTCATCCAACTCCACCTCCATGGGATGGAACATTTTCCTTATTCTGGGATGGCACTTCATTAATACTAAAACATGGAACATGTTGTGTAACTAGTGAAGGTCTAGCGGCAACTCCAACCTATATGCCACCTTCCCAACTCTTTCTATGATATGGTATAGTCCCATAAACCTAGGGGCCAACTTACCTTTCTTACCAAACCTCAACATGCAATTCCAAGGGGAAACCTTTAGGTACATGTGGTTTGCAACTTAAAACTCCAAAATTCTATGATGGTTATCATCATATGACTTCTCGTGATCTTGGGTTGCCTTCAACTATTATTGGATCACCTTTATTTTCCCAATAGTTTGTTGAAACAACTCAGGACCTAACAACTGATACTCACATGCTTCATACCAACAAAGAGGAGACATGCATCATCTCCCATACAAAGCCTCATATGGGTCCACATTGATACTCCTCTAGTAACTACTATTGTAGGTAGACTCAATCAAGCTCAGGTGAATATACCAAATTCCAAGAAACTAAAACACACATCCTCTGAAGAGATCTACTAATGTTTGTATCATCCTCTCTAACTGGTCATCTATCTGCACTTAGAAATCTATACTAAGCCTCAACTTTGTCCCTGATGCAGTATGCAAATGCTCCCAAAACTAGCTTGTAAACTGAGGACCTCTGTCAGCCACTATGGTAACTAGGATTCCATGCAGACAAGCTATCTCATCCATGTAGATATGTGCCAACTTCTCTGTTGTATAGATAGTCTTGACTGATAAGAAGTGAGCTAACTTCATCAACTGATCAATGATCACCTAAATGGAATCATGACCTTTGGTTATCCTTGAAAAATTTGCCACAAAGTTCATCATTATGTAATCCCATTTCCACTAGGGAATTGGAAAGGGTTGTAATGTCCCTATAAGATTTTGATGTTTTGATTTGACCTACTGACACACCAGACACCTAGAAACAAACTCTGCCATATCAATCTTTAGACCTAGCTACCAGTACAAGTCCTTGAGGTTATGTTACATCTTGGTACTTCTAGGATGCATCACGTACATCGAGGAATAAGTTTCCCCAAGAACTATTTCCCTTAGACCACAGACATTTGGAACCACTTCTCTATTGTACAAACACATTGTCTCATTGTCTTGCTCATGAAACTCATCGTGCTTTCCATTGCCAAACTTTGATTTGATGTTTAATACCACAATATCATCCCTCTATGCATCTCTGATTTGTTGCATCAATGTCGACTTCATCTGTAACTATTCTAGAAAAATTGCCAACAAGTAAACCTCCAACTATACATTCATCTACTGAAGAGACACTGGCATATCCCTCTTGTGGCACACCATGGAATACAATTGTGCTTTATTTATAGAAGATGATGGAGATTATTTTCTTATCAAAGAACTAGCCACTACATTCTCCTTTCTAGGATAATAGTCTATAGTGGACTTGTCCTTGATCAACTCCATCCATCTCCTCTACCTCATGTTTAACTCCTTCTTTGAAAAGATGTACTTTAGGTTCTTGTGATATGTGAAAATTTGACACTTGTTACCGTAAAGGTAATGCCTCCAAATATTCAAGACAAGAACCACAACTACTAACTACAGGCCATGAGTTGGGTAGTTCTCCTCGTGTTTCTTAGGCTGATGTGAAACAAAAGAAATCACATGCTTCTCCTACATCAACACACATCCCAACCCACTCTTTAAGACATCACAAATTATGATGTAGCATTTCCTAAGTTATGGAATTACCAACATCGGATCACTTGTCAACTTATCCTTCAACAACTAATAGGAACAATGGAACTTCTCATCCCAAACAAAAGGAACACCTTTCCTAGTCATTCTAGTTTAAGGTAAAGATATTGCCCTGGAGTTCCTGATGAACCTCTTGTAGTAACCAGCTAAACTTAGTAATCGTCAAGCCTCCGTTAGTGTCTTGGGATGCTCCAACCTCAACACTGACTCTAGCTTCCTAGGGTCTACACACACTCTCTTTGTAGATATGACATGCCCAATAAAGGACACCACATTCAACCAAAACTTGCACTTACAAAATTTGCCAAAAAGCCTATGCTGCCTCAAAAACTCAAATGTCTGAAAAAGATGATGCTCATGATGTTGACTGTCTCTAGAGGATATGATGTCATCTATATATACCACTAGGAACTGGTCAAGATACAGTCTGAACACTCTATTCATCAGGTCCATGAATGCTTATAGTACATTAGCTAGCCCAAATGACATAATCACAAGATCATAATGACCATTCCTAGTCCTAAAAGCAGTCTTGGGTATGTCATCTACTGTGACCCTCAACTGGTGATATCCTGGCCTCAAATATATCTTGGAAAATATTATCATGCCTCTCAACTGGTCAAACAGACCATCTATCCTCGGCAATGGGTACTTGTTTTTTAGTACAACCTTGTTTACCTCTCATGGTTTATGTAAAACTTCAAAAAACCATCATTCTTCTTCACAAACAACACTGAAGCACCCCAAGGAGAAATCCTCGGCCATACAAATCCCTTCTTCAACAACTCCTAGATTTGCTTCTTCAACTCCTTCATCTTAGTTGGAGCTATCATGCAGGGTTCTTGTGCTTTGGGTTGCGTGCTAAGAACTAGATTGGTTACAAAATCAATCTCTTTAGGGGGTTGAACACCCGTGAACTCATCAGGGAAAACATCCTCAAATTCCCTCACTACCGGTACCTTTAAGAAATTGAGACTCCTCACCTTAGTATCCACCACATGAGCTAGGAAAGCTTCACATCATTGTCTCAACCACTTCTCTGTTATCACGAACATACCAAACAAGTATGAAGAATCTTCTTATCTCTTTGGAAAGTCTAGGATACATTCCCTCACAGAACATCACAACTTTTGGACCACAATCCTAGACTACCTTTTACTTCTCCAAGGTATCCATCCTTAGGATTACATTGAATCCATACTTATAAAGTTGCATGAGATTCACTTGAATGTTGTGTCCTGAGACAGATAGAATGCAATATGGATACACCTCCTGTAACACAGTGAAACCAACCAAAGGGGTTTCTGGAAGAAGGCTATCATCTCTACAAGTAACATGCAAGTTACATCTAATTATCACCATTGCAGTGATAAACAAGTGTGTCACACTCGGGTAAACTAAATAGATACATACGTAGATCCATATAAGTCAGAATGAGAAAGTTCCATCTAACCTATTCTGACCAGTGGGTTAACCAATCCTTTTGGCTAGCTCATAACATAGATTCTAGTGTCACCTATTGTCATCCTCAACCTCTGCTAGCTGGTCCTAAAGACCCTGCCTGCAATGTCTATCCCAGACCTCTACTACCACCAACACTGAATTGTTGTCGTTGTGAGCCCTATTCGCTCTACCTTGGATGTTGTGTGACCTCCTGATCCTTCACAGGGAAAGACCATATCACATGCCCTTCCTGATCACACTTGTAACAGATCCTTGTATGATACGGAGATCGAGACAACTTTATTACAACCATCAACCTAGAACTATTTTCCCCAGCTGGAGGGAAACTATGGCCTCTCCCTTTACTAGGAGACCACTATGATTATACTTGTGTCCTTGGATCAGAAAATGTCACTCTAGGGTGCAACTATTAGTTCTGTAATGAAGGAAACCATGGCTTCATGAAACTGGTAGAGGGTGATCCCTAGGACTAAGAAGACATTTTTTAGCACTAGCCTATCGCCATCTCATGGACATCCTGTCTATCCTCCTCACATATTCTACAAAGGTGGAAAACTTATTACGTGACTCCAAAGTTGATGTTGTACGAGCCAACTCAATGTTCAAATCTTTCTCAAATCTCATGATCCTCTCCATCTCTATGGCTTCCATATGAGGACAAAACCTCAAGAGCTCCATGAACTTTTCCTTGTAGTAATTAATAGACCATGATTTGTGGCATAACCTCTTGAATTGATCCATCTTATCTACCAAATACACCTCTGGGAAGTAACTATTGACATACTCCAAATAGACTTCCTCATAATTGATTGTCTCTTTAGGTCTCTTATCCTCCTCAATAGCCCACCAATGGCCAACACTACCCTTCATAAGGTAGACCACATGCATCATCTTGTCCTTCTTAAAGATGTTCAGAATCCTGAATGCCTTCTCTAGCTCCATCAACCACATGTTAGCATCTATTGGGTCCACTGTACCTACATAATTTGTGGCTCCCAAACACTTCAACCTCTAGAAGGACTTTCCTATACCTTGAGATTCAATATTGGAAGTAGGTGGCCTTGGTTGAGGTGTAGGAACCCTATCTGCCAAATGCGTGATCATCATCATAAGATATCCAAATACCAACTGGAAGGCCATATAAGATATGGTTGAATGTTCAAATGGAGTTGAGATGGGTTGCAATGGCCCCATATAAGGTACCCCTTCATTCGATACCCGTCTCCTACCACCACCTCTAGGCACCACAAGGCTACTGTCAGCATGTTGTTTACATTCTCCAAACATATTTGCATAACCATAAACCATGATCAGATATGTTCGATTACATAAGAACAAACACAACAACCTAAGTCCTATGTCCCTATAGACTGAGAGAACCTAGAGCTCTAATACCTCCAAATGTGGCAACCCTCCATACTAATAAAGATTACTCAAAAACAAAATGCTAATTACAATTTAATTAATCATCTTATTAATATGAAAACCATCATAAAAAGATTTAGCTAGAGGCAATTGTACTGTAGATTCCTCTCTCTGCTTTATAGTACATTTATAATTCAAAGAAAACATGGCAAGGGTTATCATCCAATGCTATACATTGACATACCTTAACAATTATGCTACATGTATGAGTTATATTTTATTAAGCCTTGGGTATTTTTAGGTGTACCACTCAATCACTAAAAGACCACTACTAAGTTGAAATCATCCCCATATAAGATCTAGGATTTTGGGAATCCTAATATCTTCCCCTCAGTCAGTACGAGTGACAAGTGTAGTGGCTCATCAGATCAACTACTAAAACAACCTAGTCCATCCTCAGTACATAGGATACAACACTTGAAACCATGGTATACAACCCTCAAATCTGAGTTACAAACATAGTTTCTTTCATTTACTTTCATAACTGAGATATGTCCTCGAACTCTCTCCAAAACCTTGGGATCACAATGACAAGGATATACCCTTCTTGTACCCACATATACTCAACAATATACAACTCTGAGTTATTTCAGGATACTTGTTTCAATATCCAACAAATCCTGACACTAAAATAGTTCTACAGACTCAAGGCACTATATGATTAAGGTTTCACTTGGTTAATTAAGATGGATGATTTTTTTTGTACTACATCAATCATGTTACATACAATGCCTAAAAAGATCTCATGAAATCACTATATATCTCAACAACCTCATAGAATTTAATACACATGAAACTTATTTATAATGATCCATCTAGATATCACACAACTTTTAGAGTATCTTCTACATTTAGTGTTATATTTTGGATGGACATTACTAAGATTAGGGTTTCTCCCTTCCATCGTTCCATCATCATAACAACAAATAAGAGCATTATAACCATCACAAGCTGACCTCTATACTATGAAACTTTAAAGTGTGGGTACTGAAACAACACATGTGTACATTCTTAAGAGACTTTACATCAAGATTATGAATTTCAAACTATTTTTACGTAATGAAAAGTTCAAAGTTCAAATAGACAATATTCATAAAGTTTGAACTATAGTAAAATTTACAGATCATCATTTGTTATGCAAAACAATACTGAAAATGCCCATTTTCAGCATGATTATGAGTTTCTAGAGCAATATTCAAGGACATGCAAATACATAGTAGGTGAGAAATGATTTAAAGTTATATAACTTGCCTAGTTAGAGAGAAAAATTGAAGATAGAAGAAGAACTCCAAAATTAGTAACAAATATCCAACTCCGCCCACCAAAATTCCCAAAGACGTCCCATTCCTCTATGAATAGGGTGAAACTAGATCAAGAAGAAGAAAATGAGAGTGCTCAACCCGCATGCACAAGTATCTATTAAGGAAACACCAAAAGACTCATGAACTAACAAAATGACTTGGTTGTACAAGGGAAGGAGAGCGAATAACAATAAGAAAATGAGAAAACAAATAAGAAACTTACTCAAAGGAAGTGAGAAATATGATCAACAACTTGAGATCAGTCCTAGGAACCTTGATTCGAGCACACACATCCACAAAAAGTCTGAGTTTTCCATCATCAATGAACTTTCTTCAATCACCATTCTCCAAAAAAACTCTCCAGGCTACACTAAGGGCCCTCCAACAAAAGTGAGGGGGTGAGGAAGAGAGGGTCTATATAGGATGACACAGATTACTAGTTGGGAAGAATTTCCATCGACCTAGGTCCCGTCGAGCACTGAGACCTCATCATTTAGGAAAATCATCGATAACTAAAACCTCTTCACCACTATAAACTCTTCGACCACCGAACGTCACAGATCAAAACAAGTTGGTTGTCCATGTGCAACATATGATAAATGTATATTTATCCCTTTTATTTATATATTTTTGATATTTGTTTAGGATTATTTTGTTATTTATTCTCTTAGTTTCATAATTAATTGTTTTATTTTAGATTTTTATCTTTAAATGGAGTTTTAATTCTATTTTCTTGGGTTTTGTAGGAAAATTATACAATTTGCAGCAGTTCTGAAATTCATATATATCCTCCACCAAAAGTGACATAACTCTTGCATTCGAACTCCAAATTGAGTACACAATTATTCATTGGAAATGGAATGTAATTTTCTAAAATAAAATCCTATTATTTGGACCGCTTTTGTGCTTTTAATGGGAGATAAATACGTTCAAAATCACTGCTGTGATAATCTGCATTAAAGGGAATTACATGGTCAAGATAATGAAAGACAATCAACTTTCAATTTGACCAGATCCAGAAAATTCAAAAATCCGTCTCCCTCTCTTTTTCCCCTTCTTTTGAGGGCAGCCTATACCCTCCCCTCCTATAAAAGGAGGGACTCTTCACTTGTAAAAGTATTCCATTCTTTATTCTATTTCATCCAATTTTTAGTTGTAGACCACATCTTGTATAATGTTGGATCTCATTTCAGTTTGCATTTCTTCTGGTCTTGTTATGTCTGAGTAAATCTCTCTTGGGAATGGAAGTAGCCCCTTAGCCCGGTTCTATTCAATATAATCAATTATATTCCTCCATCGAACAAATGTCTTCTCTCTGTTTCTTTGTGGTTATTTGGATGATCTGATATATTTTTATGGAGTGATATGACTGTGGATCTCTATAAGAATGAAACAATAGTCCCTTAATTGCAATTATCATATTTTTTATCTATTTAATCTTATTCTTATTATAATCCTTGGTGATGCGACCACCTGAGCCTTGGGTTTGAACGCCGGTTTGAATTCACATGCTTTTTGATATGACCGTGGATAATGGCATGTTGGACGGTTGGGCAATGATCTGTGAACGCCGGGTCCAACGGGTTCACGGGAAGTCTGACCCTTGTGAGTTTGTCCGTAAGGACATGTAAACACAAGGTCCTGATTTGATCCTTGGAGTTTAGAATTTGATTAGTTGAATAGGAACGTGGTTTTGGTGGTGATCTTCCAGACCCCAAATCTTTATTTCTTGATTAGTTAAATTTTATTTCAACACTTTTATTTTTGTTCTTAGTATTAACATCTCTCTCAAATCAGGATTTAATTCCTGTACTTGCAATCGGATTTGGATTTCATCTTTTCTTTTCCGCCGTCCCTTGGATCGATACCTATCTATACTAAGTTGACTTGTTGTTCACAACTAGTTGACAACCAGGTTAGAAGGTTAAACTCTAGGACTTTTCCTAGTGATTGTTGCATGTACAATGACACACATCAATTTGGGGATGAGCAACAATCTAACTCCGGGGTGGAGGTGGGTGGTATGTTCTATTCCACCCCCTTATCTTTTTTATTCTTGCATTATTTCTACCTTTTTTGTTTTGCATATAGTTACTTTATTCATGGCCATTATCTAGTCGGCCATGTTTTTATTTCTTTTGTTGCAAAATGACCTTTATCTAGTCAGCCAATATGAATAAATGTTTATCATTGTACCCCGTTTGAATTTAGTAAATCTTTTGCCAAAATTGTTACAAATTGCCATGTCTGAAACCACCATGTCACCTAGGATCCCAAAATAGCATCACTCCTTGGAAAAGTTGGCAGGCCGTATGGAATCAATCAAAACCAAACACAAATTTTCTCTATTTGTAAACTGTTAATTAACTTGATATAAATCTTGTATAATGTGATTGACATGAATATTCTTTCTGATGTAATGATACTTTCAAAAAAAATGTATGAAGTTATAAGCACAAGGACACCTTTTGTTTCCCCCTTATTTTCTTTCTAAAAAAAGAGAAGCAAAGAATCACCACCAGACAAAAATCAAGTCCGGGGTGGCATGCTTCCCATATAAAAAATTCCATACCCCACAAAGGTCCGTACCATCAAAAGATGCCAAAAGTGCACATTAAAAAAATTGTGACCAATGTAGCCACAACTCCACAAATTTAAATCCCAAGTCAAATACAGGAGGGATAAAAAAAAATTCATCACTTCCTTCTTTGTTTTCACACCACCTAATTTCATCTTGTTCTTGTGCAACAACTCACAAAAAAAATACATTTATAAAAATGAGAGTGTCAAAGCAAAAGTAAGATGAAGCATGTTTTTCTACAAAATCTTGATTTACAACCAAGATATGATATTTGTTTTTAATAGGGAATATAGAATTTTGTGTTTTGTGATTTTAGGAGATTGGGTTGCCTGGCCAAATTTGGAGGTAAGGAATAAAGTGATGTTATAAGGGTGAGGATAGACATGTTGTTAGTATAAATTAGAATAATTTGTAATTTTAATTGTTTGAGGACAAACAAAGATTCAAGTCTGGGATATTTTGATAAATGTATATTTATCCCTTTTATTTATATATTTTTGATATTTGTTTAGAATTATTTTGTTATTTATTCTCTTAGTTTCATAATTAATTGTTTTATTTTAAATTTTTATCTTTAATTGGATTTTTTATTCTATTTTCTTGGGTTTTGTAGGCAAATTATACAATTTGCAGCAGTTCTGAAATTCATATATACCCTCCACCAAAAGTGACATAACTCTTGCATTCGAACTCCAAATTGAGTGCACAAGTATTCATTGGAAAGGAATTTAATTTCCTAAAATAAAATCCTATTATTTGTACCGCTTTTGTGCTTTTAATGGGAGATAAATACATTCGAAATCGCTGTTGCGAGAATCTACATTAAAGGGAGTTACATGGTCAAGATAATTAAAGACAATCAACTTTCGATTTGACCAGATCCAGAAAATTCAAAAATTGGTCTCCCTCTCTTTTTTCTTTCACTTTTTAGGGCAGCCTACCCCCTCCCCTCCTATAAAAGGAGGGACTCTTCACTTGTAAAAGCATTCCATTCTTCATTCTATTTCATCCAATTTTTAGTTGTAGACCACATCTTGTATAATTTTGGATCTCATTTTAGTTTGCATTTCTTCTGGTCTTGTTATGTCTGAGTAAATATCTCTGGGGAATGGAAGTAGCCCCTTATCCCGGTTCTATTCAATATAATCAATTATATTCCTCCATCGAATAAATGTCTTCTCTCTGTTTCTTTGTGGTTATTTAGATGATCTGATATATTCTTATGGAGTGATATGACTGTGGATCTCTATAAGAATGAAACAATAGTCCCTTAATTGCGATTATCATATTTTCATCTATTTATTCTTATTCTTGTTATAATTCTTGGTGACGTGACCACCTGAGCCTTGGGTTTGAACGCCGGTTTGAATTCACATGCTTTTTTATATGACCGTGGATAATGGCATGTTGGACGGTTGGGCAATGATCCATGAATGCCGGGACGAATGGGTTCACGGGAAGTCTGACCCTTGTGAGTTTGTCCGTAAGGACATGTAAATACAATGTCCTGATTTGATCCTTGGAGTTTAGAATTTGATTAGTTGAATAGGAACGTGGTTTTGGTGGTGATCTTCTGGACCCCAGATCTTTATTTCTTTATTAGTTAAATTTTATTTCAGCACTTTTATTTTTTTTCTTAGTATTAACATCTCTCTCAAATCGGGATTTAATTCTTGTACTTGGAATCGGATTTGGATTTCAACTTTTCTTTTCCGCCGTCCCTTGGATCGATACCTATCTATACTAAGTTGACTTGTTGTTCACAACAAGTTTACAACAGGGTTAGAAGGTTAAACTCTAGGACTTTTCCTAGTGATTGTTGTGTGTACAATGACACGCATCAACATACATCTATCAATCTTGTCAGTCACTGAAAATCTCATCGATACAAACTCCATCGGTCAACACATCATGGATTTTGTCATTCAAAACCCTAAGGCCCACTAGATAAGAGTTTCTGACGAGCATCAAAATCCCGTCGGTCACCAAAGATGCCATCGAGTACTAAGAACCCCATCAGACGCATTGGAAAAACAAAAACCATCGACTGATGAAGACATGCACTACCACTCACCAAAACTTTGTAACTTTGCTAAAATAAGGTTCAAAAGCATCCAAAGGAGAAGTGAGATTATAAAATCCTTATGCACATCATGAATCAACTTAAGAAAGTGACACATACTTGTTCATACTACTAGAAAAGGATAATTTAGATAAAAGTCCGCAAGATACATAAATTAGTAACTTGAACCATAAAGACCTTATTTTTATTTCATTTTAAACATAGTTTTATCTCTTGGTGTGACATCTCAAAAAAGAGTTAATTTTCAAGATTAAGCATCTAACTAATCTATATATTTTAAAACAAATATTCTTCAAAAATTAAGTAGGGTTAGGGGCCTTACAACCATAAACCCATAAAAAGGATTTTACCCCCAAAAATCCTAAGTAAATAAGGATGGATACTTACTATGCATCTCATAATCTAACTCCCAAGTGGCTTACTCGACACCACAATCACTAGTACAGAACCAACCTTTAGTTTCGGTTATTTAAGGCCTTTGGCATCGGTTTCAAAGTGACACCCCAGTGGGTGTCGTTAAAAGTCAAAAACTTCACTGTCGGTTTCAACACCGACGCCATAACCCTTCCCGCCACCAAAAATGCGCCAGCAAGGGCACTATAAGCGTCAGTAACTTAATAAAACTGACACTATATCCAGGTCAAAGACATCAATGTTTCACAAAAATTGACGTCATAACCCTTCCCGCCACCAATAAAACGTGCCAACAAGGGCACCATCGATGTCGGTTTGTATATATAACCGACACTATATCCACATAGACGTCAGTTTTTTTTAACAACTGACGTTGTATGTCTTGGTTGTCGATTTTATACTAATAACTGACACCTATGTTCTGATTTTTTTCTTCTTATCAGTTTGTAGGCCTGCTGTATGGCTGGTCAGTAGGATGCAAAACCTGTAGTTCAGTTTGAACTGTAGGTTTACAATATCCCTTGATATCAGCCAACAACAGGCCACAAACATACAAAATTAACAAGATAGACAATATTATATACGGATCATGTGATTCACACACATGTATAAGCACATTTAATTCATATTATGTTTCATCACGCACATGTAGAAACTAGATGTTCCATTTCAAATTTCCTCCATTTTCACACACATTTAGCAACTTGCAGTTCTATCCATTTCATCTCTTTTCACATTCAAACACATGTAGAAACATTCATGTATTGATCATCTTCACATTCACACATATGGCAATTCAGAAAAATTCATTCACATTCACACAAAAATAATCATGAGAACAAAGTTTAGAAATATCATTATTTATTCATAATCGTCATTATCACCATCACTATCCCAATCATATTTAAAAATTCCCACTACTTGTAGGGCTTTTTCCCATTATTCTCTTACATCATTTAAGTCTTCCCTCGTATAGGATGTATGTACATCTAATAACTTTCCACCTATAGTGAAGTCAGTTTTAAACACCTACAAAGAGAATGACGTATATATAATTAATAATATATAATAAGATTGATATATTTCATATTATCTAATGAGACTATATATAATACTTGATGTATATTATCGATTTCCATTGCGACATATTTGATGATTATGTCTATAAATCGCATCACATATTATGCACATGCCCAACCGTTGTCTTGTGTAGCACACTATAAATTGAAACATACAAAATATTCAAAAATACAAATAAGTACAGTTCACATAAATAATATATACATTGGAGTCAGGAAATTACTTTCACATTCTCCCAAATTAGTGGCTGATTATTTTTCTTGGGGACCATTCCTCTAGCTTTTTTGAACTCATGTAAAGCCCTACATGTTAATGTAACACATTAAATTTCATAATTAAATAGTAATGTAATAACAAATGTTAACATATATAAAAATATGAAATATTTCTCACGGGAAAAATGGCCTTTTCATTGTGTGTCCATATAATGTATTCAATTCCTTCCCCACAGGATCAATATAATAGATAGTGAATATCTTGGGGACAATAACTAGTAACTCCCAATGCCTACCACTACATGTAAGAAAGTTAAAAATTAATAACTCAAAATCCATAATAAAAATGTAATTTTCTTAAGTCCAAATTATAAGCAAAGTAAACTTACTCGACATTGAATGGAGCTATTATCACCGTCTTCTTTTTTTACCAAAGTATTTAAAAGCAGCATAGCAGTATGAAGTAAATGAAGAAGGGTCTTTATCTACAAGACTAATCAAAGATGGAACCAAAAATCCCACATGGGAAAATGAAAAATCTGTACATATCGTGTGTAAATGGCTGCAAAATATGTATTACATATGCATTAATATATAAGAAACCAGATCACCGTTTATAAAACAAGGTATATAGATGTATAAATAAGATCTCACCATATCCATAGCTCTATCATAGATGTATTCAACCAATCATAATGAAACAACTCCAAAATATCTTGTATAAATAGCTTGTTATCGTATGATTGATCTGCAACATCTTCCAAAATAGAAACATTTATAGGGCAATTTGGATTATGTTCGCCTATCCATACTGCCATACCCCTACAATTAGGACCTAACAAGGCGTGTAGGTCCCTTGGAAGTCAACTTGGTACTTTAGGAGGTGGAGGTGGAGGACGAGATGTAGCGGGTGTCTTCCTTTTGAACTGCATATATAATTTCAGATCAATTGATTCGTATATACACACTAACAAATTAACATAATGTAAATTTACCATACACTATTAGTATAGACGACATATGCTTTGGGCCACATTATCACTCTGCCTTCTGCCTCACCAAACGTTTCAGAATCTAGGTGGGCATATGGCAATGGAAGATCCCTCCAATTGGGGAGTACATGTATCAGGATCACATGAACCACACCAGCTGGTACTGGAGTCCCATGAAACATGTCCCCTGGAAGGGCTGGGTAATCATGTGACTCTGCAATGATATATTCTTGACTTTTTAGATGGCATGGCTTCAACCCCTACAAATTTACATAAAGAATGTTATATACATATATACATAAACATATCATCTTGAAAAGACTAGCTACTATGTCATTAAAATACTTACAACGGGTGTTCTAGGTGGTGGGTCTATAGGATTACTCCCAACCGATGTAGTAGGAGAAGAGCAGCCCACAAAAGGTAGTGTCTAAGTGGCAGTCTGAGATGCCTGCCACTTCACCATTGATTCTTGGATTCTCCTATCAATTAACTGATCTACCTATACATGGATAAAAGAAATGCTAGCTTTTGATTATTGAATTCTCTTTTGCAATAACATTCTAAAAAAGAATGGGTAACCTCAACTTGTGAAAGTCCCACTTTTGGGACAAGTTTGCACTGGGATGGCCCAAAGAATGCTTTGATGCCCACACCAACGCCTGTACCCCTAACATGTCCAAGATGCTTTGGGTCACCCAGAGAAACTATCAATTCACCCCTTATGCCCTCAGGGATGAACTTGCCTTCCTTCCTCTGCTCATGCAGCTCCTGCTAATCATCATCAATAGAAATTGGTAAGTAAACATAACAATAATCAATATCGATCGATTGCACTAAGAGTTGAATTTTACCATTTTTGCAACCGCCTCAGCAGTTGTGGGCTTCGTTATATATCCCTTCTTATTTTTCCTCCCAGCTATCCACATAGCATGGTGAGGCAGAAGTGCAGGAACAATAGTAGAGGACTTTACAGTCTCCTAAGTAGCAGCAGACTGAGTAGTAGACTCATCCTGTAGTCTTTGGCGAATGCCTGAATAGCCTCTTGGACCCATTGTGTGGTCATGCACATTCAGTACATGCCTTGCTCTTTGAGCATCATTGATAGCCTTGTTAGTAAGCACATTTATTTGGTTAGTATCACTAAAGGTTAATCTTGAATAGGTGAATGCATAAGAATGTATACTAATTAAATTTGGAGTGGCACTTCATACCTTAAATTCATCCATTTTTCTTTGGGTAACAAACTCCTCCCAGTCTTTGGAGTCCAAGTAGTTCTATTGCTCAGTGGCTGCCTTCTTCCTAAGTTTATTTTTTAAAGAGAATACAAAAAAAAATATTAGTGTAGAGTTAGTCAAAAAGTGATCAATGTCTAGAATTGGAAATCAATCAAGAACCTCTTATCAGCATCGTGTATGTAATCTTGAGTGAGATTTGTCCTATAGTTCCTTATGACCCTCCCACATCATTGCATCACGCATTTACGTTGCAACTTTTCATCCAGATCAAATATACTTTGAAAAATAGAATTGCTATTAACTAGTATCCTAACAATTAGTAATCTACAAAAGTAGAATTGTAAATCATAATAACTCATGCATAGTTCGTTCCATACTAAGTCTTTCTTCCCCTTAGGAACTTTATGCCAGGATTCTATGTTAGGACTACAATGGTTGCGAGTAAGTACCCCAAGATATGAAATAAATGAGTTGCGGTTCACTCCAACTAGATTTCTTGCATGATCAAAATCCACAGCCAGTTTGGGTCCATTGCCCCTTTGTTGTAGTAACTTGTTCATCATTGTGATGCCCCTCACTTTCTCAATTTTTTTGCTGCTCATCAAGTGCCCCAATTTCTTCACGGGGTACATCACCAACCTATATTTGACAAAAAAACACACTTACAAGATATAACTATAAATGAACATATATAGAGAAATATAGGATATATTTTTAAAACTTACATTGTGAGGCCGTGCAATGATATCCTCACCCTCACGGTAATCATCATCACGGTCATCATGCTCTTGCTCAGCCATTTGAAAGTGTCATTAAAAAATCAAACGTTTAGCATTTGACATAACTAGAAGATGATAAAACATTGTAAAGTTCACATTCAAAAAAATAAAACATATAAAAAAATATAAACATGCATGCCTCTAATATTGCAATATTTTATCAATTTACAATCCTTCATTGTGATCTCCACGCACTACAAGTCATCATTAGCTTCAAGATTTGGTGGTGTTGGCAACCCAACTGAGAATGGACTGGAGTCATCTTACTTATCATAGTACTCTTCTTCATCTATAGGATCTTCAATGAATTGTCTTTTACCATGAAGAACAACCAACCATTTATCATTTACAGGATCATCGATATAAAATACTTGTTTCACCTATGATGCCAATATGAATGGTTCACCCTTCTTGCCAATCTTTTCAAAGTTCACTAATGTGAAACCCAATTAATCCACTATAACTCCTTTGGTGTTATCAACCCAATTACATTTAAAGAGTAGAATTCTGAAATCTACATTGTCAAACTCCCATATGTCTTCAATGGCACCGTAATATGAAATTTTAGCTTCACGTGGACTCTTATCCTTTGCACTTACAAAAAATAATGAAGATGCTTAAAGGGTAACCCCACTATTTTGGACGACACTCTTATCATCTCGACGCTTTGTTTAATATGAGAATCCATTTATGTCGAACCCTTCATAAGACATAACATTCAATTTTGGTTTAAAGGTAAGGCATTTGATAATTTTAGTAAGATTATCTAGTGTTTGAGATAGTTGATGTAAGACTTTATCCTCAAACCACTTAATAAATTTCTTATTATGCTCTTTAGCAAGCCACATTAAATTGACTCGAGGATATTGTCTCTTGATGGAATTGGTATTTTCCTCGATATAAACACTCACTTCATCAATGTTGTGTAAAATATACAAGTGACCTTGTTCCAACTACTCACGACTGATTACTTTCATCCGTGATCCCAAAATTCTTTTGCCAAAATGCTCCTAAATATTCTTGTCATTAACAGGAGCGTCATTACCACTCAGAAAGTCATTGCAAAAATCCATTACCTCTCTCGCCACAACCCTCAATAATACTCCCTTCAGACCGATAATGGTTTCGAACATCACCTATAAATTCTCATGTATCGTTCAAAGCGATACATGCAATGCAAGAAAACTTGTCCCAACATTTTCACTTCCTTAGTTAAGTGGACAACAAGATGTAAGGAAAATATATCTCAAGATGACATAGGGTAACAACCACTTGTCTTTGCAATTTATCAAGAGTATCAGGGTTAATAACTTTTCTGCACATATTGTTGAAAAAGAAACAAAGTCTAGTGATTGCAAACCTTACATGCTTCAGCAATATAGATCGAATTGCCACGGGCAATATTTGTTGCATTTGAGTGTGACAATCATGAGATTTAAGACCTATCAACTTCAAATCTTTCATTGATACCAATCTACGGATGTTGGATGAGTAACCATGTGGCACCTTAACATTTACCAAGCATTCACAAAAAGCTTTCTTCTCCTTTCTAGACAACGTGTAACAAGCGGGAGGTAAGTATGCTCTCCGATCGCAACTAACTACTTCTACTAATTCTGTCCTAATTCCCATTTCACGTAGGTCCATTCTAGATTTTATCCCATCTTTAGTCTTACCTGGTATATTCAACAGAGTACCAATGACGCTATCATAGACATTTTTCTCAACGTGCATGACATCGATACAATGCCTGACTGCCAATGAACTCCAATAAGGAAGACCCCAAAATATTGACTTCTTCTTGAATAAAGATTTGTCACTCAGTGTGGCCATGGAACATTGTGATCTCTTACCAAATTCATTGGCAAAGTCTTTTACTCTTTCTTAAATAACCTCCCCAGGTATATGTTTAGGTGCACTCCATTCCTCATTCCGTCCATTGAATGCTTTGTGCAACCTACAATACATAAGGAATTTTGGAAGAAACCTTCGATGACCAAGATATACAGTCTTGCCACCATGTTTTAGTCATATTCAATCAGTGCTCTTCACATATAGGACACGCTTTAGATCCTTTGACACTATATCCAGACAGATTCCCATATGCTGGAAAGTTATTAACAGTGCAAAACAACATAGCATCCAAATGAAATGTCTCTCTTCATGAATCATCATAGGTCATCACACCTTCACCACATAGTTTCTTTAAGTCATCAATCAGAGGTTCAAGATAAATGTTGATATCATTTCCAAGTTATTTAGGGCCCGATATCAACAACGACAACATAACGTACTTATTTTTCATACACAACCAGAGAGGAAGATTGTATATAACAAGCATAATTGGACAAGTGTTGTGTTGGATGCTCAATATCCCATACGGATTCATCCCATCTATACAAAGCCCAAGTCTTAGATTGCAGACTTCTTCACCAAATTTAGGGTACAATAAATCAATCTTCTTCCACTATGAGGAATCAGACGCATGTTGTAGGATCCCATCATTATTTTTCTTAACATCTGCATGCCACCTCAAATTCTTTGCATCTATTGGATTGGAAAACAAATATTGAAACTGTGATATTATAGGTAGATACCACATCACCTTGGAAGGAGAACCAGTTTTGGACTCCCCCGAAGTCGTCAATTTATTCCTTGACGCACCACATTTTGGACAATCTTTCAAATCCGCATAGTGCTTTTGAAATAATACACAATCATTCGTGCATGCATGTATCTTCTTTGCCTCCATTCCCATTGGGCACAACAATTTCTTTAACTAGTATATTGAGATTGGCAGCTCGTATCCTTCAGGAAGAATTTCTTTCAATAAAGACAACAATGACGTGATGTTTTTGTCACACTGTCTATTGTTAGCTTTTAGCTTATACAATCTCAACACAATGTTAAGCTTCATAAACTTACAACCTGTGTATAATGGTATCTCAGCATCATGCACAATGTTTCTAAACATGGGAGGTGGAGCGGTGTGCTCTACCCCACAACTATCCAACATCGCATCAACGATGTGTACTAGAACTAGTTCGCTCACATCTACGTCATCAGAGGAAATTTCATCTTCCAGACAAGCACTATTATCAACATCCACTTATTTCAGGTTTATCATCTCTCCATGCCAGTGCCATTCTGTATAGCCCTGTATAATCTCATTACACATGACATGACCTTTTTTTTTAGTCTTAGGGAGACCCCGCTCCCCCTCCTCCTCAAGAAGGTGCCAGATCCCGGATGACCCAAGGAGTTGGTAATTACAATGCGCTCAGGGGGAATCGAACCCGGGTCCCCCAGGGAGGACAAGCCAGACCGAACCACCTGAGCCACACTGGCTGGGTACATGACATGACTTTTGATTTTATCGCCAGTGTTGACTTTTAAGTTGTTACTGCAATGCTTACATGGATAGTAAAACATATCTCCAGGTTGTTTCCTATGTTCCTTAGAAAATCTAATAAACTGATCAAGACCAGAAATAAACTTTGGGGTGTAGTGATTTGGAATGGACATCCATGATCTATCCATTCGATCAAAGAGAAAACAAGTATATATTAGGGTTTAGGGTTAAATGATTAGGTCTTATATATAATAAATGTGTACCACCTATCCCATTCTTGAACACCTAATCTGGCTAGTAAGTGTATAATGTGTATTGCGTTTTCAAGAAAATTTTGACAACATTTCCCCGCATTTATCCAAGTACATATGTACTTAGAGAACAAACGCGGAAATGCTACTGAAATTTTCTTGAAAACCCAATACACATTATACACTTACATCCTAAGTGAGATTAAGTGTTCAAGAATAATCCCAAACCGGGGACTATCCAAGATTTACTCCTAATGAGTAAATCTTGGATGAGTTTCTATGCCAATAAATACATGTATGTTGTCATTCTTATACCTACAATCCTAGTTTCATCATTCATATCTTAAGTTTTGTGTAACATCATTTAATCATGCTTGTCAGTAAATACTAAATAGTAAATAAACCATGATTCCATATATCAAAGATGTGAATAAAAATGAAGCCTAATGGCACATTGGGAGAGTGAGAATATTATACCTCACTTGAAGGTTGAAGAAGAAATATATGCAAATCAACAACAAGTCAACCGCACCTGCAACAACACAAATGCACAATTCAATTTTGTTATAATGTTTTAATTAGGGGTCAATCTGGAAGTTTCAACTAGAGCTTCATATATCAACATACATACTAGGTCATATTTCAAGTCAAGATTTAGGCATTTAATCACCTTAGGGCACATACATGATTCACAAGGTATTTGGGTGCACAAAGACTAATATATGTTACTGATTTAGGAGTTCACATAATCATTTTAGAAATAGAAGACCCACATGTGAGTTAAGTTTGAGATTCAACATCAATGTATCTTTAACACACATGTTTCAAGGTTCAAAGCACATAATCAAATCAAATTAGGATACTAGATTGGACAAGTTTGAATCTTATTTCAACATGTATCAAAATTTATTGAATTAGGTCAAGCATGAGGATTAGATAAGTTAAAATTGTACATTAATACTAATCAGTAGATAAATGAATAAAAATTAGTAGACAATAAATACAAATCAATAGATAAGTAAATACTAATAAGTAGATACGTAATTCGAAAAATTAGTAGATGATTAAATAATTTGAAAAAGTAGATGAACAAATATAAAGGCCTAAATGTAAATAATGTGATGAATAAAAAATCATTAGATGAACAAATCAGTAGATCAGTAAATACAAATTAGTAGATGATTAAATAATTTGAAAAGTAGATGAACAAATATAAAGGCCTAAATTTAAATAATGTCATGAATCAAAAATCATTAGATGAACAAATCTGTAGATAAGTAAATAATTTGAAAAAGTAGATGAACAAATACAAATGCCTAAATTTAAATAATGTGATGAATAAAAAATCATTAGATGAATAAATTAGTAGATAAGTAAATACAAATCAATAGATAAGTAAATACAAATCAGAAGATAAGTAAATACAAATCAGTAGATAAGTAAATACAAATCAGTAGATACATAAATACAAATTAGTGGATACATATATTCAAATCAGTAGATAAGTAAATTCAAATCAGTAGATAAGTAAATACAAATTAGTAGATAAGTAAATACAAATCAGTAGTTAAGTAAATACTAATCAGTTGATGGAAATCAGTAAAATAAAAAACTTTGTTACATGTATTACTTCTGGGTGCCCAGGTTGAGGCAAGCCTTGGGCCGCCTAGAAGTAGGGGAAGAAGAGGATAGCTCCAGCGACCTCAGGCTCGAGCTTCGACGGTGCAATAGGTCGTCAGGCAACCTTTACAGCTGTGACATCCTTCACAGTGGCGACGACTGGTAGCTGGAGGAAGAGGCCCGGATGGCGGCGGAGGAAAAGGACCAGCTGGCGGCGGAGAACGGCCAGTAGGCAGTGGAGGATGGCCAACTGGCGGAGGAGGACAGGGATGACTGGTGGAGGAGCAGTAGGCGGTGGAGGACCAACAGGCGGTGGAAGAGCAGCAGGCTACATGCAGCGGATCGCTAATCACCAGAGACCTCACTAGTACATAACCAGCCTTTAGTGTCAGTTATTTAAGGCCTTTAGTGTCGGTTTCTAAGAGACACCTATGTGGGCACCGCTAGAAGCCCAACCTTTACGCGTCGATTCTCAATCTGATGCCACAACCCTTCGTGCGCCATCGAAATGCGCTAGCAGGGGGTATAGGCGTCAGTTATCTGCTAGGAAACTGACACTGAATTACCCGCTTACACGGCCGTGCTGTCTAGCACAGCCTTGGTGTCTGGTAAATCGACGTCAGTTACTAGTAATGCAACCGACATTATAACCATGTATCGTCAGTTTTATATAGATATCCGACACATATTTTATGTCTGGTCCACTGCTATGGCCGTGGTGTAGGGAAATCGACGTCAGTACTAGTAAGGAAACTGATACTATAACCGTATGTCATCGGTTTTATACAAATAACCGAAGCCTATGATTTGATTTTTTTTCCTATCAGTCTGCAGACCTGCTGTGGCTGGTCACAGGATGAGAAACCTATAGTTCAGTTATGAACAGTAGGTTTTACGACATCCATTGATATCAGCCAACAACATGTCACAAACCTGCAAAATTAACATGATGGACAAATGATTATATATGTGATTCACACTCATGTATAAGAAATTTAATTTATATTATTTTTTCATCACACACATGTAGAAACCATTAGCAACCTATTGTTCCATTTATATCATCTCTTTTTACATTCAGACACATGTAGAAACATTCATGTATTGATGATTTTCACACACATATATATGACAATTCATAAAAATTCATTCACATTCACACAAAATTAATTATGAGAACAAAGTTATTCTTTATTCACCATCATCATTGTCATTAAAATCATATTGAAAAATTCCCACTCTTTGCAGGGCTTTTGCCCAATCTTCTCTTACAGCATCTAATTCATCTCTCATATAGGGAGCATGTACATCGAAACGCTTTGCACCTATGTTGAAGTCCTCAGTTTTAAAGACCTACAAAGAGAATGATGTACATACATAATTATAATAATATATAATAAGATTTATATATTTCATATTATCTAACGAGACTATGTATAATACCTGTTGTATGTTATCGATTTCCAATACAGCATGTTTTATGATTAGGTTAATAAATCACATCACATAGTAGGCACATGCCCAGCCGTTGTCTTGTGTAGCACACTATAAATTTGAAACATACAAAATATTCAAAAATACAAATAAGCAGACTTCACATAAATAATATATACATTGGAGTCAGGAAATTACTTTCACATTCTTCCAAATGAGCTGCAGATGTTTTTTCCTAGGGACCTTTCCTCCAGCTTTTTTGTACTCTTGTAAAGTCCTATATATATGTTAATGTAACACATTGAATTGCATAATTAAATATTAATGCAGTAACAGATGTTAACAGATATACAAACATAAAATATTTCTCACAAGAATAATATCCTTTTAATTGCATGTCCATATACATCCAACTCACTCCCCGCATGATCTAGATAACAGACAGTGAATGTCTTGGGGACAATAACTAATAACTCCCAATGCTTAGAACTACAGGTAAGAAAGTAGAAAATTAATAACTCAATATCTGCAATAAAAATGTAATTTTCTTAAGTCCAAATTACAAGCAAAGTATACTTACTCGACATTGAATGGAGCTATTATCACTGTCTTATTATTTTTACCAAAATATTCAAAAGCATCATAGCAGTATGAAGTAACTGAACCAGGGTCTTTTTCTATAAGACTAATCAAAGATGGAACCAAAAATCCCACATGGGAAAACCCAAAATATTTACATGTCTTGTATAAGTGGTTGCAAAACATGTATTACGTATGCATTAATATATAAGATACCAAATTGGCGTATATAAAACAAGGTATATGGATGTATAAACCAGATTTCTGTATGCATTAATTAATCTCACCATATCCACAACTCTATCATAGATGTGTTCATCCATTCATACTTAAACAACTCCAAAATATATTGTATAAATATGTTGTTTCCGAGTGTTTGACCTGCATTAATACGTATCTGGAACTTCTATTACGTATGCATTAATACGTATCCTAAACTTGTATAAATAGATTGTTATCGTATGATTTACCTGCAACATTCTCCGGAATAGTAACATTTATAGGGCAATTTAGATTATGTTCGCCGATCGATACTACCACACACCTACAATTAGGACCTATCGAGGCGTGTAGGTCCCCTGGAAGCTAACTTGGTAATCGAGGAGGTGGAGGCCGAGATGTAGCGGGTCTTGTCTTTTTGACATGTATATATAGTTTCATATCAATTGACTCGCATATATATACACACTAACAAAGTAAAGTAATGAAAATTTATCATACAATATCAGTATAGAGGACATCCGCTTTGGGCCACAGTATCACTCCGCCTATTGCCTCACCAAGTGTTTCAGCATCTGGGTGTGCATGAGGCAGTGCAAGATCCGTCCAGCCAGTGAGTATATGTATGGGGCTCACATGTACCATGCCATCTGGTACTGGACTCCCATGAAACATGCACCCTTTAAGCGGAGGGTAAGACGATGCATCTGCAACGATATATCCTTCACTTTGTAGTCGACATGGCTTCAACCCCTACAAATTTATGTAATTAAAGAATGTTATATGCATATATACACAAACATATCATCTTAAACAGACTAGCTATTATATATGCCATAAAAATACTTACATAGGATGTGCTAGGTGGGTCTATAGGATTACTCCCAACCTTTGCAGTACGAGGAGTAGGAGAAGAGAGGTTCGCCATGGGTACTGTCTGACTGGCAGTCTGTGGCACCTTCCACTTGTGAAATGCTTCCTAGAGTCTTTTTTCAATTAAGGAATCTACCTATAAATAGATAAAAGAAATGCTAGTTGTTGATTATTGAATTCCCTTTCACAATAACATTCTAAAATAAGAATAAGTTACCTCAGCTTGTGAAAGTCCCACTTTTGGGACATGTTTACGCTGGGATTGCCCAAAGAACGCTTTGATGCCCACACCAGTGCCTGCACCCCTTACACGTTCAAGATGCTCTGGGTTACCTAGAGAAACTGTCAGTTCATCCCTTGTGCCCTGAGAGATGAACTTGCCTTACTTCCTCTGCTCGTGCAGCTCCCGCTAAGCACCATCAACAAAAATTCATAAGTAAACATAACAATAATCAATATCGATAGATTGCTCTAAGAGTTTGATTTTTACCATTTTTGCAGATGCCTCAACGGTTGCGGGCTTCAATATCTCTCCCTTCTTGTTTTGCCTCTTAGCTATCCACATAACATGATGAGGCAGAGGTGCAGGAGCAGTAGTAGAGGACTCTGCAGTCTCCTGAGTAGCAGTAGACTGAGTAGACTTAGCCTGTAGTCTTTGGCGAACGCCTGCATATCCTCTTGGACCCATTGTGTGGTCGTGCACATTCAGTGCATGCCTTTCTCGTTGAGAATCGCTCTTAGACAAGTTAGTTAGCACATTGATTTGGTTAGTAACACTAAAGGCTAATCTTGAATAGGTGAATACATAAAAACATATATTAATTAAATTGGGAGTGGCGACTCTTAATACCTTGAATTCATCTGTTTTTCTTTGGGTAACAAACTCATCCCATTCTCTGGGGTCCAAGTAGTTCCATTGTTGTGTGGCTTCCTTCTTCCTATATTTATTTTTTAAAGAGAATACAAACAAAAATTATTAGTGTAAAGTTAGCAAAATATTGATCAATGTCTAGAATTGGAATCTATCAAGAACCTATTCTTAGCATCGTGTATGTAATCTTGGGTGAGATTGGTCCTATAGTTCCTTAGGACCCTCCCACAACATTGCATCACACATTTACGATGCAACTTTTCATCGAGATCAAATATGCTCTGCAAATTAAATAGAATTGCTATTAACTAGTATCCTAAAAATCAGTAATCTACACAAATAGAATTACAAATAATAATAACTCATGCATTGTTCCTTCCATTTGTGGTCTTTCTTCTCCTTAGGAACTCTATGCCATGATTCTATGATAAGACTGCAATGGCTGCGAGTAAGAACCCCAAGATATGAAACAAATGAGTTGCAGTTCACTCCATATGGATTTCCTGCCTAATCGAAATCCACAGCCAGTTTGGGTCCATTTCCCCTTTGCTATATTAACTTGTTCATCATTGTGATGCCCCTCACTTTCTCAATTTTCTTTTACTGCTCATCAAGTGTTGTAATTTCTTGAGTGGGTACATCACCAACCTAAAATATAATAAAAAACACACTTACATAATATAATTATAAATGAACATATAGGGATATATTCTTAAAACTTACATTGTCAGGCGGTGCAAGCACGTCCTCACCCTCACGGTGATCATCAGCACGGTCCTGATCAGCCATCTGATACAAGTATTAATATTTACACTTCAACAATTCATCACATTTGCATCATTCTATACAAGTTCTAGCTTTATCACTCATACTCGTCTTAATACTAAACGGCTAGGGTTTTCAAGAAGTCATCCTTTTTTCAACATCATAAGAATTACATAATTCAGTAATCCATCAACACAACCCTAAATAGGGAATATTGCAACCTCACATTGATCCTTATGTATATATCATATTCAATTTCAATAAGACTCAACAAACACTTGTATAATTCATTCTAATACAATTCAAATATTATTTTATAATGTCAATTCAATTCCCAAGCATATTGACCACTGAACTGATTTTTAGGCAATATTCACATGAAATAGCATAGTCATATATCCATAGAATTTCCCATGGATAGTCAATCAATATAGTATGCAACATGGTCGGTCGAGTTAATCTAGGGAATACTCAACTGCCACTCCTCTCTATAGAGTTCAAACATCATTAAAAAATCGGCTGACAAACAAGTCAAAAAATTCTTCCAACTAATATCTAATTTCTCCAAACCATTTACAAATTTCAACTAAATCCTAGTTGTATATAAAATGCTGAAAATCATTTAGTACACGACTATACTGATCAAATTTTGTATTCATATGTTACCAAAACCCTAATTTTTGTCTATTAGGATTTTCAATTCTCAAACCCTAATTATTTGAATCAAATAATGTTTAAATCTTCTCATTAGTTTTAAAACTTAATGATTAGATTACCATACTTAATCAAGCTTTAAACAATGTAATAATGCATTCATCAACTTGATGAATCTACATATCAAAACTTTTGAGTGGTTGAAGTAGTGAAGATGTAGCTTAAAACTACCTAGAATTCTAAAACTTGAACCGAAAGAGGATAAATAAATATAAAAGGTTATGCATAGATAAGTACATGAAGACCTTGTAGTACAATATCCTGCCCCCAAATCCCACACATTAACCCTGAATTGATATGTGAGTATGTTGTAAAGGTGAGTAATATTGTGTAGAACAAAATGTAGTTTGTCATAGAACAATGCAGGTCAGGGGAAAACTAATAATGGGCGTGTAGGGTGCTTCAACTGCCGCGTTGTTAAGTTAACTATAGGTGTCAGTTGCTAACAAAAACTGACAATACAAACTTTAAGTGTCGGTTTGCAACAAACCACTGACACTAAAGGGAGGTGAAAATTTTGATGGTTATTCGTGCGAAAACACAAAGACGTCAGTTATTGTCACAAAACCAACGATAAAAAGTGAGCAAATTTCTGTCTCGCAGACAACCTTTAGTTGTCGGTTCCTCTCTTAAAAACCGACGATATATGTCAATTTTTGGAGGCAATTTTTTTCGCTGGAAATTTTGTTTTTGGCGGTTACTTTTTGGTGTCGGTTTCTTATTAAGGAACCGACACTAAATAAAAGCGATACCCATGTCTGGTCGCCCTTCAAAGATTGATGTCGGCTTATTTTATACACCGACGTTGTATGGTTTAGGTCTCGATTTATTATTACAACCGACACCAGCAAAAGTGACGTTATAAGCCATTTCTGTAGTAGTGCCTAGTGAAATCGCGATGAAATAAAGAATGGGAAAGAGTCTATTTTGCGGGTTCTATTAAGTTAACCATCATCGTCAGTTGTTTAAAAAACCAACATCTAAGATCCAATAGAGTCTGTCAAACAAAATAATTGACACATATGTTCAATCATAGTTGTCAGTTTCAACTAGAAAAACCGATGTCTATCTACATATACTGACAAAAAATGTTCTTGAATTACGACCATAGTCGTCGGTTACCATCGAAAACTGACGCCAATTTGGCAATTTTGGGGGTAAACATTTTCGCAGGGACAACGCATGAACTAACATCGGCGTTGGTTATTGTATGAAAATTGATGACAAAAATGGACCCAATTTCTGTCTCACGAAAAACCTTTAGTCGTCGGTTTCTTGGTCAACAACATACGTCGTATGTGAAATTATGGAGGTAATTTTTTTTCACTGGAAAATTTGGATTTGGCGAGCAATTTTAGGTGTCAATTTCTTATTGTGCAACCGACGTTAAATAAAAAATGATACTCATGTCTGGCCAGTCTTCACATATGGATGTCGGTTTGTGTATTCAATCAACGTTGTAGGGTTTAGGCGTCAGTTTCTTAGATACAACAGATGTTTGTAAATGTGACGTTATAAGCCATTTCTGTACCAGTGAGTGATGCCACAACACCTTAACTCAGGCTATGTCCTTCTTCCTAACCTTATGCACAAGCCTATATAGGATCAATGAATGACCCTCAACATAGGTAAAATCATCATCCAACTCCACCTCCATAGGCTGCAACATCTACGCTTTGCCATTATGGAACTTCCTTAACATCAAAACATGGAACACATTGTGTAACTAGAGCAACTCCAGCAAAAACTCCAACATGTATGCCATCATCCTAACACATGCTATTATATGTTATTGTGCTAACCTAGATTTTTTCCACTTTCATTAGTTCAATACACATCTTGACTCATTCGACACCCTATGTTATAACCCCAATTTTGGTTGTATTATTATGCAATCATTAAATAAAAAGGCATTGCTTGACAATTTGTGTGCATTGTTTTACAATTTGGGTTTCTTTCAAAAATTGTATTGAATAATGAATTTTGTGTTATTCCCTATTTTTAATAAGTCAATGGATGGATAAAGAACAAAAAGAAAAAAAATCCTTAATAAAGGAAAAGCAAGAGGGATGTAAATAACTTATGTTTTATTTAAGAAAATGTGGAATTCTCTAGAAGATGGCATAAGTGGCTACAATAGGATGGTTTAAGTACCACTTGCCTTCTAATATCTAGAAAATTCGAAATTAAGAGAATAGCAAAAGAAGAAAGAGGAAATCAGAGTTTTAATGCAATACATATGCCTTTTTGGCGCATGACTTGCATATGAAGAAAAAGAGATATTCTTTTCAATTTTTAATCTCAAATTATTCCTATGATAGATTATGTCATCAAAAAGTTTCCCTCAAAACTTGGGATCAAAAAGCTTAACGGATTAGGAGATATGGATTTTACAAAAATACCTAAGGTTTGGAAATAATGTGAGAAAGTATTAAATGTCACATTTAAATTGGATTTCTAAAATGATTTATGTAGGCACACATGATCATAGCCATTGGATCTAAGATTGAACGGAACATGTGCATCACCCAGTTCTAATAGGAGAAGGGCTTGGTCAGTGCAAACAAGATCTATGATCTCAATTTTCTTGTTGCCTGATGCGTGAGCAAGAAAGGTAGTTGTTGGGTTGGATTCAGGAGGAGATTCTGAACCATCATAACTTAGGTCTCAAGGGGTGTAGAAGCCTCTAGAGTAAATGCCCAAACTTGCCCAAAAACCCAATGGCAGTGAGGGTTGGAAACCCTAGATCTAGCCCCCATATCCTATATATAAGGGAACCCTTAACCTCGCCATAGCCCCACAACCTCGAATGGCTAGCTATTGTTCTGGTTATCACTCTCTAGAATGTAGTTGCGCACCCTCTAATGAGCTTGATGTTATGCCACTTCTGTGAACCCAGTTGTAGTAGAAAACGAAGGAGAAGGAGTGGATGTCGTTGGATCAGAGTCAGTCGCTGACTCGCTAAGGAATCAATGGCCCACGCTCACCCTGAATTAGCAATCAGCTGAGTGGGTGTGAGAGATATGAGCCGCTCAATCATCGCTCAGTCAATAATGACTTGAGATATGAAAACCACTAATATTCCAAAAAGAAAATGTATTTCGCCTCTTTGGTCAAAAATTCCAAAAAATTAGATCTTGTTTTATTTGTTAGAAATCGATTCTTTGACCAAAAAATAAAAGTAGATAGTGATTTTTTATCATAAAAAAATGTAGAATCTAATAAAAATAGAATTGAAGCCTAATATTGATCGAAATTTAAAAATTACATAAAGTTATCACTTTTAATGCATTAAATTATGGTAAAACCCAATTTGAGATGGAAATCAGATTTAATGTCTCTTTTGGTTATTTTGAGTAATATAAACCTATTTTGAATAAAAGGAAGAGCTAAATCTAGAAAAGATGATATTATGCTTGTTTTAGGGTTTTATTCACGTGATCGTGTATTAATGGGCTTAGAAATCCTAATTTTGGAAAATATGGGTTTTCATGGTTTTAATCTAACAATGTGAACATGAAACAGACATATAATGATCCTAAGCTTGGTTTGAAATTAAAGAACCCTGAATGAGGATAATTGGAATAATTACGGTTTTTGTAAATAAGAAACCTATTTTAGGGCTATTAGCCTAAAAAGGGTAAAGTTGTATGAAGAAACCTAAGAAACCCTAATGAACCCTAAGGAGACTTGGACGCCTTAGAAAGTATCCTCATGTCATTAGGAAGTTCTTTAGAATATGACAGTGACATTAGGTAATCTATATGTTTCAGAAATTAAGGCTTTCTTTCATTAGGTGCTTGGTTGGATATCTTGTTGATTTTGGATTCTCTTGCTCAAGAACATGTATGTGGTTACACTTAAGATTACCTAATGTAGTTTCACACAGTTTCTCTCACACGATTGAAATTAAATGCTTTAATGTTTATTTCATTCCATGCCAACTTTAAAGTGACTATGATTATCACATTATATATGAACATGACTAGTTTAAGTCTAGGCCACCTGTTGATCTATGAAAAGGCCATCTTCCTGGATAGGGGAAGGCATGTTTTGGTACCAGCCTAGATAAGGGATACATGAGAAGTCACCTACCTAGATAGGGAGAGATATGAGAGGTCACCCACTTGGATGGGGGGAGATATGATAAAGTCATCCTCCTGGATGGGGAAGGAAAATGAATACTACATTATAAATCCATGAGGGCATACGACAGAGGTGGTGAAACTTAGATCGAGTAGTCATGGTAAAAATGGTTAATTTGGGTTATTAAGACATTAATTGTTGAATTATGTTGTTAGCATTCTCTGTGGAATTTTGTTTGCCCCCACATACTGGTATGACTTGTCATACTGACCAACGTTTTGATTGTTGGCATTTTAGGATAATCTTGCTAGAAATTAGACATTCAAAGAAGAAGGCATTGAAGCAAAATAAATGAAGTAATCCATGGAGGATATGGTTAGATAGTCTATTACCGATAAATCCTAGAACCCATTTTTTTGTAAACTTTAAAAAAGAAATTTTTATTATCCTGTAACAATTTTAGTAGTTTAGTAGAATTTATTAATTATTTATGATTATACGGAAAACCATTTTGATCCTTTTTGTGGTATAATGGATCTAGTTTCCTGGCCTTCCTTAATTGGGGTTGTCGGGGGATGGGATCATTACATTTGGTATTAGAGCCTGGTTTTCAGCATAATCCTTAGTAATTATTAAATTTTGCAAAGTTTGTAGAGCCCAAAGGCAGTTATTAGAGGATTTTCCAAGGATAGAGGTGTTTAAAAAAGGATCACGATCTGGGGGTTGGCAATATTTTCCTTTTCCCTACTAGTCAGTTTACGAGGACTCCCAGATCCATGTGACTTCCTGGATAAAATATGAGGATTTAACTTAAAATAAGATACATCTAGGATTCCTCATCTACTTTCATCGCTTCTTTGCCCCTTTCTAGTTATGGACGATAAGGATTTACGGTATCCTCCACCAAACAATAAATCGCATGTAAACAAGATGTCATGGATGTAAGATAATCATAAGTCACAAAACTATAGTAATAGAGCTATCTGTGTTACAACATGGCCCATATCAAAACAATTGTTGTCCCAAGAAACACCACCAATGAGTTCCCCAAGAAGAGGCCCATGCACAAGAAGAGGCCCTCCTCTAGTAAGAGAAGGCTCTCGGAAGGCCAATCCTTGAAGAAAAGGAAGAGAGAAGATGAAGCTTCTGGTGATAAAGGCCCTGAGCCTAAACCTATCCCCTTCCACATCGACCACCCTTAAGAGAGCCCTAAACCCGAAGAAGAACCCATTTATAAGGATGAGGTAAAGGATGTTGTTGATTCCAAATCAGCAGGTGGACCAACTATGCCACCGACTACTGAGGTTCTCTGGTTAGAGTAGCAGAAGAAGTTAATTGAATCCATTAGCGCCCTCGCTCTCAGAGAATGGCGAACATGTGCCCATCTGTCCCCGCCTCAATGCCCCTTTTTTATTTTATGAAGTTGAATATCGAGAAGTTCTAGGAGGAAGACAAGACAAAATTAGTAGACAACGCTGACACATGGCTTTTGGATATAGAAATTGGGTTTCGGATCCTGGAGGTCCAGCCAAGAAAGAAGGTCCTCTTCGCCACTCATCTTCTGGAGGGAGCAGCAAAGATATGGTGGGAGAATCATATCATGGGGTGAGACCTAAGTGAAGAACCCATGACCTGGCCAGATTTCCATGCCCTGTTCAATGCAAGTTTCATACCTCCATCAGCCAAGAAGGAAAAAGAAAAGTAGTTCACCTTCCTGGTTCAAGGGAACTTGTCCATGGCTAGCTACGCTTGCCAGTTTTGCCTATTGGAGCATTTTGGTTACATGCTGACAGAAGAAACGAGGGTGGAACATTTTGTGATAGACTTCACCCTACCATTAAGCCCCATGTCATGGAAAGTAAGTCCAAAACTCTCTCTAAAGATCTCAACTTCACCCTAAACATGGAGAAGATAGGCATGCCCCAACAGAACTAGCCTAAGGGATACCTCAGCTTCATTGAGGGAAGTTCTGATCCCAGAAATGACAATCAAAAGAACCAGTGTTGTCACCAAGGCAAGGGAGGAAAAGGAAAGCCCTACAACAAGCAACGACAACTAGGGGCATCATCCAGATGCCACAAATGTGGGAGAAACCATCCTAGGAAGTGTCACTTTGACAGGAGGGTGTGTTTCTGATGCCAACAAGAAGGACACTTCTAGGTTAATTGCCCTCTTCCTAATCTCAGAGGACAATTCCCAGTGGCAGCCCAGCCAGTGGCAGCAACACCTCCAGTGGCCCAAACAATAGTAGCAACCCACCACTTCCACCTGTAGGAGAGCGTAGATAGGCCCGAGTGTTCGCCATCAACAATGTGGAAGCCCAGGCTGATGCCAATCATCTGATAGAGGGTGATAACCCTTTCAGTAGTTTTTCCATCTTTGATTATGCAATCTAATGGAAGTTTGATTATCATAAAAACTATGTAGGGACACTTTAGATTATGGGACAAAGTGTGAAAGCTCTTTATGATATGGGTCAACTAATACTTTTATTTTGAGAAATCTTGCAAATAAGCTTTATCTGGATTTCAAGGATTTAGGATATGTGTTGGATGTCACTACCCTGAGCGGTCGAATCCTTACATATTTTGTGAAAACCCTTATTTTATCTATTAAATATCTAAGTCATGATTTCCCTACCGATTTTATTTTGTTAGACATGAATGACTTTGATGTCATAATCGTCATGGATTGGATTTATACCTATAGAGCCCATATTAACTATAGAAAGAAAAATATTTTGATAAAGAGACCTGGATACCAACCCTTGGCCATTAAGGGGAGGAAGGATGCGACAACCGGTCTATATGTGTTGTCCTTAAAAGTAGAGCAAATGATAGCCAAAGGTTGTCAGGATTTCCTCATAGTTTCACATAACCTGAGCCTAAGGTTAAACCCATAGGAGAGATATAGGTAGTTTGGGACTATGCAGATATGTTTCCAGATGATTTACCTGGTCTGCCTCCAGAGAGAGAGGTGGATTTTGCCATAGAGTTAGCTCCTAGAACAAACCCTATCTCCATGTCACCTTATAGGATGGCCCCTTCTGAGCTATTAGACCCAAACAAGCAATTTTAGGAATTGCTAGACAAGGGTTTCATTAGGCCTAGTACATCACCCTAGGGAGCTCCAGCCCTCTTTGTAAAGAAGAAGGATAGATCGCTCCGCATGTGCATTGACTATCATATGATAAACCAAGCTACCATAAAAAATAAATACCCTCTACCTAGAATCGACGACCTGTTTGACCAACTTAAGTTGGCTCGAGTCTTTACCAAAATTGACCTAAGGTTGGGGTGCCATCAATTACAAGTTAAGAATGAAGACAAACCAAAAACCACTTTTTGTATCTGTTATGGCCATTATGAATTCTTAATCATGATGTTTGGACTATCCAATGCCCCAAGTATTTTTATGAACCTCATGAACACTATGTTCCAACCATTTCTTGACTCTTTTGTCATAGTATTCATAGATGACATCTTAGTGTACTTAGAAAACCTCGACCAATGCTGAGACCACCTGGTTAAAGTCCTTGAAATCCTAAGGAAGTAGAAGTTTTACGGGAATTTCTCAAAATGTGACTTTTGGATTGATCATGTCATGTTTCTCGAACACATCATCTTTGGAGGGACGATCTCATTAGATCCTGCCAAGGTGTCCATTATACGCGATTGGCTGACACCAAAGAATCCTTTTGAAATTCATAGCTTCCTGGTATTGGTAGGGTATTACCGGCGGTTCATCCAAGATTTCTCAAAGACCACCATGCCCCTCACCAAGCTCACTCAAAAGGACGAGAAGTTCATATGGTGTGAGTTGTGTGAATCCCATTTCCAAGAGTTAAAGGAGAAATTGACCACATCACCTATGCTGACTCTACCCTCTGGCAATGAAGGTTTTATGATCTTCACTGATGCATCCAAGATGGGACTGGGATGTGTGTTAGAGAAGAATAAGAAAGTTTCCGCTTATGCATCTCGGCTGCTCAAGCCAAATGATGTAAACTATCTGACACATGACCTAGAGTTGGCTGCGATTATACATGCCACGAAGATATGGAGACATTACTTGTATGGTTTTACCTTCGCAATTCTCACTGATCACAAGAGTCTGAAGTATCTCTTGACTCAAAAGGACCTCAACCTAAGGCAGAGATTCTAGATGGAATATATGAAAGTCTATGACTTCACGATCACGTACCACCCGGGAAAGGCCAATGTGGTGGCAGATGCTCTTAGCCAGAAGCAACTTAGAAGTGCAACTGCCTTGTCCACCCAGTGGAGGAAGTTGGAGGAGTATGCCATATGGGCCACATAATCATTAGAAGACCAGATTCATTTGGCTAACATTTAGATAAAACCTAACTTGCTGACCAAGTTAGTAGCTGCCCAACTAGTGAGTCCAGAGCTTGAGAAGATGAGAGGTTTGTTGGGGAAACCTTAGACGCACCTGTCCTAGGGTGTGGATGGTGGGATTTGATATAAGAATTGAATTTTGGTACCTGAGGAGTCACCTTTGAAGACTCATACCCTATAAGAAGCTCATGGGTCAAAGTATACTGTACACCCTAGCACTACCAAGATGTTTAAGGACTGACAACGGTATTTCTGGTGGCCAGGGATGAAGAGGGACATAGCGTCATATGTGGCCAATTTTCTCACGTGTTAAATGGTGAAGGTTGAACACCAGTGACCCAAAGGATTACTACAATCCATTCAGATTCATGACTGGAAATGGGACCAAATCACCATGGACTTTGTGATGGGTCTCCCGAAGACCAAGAAAGGTCATGATGTTATATGGGTTGTTGTGGATCGCTTAACCAAGTCGAAACACTTCCTTGCCTTGAGGATTACTACCAAAGTGTCAGACTTACCTGATATATATATTCAAGAGATAGTCCATCTGCATGGTATTCCATGCTCGATTAAGTCTGATCGTGACCCAAAGTTCACCTCAAAGTTATGGAAGCAGGTGCATGAAGAACTTGGAACAAGTTTGAAATTTAGTACCGCCAACCACCCCCAGACTGATGGACAGTCAGAGAGAATGATCCAAACTTTAGAAGACATGTTGAAAGCTTGTGTGCTGGATTGGAGTGGATCATGGGAGCAATATTTTCCATTATCTGAGTTTTCCTATAATAATAGCTACTAAGCTAGTATTGGGATGCCTCCGTATGAAGCACTATACAGAGGTCATGTCGGTCGCCACTTCACTGGGATGAGGTTGGTGAAAGGACCCTATTGAGGTTAGAAGAACTTTAGGACTTATGCTGATAAAGTTTCTTTGATCAGACAGAGGTTGAAGAAAGCCCAGGATCGACAAAAGTCGTATGCGGATGCAAAGCGGATTGATTTGCATTTCACTATGGGTGAACATGTGTTCCTGAAGATCTGGTCCCTCCAAGCTCTAGCCAAGAATAGAGAAAAATTAAGTCCCTAATACGTGGGTCCGTTTGAAGTTCTAGAATGGATTAGTGAAGTAGCATACTGCGTAGCCCTACCCCCATATTATAGCATGATGTTTGATGTGTTCCATGTGTCCAACCTAAAGCTCTATGTGAAGGATCTAAGCCATGTTATGAGCATTGAACCTATCGAGCTCTAGGGGAGCCTGACATATCCTGAATCACCTGTGAGAGTACTAGATGCTAAGGTGAAGGACCTTAGAAACAAAAAGATAGATATGGTGAAGGTTCTCTGTAAGCACCATGGAGAAGATGAAGCCACATGGGAGTTGAAGACGGACATGGAAAATCATATCCTAAATTGTTTGTATGATTTGCTGATTTTTTTAGGATAAAATTCTTATAAGTTGGAAGGATGTTATAACCCCAATTTGGTTGTATTATTATGCAATTATTATATAGAAAGGGGTTGCTTGAAAATGTGTGTGCATTATTTTAAAATTTGGGTTTCTTTGCAAAATTGTCATGAATAATGGATTTTGTACTATTTCCTATTTAATAAGTCAATGTATGGATAAATAAATAAAAAGAAAAAAATCCTTAATAAAGGAAAAGAAAGAGGGAAGTAAATAACTTATTTTTTATTTAAAAAAATGTGGAATTCTCTAGAAGGTGGAATAAGTGGCTACAATAGGATGCTTTTAGTACCACTTGTCTTCTAATATCTAAAAAATTCAAAATTAAGAGAATAGCAAAAGAAGAAAGATGAAATATGAGTTTTAATGCAATATATATGCCTTTTTGGTTCATGACTTGCATATGAAGAAAAATATATATTATTTTTTAGTTTTAATCCCAAATTTATTGCAATGATATATTATGTCATGAAGAACTTTTCCTCAAAATTTGGGATCAAAACGCTTAACGGATTAGGAGATATGGATTTTACAAAAATACCTAAGGTTTGGTAATAATGTGAGAAAGTATTAAATATCACATTTAAATTGGATTTCTAAAAGGATTTATCCAGGAACGTGTGATGATAGACATTGGATCTAAGATCCAATGGAACATGTTCATTGCCTAGTTCTAATAGGAGTAGGGCTTGCATAGTGTAAACAAGATCTTCAATCTTGATTTTCTCATAACTTGATGCGTGTGCAAGCAAGGCAATTGTTGGGTTGGATTCAGGAGGAGATTCTAAACTAGCCTAACCTAGGTCTCAAGCAATGTAAAAGCCTCTAGAGTAAATGCCCAAACTTGCCCAAAAACCCAACGGTGGCGAGGGTCAAAAACCCTAGATCTAGCCCCCAAATCATATATATAAGGGCACCCCTGACCTCACCTTAGCCACACGACCTCGAACAACAAGATATTGTTTTGGTTCTCACTCTCTAGCATGCGGTTGTCCATCCTCTGACAAGCCTAAGGTTGCGGTGCTGCCGCAAACCCGATTGCAGAAGCAATGGAAGGAGAAGGAGCGAGCACCGTTGGATCAGAGTCAGTCGCTGACTCGTGAAGGAATCAACAGCCCAGGCTCGCCCCACGCTAGAGATTAGCTGAGTGGGCACAAGAGAGGCAAGATGCTCGATCCTCACTTGGTCAACGATGACTTCAGATCTGACGGCCGCTATTTTTCCATAAATAAAAGGTATTTCACCTCTTGGGTTAGAAATTCTAGAAAATAAGTAGATCTTGTTTAATTTGTTAAAAATCGATTCTTTGGCCAAAAAATAAAAGTAGATAATGCTTTTTATTAGAAAATATGTAAAATCCAATAAAAATATAATTGAATCCTGATATCAATTATAATTTGAAAAGTAAATAAAGTTACCACTTTTAATCCATGAAATTATGGTAAAATCCTAATTTGAGATGGAAATCAGATTTAATATCTCTTTTGGTTATTTTGAGTAATATTAACCTATTATGAATAAAATATGATATTATGGGATTGGAAAAGATGATATTATGCTTGTTTTACGGCTTTATACACATGATCGTGTATTAATGGGCTTGGAAACCCTAGTTTTGAAAGATATGGGTTTTAATGATTTTAATCCGAAAATGTAAACATGTAATAGAGATATAATGATCCTAAGCTTAGTTTGAGATTAAAGAACCCTTAATGAGGATTGTTGGAATAATTATGGTTTTTGTAAATAAGAAACCTATTTTAGGGTAGTTAGCCTGAAAAGGGTAAAGCTGTGTAATGCAACCTAAGAAACCCTAATGAACCCTAAGGAGAGTTGGAAGCCTTAGAAAGTATATTCATGTGATTAGGAAGTTGTTTAGAATATGACAGTGACATTAGGTAATCTATATGTTTCAGGAATTAAGGGTTGCTTGCATTAGGTTCTTGTTAGATATCTTGTTGATTTTGGATTCTCTTGCTCAAGAACAGGTATGTAGTTACGCTTAAGATTACATGATGTAGTTTCAAGAAGTTTCTGGAATGTTTTTATCACATGGTTGAAATTGTATTCTTGAGTGTTTATTTCATTCCATGCCAACTTAAAGTTACTATGATTATCACATTATATATGAACATGACTAGTCCAAGTCTAGGCCACCTCTAGATCTATGAAAAGTCCATCCCCCTAGATAGGGGAAGGCATGTTTTGGTATCAGCCTAGGTAGGGGGTACATGAGAAGTCACCTTCCTGGATAGGGGGAGATATGAGAGGTCACCCACCTGGATAGGGGGGAGATATGATAAAGTCATTCGCATGGATGGGGGAGGATAATGAATACTGCAGTATAAAGCCTGAGGGCATATGATAGAGGTGGTGAAACCTAGATTTGGTAGTCATGGTAGAAATGCTTAATTTGGGTTGTTAATACATTAATTGTTGAATTATGTAGTTAACATTATCTGTGGAATTTTTTTCCCCAACATATCGGTATGACATGTCATACTGACCGATGTTTTGATTGTCGACCTTTTAGGATACTCTTGCTAGAAATTGGACATTCAAAGAAGAAGACATTGAAGCAAAATAAATGAAGTAAGCCATGGAGGATATAGTGAGATAGTCTATTACACGCTAAATCTTAAAAGCCATTTTTTTGTAAACTTTGGAAAAGAAATTTTTATTATATGATTATGTGCAAAACCATTTTAATCATATTTTTGGGATAACGACTCTAGTTTCCTGGCCTTCCTTAATTGGAGGTTGCCAAGGGATGGGTTCGTTACACCCTACTATGGTTTATAACCTCCCTCACACCTAATTAAATGTTTTGGAATCACCTTATACTCAATTGATGAAATGAAATAGAATAGAGGTCACATCGTTCTTATTTTGACTATAGTTGAACGAATAATTTCACTATTGAAAGTGTAGTTTCACAATTTCGTATACTCAACATTATAATTCTAGATCCAAACTTTAGAAATGAAAATTAGATGAAATTTATGAACCAACGGTGAAAATTTCATATCAATTGGAGTTATGGTTTGAGAGATATGAGCTTTGCAAGATTGTCAAAGAAACACAATTTTGAGACAATTTAAACACCTTAGCAATTTGTGGCATTTACTCTTGGCCAATGAAAATGCTCTATTTTTTTGAAATGGATACACACTCCCCGGCCATAATATTCACTCGTGGTCCACGACGGACCCATATCCAATGTCCATCGGTCATCTTCTACCTTGTGTTAGGAAAAGTACAATAGTCCTACCTACCCCATTTTGCTTGGCCAATCTGAGCTCCTCTAACCCCCTTTTTCTCCAATTTATACACCCCTATCTTCATTTCTCTCAGATCTATCTTTTTCCCCTCTCTTTTTGCAATTTCATAACTCCTTCCCCTTCTTTTCTCCTTCTTTTCCTTTCTTCCATCTATGGCACCGCCTACCCTCAGCCCTTTGGGTGTTTCTTATTATAGCCACCTCATTGCGATCTGAGGCCAGGAGCAAATTTGTGGCTCCAAGTTGACCCCAAATGGCCCACACGCATGTCATGAGGAGGCAAGGAGTGCACCCCACCTACAACTCTAGAGACCAAGAGGCAGCGTCACTAGGGGTCGCGTGGAGCAGGGTCTCCCTAGAGGTAGCAGTTTGCCATATTCTGCAGTGACTAGGGCATGTTGGTGTCTCCCTTGGAGGGACTCCTATAAGTAGGGGGGGGGTGATGGTCATAGAGTAGAGGTGACCAGAGGCTGTGAGCCATTCTAGGCCACCAGCCTAAGAGCCCAACTCCTTTAGTAACCACCCAGACCGATCGCCAGATCCAAATCCAACGATCCAAAGGGGGTCATGGTGAGGTAAATCTTGTAAAAATTGTATCTTGTGTTTTACTTTGCCAAAATATGGATTATTGTATACCAAATTGATCATAAAAATGAGATTTATGCCTTAAAAATACTTCTAGAGTCTAATTCTACTTAGATTTTTACTGATATCCTAAAATGCATGTTTTTGAAGTCTTTTTAAGATGTTTGTCCTATTTGAATGCATTTCCTTGATCTTTTATGCTCTAAATCTTGATGTAAGACTAATATCAATAACTTGAATAACCTTATGTATCAATATTCAATCCTAATCCATTCTTGTACTCCAAATGGTTTTATGTTGATGAAAGGACCTAAAATGGACCTATATGTAAAAGATCCCTTCTTCCATGTTGTAACTTGTTCAAAGGTGATTCAAATACCTATTATTGTTTTACATCATTAGATTTCACCCTCAATTTCTATCATTTTTATGACCCTTCTTGGACACTAATGATGATTTTGTTATTGTTAATGTGTCCTAATATGGCCTTATGTGAACTTTTGTGATGAATGTTAAACTTTATGTTTTTATCAATCTAAAGCTACTCAATGATGTTTATATGGCCTAAAACTAGTAATCTTAAATGTCTTGTATCCCTATATGTCTTTTAGAACTTCCTTGTGCGCTTATGTGGTTAAATACCCAATCTTGGCTTGATATGTGATCTAGTGCGCATCTGGATATCTAAATTTCTAAGCTTGAGAAAGTTTTTCTTGAAGGATCATCCATGTTATATAATGATATCAATTCAGTATGTTAGTGATGATAGTGAATCCTAACTCAAGTAGACCCCATCTATACTCTAATGATTACAATCTTGCATGATTGAAACTCAATATGACTTGTTATGCCAATGTTGATGCTTACGTTGACTATGCTTGCTCAAATCTAATGATTTCTTTATTTCAGATCTTGAAACTCTAATAATATATCCCTGATCTAGTTGTGATGTCTCACTCTCTAAGTGCTAACGAACCCATGATGTACTATTTTTCTTTATAATGCCGATGCATAACCTAGTTGAGATATTAAAATCAATGATAGAAGATATAATACCTAGACTTAGGTCACACATCCAACCACCATGATCATAATTAATGAGACCTAATCTTGATGATATTAACCCAATTGTACTCACATGTAATGTTAGGACCTCTATGATGATTCAATTTCTAATATCTAGTCAAGTTTCTACTTATGATTTTCTAATCAATGGTTAATCTTGTGCTCTAATCAAGGTACACTTACTCTCTTGGCCATACTATGGCATTGGCTTGTTTGTATGTATGCTCATATAAATACTTGGCTAGTTAATTACTTGTTTGAGATACTTGTTCCCTACGATTAGTAACTTCATTTTTCTTGAAATATGTTGAACAAACCTTGAACATAATTAAACTTGTCCATTATACAAACCTAGTGTACCTACCTGTATTCTCGGGGTAAGGGCACAAGGTTGGACGTCTTACTTTGAGATGTCAAGATAAGGTGGACCATGTCGATAAAAGGGTAGCTAATATTGAGCACCCTTATGGACCCTTCCAATGGGAAACTGGTCAATAGCCATAATATGTTGTTGAGTATAATGGAAATACACCTAAAATATGCTTTGGATAAAAGAATGTTGTTAGTTGTTCTCGCCTTGTTTCATCTTCTTTCTTATATGATGTTTCAAGACATGCAAACTTTAATAGTACTCTTAAACTATTTACATGCCTTTTCATAGTGTACCTAGTGCTTTAGTATTAATATATTTTATTTATAGAACTTGTAGTTGCCAAATGAAGATCACACTCAAGACTCTAAGCTCTAAATGAAACACCAATGGGTATTCTTAAACTTAGAAATGGGTACATGTCTCTTACCTCCATGTTTAATATCTTGTTATCTCTTATCTTGTTCTTGTTTGTGGTTTTATGCATGCATATGTTATGTGATCCATTCTAGAGACAGATGTCCAGGTCCACTCGCCTTTGGCTTTATAGCCACTAGGAGTGTGGAATTCGGGTAACAAACGGTTCCGTGATAGATGGTATCAGAGCAATCACATATCCTCTATGCATGTTTAATAACCCAATTTCACATACCCTAGTGAGTCTTCTAGCATCTCATCACTTCTTTAAGGACAAACCTAAGCTACCATTAGATTATTATTTAGCTTCTCATCTCCTCTTGTGACTCTTCTACTCGTGACTATCAATCACATGATCTCTCGATTATGGGTAGCTTATGTATGGGAAAATATAATTTGAATAAAATTGACAAAAGTTGAGCATGTTAATGAAGATTCCATTATCCGACCTTAATATGAAAACTCGATTATGACTAATGAAAGTACTCTTGGAGTTAAACATTCATGTTTGACCTCTCAGATCGTGTAAACTCAAGTTTACCAAATCTTGACCACATGCTTTCTATGTTTGAGGTAAAATGATAACAATCTTTATAGATGATCTCAGGAGAATTTATACATTATACCTCATTGTTTATGGGGTCCCTATTTGATTAACATCCATGTTTCCCTATTTTCTACCACACCTCAAACATGATTAAGCAACTGTTTTCCCCTATTTGATATGTATGATGATCATGCTTTGAAGTGACTATGCTCTTGGACTCTCAAAATCATGATGAAAGATTTTGATACAAGAGGAATCTTTAGTATTTATTCCTATGCCTCTTGGTAATCTCTATTTCAAATGATGTGATGGACATGGATCTCATTCTTTTCTAATTTTGCTCTAACTCATGGACTGCTGAATTTGACTTCTCAGTTTCTAAAATATACGCTTACCTTGATCTTGAAAGAGAATTCTATTATGACCTTGATCTTGCAAAACCTTGAAGTATGACTTCCCTATTATGATCTTGATCTTATGAGTTTCGATTTGATAGTTGGTACTCTCCCTATTTGGACATGCTTGATGACTCATGATCAATATAAAATAATCTTCTATATCAGGGTGGTAGTTGACTTATGACTACCCTAACCTACGTAACATCCCTATTATGACTCCTATAAGTTATCATCTTGTTGATTATTTAGTGTTTTGGAGAGGTAAACCCTTACACCCAATTTTGATTTCTTGACTGAAGTCTCTAATTGGTCAAATCCAAGATGATTTTGATACTCGATCTTGAACCTGGATTTGATGATGATCTTTGAAGTATGATGATGTTGACTATAGTTAGTGGTTAAGGTCCTATAAGAACCTATGCCTAGATCATTCATTGACCATGAATACCATGAAAATGAACTCGATTTTGATACCATGAGATGTTAAATAATGCTTGAAATTTTGCTCGATTGTTGCTCGATTGTTGAATATGCATGAATGGTCACCCCTAAGTTCTAAATAGGGATATAAACCCTAATTTCAAGTGTTTGGACCTATGACTTTGATGTCCAACTGACTCTCGATATTGATGTATGAAATCTGGACTCATGATCATTGACCTTGGTTCTGACTCAACTCCTACAACCACCCTATTTGGATCTTAAGTTCACCGTCGATATATGACTAATGACTTCCTTGTTCCCAAATCTAAAAATTTTGAAATTATGACTATGTTGATTCGCTCGATTTATGACTCAAGGGTGAGATCGATGTGGACTATTGTGGAACCTTCCATTGATTTTGAGTACAATATTATGATGTTGAAACATGTTGTTTGTCTTGAATTGTTGAAATACAAAATCTCAATCATGGATGTATAACCCCTCCTAGGACAATGTAGACGCTAGGACCCTAAATTGTCTAGAATGAAAGTCATTATTAACTCTTGATTCAATTAGCTCTATTGATTTGATCTAAAATTATGATCTCTCTAAATTTGTGATCTATAGGATGACCTCTCCTGATTTGTAACTCATGTGATGATATATCCCTAGCTAATGATCTTGTCAATGTACTTTTATCATGTTGCTTGATAGCTCAATTTTGGAATATGATGGATATTTCAAGAAGTGACAAAACCTTATGAAAATCCTAGTACTCTTTTATAATTGAATATATATAAAATAGCCCAATTTCAGTTGATGACTTGATCTAATTTTAAGGAATCGGCAATTACCCGTTCCCCTACGTCCTCGTCGCTCTGGAGATTAGGGCTAGCGGGTGTGAACGTCTCCCTCCCTTAGCTTAGGGTTTACTCTTGTAGGTTCAAGCGAGCGGGTCTTCTCCTTGTCCCGTCCCAGGATGGAGGCTGATCTGGCAGAAAGATACGCTGGTCTTCGGTTGACAGAGGAGGAGGAGGACCCCATTGACGTTCAGGCGATCGGGAACGGAGGGGAGGCGGAGGATCACACAACATTGGTCCTGGTGGGCAGACTTCTAACGGACAGATCATTTAACTTTCAGGCAATGGAGCGGACGATGGCACATGCGTGGAGCCTACGCGAATCGGTGGAATTCAAACAACTGGAGGGGGGAGCTTTTGTGATGCAATTCACCCACTGGTCGGACAAACAACAGGTGATCAAGGGAGCTCTGTGGAACTTTGACAGACGGCTGCTCTTGTTCAAGGAGATCGATAAGGAGGAACAACCAGGAAAGTTACAAATCGACTCGTCACCCTTCTGGATTCGTCTCTACGGCGTCCCGTTAGGGTATCGGGCAGACGCCACTATCAGGTCGATCGCGGCTCGTATCAGAGAGGTGCTGGAGACAGATTGAGATAGCTTGGGCTGGGACTCATCCCTACGAGTCCAGATCGCACTGGATGTTACCAAACCCCTCAGACAATCTCTAAAGCTCAGGGTTGAAAGCGAGAAGATCGTGGAATTGGAGATCAAGTATGAGCGCTTGTCGACTCTTTGCTTCGTGTGCGGGCGGCTTGGTCACATTGACAAAGACTGCCAAATTCATGGCGAGGACGTGGAGCGACAGAACCAGTGGGGAAACTGGATGAGAGCTTCCCCATGGAGGCAACGTCGGCACAAGGAAAGTAGGAAGGGAGGTAACAGAGGAGTGCAAAAGACACTCACCTTCAGGGTGAGTTCGTCGGATGATGGGAGGAGGAAGGAAGATTCCAGTGACAGTGGCAGCGTGGTGGGGGGGCTTGGTGCTGGGGCAGGAGGTAGCGGAGCGGGAGGAGGAGGGTGGAAGGGCCGTGAGTCTAGATGGGATGCGAGTGAGTGTGTGGGTCTCCGAGGGGGCATCGAGGGGGGTAGCGTGGGAGTGCAGTCGGGAGAGGGAAACGTCGGAGGCGTGGGCAATGCCAACTACAATATTGGGGGGGAGAGTGGAAACCTGGAGGAAGATGAAGGTGTGATGGCGTCGCTAGTTTCGACGAGGGTTGGGAGAATTAAAAAACTGACGAGGGAAGGACTCATAGGGTTGAGGAATTCTGGGAGAATCCAGGCGTTGGGGCATCAGGTGGGGGAGATGATGGAGCAGGTTGGGGCATAAAGGGGACAGGAGGATCTTGCTAACGCGAATCGCGACAACGATGACCATGCTGGTCAGGGCAATGACACGAAGAACGGTGAAGAACTGGGACTGCATGGGTGTGAAGGACATGACGTCGACATCCAGATGAGCTTTACACAGGGCTTGGAGGAAGTCCAGCACCTAAACAAACGAGAGAAAAGGGCCATTACCAGAGCGCAAAGGTAGACAGAAGCGGGGACAAAGGAAAAACAGGGAACTAAGCAGGGACAAAGAAAGAAGAAACACCAACCGTGGGTTTATAAAATGAGTCGGGGCACTCGGTTGGGCATACCTGAGGAAGAGGTGGTGTGGTAGAGCACTGCTGGAAAGCAGGTCAGAAGCGGGGACCTTTGTGACATGGATTTGGATGACCAGGTACCACAACCTACATGAGAAAAAAGACAGAGGACAGTTGCAGAAGTTATGGTTGGGATGGTAGAGGGTGTTGCAGCCCAAGTAGCGGCGACTGGCGGTGTCCAGTCCCACGAAGGACAATGAAAATCTTTAGCTAGAACTGTCAGGGATTGGCCGACCTGACACATGCAAAGCTCTCCGGGCATGGGTCTGGAGGGAGCGCCCAAATATAGTTTTCGCCATGGAAACTATGCTGGTGGACAAGCAACTCGAAGACGTCAAAAGAAGTTGTGGTTTCTTGGATGGGATGTGTATCTCTCGTACTGGCAGAGTAGGGGGACTTGGTTTCTGGTGGAAGGACATAGAGCTGGAAATGTTGAGTTACTCTAACAGGCATGTGGCGGCGTTGGTTAAAGAAGGGGCAGCAGGATGTACGTAGAGAGCCATTAGAATCTATGGGTGGGTGGATCAGCAAAGTAAGACAAAGACCTGGGAGCTCATGAGGAGGTTGAAAAATGAGGCAAATGAACCGGTCATCTTCTTCGGGGACTTCAATGAGATTGTTTCTAATGCTGAAAAGGAGGGGGGCCCGCCAAAGGATGAAAAGTTTATCCAGAACTTCAGAGACATTATTGATGAATGCAACTTGATTTATGTGGGCTTTGAGGGGAATATTTTCACGTGGAAAAGGGGGCTGACGGAAAGAACTCTAGTAAAAGAGAGGTTAGACAGATTCTTGCCGGAGCTTGAGTGGAGGAATTTGTTTAAATTTTGTAGGGTGATCCACCTTCCCATCTATGAGTCTGATCATGCACCTATTATTTTCAAAGCTGATAATACGGGCAATAAAATGAGGAGGGGGAGAGGGCAATTTAGATTTGAACCCATGTGGGGGAATGAGGAAGAATGTGCTAAAATAATTAAGGGAGTTTGGGAGCATGACAGAGAGGCTGATCTGAATACGGAAATGCTGACATGTAAAGATAAACTGAGGGAATGGGCTGCTGAAAAGTTTGGGAAGAGACAGAAGAAGATTAAAGAGTTGGAAGATGATTTAAAAAGACTCCAAGCATGTCCCCCAGATCACACAAATCTTTTGGAGGCGGAGGAAAAGTCTAAGGAACTGCAATATTGGCTTCAAAGAAATGAGGAGTACTGGGCTGCCAGGGCGAGAGTAAAGGAGCCGAAAGAAGGGGATAGGAACACTGCCTATTTTCATCAAAAAGATACAAATAGGAGAAGAAGGAATTGGATTGAGGAGCTTGAGGATGAGCAGGGACATATGAGACATCATGAAGAAGAAATAAACAACATCATTGTTAATTACTTCACCTAGCTTTGTCAGTCTAGTGATGCATCGGGTTTTGAGGAGGCCACTAAAGGGATTCGGGAAGTTATCTCTGGAGACCAGATTGAGGAGTTGGAGAGAGACATTACTGATGAGGAAATTAAGGCGGCGCTGTACCAAATGCACCCAAATAAAGCACCGGGACCGGATGGTATGAAGGCGATGTTCTATCAGAAATTTTGGGGAGTGGTGGGCAAGGATGTTGCAAGCTATATCAAGGGGTGGTGGAAGGGTGAACGGGACTGGACGGCGGTAAATGAAATGCTTGTGGTGCTGATCCCAAAGACTGAGAAGCCAAAAATTGTGGGCGAGTACAGGCCCATCAATTTGTGTAATGTGATGTACAAGATTGCTTCCAAGGTGCTGAGAAATAGACTAAAGCTGCTTATGAATAGTTTCATTTCTGAAAACCAAAGCACTTTCGCGCCGGGGAGAATGATCACTGATAATGCCATCATAGCCTATGAGATGTTTCACAACATGAAGAGAGACAAGGGAAAGAAGAAAGGCAGCCTTGCTTTGAAACTTGATATGTCCAAAGCCTATGATCGATTCGAGTGGAGCTTCCTTGACACTATTATGGAGAAGATGGGGTTTGGGAGGAAATGGAGGAACAAGATCCAGGATTGTATCACTTCTGTCCAACATACCTTTGCCGTCAATGGGGATAGGACCAAGAGCATGAGGCCTGCACGCGGACTTCGCCAGGGTGACCCTCTTTCCCCATACCTTTTTATTTTATGTGCTGAAGCATTTTCCACTTTGTTAAGCACTACTGTCCGAGACTCCCAGATACATGGCATTAAGCCGTGTAGGGGAGCACCCAGTATCTCACATCTTTTCTTTGCATATGATAGTATTCTTTTTGCTAGAGCAACCAATGCAGAATGTCTGAAGATAGCTGAAATCATCAGCCAGTATGAATATGCATCCGGTCAGAAAATAAATTTCCAAAAGACAGAGGTTGTTTTCAGCAAAGGGGTACGAGGCACAAGAAGAGAGGAGCTATGTGATCTCTTGGGAGTACGTGTCGTGGATCATCATGCTTGCTATCTTGGTCTTCCCACAATGGTGGGCAGGTCGAAAAAGCAGGTTTTTAGCTTCATAAAAGAAAGAATATGGAGGAAACTTCAAGGCTGGTCCGAAAAATTGTTGTCAAAAGCAGGAAGGGAGGTCCTCATCAAAGCAGTGGCACAAGCAATTCCTACCTATGTCATGAGTGTTTTCCAGTTGCCCATGGGTACTATGGAGGAAATACAACGGATGGTGGCTAGATTCTGGTGGGGAGCAAAGGAGAAGGAGAGGAAGCTCTCATGGATGAGTTGGGAGAGGTTATGTAAACCGAAAAGGCAGGGAGGGCTGGGTTTCAGGGACTTGCAAACCTAGAACCAAGCCCTTCTTTCCAGACAAGCTTGGAGGTTGGTTTGTCACCCGGAAGCTCTAGTTACCAAGGTACTCAAGGCGAGATATTACCCAAGGATGTCCTTTTGGGAAGCGAGGAGGGGGTATGATCTGAGTCATGTTTGGAGGAGTCTATGGGGAGCTAAGGTAGTGTTGAAGGAAGGGGTCCAGTGGAGAGTGGGGGACGGAGTTGACATTGACATATGGGACGACAAATGGGTTCCAAAGGAAGTGGACACACTGAGACGGTTCAAACATGAGGGCAACCTGGAATACCATAAAGTCAAGGAGCTCATGACGAAGGACGGGTGGCGATGGGATGAGAGTAAAGTGAGGGAAAGTTTCCTGGACAGCATCGCTAGAAAGATTAGTGCAATCCCAATCAGCAATAGGAAGCCCACTGATTCTTTGATGTGGTGGCCGTCCAAGAATGAGGAGTTTACAGTTAGGTCTGCTTACTGGATGGGGCTGCTTGGGGTGGAGGAGGCTCGGAGGTACAATGATCGGGTAGGAGACGGGCTATGGAAAAGAGTATGGCAGGATGGATGGAGTCCAAAGACGGCGCACTTCCTGTGGATAGTATGTATGGGCGGGCTTGCTACGAGGGGACGGCTTTTTGATAGGCATTGTATTGAAGACGGAACATGTATGCTATGCGTGTCTGAAAAAGAGACCATACCTCACATGTTGTTCAGGTGTCCGAATGCGACAGATTTATGGGATCAAACCTCGAGGAAGATCCAACAATGGGTGGAGGATAGGAAGGACGGGGAGATCCAATCAACCATGGAGGCAGCTCTACAAGATACGACAATCGGTGAGAGGGAGGTGTTAGTGGCAGCTATGGTGGCTATATGGCGAGGACGATGCTTGTGTGTATTTCAGGATGGCGCTCCGAATATGGGAGTGCTCCTCCACCGCTACATGGCCATGGTGAGATATCAGACGGAGGGGGAGGGACGTGCATGCATGGAAGGCGTGCGGGTGGGCACGACAGGCCAACAGCGTGAGGGGACGGATGGCAGGGCGCCTAGCTCTATCGTTGGATCAATGTGGAGGAGATCGGTGCATGGTAATATAAAAATCAATGTGGATGGATCGTGTGGGGAGGAAGGGAAAGTGGGTCTTGGTGCCGTAGCTCGAGATGATGGGGGGTGGTAGTAGGGATGATGGGGGCAAGGGTAATGACAGGAGGTGATATCACATTGACAGAAGTGTTAGCGATAAGGGAAGCACTTGCATGGGCAAGAGAGAAGGGCTTGAATAGGGTAGAAATGGAATCCGACACCATGGCTATCATCCACACATGTAACATCAACAGCCCAAGGAAGGACTACATTGGCTCCATTGTAGACGACATCCTCCTAGTGAAGCAATCTTTTTCTTTCTGTAATCTTAGCTTTGTTGGCCGTAGAAGTAACAAGGTTGCCCACGAGGTAGCAAATGCTGCACGTAGGGGCCAAGTAGTTAGGTTTTCCTTTTCATAGAATTTTCCTTTGAACTTTATGCCTTTTGTAATTAGTGATTTAGCTAATGAATAGATGATGGGGAGTCCCAATCATAGGGCTTCCTGTCCTTCCTCAAAAAAAAACTTGATCTAATTTTAAGGACAAAATTCCTTTTAAGGTGGGGAGGATGTGATAACCTAGATTTCTTCCACTTTCATTAATTTAATGCACATGTTGACTTATTTGACACCCTACTATGGTTCCCTCACACCCAATTAAATGTTTTGGAATCACCTTACACTCAATTGATGAAATGAAACTGAATAAATGTCACATCGTGCTTTTTTTACTATAGTTGAATGAATAATTTCACTATTGAATGGGTATTTTAAAAATTGAATATACTCAACATTATAATTCTGGATTAAAACTTTGTACATGAAAAGTAGAAGAAATTTATGAACCAATGGTGAAAATTTCATATCAATTGGAGTTACGGTTTGAGAGATATGAGCTTTGCAAGGTTGTCAAAGAAACACAATTTTGAGACAATTTAAACACCTCAGCAATATGTGGCATTTACTCTTGACCAATGAGAATGTTGCATTTTTTATAAATAGATACACACTCCCCAGACATCAGATTCCCTCATGGTCCATGACGGACCCAGATCCAACAGCCATCGGTCATCTTCTACCTTGTGTCAGGACAAGTACAACAGTCCTACCTACTCCCTTTTGCTTGGCCAATCTGAGCTCTTCAAGCCCCCTTTTTCTCCGGTTTATACACCCCTATCTTCATTTCACTCCGCTCTTTCTTTTACCCCTTTTGGTTTTAGATTTTGTGCCTCCTTCCCCTTCTTTCCTCCTTTTCCTTCCTTGTAGCTATTGTGGCACCGACCCTGAGCCCTTTGGGCGTTTATTGTTCTAGCCACCTCACTGTGATCCGAGGCCAGGAGAAAATTTGTGGCTCCAAGTCAATCACAGACGGCCCACCCGCATGTCTTGAGGAGGAAAGGAACACTCCCCACCTAAAACTCTAGTGAGCAAGAGGCAGTGCCACATCGGGTCGCGCGGAGTAGGGTCTCCCTGGAGGCAGCGGTTCACCGCGTTCTGCAGCGACTAGGGCATGCTAGTTGTCACCCCTGGATCGACTCCGGGCGGTAGGAGGTGACCAATGGTCACAAAGTAGAGGTGATGAGAGGCTATGAGTGGTTCTAGGACACCATCCTAAGAGCCCAACTCCTTCAACAACCACCCATATTGACCGCCAAATCCAAATCCAACAAGCCAAAGGGGGTCTTGTTGAGGTAAATGTTGTAAAAAATGTATCTTGTGTTTTCCTTGGCCAAAATAGCACTTCTTCTATACCAAATTGATTAAAAAATGAGATGTACCAATTAAAAATACTTCAAGATTCTAATTCTACTTATATTTCTACCGATATCCTAAAATGCATGTTTTTGAAGTCTTTTTAATATGTTTGTCCTATTTGAATGCACGTCCTTGATCTTTTATGCTCCAAATCTTGATATAAGACTAATATCATTTACTTGAAGAACCTTATGTATCAACATTCAAACCTTATATATTCTTGCACTCCAAATGGTTTTATGTTTATGAAAGGACCTAAAATGGAACTATATGTAAAAGATCCCTTCTTTCATGTTGTAAATTGTTCAAAGGTGATTCAAATACCTATTATTGTTTTACATCAATAGATTTCACCCTAAATTTCTATCCTTTTTATGACCCTTTTGGATACTAATGATTATCTTGTTATTTGTAATGTGTCCTAATATGGCCTTATGTGCCCTTTTGTGATGAATGCTAAACTTTATGCTTTTACCGATCTAAAGCACCTAATGATGTTTAAATGACCTGAAATCAATAATCTTAAATGTGCTACATCCCTATATGTCTTGTGGAACTTCCTTGTGCACTTATGTGGTTATATACCCAATCTTGGCTTGATATGTGATCTAGTGCACATTTGGATATGTAAATCTCTAAGCTTGAGCAAGTCTTACTTGAAGGATCATCCATGTTATATAATGATATCAAATCAGTATGTTAGTGATGATAGTGACTCCTAACTCAAGTAGACCCCATCTATGCTCTAATGATGAAATCTTGAATGATTGTAACACAATATGACTTCTTATGCCAATGTTGATGCTTATGATGACTAAACTTGCTCAAATTTGAGGATTGCTATATTTCAGATCTTGAAACTCTAATAATATATCCCTGATCTAGTTCTGATGTGTCACTCTAAGTGCTAATGAACCCATGACGTACTATGTTGCTTGATAATGCCTATGCATAACCTAGTTTAGATACTAAAATCAATGATAGAAGATATGATACCTAGACTTAGGTGACACATCCAACCACCATGATCATAATTAATGAGACCTAATCTTGATGATATTAACCCAATTGTACTCACTGGTAATGTCAAGACCTCCATGATGATTCAATTGCCAAGATCTAGTCAAGTTGCTACTTACAATTTTCTAATGAATTGTTATTATTGTGCTCTAATAAAGGTACACTTACTCTCTTGACCCTAGTATGGTATTGGCTTGTTTTTATGTATGCTCATATAAATGCTTGGCTAGTTTATTACTTGTTTGAGCTACTTGTTCCCTATGATTAGTATGTTCATTTTGCTTGAAATATGTTGAACAAACCTTGAACATATAAAACTTGTCCATTATACAAACCTAGTGTACCTGCATGTATTCTCGAGGTAAGGGCACAAGGTTGGGCGTCTTACTTGAGATGTCAAGATTAGGCAGACCATGTCGATAAAAGGGTAGCTAATCTTGAGCACCCTTATGGATCCTTCCAATGGGAAGTTGGTCAATAGCCATAATATTTTGTTGAGTATAATGGAAATACACCTAAAATATGCTTCAGATAAAAGCATGTTGTTAGTTGTTCTCCCCTTGTTTCATCTTCTTGCTTATATGGTGTTTCTAGCCAAGCAAACTTTTATAGTACTCTTGAACTGTTTACATTCCTTTTCATAGCATACTTAATGCTTTAGCATTAATATATATTTTTTATCGAATTTGTAGTAGCCAAATGAAGATCCACTGTACTCAGGACTCTAAGCTCTAAAATGAAACACCAATGGGTATACTTAAATATAGAAATGGGTACATCTCTCTTATCTCCATTTTTAATATCTTGTTATCTCCTGTCTTATTCTTGTTTGTGGCTTTATTCATGCATATGTTATGTGATCCATTTTAGAGACAGACGCCCAGGTCCACTCACCTTTGGCTTTGTATCCATTAGGAGTGTTCACATAGGGTAACAAATAGTTCCATTACAATTATGGTGCCATAAACCTAGGAGCCAACTTACCCTTCTTACCAAATATCAACACGCCCTTACAAGGCAAACTGTAAGGTACACTGGCCTCCAACTTGGAATTCCAAGGGTCTATAGTAGTTATCAACATACTACTTCTACCATTCCTAGGATGCCTTCACTTATTGATGCATCACCTTTATTTATTCATTGGTCTGTTGAACCAGCTCAGGACCTAACAAATGATACTCACCTACTTCATACCAACAAATAGGTGACATGCATCATCTACCATACAAAGCCTCATACAGCTCCATGTCAATACTTCTTTTGTAACTATTGTTATGGGCAAACTCAATCAGGCTCAGGTGATATCCCAACTTGTAATAAACTAAAGAATGCATCCTCTCAACAGTTCTTCTAACTTTGTATTGTCCTCTTTGATTGGACATCTATATGTAGATGGAAATCTGTACTAATCTTCAACTGTGTCCCCAATGTGGTGTGCAGAAACTCCCAAAACCTACTCATAAAATGATGACCTCTGTCAGACACTATGGTAACTAGGATTCCATACAGACAAACTATCTCATCCACATAGATCTATGACAACTTCTTTTATGTGTAGATAGTCTTTATCAAAAAGAAGTCAGTCGACTTCAACAACTGATCAATGATCACCCAAATCGAATCATGACCTTTGGCTGTCCTTGGAAGACCAACCACAAAGTACATCATTATTTGATCCTATTTCTGTTAGGTAATTGACAAGGGTAGTAATGTCCATACAAAGTTCTGATGTTCTATGTTGACCCGTTGGCACAACAGACACCTGAAAAAAAACTCTACTCAAGAACCTATAGAAATATTTTTCCTCAAGAGGCAATAGATTATTTTTCCTCAAGGTTCAATAGAAATAATTTGCGTACTTTCTTGCTAGGACGTTTCCACCCATCAGATATCTTTCATGCACTACACTCTCCCTATATACATGGTGAATTATTCTAGTACTTTAGGATATCTAGCGTATGTGCTATATATGTAACGAGTCCTCCAATATAGAGGTCTTGTGAACCTTTTTGACCAATCACAACACTAAGTTTATCAATAAGAATTCTTCTTATATTTATTGGCTTCATTTTTAGGAATCTCCATCGGATGTGGAGATCCATTGTGGTTATGTTGCAAATGTCTGATTAGAAGAATAAAGAGTTGGAAAATATTTTATGAGTTATTCTCATCATCCTAGAATGCATATTTTCCCTTTTGATTTCCTAGAGATATGTTCATCCTTTCTTGAAATATCTCCCTAGTTTTGTTCATAGAGAGTGATTGAATATCTCTAGCTCCCTTGACTTTGTGAGATAACACAGCTTGCTCTTCCTTATTTTTGAATATTGTATTTAGTGATTTCTCTCTCAATACATAGTCCTCCTTGACTATGTGCACTTCCAATTTGAAGATTCCCTAACACACCTACTTCTTCGGGTTGGATGGGTAGCTTCCTGAGGGAAGACATGAACTCTAGAGTGAGTTCTTTGTAAGATATGTTGTCTTTGCAACATATCTTGTAGAATCCAACATAAAAATAGGTGTTCTTTGACTCTGTTATAGATTCCTAATTTTATTAGAGTATCGATGTCACCAAATCATATTTCCTTGAGTGTTTTCCATTGGTCATATGTTCCTAAAACTTCTGATGTGTATCATCCCTAGGGATGAAGTAGTTATCATGTTAGGGTGTGGGGAGGATACCTTTCATGTAGGGAGTGTCAATGAGAGGTTCACTAGAAGGTAAGATTTCTAATCACATGAATTTTGGTCTATATTCATGTCCTCCCTACCTTGTTATTCTAGCAACCTTGTATTGCATTTTAGAGGAGGATGCAATACTTTCATCTTTTTGGTATTTTTAGTTTCTGCAAAGGGTGTGTATTTAGAATTTGTATCCCCTCTTACTCTTTGGAGTTGGCTGATTCCTTAGGGATTGGTTTACCGAGGAGACTCTCCCTATCCTATTCAAGATTTCCCTCCTACTTTCTATTTTGGGATCCTCATGAGCTTTGAAATATCAAACAACCTCATCTTTTAGTTTCTCTCTTCTATCAATCTATTCTTGCCTAATTTGTTCTTTTATTGCATCAAACTCACTCATCCTTTTGATGAGCCATCAAGGTAAGGTCTTTGTTACCTATATTACCTTGCATTTGAGCTATATTGCATAGTAGATATAGATATATATCTTGTGCAGATGGGCTAGGGCAGTAATATTATTATTTGGAAATAAGCTCTGAGCTCATATTATAAAAATATTTAGACTAAAAATCCTATTAGGTAAAGATACACAATTGAAAAGTTGATTGCCTTATAATGGTGTATAAATTGGTGGAATAAATGGTACTCTAAGGTTTCGATATTGAAATCGACAGAATTTGGTAGACATAAAAATTCTTGAAATGGATGGTTTTAGGAGTCTTGAGGACGATGCCTCCTAATTGATCAGAATTCTTTCATAAATCAAAGGATTTGGAAGACCAAAGGTTTTCGTAAAATGACGGTTGTGAAAATAAAAAGGATACAAAAACTGAAGATTGAGGTATGAGTTCAAAACACTAAAACTAATGGCACAAGTATATCTAGAAAACAAAGGTTTCTAAAAATCAAATATGGAAGGCAATGAATATTGAAGGAAATTAATGAATTATCAATTGATGATGAGAAACTAAAGGAAAAGAAAAAAAGAAGAAGATACTAAACTGAAGGAAAAACACCATATGAGGGACTTCCTACCAATGGTGGTGTTTGTTCTCAGTAAATAAAAGGAAGAAGGAAATAAGTAGGCAGAGAAGAAAAGATAATATGTATAATAACTTATTGTGATCTGATTTGTTGTCATGGTGTTGACATTCTACTTCGATATTTCCACCATACTCAAAGGTTGCTAAAACTTGATCTTGCTTATGTGTCCCTACTAACCTAATCGTCAGAACAACATCGATGTCATTTGATTTGTTGGAAGGATCAACGATGGGGTCTCTACCTTTTGATGGCAGAGGTAGAAGGTGATGTCAGAACCGAAGGCATAAAGGTGAAGTCACTTGTCATTCATATTCCAATGTAGCTAGGATTAGGTTTTAACCTCTCTTCCCTATATTTACTCCAACCATACTTTAGGGCATACACATGTAAACCCCCTACTACTTTTATACCAGTGTCTTTATGTGGTGACAAGGCCCACACTTCCTTATGCATGCTCTTAGATGCCTTCTGATGGCAGATGGCAAGTCATCTTTTGATGTATGATTTGAACCTCACAACCTGATGGTTTTTTAGTCACCTACCTTTCAACATTTAGGCAATGTGTACACAACCGGTTGGTTTGGTAGGGAATCTCCTACTAATGGATATTTGTTGCACTACCTTTTGATGGCAGTTCTAGTTACATTGCTCCCATAGGTGTTCTGATACCTTTCTTAGAAATTAATAGTTTTTATATTTCTTTGAATCGATGGAAGTCCAATTAATATTGGCTTCTAATGGCAGACGATGAAGGTGATACTGACTTGGCTTTTGAAGGTTTCTTATCAACCACAACTCGATAATGTGTCATTGGATGGTCAGTGTGGTTGATCAAACAATAATTAGGCAAATTCTCAATAAATTGAACAACCTATAACCTAATCATATTTATACCATTTTCTAACTTGATTCTTTCTACACAAATATTATAATGTAAAAACAAGGTAAATCTAGGAAAATGAAAAATCAACAAAAAATATAATCAAAGGAAAAATAGAAAAATTATGATTTATTAATTGTAGGAAAATTTAAAAGAGCATGTTTTCTTCCCAAGAAGTGCTAAATTGTAGTCTTCAACTTGACTTTCTATGTTATCTTCTTTAGTCCTCCTCTAGTAGTGTTGGGGTGGTTCCTCCACGTGTACCTCTTCTCTTCTAGTGAAAGCCTCATCCTCATAGAATATTTTCACCCCCTTTTCATTCACAAGGAAGGTGCCAGACTTCTCATTGGACAACTACATCATACCTAATGGACAAATGTTTCTTACCATAAAGGGGCATGACCATCTTGATCTAAGCTTTCTAGGGAAGAATATTAGAGTAGATTCAAACAACATAACTTTTTCTCCCTCATTAACATCTTTTCTATTTAAATGGGCATCACTCCACACCTTGGTCCTCTACTTATAGATCATGGCATTCTCATATCCATGTAGCCAAACTTCCTCCAGTTCTTGTAGATGTAAGAATCTCTTCTTATCTGCTATCTCTAAGTACGTGTCAAGGAACTCAATAGCCCAGAAAGCCTTTTGCTCAATTCAACCAACATGTGACACCTTTCCATTTATTAATATATAGGGAGTGGTAACTATAGCAGTTTTTTTTGTATGTGTGATATTTTTAGAGGGCATCATCTATCTTTATTGCCCAATCTTCTCCCACATAGACCATGGTCTTCTCCTTAATATGCTTTATTTTCATATTAAATAATTCCACTTGACCTAATGTCCTAGGGTGGTATGGGGTAGAAATTTTGTGTTTCACCCAATGTTCTAAAAAGCGGTAATCAGTGTACGGGTGGACAGGGTACCGAATAGAGTATACACGGTATGCGGGAGTATAAGCGGGAGAATAATCGGTTTTAATCGGTTTTGATTTTTTTTAATTAGTTATAAATATATATAAATTATATGTTGACTATATCCAAATTATGTATTAGTCATATATTAGAATTGTACAACTAAAATTTGAGTAAAATCTTATTGTAATATGAGATTAATCATGTTCTAAAAGGGGGAAGTTAAACTTCATTTGGATTGTAACTAAGCATAGATACAAACAAAATGAACTATATCTAAGTCATCAATATAAAGAATATGCATCTAAATCAATATTCAAAATGGAGAAACAAAGAAGAACAATTAGCCAAAGATTAATATTGTAGTAAATAAGTAATTAGAAACATTGATGATATTAGAGATGAAAACATCAATAATAAGAATCAATTCAATAAACATTAACTATAAACTTATTGAGAAAACATGGGGAAAAGACCAAATATGTGAAGAGGGGCAAGAGAATGTAATTGTGATGACCAATAGTAGGTTTAGAAAAAATTACTGTAAAAAATATATTATTTCTGTTGGGTTTAGAAAATCCCTGATTAATCGGCCGATTATTCCTCTGAGCGGCCGATTAATCGGCCCTGGACCGATTATAGGTCCGATTATGCATATGCGGGGCGGTGGACCTGCAAAACTAAATATTCTGCCAATTATTCAGCCGATTAGACCGATTTTCTGAACACTGGTTTCACCCCATACTTCCTTAATAGAGACTCAAATTATCTTTACCCAAAGTGAGATCCTTAGTCAGTGATGACAGTGCATGTGACCTTGTGTCTAGGAAAATTTACTTTCTCAAATATACTCATCACGTTCTTGGAGTCACAAGTAGGAATAGCCATAGCTTCAACCCACTTGGAAACTTAGTCAACTACAACCCGGATATATTGATTATCACATGATGAGGGGAAAGGTCCCATATGATCAGTGCCCCAGACGTCGAAGATCTTTACTTTTGTCTAGTTATTTAGATAAATCTCACTCTTTTTTGAGATTTTTTGGTTATTTGACATTCATTACACGTCTAGGTATAAGTATGGGTATCATTGAACAATGTGATATTATAAGACAGACTGAAGAAATTTTGTCGTGGTGTTGTCACTACCAAACTGTCCTCTGTATTTTGAAGAATGACACTCATATAGATTTTGGGGTACCTCGTGTTCTGGTATGCATAATCGATAGAGATTAACATCATATGTATTGAAAAGAAGGGGGCGATCCCATTAATAATTCTTCAGGTCTATGAATACCTTTTCCTATTCATTATAAGTAATATCATGTGATAATTTCTAGCAAACTATGTAGTTGTAGATATCATCAAACCATGGTAGAATGGGTTTTATGGAATTTTCCATCATGAAGTCTTCATATGGACAATTTTCATTGGTAGGAAGTGAATTGTCATCATCCATAGTGATTCTATAAATGGTATGATGATGAGTGATTTTCAAATCCTCTTTAGGGACATTTTAGATGCATATATATGTTTAGTTTTGCATATTTTATTACATATATCACTTGTTTTAGGATTTTAGTTGTTATAGTAAATTATTTGGTTATTAATGTATTTTGGTGTTTTATTGTAGGATTAATGCAAGTTCAAGAAGAGAAGTAAATATGCATCCACAAAGGCTGAAGAATCGACCAACCGAGTGACTTTCCATACCAGTCGGCTAGCTGACTAAGTTTGTCATAGTCAAAATTATATGTCCCATTAAAATATCCATATCTTTTGCATCCAAATTCAAAATTAAATGTTTAAATATGTGTTGATAAGATAATTGCATTATATAAAAGGATAGTATACTTTTATATATCAAGGGCACTGTGGAATGGTGCAAAAAGCTCCTAAAATTCTAGTGATAGGATTTTCCTCTCAAAACGCTCTCTGTCAAAGTTATCTCAACGCACTAACCTTGACATGTAAGTATAGGATTGTTGTAGTAAGGAAAGAAGATTATAAAAGAGAACCCTTATCATCCTTTCTAAAGGATATATGATCGGTGATTAGAAGCCACATTGCACAACACAGACCCTAATAGGAAGCGATGAGGTGGAGGCCACAACAGGGAGATTGGTCTTCCAGCACCAGGCGTCATGGCAGTCTCCATCATTCCTTCTATCTTGAAGCTATTATCCCTCACTATGAGTGAGTATATATTTATACAGGGGCATGGGACTAGACCCATCCACCTATATTTCATTGTATCATGTATCTGAACTCTACAACATATTTTCCAAGTAAAGTATCATTTTGCCTATTTCCTTGACTTGCAAATTGATGACTTACCTTGCATATACGTTATTATCATGGATGTGTAGGTTGTTGTAAATGTGATTAGAACACAAGAATGATATTATTATCCCCTAAGGTGTCAGTAAGGGATAGTGAGGTGATTGGATTACAATTTTCTATGTGTCAAACATGGTCGGTCGTAAGTGATAGAGTCCATTTGGAATGAACTAGGAACATGGGTGCTGAAAATGGTTGGTTCCAAGGAAGTTTAAACCAAGTGAAGACTTGTATCCCAAGGGAGCAACAAATAAACCTCTATTTTTTAACTAACATTGAAGACTCAGATCTCATTAGGATAATTATGCAGGCAGTGGTATTAAAACCACATGCCCTAGTTCTCTTTATTATTTGTTATTTACTTCCTTAATCTATGTTTCTTACAACAGCAATTAAGTTTAATCTATCCTTCAACTATTAGGTGATAAATATTACTCTTAATACTTTTGAATATATATAACTACTTAAAAAGTTGTTCATTGGGTTCAATCCTAAAATATACTGCAATAAGACTTCTTCTCGTGTGGATTGGGGAATTAGTGCACTACTTTTGGTTAAACCTAGAAGTTATTCCTTTAGGTTTTTTCTTGGTGCAGCATTTGGAGCCTCATCGAAAATTGGCAGCATTGCCAGGGATAATGATAGTATATATTTTTAGAAGATATGGAGTGGATAGGATTTTTTCTTCTAGATTTGTTAAAAATTCCATTCTTTGAAAAAGAAAAAAAATGTTTGTTCTTTCTTAGTCTTGTATATTTTGTTAGTTTAATTTCATAATTTATAGGTTATTTTTGTAATTTTTAGTTTAGTACTACAAATTTCTTATGATTTAATTTTTTATATTTCGTAATATTTTGTCTTGTCTATTAGTTAAAAAATCTCCTTCTTCACTCATTGAAACATCTTTCTCTTGAGCCTAATATTCAAAATTTCTAATTTTCATGAATTCATTCATATTGGAGTAGGAACTGTAAAAAAGTTTATGATGTACAAAATATGGCTCCATCTACCATGATGTATGGGGTTGTCTTGAGGTGACACTCCAAGCTGAGCTTATTCAATGAGGACTCGAAAAAGATTGCAATCTATAATATTATGAAGGCTACGGTGGAGAACTTGACTATGAAGATCAAATTCAACTTATCTGAAATGAGAGTACAAATGCCTCTATAAATGTTAGCTGACTTCCAAGCAAATATAGAAGAATATGAACCTCAAAATTAAAGATCGGTGGTTGAAGTGGTTTGTTTGGAAGCCTTCCAACAATCCCATGCATGTACAATTGCACGCCGATTGGAATCTAATCATATGCTTTCAGAGTAGTGAAAATGTCATTGTGACATGGGTAGAGAATGCGTACTCCACACATCCAATCCTTGTTGCTACACCAATTATCCTATATGAAGATGTAGAGGATGACAAAAAAACCACTCCAGTCGCAACCTTAAGTCGTTTGGTTGGTAGCAGCAATCTTATCTCATACAAAGGAAATCATCCATTCATATCGTCTGCAACGCCTATCCTGTTCGTTCATGTTGGAACACCCTCTATTATAGACCCAACCAATCTCCACATTCTACCAAACGAGACTGAACTATCGATTTACAAACCTCACATCTCTTATCTAGGTACACTCAAGAAAAACCTCCATGTTAAGTTTTCCAAATTCAATGGGATTCCCAATGACAAAATAGCAAATTCAGATCATGAAGTACAGACCCAACATGAGGATTTGTTGACTCTAGGATCGAGTTGGGTATATCCTAGGGGGCAAAGTCAAAGCCGCATTTTGAAATCAGGAAGGAGCCCACTAATTCTATTGATATTGTGATTGATTGGGCTGAAAACTAGGAGCATGCACAACCACATAAAAATATGTCATGCTGGTTTTATAGGTGAGACAATTCCTCATATGCCAACAACACATGTTTTATATCCAAACCCAGGAGATGAGAAGAATCCCAATCCATATCCTCCACTTGACTTAGTATAGTTGGAAATGTCAGTTTAATATGCATCAAGTCCACCTTTATTCTTCATGGAGGAGCATACTTTAAATCCATCAGACGGGCACCACTACTACATTGTGCTACTTGATTTAGATTCGCACATAGCTACTACAATGCCTCTACTAACAGAGGAGTTTGTGTGGATCCTACTACATGGGTTGTGGGGAGAAAAACAACATCACAAGCCTCCGGATAGCCCATTCAAGCTACCAAAACCACCACATCATATGTCGCGACATGGAGCTCTCATGTACAAGGAGCCAACCCTTCTTCATATTCCTTTTAGTTGAACCTTTCGAGTTTCCTGGGACACCTAGATAAGCATCAAGGATTTCTTCCCCTCCATCTCTAACTTATGTATGCCCAAGTACGGGTACAATTTTAAATTTGGGGGTGGAGGGTGGGTGGTACGTCTTCTCCACCACCTCAACTCTAGCCTTTCCTTTTCTCATCCTCAAACTATTTTTCTCCATCTTTTATTTGCATCTACCTTGTTTTTCATTTTCTATCTAGTTTTTATGTTTTTTGTGAGTAATGGCTTTTATCTAACATACCATTGTTATGCATGTAGAAGTTGCAAATATACAAATAAACTATTCCCTCTTTTATTAAGATAACCCATACAAAAGGAAATTTTAAGGAACAAACTTGTCTTGAAAATATATGAGCCCCGATGACAACAATTGAGCATTCATTCCCCTCAGAAATGACGATAAGAAGAATGAGACAGAAAGGTTAAGCCACACATACCTCTTATATGAGTTCAAAAATATTTGTGAACACTTCTTTACCCTACATTAACTAAATTAACTGATAAAATTATGATCTAATCCCATGCAGCAATAAAATGGAGAAGCACAAGTCAGTCTCTTGCTCTCACTCCTCTTCCATCATCTCTTACCTCTTTGCTAGACACAAGAGAAGAAAAAAACAAAAATTTCACCATATTCCAAACCGTAGGTCTAGGGTGGCATCCCTTTCATAAATACTCCTTTTTGACTTTAGTCTACATATATGACATGAATAGAAGTGGTCAATGAGCCCAAAAGAAAACATGTGGTTAATGTAACCACAACCAAATAAAAAGTCTCAAGTTGAATAGAGGAAAGACAAAGAAAATAATTGAATTCCAAATAAGGTCTCAAGTAGAATAGAGGAGAGACCAGGGAATTGGGTTCGTGTCATGTCTTTCTCACCCTTCCTTCAAAATTTTAATATCAACATGACTTATCAAAAATTTTATCCTAAATATCCAAGTAGCCCTAACTTGTGCATACTTCTATTTTTGCGGACTAATAAGGATTATTATTAATATGAAATGAGTTTGTCATAGGTTCTAAGGTATAGAAATTAGAGGAACAAGACCAAATCGAGGGATATACAAGTCTGGATGTGTGACCCTAAAGGACTAGGGTATCTTGATTGTGTTTGTTGGTAGGGGGGCACAAAGTTTGTTCAATTGGAAGAGGAAAGCCTAAATCCAAGTATCAATTATTTGATCTCCTTTTTATTTTATTGTATTTGGAGCGAGCAAAGGATTAAGTATATGATAGTTTGTGGAGTGATTTTTATATCCTTTTTAGGGGCATTTTAGATGCATTTATATGTTTAATTTTGCACATTTTATTGCATCTATCACTTGTTTTAGGATTTTAGTCATTAAAGTAAATTATTTTGTTATTAAGGTACTTTGATGTTTTATTTGCAGTATTATTGTAAGTTCAAGAAGAGAAGTAAATATCCTTCCTCAAAGGTTGAAGAATCTACCAACTGATTGTCTTTCCATAGCAGTCGGCTGGTTGACAGAGTTGCAATCAAATTATATGTCCCACTAAAGCATCTATATATTTTGCATCCAGACTCAGAATTTAATGTTTAAATATGTATTGGAAAAATAATTTCTTTATATACAAGGAAACCATTTTTTTTGATATAAATGAGATGATGGACTGACATAAAAATCTCCCACAAATCCAACATCCAAACTTTCCTCTCAAGCCGCTCTTTGCTGAAGTTATCTCAACTCACCAACATTGACGTGCAAGTATAGGCTTTATGCAGAAAAGAAAAAAGATTATAAAAGGGAACCCTTATCATCTATTCTAAATGGTCTATAATTGGTGATTAGAATCCACATTCCAAAGTACAAGCCCAAGCGGGGAGATTTGTCTTCCTACACCTGACATCATGGCCCTCTCTATCGTTCCTTCTATCTTTATGTTGTTGTCCCTCACTATAAGCTAGTAGATGTTTGTACTGGGGAATGGGTACTAGCACCGTCTGCCCTTATTTTATTCTAGCTTGTATTGAAACTCTAGAATATAGTTGCTAAATAAAGTATCGCTCTGCTTATTTCCTTGGCTTGCCAATTGACGACTTGCCTTGCATATACATTAGAATCATGTATGTCTAGGTTTCTATGAGCATGATTAGAACCCTGGAATGATCTTATTATCCCCCTGAGGTGTTAGCAAGGGACAATGAGGTGATTGGGCCACTATTTGCTATGTGCCAAGGATTGTCAGTCGTAAGTGAGGGAGTCCAGTTGGAATGAACTAGGAACTTGGGTGACAAGGATGGTCGGTTCTAAGGCAGTTTAAGACAAGTGAAGACATGTATCTTATGAGGGTGCAACAACTAAACCTCTATTTAAATTTCTATTAAATAGTTAGATCTTGTTAGGATAATTACACAGGCGGTGGTAGTGAAACCCCATGCCCTGGTTCCTTTTATTATCTATTATTTACTTTCTTAATCTTTGTTGCTTTCAGTGACAATTTAGTTTAATCAATGCTTCAACTATTCGGTGATAAATATTACTCATAATACTTCTAAATCTATATAACTACTTAAAAATTTTGTCCTTTTGGTTCAATCCAAAAGTATACTGCAATAAGGCTTCCACTCAAGTGATGTGTGAAATTAGTGCATTGCTTTTGGTTAAACCTAAAAGTTATTCTTTTAGGATTTTTCTTGGTGTGACATGTGGAGCCCCATCATCTGTTACCACATTCTTGGTTACCTTTTTGTCTATGATTTTGTGGTCAAACTCTTTCCAGAGGAGTGCCCACCTCAAAAGTCTTGCCTTAGAGTCCTTTTTCATCATCTTGATAGCTCAGTGATCAGTAGACCATTACATTCAAACCAGTCATGTAAGATCTGAACTTGTTGAATGTGAAGAATGGAAAGCATCTCTTTATTAGTTTTTGTGTAGTTCAATTGATCTTTTTCTAGGGTATTGATAGAATAATAAATGGCATGGTTCTTTCTATCAATTTTTTGACCTAGCACTGTTATGACAACATGGTTGCTTGTATCGTGCAACAGTTCAAAAGAATGATCCCAATCTGGGGATTGAAGGATGGGTGAAGTTGTGAGTGTGCTTTTAAAGGTTTTGAAGGCTTTCAAGAAGTCCTCATTGAAATCAAAACAACTTCTTTGGTTATAAGCATGGATATGGGTTAAGATATTTTGGAGAAATCTTTAATGAACCTATTGTAGTATGCAGAATGTGCTAAGAAACTTCTCATAACTTTAACAAATCATAGAGGTGAAAGATTAGTTATGACTTCCACTTTATTTAAGTCAACCTCCATACCTTCTATCAAAATTTTGTGCTTAAAACAATTCCCTCTTGAATAATGAAGTGACACTTCTCCCAATTTAGGGCTAAGTGTTTTTCTTCACATCTCTTCAGGACAAGGAAGAGATTTATTGGGCAGTTTTTGAATAAAGTTGCATAATCTAAAAGGTCATCCACATAAATTTCCATTATATCTTCAAATAAATTAGAGAATATAGATATCATGCATCTTTAGAGTGTTGCTGGAACATTACAAAGTCTGTAATGTATGTGTCTAAAGGCATATGTGCCATAGATGCATGTAAATGTAGTCATTTCTTGATCTTCTAGATGTATGGGAACTTGATAGAACCTGGAGTATCAATCTAAGTAGCAGAAATATGAATGATGAGCTAGATGATCCAGGACTTTATCGATGAAGGAAAGGAAAAATGATCCTTCTTTGTTGCATAGTTTAATTTTCTATAATCGATACACAACCTCGAATCCATATTTGTATTGTTTGCTATCTCATCTCTATTTTATCCCTTTACTACGGTCATTGCTCCTTTTTTTGGTACAACATGAATGGGGATGACCCATAAAATATCACTAATAGGTTAGATAATCCTAGCATCTTGAAGTTTCAAGGCTTTCTTCTTTACCATCTCCCTTAAATTCTAGTCAAGTTTTCTTTGACCTAGAACAAGGGGCTTCACATCTTATTCTAGGTGAATCTTAAGAAATAATCAACATGATTCAAAAGTTCAATGGTGTTCACACAGTAACCAATGACTTTCCTTTCAACTTAAGTTTAGATAATAACATTTCTTTGTTATCATCAATTAGACTATAGTTAATAGTGATTGCATTTTGTCCTTTGACAAGAGATTCTTATTTTAAACCTTTTGGGAGGTGCTTCAGCTTTGGTTTACATTTGGTGCTTCCTTTTCTTCAGGTGAGTCTTCGAGAGAAGCATACTTAATAGTTTCAATGACATAGTCTTTTTCATAATTGAAGTCACATTTTGGTTCATCTAGATAATCAAAGTAATTCTATAACTTTTGGGTCATCCTGATTGGGACTAGGGTCAGTCACAGGTCTCACCAGTGGATATACTATGGCATTTTGTTCCTAGACTTCCTCATAAAATTGATTGCAGTTGTCCACAAAATAGATTGATTTAAAGAGGGAGGGTCCCTCATATAATCATGGAACTTGAAATCAATATGGTCATAATCGACTCTTATGGTAATGATTCCAGTTTCTTGATCAATTAATGCTCTTCTCATAGAGAGAAATGGTCGTTTGAATATCTTTGGGCATGTTGGGTCTTCGATGGTTTCCATGGAGAATATGTCGCATGGGACAAACAATCTTCCAACATGGATAGACACATATTCCACTATTATGATAGGTTTAATGAAGGTATGATCTTCTAATTGAATGAGTATTCTAGTTTTCACCATGTTTGTTAGTCCTATTTTTTGCACAAGAGATAGAGGCATTAAGTTTATGTTGGCTTCCAGATCTACCAATCCCATCCACTCTGCATTGTCTTCCATGTGAAATGGGATAGTGAAAGCTCTTATTTCTTTTTGATTGGTCAGTATCATTGCTTGAACAAAGGAACTAGACATCTTAGTAAGCCTAGCATTTTCAATTTTATCCCCGCACCTTCTCTTTGTAATAAGATCTTTGAAGAACTTTGTGTATGTTTCCATTTTTTCAATTGCGTCAAGGAAGGGGATGTTGATATGAAATTCCCTCATGGTTTCAAGAAATTTCTCATATCTCTACTTCATATAAGCTTTGATCACTTTATACAGAAAGGGTATCCTCATACAGTTGTCAATTCCCAATGGCTTTAGTGGAAACATTTATTTCCATATCTTTGGTATATTTCTTCTTCTTACTTTATCTATGGACTTTTTCTTCTTAGTCCCATTTGTAGTTGTTATTTTTTTGTCAACTAATATGGATTCATCATCTTCTCTTAGGTCAAGATGACTCTCTAGTTGAGCCTTTGATGTTTTTTACTCTCAGACGGTTCCCAACTTCAGTGTAGCCATTTTTGTACTTTCAAGCAAACGTATATTACACACATCATTTGGTGGAATCCACCCTTGATGTTTCTTTATCAAATCAAAAAAATGTTCAAGTTGTTGGTCAATACTTTTGCTATGCACCTGCATATCGTCCATCTATGTAGTGACACATCCTAATTGAGATTGTGTCTGGTTTAGTAGCCTATTGTTGTTGAAAACACTTTGGTTCAATTGTTCATTTATGTCAGTCTATTGTTACATGAAAATGAACATGTCAGTGATCAAATCTTACCGATTCAGCCTTGGTTTTGCCCTTGGCTTGAACCTACAAGGTTTCTATTCTGGATTTGAACTTGGAGTTATTCCTAATCTACTAATAATTTGTGTTTGGATGAACCTAGATGGTCCACCTCCTATACCAAACCAAGGTGATCTACTGTGTGGGTTGTTTGTGATGTTCATTTGGTGAGCATTTTTAGTGGCATATTTGATCCCATAAGAGAATCCAAGATGGTTTGGTCTCTTAAAACTTGCAAATCAGACATTCTCAGTTCCACCGTCTTGATTTTCCTCTTTTTGATGGGTATAGATGTAATGGTATATGTTGGTATGTATGCCCAGAGAGCCAATCATAAGATGATTGTAATGGCATATCTTGTAAATGATTTTATTAATAGGCATTCTTCTATTTTTTCTATTTTATTCAGTTTTGTGATAATGATGTAAAATAATAAATATCTAAAGAATGATGTTACCCAATGGCATATGTCTTTGAGTTGAGGACCTGAACAATGAGATCATATGAATGCTAATAGTATATACATTCTTGTTATGTCCCTAGTTGATGTTATGTGTAAGGCTGATAGACAAAAATAACACATAAGACTAGAGTGTGTGTTGGTTGATGACAAAATCTCATTAGTCATGATATATGAAAATAAACCAAACACATAGGTACTTGTTAGAGAATAGTGTATCAGACATACACACAATGGGAGTGATACATGAAGACCATGGAATGCAAGTCAGAATCAACTCTCATAGTGATGGTGATGATTGTGGTTCTTAAACCTAAAATCACTACACTCATCACATGTTGTTTGATATACTTTGTCATCATCAAACGTGACCTTGAATAAGGGTCTCCAAAAAGGTGATGCTCAAATACATTATAACACATGGGGATGACTATGAGTGATGTAGATGAGATTTTTCCCTCCTACATGAGTTTGATATCTCAAACATTTGATAAGCAATACTTACAAAAGCATGACCATGCACATGTGAATCAATATATGATATTAAGTGCACATATATCTCAAACATTCTATTGTAGTTTGAGGAACATGAATTGAACGTGGAAAGGATGACAATTCCATGCCTCGAGTTCAATCTGGATATCATAGACAAATGATCTATACAATCACTGTAACACAGAGCACAAATTATAGGTTGAAGTTGTGATCCAACTTTTCAATTTACTTGAATGGCAATGATGTGATGCTAAATACTTCTCATTGCTTGTGATGTCATAAATTGGTTATGGATATTCACTGCTCACATAACTTGGAACCTATAGGGTCACATGCATATGATACACTTGGAATAGGAGTTTATTCATGATTGTGGTTTAACTAGATTACTAAAGTGTTAAGTATTTAGTTTAAACAATATTGGCAATCAAGACACTAACCAGTTCCCCAAGTGAACCGATCAACTCAAATACATGAACTGACTGGTTCAGGTTGTGAATTGAACATTTGGTTGATAAATGGGATTGGATCAAGGATTGATGCTAACATCATATTTTACATTAATAAATATTAATTTCCAATAAATTTCAAATAGGAAGCATAGAGAAACGGTCGATTCAAGTTTTGAACTAATTATCTCATGTGTGGACCTACTAGTTCACTGTTGAACTGTGACAAAGTGAATTTTACATAAGTATGAATTAATTACAATTTTACCCACATTACATTCACTCTTGACACAAATATATTTTCGTGGCTATTTGATAATGTTGATACTCAAATTTGAAATATGGTTATCAATTTAGTGTTTATATACACTTTTTGACACCAGATACTTGATTAATTTGTTGCTTGATCCAAAGAAGTAAATTGGTCCATAAAACTTCACCATTTAGTTCTCAAATTTTGTTAAATATTCTCCTCATTTTTTTGAGACTATGATCCAAATTTCATCTCATTTGGACATTCCTAATATTTACTACATTTTCTTGAAGATAATGAATTGAAAATCCATTTATTTGCCTTTTATTTGGGCCTTTTCCAAGTCAGCAATCTGTGGACCGCTTTAGGGGCAAACCGTGGCCCTCATATCAAGATCTGATAGATTGCAGGCCTAATTGAGTGTCCAGGAGGTCATCTCCTACCTCCCGCTGATTTCAGGGAGGAGACAAGGCCACCACAATGGTTGATCTCCCGCCTATGACCACGATTTGAAAATCTGAGTGAGCAAAAAGCCTCACCTTGCAAATTTGAACTCAACGAGCCCTAGTTTGACCATATTTATTCCACCGTTACTCCCTCCAAATAAGTTCCTCACATCCCTTTCTCTTTGTTGCGGCCATGGCTGAAAGCAAATATATGTATCTATCATAAACCTAGCCCCGACTCTATAAAAGCACTCCCCCAAGGATGACAATAACTCCTTATTGCTAGAGGGCTTGCTATTGGTCACTCTGTTGGCCTCAAATGCCCCCGAATCCCTTCTGGGTCTCCAAATGCTTCAAGAAGTGCTACCTCTTGTTTCATTTTGGGCTTTCCTTCTCCTCACCACCTCTCCTCAATCTGACACCTCCACCCTATTCACGAGGCTAGGACGAGTTCTAACGGCACTTTCATTGCTTTCATAGGGTGCTCCTTATCCTAAGCTTGCCCTCATAGATGAGGCCCTCCTCCCCATTTTTGGATCACGAGGCGGAACAAAAAAAGAGTGTAAGAGTCCTGAATTGACGGGTCCATGGAAGAACCACCAAGTCTAAAGGAATCCAACAAACCACCGATTGAACTGCTCAATCAAGCACCAAACCAACATATTAGAGATCAAACCATTGCACTGAATTAGCAAGCCACGACACCTACATGGCTCATTTCTGGGCCTCCCATCATGTAATCTGACAATTTTGGAATTTTACTATTAAGGTATTTTGCTCCCTCTGACAAATAATCACCAAAATAGCATGATCTTGTTTAAATCATAAGAAACGCATCCTAGCTCCAAAAATTTATAAAGAAATAGTCAATCTTGATTAGAAAAATACAAGGAATTTATTAAATATACTTGTGGAGCCTAATTCCTTATGTATTTAACTGATATCCCTAGATCTTTGATCTCATGCATATTTAAATTTTCAAATGTGACTCAATAATCCTGTTTAATCTTTTGAAACCATGATATTTCACTCTTATGATTATCTTGACACACAAAAGGCATACTTGACTCATTAATGAATCTAGATCTAACCTTTTGACTTATTCAAATATTGGATATTATTTCATGCCATAAAGTAATGACTAAGCTTGTTTCTAAACCTAGAATCGTCATATGGTGAATATAAGTGTCCCACATATTTTGACATACCTGTTCTAGAGCCTTGATCTTATTTCCTTGATGAAGATCTAGAAACGTGAAATATGACTTGGATAATGATCATAAAATTAGGGTTTACACATATGATCCTAAACTATCTAAGTAGGTCATCCACAATTGAAATATTATTGACACATGAATATTGTTGGACATATTGAAATATTGTGGATTATAAGTGGATGACCAAACCCTAAGGTTGACATAGGAAAAGTGTAACCCTAATCTTAAATATCGAAACATGATCTTCAAATATCATGATCTAAACCCTTGATGTAAATATTATTGATTTAGGATCTGACTCGAAGAGTTGACCTATTACTTGTGTGATTTGTACTCTAAATCTTTTGTGAAAGGTACACTATTATTGTAATCTAAATCATTGGTGAAAGGTACACTATTATATCTCCTCCTTGGTTGTATTGAAGATACTATTTATTTATCTCTTGATTGTATAATTGGCTATATACTTGGTCGAGATATTCTTCCCTATTGATTAGGCTTCCATTTTACTATATTATATTCTGAGACAAACTTGAAAACATAAATGATATTGTCCATTATGATTTCCCGTATATTGATGTTGATAATGTTGATATTGAGTACAAGTGACCTCCTCATTATGAGTGTGGAACTTGTACCTATCGAATGATATTGAATTGTGTACATGTCGATTGACCTCCTACCTCATATGGTGAGAAAGAGCCTGGTGACCTCCCCCATCTTTTTGGGGTGATGGAGCCACACAAAATATATAAGCATGCTTCTCGAATAAAATGTAATGGGAACTCATAATAAAAATGGACTTGTTCAAAATAAATAGCTTTTTGAATAAATAGTGGATTTGAAAAAATGTCTTGTTATACTTTTGAATTAAGTCCTTCCAAGTATACTCTTTTGTTGTAAACCATTTTACTTGTTTTTGATATTGTATCGTGCAATTGCATGATTGTGTCTTGATTTTCTTAAATTTAGGCAAAACAAATGGAATGTTGACTATATTGCTTCCGCACTCGATATACTCTGCTGACAAGGATAAATATACATTATCTCTAATTTTGGGTTAGTTTGTTATTTAAATCCCCTATTTATAAGTTATTATTTCTTATTGTATATGCCAGTGTGTGAGATCCTATTGGGCCACTCAGGGAAGGGTGTTTCAATCCTTTACCACTATCTAGGCAGTGGGATTATGGTTCTGTGATGGTATGTATTAGAGAATAAACACTTCCATATACTTTAAGTAAATAATTTCTTGAGTCACTTGAACCTCGAAAACCCTAAAATCCATAATGGTGAAAATTGAGGTGTCTAGGCTCGGGGTTCTGGCATAATTTCTCCTATCCGTCTTCACGGTGGCTAAGATTCTCTGCTCCACATGGCCTTAATGGATCTAGAACTGGACCCAAAGGTTCTCTATTGAAATCCTAGAGAGTCTTCTAGCATCTCATCTCTTCTTTAAGGACTACCCTAAGCCACCCAAGTAGATGATGACTAGGTAGTCTTGTCATCTCCTCATGTTGTCCTACTCTCATGACCATTTGCCACATGATGTCTCGATTATGGGTAACTTATGTTTGGGAAAAATAACAGCTATTAGAAAATTGGGAAAGTTGATACGATGATCTGACCTTAGTTTGAAAACACAATTTTGATCAATGAATTTTGAAATCAAATACTCATGCATGTAACCTTGATATCACCAAAACTAGACTACATGCTCCCTATGTTTGAGGTAAATCATGAAAATTATGATACGGTGAAATAAGGAGAATTTATACTTTATACCACATTGTTGACGAGCTCCCTATTTTATAAAACTCATGTTTTCCTGTTGTTGACCGGTTCACTAGTGAACTAGTCGGCTCACCTTGCCAAATGATAATTTTAGTTACAAAATGACCCGTTTTCCTGCCACATTGAAAATTGTTCATGGAAATTTCAGACCCTTCTACCTATTGATGCCTTTTGCAATCTTAATTTTGATATGATGAGTGTGGTCCTAAATCATGCACCTATTTTCAAATTATTTCTTGATCATGAAAGAAATTGAATATAACTATGACCCCAGTCTTGAAAAATCTTGAACTAGCTGCCCTATTATGATCTTGAGCTTTTATCTTATGACCTTGATAATGTGTTTTGACCATCAATTCTCTCCCTATTTGAGTAAGCTCAATGAATAATGACTAATGTTGGTAATGTGCTAGATTTGGTTGGTACTTGGCTCCTAACTCCCCTTACCTAGGTCACATACCTATTATGACTCCCTCTAAATTTTGACCTTGTTGATTACTTATAGTGTGAAAAGGTATCCCTTTTCACCCAATTTGGATTGCTTGACCAAAGTCTAATAGGTTAAAACCCATTCTTGACACTCGATCTTGAATATTAATTGAATAATGACCCTGGTGTTGACTCAAGGTCAATTAGGTCAATGTTGACTCACGTCTAAATTGAATAAACCCTTGTTTTGATGATGACTAACCATTCCACATATTGGTGTCTAATGCTTCTACATTGAGGGATTTCAGATTAGGTTTAGACACACTCCAAATGCCCTAACTTGCGCATATCAAATTGGAGAAAAGACAAGTCAAAATAGCTACAAGTGTGCAATTTGGGATCTCTATGTAAATGACCTTAGAATTGCTTTGTAATCACTTGTAATGATTGTATGACTTGTAATTAAGCTTAGAAAAATTATTGGGACACAAAAATCCATCATTTGTATAGTCAAACGAAAATTCCAAAATACCCATAACAGTGATTTTGTCGGCCGAATTCCAAACTCGGCCGATCCATATATTCTAGAATTTTTGTTGCAATCGGCCGAGTTACAAACTCAGCCGATTCCCGTTCAGTCGAGTTTCTAGCTAGGAAACTCGGCCGATCCACTGATCGGTCCAAGATGAAAGTCGACCGATCGGCCGAGTTTCTCCAAAGGAACTCGGCCGACAGTCTAGCTTTCAGCCTTGTCTTTTAGTGGTTCGGCCGAGTTACCTTTATATAAACTCGGCCGATCAGACTGTACGACAAAGTGTAGAAAAGTGATTCTAGCCGTTGTGGAGTTGCAACAAGTGAAAATAGATCCGTTGCAAGCCACAAAACGGCTAGTTTTCGTTCTTAAGTGTTCCCAAAGGCTAAGAGGCATCCCCAGCTATAAATAGGACCCCTTGGACTTCATTCCAAGGTTGAGCATTCATTGCAAACTCTTTGTGAGGTTCCTATTCTATAGTTGAGTGCTTCCTACAGCCTCCTCTCTCTCTCTAAGCTTAATCACTTGCTACATCCATTAGAGTGAGTAGGAAATCTGTAAGAGAGCTAGTCCCATTTGTATTTCTTGTGAAGCTCTCACTTCCACCACCTCCCCATCTCTCATTTCCTATCTTGAAGATGAAGGTTCTCTCTCTTGTCCAAGAGAGGTGAAGAAGAACAAGGGAAGGAGTCCCTTGGTGAAGATCAAGGCAGAAGACTTGGAGCTAGAGTGGGTAAGCCCTTGGAGAAGGCAAAAGACTCAAGCTCAAGTAGGTAAGACCTTGGTGGAAAGCTTCTCCGAGTGAAGGTAAAGTCAAAGGCGGAAGATCCAAGAAGAGTGGGTAATTCCTGCAAGGCCGAAGACTTGTGCAAGAGTGGGTAAGTCCTTGGAGAAGGCCGAAGACTCTTGCAAAGTGGGTAAGTCCTTGGTAAGGTTGAAGACTCTTTGTATTGGATAGGTAAGTCCTTTGTTGGTCATGTATTGTATGTCTTATTAATGAATATAAGAGTGCAATTGGTTGAAGTCCTAGAGGTTGACCTCTCTAGGCAAGTGGACTGACACACTTCTAGTTTGAAGTGTGGAACCACTCTAAATAGCTTGTCTAATTGGTGCATGTTCAATCTCTCTTATCCTTGCTATGCATGATTTAGTTGCACTCAAATTACCTATTTAGAAACCTTATCTTGTTATATAATTTGAAGGTTTAATGAATTTTGTTTAAGTGCTTTCAGCTCTATTCACCCCCCCTCTAGAGCATCTAATCACCCATCTAGGATCCAACAAGTGGTATCAGAGCGGGTCTTCTCCGAGCATACTTCAACAACTAAGAGAAGATGGGTGACTACCTAGGAGGGAGACTCTCGACCAGCCTTCCAATCTTTGATGGGAGCAACTTCCTCTATTGGAGAAGAAGATTTCAATTCTTCATCCAAGGATCAAGTCTCGAGATGTGGCAAATGGTGAACAGCCCATACATTCTACCAAAGACAAACATTGAAGAATGGGATGAAGCCACCTTGATGAAAGCAACCTTAAATGCAAGAGCCATGCACATCCTTTATGCCTCCATGACCCCCACCGAGTTCAATCAGATTTCCTCTTGTGAGACGGCCTATGAGGTATGGAGAAAGCTTTGCATCACTTATGAAGGGACAGATCAAGTGAAGGAAAGCAAAGTCTACATGCTCAAAGGGTTGCTTGAGAACTTCAAGATGGGAAAGGAGGAGAGAATAGCCAACATGTACTCGAGGCTCAACACCATCTTGAATGGTCTTGCTGTTCTAGGACATCCTATGTCTAGTGGAGAGATCAACTCAAAGATCCTTAGAACTCTCCCCAAGAGGTGGGAATCCAAGGTGACTTCTATTGAAGAAGCAAGGTCTCTTAGGGATATTCCTATTGAAGAGCTCATTGGAAATCTACAAGCACATGAAGCCATGCTTGACAAGAGGGAGGAAGTAGAAAGACAAGAGAAGAAAGAGCTAAAGAGAATGAAGAAGGCTGAAATAAAGGCTCAAATTGAAGTTATCATGGAAAAAGTCTCTCCATCCTCTCAAGCTAAAGAAGATGCCATGTACTCCAAGGGTAGACTCTACAAAGGCAAGTCCTCCTCCATCCGGTGCTTCACATGTGGAAAGAAGGGTCACTACAAGGAAGATTTCCCACAAGGCAAAAAGACCCATCTTCACAAGGAGAAATGGCACTCAAGCTCAAGTGGCTCCTCCAACTCAAGTTCAAGTGAAGATTCATGTGAAGGATCAAGCTCAAGCTCTGGTGATGAAGGAGAATGTCATTTTGCTCTTGTAGCATCAACAAGTGAAGACTCAAATGAGGTAAATCTAGACTCTTTAGATAAAGAATCCTTGATTGATATCATTCATGATATTTGTGCATCTCTTAAGTCTTCTCAAAAGAAAAAGAAAAAGCTTGCTAAAATTGTTGATAATTTGTATGTAGAATTAAATGATCTTGAACATGCAAATTCTTGCTTGCTTAATGATAAAAATGATTGTCTTAGCCAAGTAGACTCTATTAAACTTGAAAATGCTAGTTTACTTGATAAGATTAAATTTCTAGAAGCTCAACCTCTCATGCCTAATTCTAATGAAGAACATACTTTAATTGTTGATTCTCTCATGAATGACATTGATGTTCTTCAATCTGAAAACAAAAACAAAGATTTTGTTTTGCATGAATTAGAACTAGAAAATGCCTCCTTGCTTGCTAAAATCAATGGGCATGAATCTTGTTCTAGTTCTACTAATAGAGAGAATGATGTTGCTGCTCTTCATATTGATAGAGATTCTTATTTAACTAAAACTCTTTGCTTAGAAAATGATCTTCTACATGCTAGAGATAACATTAATCAATTGTCTTCTACTATTGCTTCTCTTAAGCATGATAATGATAGTTTAAGATCTTCTTTGCAAAGATTCTTAGTTGGTAAAAAGAATCTTAATCAAATCCTAGACCATACTACTAAACAAATTGGTAGACATGGTTTAGGGTATGATAGTAGTCAAGGGAACAACAAAGATAAAGGACCTCCAATATTCCATGGAGAATCCTCTAGTTCCAAGACTATGGGCACATGCAACTATTGCAATGAATTAGGTCATTATTCTAATTGTTGTCCTTTTAGGAAAGCACCGAAGAGCAATAGGATTTGGGTTGCTAAACTAACTCCTCCGGACCCAAAAACATGATTGGGGACCATTTCATCTTTCTTCTTGTAGGTACTTGCAAATGGATTGACTTGAGCTATTGAATTGTAAATTGACTTCTCAATCCACATGAAAGAAGAAAGGTGAGATGTGTAGAGGGTGACAACAAGTAGAAAAGCAATGGTAAGCACAAAGGTATTGTTTTATTGCTTATAACCTTTTCTAACTTGTTTTTGTCAAGTTAGTGTGCACTATACATATGGTTTTTGAGTCAAAAGTGGCATTTTGTGTTTCTCTTCACACTCTTGCTCAAAAATTGTTCCTAATGCTTCTATAGTGCATTACTAAATTGCTTAGACATGTTTGGATATGGTTTGTATTTTTAGCATGCCTCTAGATATGTTTTTATGAAAAATATGTGCTTTTTCTACAGCAGTTTTGTCGGCCGAGTTTTGTCCTATCTAAAACTCGACCGATAGGCACCAATGGGTGTTGCCAACAGCTGCGATCGGCCGAGTTGCCAATACACAGAACTCGACCAAAAACACTGTTCACAGAGTATACATTTGGCTTATTGAATGAGAATTTCCCTCTCAACTAGATTTTCTCAACCAATAGCCTTATTCTTTGGCACTCTCATTTGGTACCTTTATATATGCATATTGCCTTGGTCTACATTGTCTATCTTGCTTACAACTCTATCTATCTAATTGCTCTAAATTGGTAAATCTATATGTTGCAATTACTTGCTTTGAGTTGTTTTGCAGGTTTTGATGATGGTCGCTTTGGATCTCTTGGTTGTGTCTAAAAATTACTTCCGATGTACTCTAACTTGCTACATCTATCTCGGTGTATATCTTGTTTTGATACAACCTTGAGGTTCTTAGGGGTAATCATCTTATGGTAAGGATGCATATATAGTGAGTTATATCCTCTCATGCTTCTAAAATTGCATATCTCTTGGTTTGGATATATCTCTATATCTACTCATAGCTTGCTTTATCTTGTGTATCTCTTGCTATGATCTAGATCCTACTAGTAGTCCTAACTTGTGATATCATCTACTAGTAGTTCATATACATGTAGTTCTAGCCTTGTTTAAAATTTCCATCTTTGATCATCTATATGTTATGCTTGTATCTTATCTCATACATACTCAAGATTGTTCCTTGAATTGCATATCTACTATCTTGAGTTGCTTGCATAACATTGTGATGCAGGGTACATAGATCTACATGATATGTAGAAATTGGAGTATTTTTGGATTTTATGCAGCTTTTGCTCCAGTTTCAGTTTTTGGTGCAATTATAGTGTTTTTCATGCAGAAATGACCTTCTGAGCAAGGCTCATCGCTTTGCCATGAGCTCTGATGGTTTTTGGTCAAATTCCATCATCTTGAGGGTCAAAATTGTGATCTATTGTTTTTCTGCAGCACTTTATCTTGCATTTTTGGGATGTTCAAGTTTATGTTTTAACTTGCTTTTCTTTCTATGCTTGGACAAGACCCTATCTGTGCTCTTCTACTCTCCTTATATATATTTGTGTTATCTCCTTTCTCTTTAACAAGTGATGTTTCTTATTTTCTTCATAACCCCAATTTTTGAAATGACAAAGGGGGAGAAAGGTATGTCTTCTTTTAAAAGAGGAAAAAGGCATGTCTTACATGAAGAAGAGAAGTATGTTCATGTAAAGGGAGAAGGTAAATGGGAGAAGACATATATGTGTAGAACATATATGAGTAGAAGACATAGCATTCTATAAATGTTACGAAAGCTAACCATGCAGGAGAAATTGCATCAATTGAGGGGGAGTATGAGAACTCCATGTGCATCAATTGAGGGGGAGCATATGAGCTCAATCCTATTGAAATCCCTAGGTTTCTCTGAAGGTATGATTTTACGTACAAGCTTTCAATACATTTATGGAATGGTTTGTCATCTTCAAAAAGGGGGAGAATGTTGACTCAAGGTCAATTAGGTCAATGTTGACTCACGTCTAAATTGACTAAACCCTTGTTTTGATGATGACTAACCATTCCACATATTGGTGTGTAATGCTTCTACATTGAGTGATTTCAGATTAGGTTTAGACACACTCCAAATGCCCTAACTTGCGCATATCAAATTGGAGAAAAGACAAGTCAAAATAGCTACAAGTGTGCAATTTGGGATCTCTATGTAAATGACCTTAGAATTGCTTTGTAATCACTTGTAATGATTGTATGACTTGTAATTAAGCTTAGAAAAATTATTGGGACACAAAAATCCATCATTTGTATAGTCAAACGAAAATTCCAAAATACCCATAACAGGGATTTTGTCGGCCGAATTCCAAACTCGGCAGATCCATATATTCTGGAATTTTTGTTGCAATCGGCCGAGTTACAAACTCAGCCGATTCCCGTTCGGTCGAGTTTCTAGCTAGGAAACTCGGCCGATCCACTGATCGGTCCAAGATGAAAGTCGACCGATCGGCCGAGTTTCTCCAAAGGAACTCGGTCGACAGTCTAGCTTTTAGCCTTGTCTTTTAGTGGTTCGGCCGAGTTACCTTTATATAAACTCGGCCGATCAGACTATACGAAAAAGTGCAGAAAAGTGATTCTAGCCGTTGTGGAGTTGCAACAAGTGAAAATAGATCCGTTGCAAGCCACAAAACGGCTAGTTTTCGTTCTTAAGTGTTCCCAAAGGCTAAGAGGCATCCCCAGCTATAAATAGGACCCCTTGGACTTCATTCCAAGGTTGAGCATTCATTGCAAACTCTTTGTGAGGTTCCTATTCTATAGTTGAGTGCTTCCTACAGCCTCCTCTCTCTCTCTAAGCTTAATCACTTGCTACATCCATTAGAGTGAGTAGGAAATCTGTAAGAGAGCTAGTCCCATTTGTATTTCTTGTGAAGCTCTCACTTCCACCACCTCCCCATCTCTCATTTCCTATCTTGAAGATGAAGGTTCTCTCTCTTGTCCAAGAGAGGTGAAGAAGAACAAGGGAAGGAGTCCCTTGGTGAAGATCAAGGCAGAAGACTTGGAGCTAGAGTGGGTAAGCCCTTGGAGAAGGAAAAAGACTCAAGCTCAAGTAGGTAAGACCTTGGTGGAAAGCTTCTCCGAGTGAAGGTGAAGTCAAAGGCGGAAGATCCAAGAAGAGTGGGTAATTCCTGCAAGGCCGAAGACTTGTGCAAGAGTGGGTAAGTTCTTGGAGAAGGTCGAAGACTCTTGCAAAGTGGGTAAGTCCTTGGTAAGGTTGAAGACTCTTTGTATTGGATAGGTAAGTCCTTTGTTGGTCATGTATTGTATGTCTTATTAATGAATATAAGAGTGCAATTGGTTGAAGTCCTAGAGGTTGACCTCTCTAGGCAAGTGGACTGACACACTTCTAGTTTGAAGTGTGGAACCACTCTAAATAGCTTGTCTAATTGGTGCATGTTCAATCTCTCTTATCCTTGCTATGCATGATTTAGTTGCACTCAAATTACCTATTTAGAAACCTTATCTTGTTATATAATTTGAAGGTTTAATGAATTTTGTTTAAGTGCTTTCAGCTCTATTCACCCCCCCTCTAGAGCATCTAAGCACCCATCTAGGATCCAACACCTGGTATATGACAATATTGACTATATCTTGTAATTGACTTCCTAGATAGACCTAGGTCTAGATCATTCATTAATAGTGAATACCGTGAAAATGAAATCTTGAAAATATTGCTCGAATACTAATCGATTTTTGTATATAGATGAATGATCACCCCTAAGGTCTAAAGTGAGAATCTAAACCTTAGATTCAAAATTCTGGACCTATGACTATTGATGTCTAAAAATCTCAACCCTTGATATTGATTAATAAAATTTGACTCATGATTATCAATCTCAATCATAATACCAATCCTATGGTCATGCTATTTGGATCTCAAGACCACCCTCGATATATAAATAGGACTTTCATAATCCCAAATTTTAGAAATTTTGAAATGATGACTATTTTGACTCTCTCAATTTTTGACTTAGGGTTTATCTCTCATTAGGACTAGGGTGGGACCTCCCATTGAGTTTGAGCTCGAAATCATGATATTGAAAGTATGATTTTATCTCGAATTGTTGAAATATGAAATCACTAATCACCCTTCTATAACCCCACCTAGGCCAATGTAGAAGCTAGGACCCTGAGATATTGGGATTGAAAGTCACCTTGCACTTTATTCAAGAACTCTATTGGTTAGAACTAAAATATGATCTCTCCAAATTTGTGATCAATAGGATGCTTTCCATATTTGTGACTCATATGATGACTATGAACAATATATGCATTAACCTTGATACTCAATTTCTCAATGATGAAATGATGTTCGTACCAAGTTGGTTATGATATGGAACATGGAATCCCAATTATGGTTTTTGAACTAATTGAATTTTGAGGACATGATTTTGATTATATAGTTGAGGATGTACTGATATTTGAGGATACAACTTGGATTGGATAGTCCCAATTTTGAGGATGTTTTGAATTTTGGGGACAAAATTCCTTTTTGACCTTGCTTCTCGTGTTGGATTAAAGGTACTGAAGGAAGCTCCCGTGGCATTTCTCGATACGCGTTCTGATGGTCTTCATGCTCAACGACCAGCTGATATACTTTTATTTGATTGGAATGATGGGAAACACACTTGTGTAGACCTTACTGGAGTTTCCCCTATGTTAGGCACCATTTCAAGCAGTTTTAAAGCTGGTCAGGTAGCCTCTAACGCTACGGCATAGAAGGTCCATAAGCATGGCGCAACATGTGTGGCAAATCATCACCATTTCCTACCTTTTGCTTTTGATATCTTTGGGGTACTTTCCGATGATGCTATTTCCCTTCTTCATCACCTACAAAATGTAAAAAATAGGAATCTTATGATTTCTCCTTCTACTTCCAGTAATTTTGTTTTTAGTTCTATAGGGTTTGCCATTCAGAAAGGATTGGCAGCTCAATTTGTTGCCCGCTCTTCTGTTAAGGCATTTTTGTAAAAGATTGAAAACTTATATTGTTTTTATGATTATTATCATATTATATATTAGTTTTTTAAGGAGGGAAGGATGTGATAAAGTGAAGTTTGCATAAGTATGAATGAATTACAATTTTAGCCTCATTATGTTCACTCTTGACACCAATATATGTATCTTGGATATTTGATCAATGTTGATACTAAAATTCGAAATATGGTGATCAATGTAGCTTTTGTATACACTTTGTGACACCACATACTTTTTCCTCAACAATGAGTTGTGAGCTGGAAGAGTTCCAAGCAAGAGACACTTGTGAATTCTACAATATAGGTTGAGTATATTGTTACATCCAATGCAACAAAGGAAGATGTCTAGATCAAGAAATTCATTAGTGAACTTTGAGTGGTTCCAAGCATCTGTGATGTAATTGAGCTATATCGTGACAAAAATGGAGATATTGCATGAGCTAAGGAACCCAAATATCTTTAGCATTCCAAGCATATACAAAGGTGGTTCCACCTCATACAAAAGATAGTACAATGAGGATATGTGAATATTTGCAAAGTACTAACTGAAAACAATGTGGTTGGCCCCTTGACAAAATCACTTTTTCATCAGAAGCATGAAGGTCATGTTTAATCACATGGGTGGTTGATTGTCTCTAAGTGGAAGTGGAAATCTATAGGTGTGTATGCCCAGAGAGCCAACCATATCGTGATTGTAATATCATATCATGTATATGATTTGATTAATAATAAAGACAATATTCCATTTATTATATTTTATATAGTTATGAGATAGTGATGTAACATAATAAATCTCTAAAGAATGATGTTACTCAATTACATATGTCATTGGGTTGAGGACATAAACAATTAGATTATACGAATGTTAAGAGTATATAAATTCTTATTATATCCCTAGTCAGATGTTATTGTGGAAGGTTGATAAGAAACAAGAACACAAAAGGCTATAGTGTGTGTCAATTGATGACAGAATATCATTAGTCGTGATGTGTGATATCAAGCCAAACACATAGGTACTTGTTAGCGAACATTGTATCGGACAGACTCACCTTGAGAGTGATACATAAAAACCATGGAATGGTACTCAGAATCAACTCTTGTAGTGGTGGTGGTGATTATGGTTCTTAGACCTAAAATTACTACACTCATCACATGTTGTTTGATGTACTTTGTCATCATCAAACATGACCTTGAATAAGGGTTGCAATAAAGGTGTTGCTGAAATACATTATAACTATTGGAAATGATTGTGAGTGATGTAGATGGGATTCGTCCCTCCTACAAGAGTTTGATATCCCGACAACTTGATAAGTGAGATTGAAAAAAGCATGGCCATGTTCATGTGTGTAAATATATGATATTGAGTTCACATATATCTCAGACGATCAGCTCTAGTTCAAGAAACATGTTTGCACATTGAAACAATGACAATTCCATGCCTCGAGTTTGACTTGGATAGCAAAAGACAAAGGAACTATACAATCACTATAAAAAATGATAAAAAATTGTTGGTTTAAGTTGTTCTCCAACTTTTCGACTTACTTGGGTGGCAATGATGTGTTTCTAGGTTCTTCACATTGCTTGTGATGTTCTAAATTAGTTATGGACATTCACTGCAAATGTAACTTGGGACCTATAGGGTCATAGACATAGACATACTTGAAATAAGAGTTCATTCATGAATGTGTTTTAAACTTGATTACTAAAGTGTTAGGTATTCAGCTTAAAAAAGATTGCCAATCATGACATTTAAACAACCCGTTCACCAATTGAACCAATCGACTCAGATGTCTAAACCAATCGTTTCAGGTTGTAAATTGACCATTTGGTTGGTCAATGGGATTGGATCAAGAATTGATGTTGATGTCATGTTGTGCATTAATCCAATATTAATTGTCAATATAATTATGAATAATAAACATCGTGAAATGACTGGTTCAAGTTTTGAACTAATCATCTCATGTGCGAATAGATTGGTTCAACATTTACAGCTTCTATAAATTTATGAAATTTTGTCTCTTTGACTCCCAGATGAACTGGAAGCCTTGACCCTGACCCTCCTATAAATAGAAGGGTACTAGGTTCCTTCTAGAGACACAACAATTAGCTCTGAAAATTATTTCCCTCTCTGGTTGTGGTAACCAAGAGAGTCTAAGCAAGTCCTACTTATCAAAGGGAGGGATAGCAAGGGAGATACTATTAGGAGAACAAGTCAGCACTAGCACGCTGACTAGAAAGACAACTCCTTCCTGTATGTTCATCTAGAATGATAGGAGTTCTTGGTGGTCCGCATCGACTACTCTAGAGATAAGGAGGCTTTGCGGCCTGGTAGGAGGGCACAAACAACTATTTTCTGTATGATCAACTAGGAAGTTGTTGTTGTTGCCATCCACGTGCAACTGAATAATGTCATACACTACAACATGGTATTGTTGTAGGGCTTGCTCCAAGACTAGGTATATGGCTTGCAACCTTCCTTCCCATTACATAGTTGTTGACGTGATCTACTATTTTAGGGGAATATGGCTAGTAAGTTTTTTGTTTTTCATGGCTTTATCAGATGCCATATTTCCCAATAGACTACATCGTGTCCTCCTTCCCCGCACATGACACATTTGATCACATTTTCAGCTATATTTTTCCCTTTGTTCCCATAATCTTTCAGCTGACAAACATTATTGGAAAACTTATGAATTTGGAAAGTTATATCTTCAAGGGCCTTTGATTCAAAAATCATCCACTTAGATGAGACATTACCTACTGGACCTCTTTATTAGTTGACCCCATCTTGCAGATTGTCCAAGTTATCAATTATAGTAATATAGTCCTTTGGTTTCACTCTTAGGAAATTGATTCCAGAAGTAACATTTAATGAGGTCCATTCGGTGGTGGAAAATCCATTATAGATGGTGGTAACAAGAAATCCCTTGTCATAGTTATGAATGAGGGAAGTCCCTTGGATACTTTGGGAATCATATCCATGCCTCCTACAGATTCTCACTTGACTTCAATGTGAAATGAGTAACCTCGTGTCTATTGCATAGGGTCTTCTCCATTGGGTAGATTTTTATGAAAAAAAGCATCAGAAAGAGGCCTCCATCCAATAATAATTTATCTCTCAAGGAAAGATACAATGAAAGGGCATTATTTCTAAAAGAGAAGTTCAAACCTTTGCAATAGATTACTTCTTGTGACACCCTACTCATCTTTAGAGTGTCACAAATATTCTTATTAACATCGAGATTGTGGTATGGATTCACAATGAGAGAGTTTCCACCAAAAGTTCTTTCTTGTATGCCATTGATAAGGGCTGACTTTAGCTCAAAATTCAAAGCATAGAACCTTGGTATGACCATCGATTTCCTAGATTCATTGGAGTGGGTGGCTAGTAGAGCTCTAAGAGATAGACCTCCATCTTCTTCGTCATTACCCTAACCATGCGGTCTTTTCAAGGAGTTGTTCCTCTTCTTCCTCTCCTTCATGGTGATCTTCATGAAGCTCCCCAACTTTCTCATCCATGTTATGTATGACGCTCCTTCAAGGGGGCATGATCCTTGGATTCAAAGTGAAAAGTGGTCTGATTTACACTAACTTCCTAAAACAAATTGCATGAGCTAGACACATGATATGAAGTATCCAAGAAAATAAGAGATATCAGATAAAAAATGTGTAGTTAAGTCCACTACTAGACTTAAAATATAGATGTATGCTAGGTAGACTTAGGGTTCTTAACAATATTAGTTTTCCTTGTCTCAGACAATGAGGCTAAATTTTGATTGTCGTAAATCACATCAAAAATAAGTGTACTAGAGTGATCATATTATATGGGTACCTAGATGCCCACAACAATAAAGAGTGGTCTTGTGTAGTAATGAGGTCAATCTTGTGGACAAGGGTGGTAAGTGTTTAAAATTTTATCCTTGGCTTAGTTATGCCAAATCAAAAGCAAAATAAATGTTTCTTATAGAATAGTGGTATCTAAGCAACAAGGTAAAACCAAAGAGAAGTAAACATTAATAAGTCAAAACAAGATTGAACAAGTATCTTTAAGTATGTTTCAAATATATGGATGTATGGAACATTTATTGGGTTTCACCATCTAAATTTCACCAACATGCAAAACCTATATCCATTTTATACCCTTTGCAAGTTTACAAGCAGTCATTATAAGTGTTTGTTCCATCCTCTATTAATCTTAAGATAGATCTAGATTATATGATAGTCTCTCTCTCAAGACAGAAAATAAGCAATCAACATAAAACCATATGGACATTAGCTTTAACATTCCCACATGCCCATGCATTATGATACTCCATAACTCTGAGATGTAGTTAATACTAATCTCTCAAGGAATTAACAACACAAGATGGTAGCTAACCATGCAATAGAATTATAAACAAGAATATGGAGATAAAGATTTCCATGTGTATATACATTTATGGATATAATATTTTACATGTTTTGAGAGCCTTAGTGGCTTTCTCAAACTCTTGATAATGTATTAACCACTCATTGTTATGAGTGACATTACAAATTTACAACTGAATGAATACATGAAAGGTGAACATAATGCAATTTAAGCGAATGGGGGGAAGATTGGTAGAGGAGAAGGAAGACGAATTGAACATAATAGCCACAAGAAGTCTAATGAAGATTGAGGAGGACCTCCTTCTCCTATATGACATGGGAAATGGCATGATGATGATGGATGTCGTCTCATTTAACCTTCTTCTCTTAAAGTGGACTTCTAGAGTATTTTGGTGAAGTAGGAGGTATGTGGGAACCGTGAACTCCCCTCCATGTTTACTATAAAATGATGGATCTTTGCACTATCCTCTAAAGGACGATGGTCAATAGAAACAATGGCAACACTTCCTCTTCAAGGAAAGCATTGTGTGACCCCTTCTTTGTAGCATGGGCTACACTATTAATAGACACTAGTTTGGTACTAGAGGTGGTCATAGTTGAACTTTTCATGCACCCCAAGTCCCTTGGGCATGTTTCTCAGGGCACACACTTAACTAACATGGAAGTGGCTCTTCTCAACACTAACATCAGTAGGCAAGCTTGTTGGCGAATGATCTATTGGCATAGTTTACCAGATCTTTGATTGTTGAACCAAACACTCCATTGGAAGGTGGATTGTTGTTGGACCTTTGGTATAAATATCCATACAAGCCATTGGTAGGCAAGGTGGTTTGTTATTCCTAAATTGATGGAGTCCAACTTGGCCATTAGTTGATGAGTTTGTGACTCATCCCATGGCGTGAACCTACCTTTAAATCTTGAAACTTAGTACAACCATTTGTAGAGGAGTTTTTTGGTCCGCTGAGTATCTAACACTGTCAGAAGATTGGTCAAGTGCAACCCTTAGTAGTGTCAACCGATGGAGGTCCCAGGTGGAGGGAATTCCTTATTTGTTAACTAGTCCAGTCCTTTGGTAGTCGTGGAATGTGTTGGGTTTTAGAGGAGGTAGAGAAGGCAGTGGAAACAAAAAATTTCTTCTCCCAAACCCAGAATAAAGGAATCACGTCAACGTCCATACAATACGAAGGATGGTTTGTAGAGGCGTACCTTGTCCTGGGGCTTTCTTGGTGATGTTACCTCGCGACTTGTACGGTCTTCACCTCTGATCTTGGACGGTGTCTGTGCAGCTCATGGTCTCACTGGGACTGTCAGGATTTACAGCTGTCCTCCGAGTGGCAAAGTATCCCGCCTCTGCAGCCATCCACACGGACTGCCTGGAACTCTGATCACCTTGTCCCACAAGGAATCGGAAGAAGTCACACCCTCCTATCGGCGTATTAGTCGCCGACACACTCTTTTGCAACCGGTTGCCTTTCTATATTTGTTTTTCCCTCTATGTTCCTCCATTATCGGGTAGCACTTGCTCGACCTCTCATGGTTACCACAACCAGAGAGAACGACAACTTTGCAGAGCAACTGGTGTTCTGAGTTGTACTTTGGGAAGCCCCCAATACCCCTATATATAGGAGGGTCATGGGATAAGGTTCTCTACCCTGGGCAATGTGGGATTAAAGTAGGAGTAGAAGGGTTCAAGATTTTCCACAAAACAACCAACTGCGTCAGCTGAACCGATCGTTTCAAGCATGAAACGGTCGGTTGGGAACCTAAGTCGATCGGTTCACACTTAAACCGATCATTTGGGACACATGAGCCAATCGGTTCAAGCATGAGTCGATCGGTTCTTGGTCCTATTCCAACTTGAATTGGCTTTCATGTTTGTCTCTGACTAATCAAATATTAGTCCTTGTCCAAATCAAATGTGTACAAGTGAAACAAATATTTTTGTGCAAAAAGAGTCTTCTGACTTTCCAAACGATCTCAGTTGGTCACATGAATCAACAGGTTCAACAATTGAGTTGATCATTTCATTGACACATGACCCAATCGACTCACCACTTGAGCCGATCGGTTCACCAACATGAGCTGATCGGTTCATCACATGAGATGATCGGTTGGAAGTGCAAACTGTGCAAAATCAGTCAATTGCATTTTCAATCAATCTGATACTCTAATCAATTGGTCCAACACCTTGAACACTATGATTTTGAGCTATCAATGAATTGAGTGTTTAATTGAACTACTAAACTCCTTTAGTAATCATTCTAAACATCATTTGTGGATAAGATCCTCTTCCAGGTTAAATCCTATGAGTGTGACCCTGCAGGTTCATTTCATGTTGGCATTGAAAGTCCATAACACATGTGACTTCAAAAGAAAAGAGAGGTGCCTAGTCACACATCAGTGCTACCCAAGTGAAATAGAAAGTTGGAGAGTAACTTTCAATCCTACAATCTATGAATGGTGTTACAACGAATGTATAATTCCTTTGTCACTAATGTCCTGAATGAACTCAAGGCATGGTACAGTCATCCTTTCAATGTTCATCCATTTCCTTGATCTCAGAGTAGACTGGGTGAGATGTGCATCACATCCATATTACATATTGATTCACACATGCATGTGCATGCCTTTCTCAATCCTACTCATCAAGTGGCCATGGACATCAAACTCCCTTAGGAGGGACAAATCCCATATCTATCACTCACCCCTCAAAAGCCCCATGTGACAAAGTCACCTAATCATCACCTTTATAACATCCCATGTTTCAGGATTGCGTTTGATGATGTCAAAGTGTACCCAACAACATGCGTTGAGTGCAGTGATTTCAAGTTGAAGAATCACACTCACCACTATCACTGTGAGAACTAACTGTGACTACCAAATCATGGTTCCATGTGTCACTCTCACGGTGGGTCTGTCTGGTACACTTGTTCTCTAACAAGTACCTATGTACTTAGTTTGATATCACTATATCATGACTAATGAGATTTTATCATCAACCAACACACAATCTAGTCTTTAGTGTTATTGATGTCTATGGTTATTTCCACAATAACGACTGACTAGGGATTGAATAAGAAAGTATACTCTTATCATCGGTATGATCTCATCATTTAGGTCCTCAAGCCAAAAGCATACGTCATCGAGTAAAACAATTCCTTAGACATCTATCATGTTACACTATCATCTCAGAAATAGTCAAAACATATAGATTGGAAATTGCCTTTATTATTATTCAAATCGTTTACAAAGTATCCCATTACAATCATCACATGACTTTCTCTATGGGCATACATACCAAAAGACTCCCACTTACACTTAGAGCAAGTCACCTAGGAACCTCAGTCCTTGTGACCTAGCATGACCATCATGCTTCTGCTGTGAAAGGGCCTTAGTCAGTGGATCAACTATGTTGTCTTTAGTTGGTACTTTGCAAATCTTCACATCTCCTCATTGTACGATCTCTCGTATGAGATGGAAGCACCGCAGTATGTGCTTGGACCGCTGATGTGATCTGGGCTCCTTAGCTTGAGCAATAGATCCATTGTTGTCACAATAAAGCTCAATTGCATCATAGCTACTGAGAAATACACCAAGTTCATTGATGAACTTCCTGATCCACACAGCCTCCTTTATTTTATGTGAAGCAGTAATATACTCGGCCTCTGTAGTAGAATCGACAACTGTTTCTTGCTTGGAACTCTTCCAGCTCACAGCTCCATTATTTAGGCAAAATACAAATCCTGATTGCGATCTGTAATCATCTTTGTCGGTTTGGAAGATTGCATCAGTGTAACCCTTTACAACTAGTTCTTCCTCGCCGTCGTATACAAGGAACTGAACCTTAGTCCTTTACAAGTACTTGAGGATGTTCTTTACGGTTGTCCAGTGAGCATCCCCTTGATCTGATTGGTACATGCTCATCATGCTAAGGGCATACGAGACATTTGGGTGGGTGCACAACATAGCATACATGATGGATCCAATGGCTGATGCACATGGGATCCCATTCATATGCTCCCTCTCTTCACAATATTGGGTACATGGAGCACTAGAGATGGTTACTCCATGTAGCATGGGGATGTTTCCTCTCTTTGAATTCTCCATGCTGAACCGCTTCAACACTTTGTCAATGTACGTGCTTTGACTTTGTCCGGGAAGCCTTTTAGATCTATCTATATAGATCTTAATACCTATAATGTAGGATGCTTCTCCTAAGTCCTTCATTGAGAAAGTATTCCCAAGCCAAGTCTTTACCTTCTCTAAGGCTGAGACATCATTCCCCATCAATAATATGTCATCCACATACAAAATGAGGAACGTGATCGTGCTCCCACTAACCTTCTTGTACACACAAGGTTCATCTTAATTTTGAATAAAGCCAAACACTTTCACTTCCTCATCAAATTGAAGATTCGATCTCCGAGATGCTCGCTTCAATCCATAGATTGACCTTTGTAGCTTACAGACTTTATTGGTATTCTTTAGATCTACAAAACCTTCAGGTTGTGTCATGTACACATCCTCATTTATATTCCCATTAAGGAATGCAGTTTTAACATCCATTTTCCAAATCTCATAGTCATAGTAAGCCACAATAGTAAGCATGATCCTAATGGACTTAATCATGGCAACTGGAGAAATTTTTTTGTCATAGTCAACACCTTGAACTTGTCGGAAACCCTTTGCAACCAATCTTCCTTTATAAGTTTGCACATTGCCATCCATATTGGTCTTCTTCTTGAAGACCCACTTGCACCGTATGGGTTTTACCCCTTTGGGTGGTTCCACCAAAGTACATATTGGGATGCTTCCCAGTCCATATCTCATATGGAGTCTTTTGAACCGATTTAGATGGTACTCGGTTAAGTGTAAACGCGGTGGTTTCAAGAGCATAACCCCAGATGGAAATTGGAAGATCAGCAAAACTCATCATTGATCACACGATATCCAGTAAAGTGTGATTCCTTCTTTCATACACACTGTTATGTTGTGGTGTTCCAGGGGGAGTCCATTGTGATACAATACCACGGGCTCGCAGAAGGTCCTCAAACTCTTGGCTTAAGTATTCTCCACCTCGATCGGATCAAAGTTCTTTAATACTTTTACAAATTTGGTTTTGTACTTCATTCATGAAATCCTTGAACCTTTCAAGGGCGTCTGACTTATGTTTCATCAGGTACACATAGTCATACCTACTGAAGTCATTAGTGGAGGTAATGAAGTATTGATACCCACCTTTGGCATTAGTTCTAAAAGGCTCACATACATCAGTATGTATGAGTCCTAATAGATCACTAGCTCTCTCACCTTTACCTGAAAAGGGAGTCTTGGTCATCTTGCCCAACAAACAAGATTTACATGTCTCTATTGATTCATAATCAAAAGAGTCTAGATAACCATCTTTATGGAGTCTAGAGATGCATTTATCATTTATGTGCCCTAGATGGCAATGCCAAAGATATGTTTTGTTTGAGTTGTTGAGTTTTTTCCTTTTAGTGTTTACATTGTATACACTTGTCTCTAGATCTATCAAGTATATACCATAAGACATTGGGGAACTTCCATAAAAGATCCCATCTTTTGAAATAGAACACTTTCCATTCTTAATAAGAAATTCAAAATCATCCTTGTCCAAACAAGAGACAGAAATAATATTCCTATTTATGGAAGGTACATAATAGTAGTTCTTCAACTCTATTATTATCCCACTAGGTAGAGTTAACTCATAGGTTCCTACGGCACTAGAGGCAACTCTTGCCCCATTGGAAACACATAGTTCAACCTCGCCTTTCCCCAAAGTCCTACTTCTTTTAAGATCCTTCACATTTGAACAAATGTGAGATCAACATCCGGTATCAAGTACCCATGACAAAGAAGTAGTAAAGTTAATCTCTATCATGTATACACCAGAAGTAGAGATCTATATCTCTTGCTTCTTCTTCTTCTTCCATCATTCCTTCCATCCTCTCCATGTTTTGAGCATAGAAGATTCTGACATTGGTTTGGAGAAAGAACCCTTCTCTCCCTCACCTTTGTCCTTAAACTTTGTTCCATTGATCTCCATCAATGAACTATCCTTCTTCTTAAGCGCACATAGAGTGGATTCAAAGGCTACCGGTATTTCTGTATTGTGCAGAACAATTCTCACAATCCTCAACCAGTTATGGAATTTATTCTCAATTAATTTGGCCATTTTAAAAGATGATTCTTTTGCCATTATACAAGAGAAAATTGCATGTGTCAAAACTCCTTTTGATTTTATTTGAATAAAATTTGATGATAGTTAATTAGGCCTTTAATTAATTACCGCTCCCACCATTTTCATTCAAATTGACAACCCTCACCATCAATTCGGAAGATTGCAACGCACAGTCTGCTAGTGGGCAAGATCCATATTTCATCAAGTCATGAGTTAGCTTTGGCTGATCACCCACAACTTGACTATTTAGGTAGGCCATCATGCCAATTGCATCATATTCAACTCTTGATGAATGAACATGCACAACACCTTGCCATGAACATTCCATGCCTCTGGGCTTAGACGCTCTAAGAATCACCAGTTACGTCTATCCCAAAAGCTGACATGGTAAACATGCACCCTCCTTTGTTAGAACCTACATGTTCACCCTTCACACTTCTATGAGATAGATGGCGCACCACACTTTGGCGTAACCTATGCTTGGTCGATCAGGTTTTTTCATGTGTGTCGCTAATGGAAGGCATAAAAGACTTAATATTTAGATGAGGGATTTTGTTTTTATAGGTACATATACACATCCAATCACCACATTATAGTAAGTATCATATACATTCTATATCCCACAAAAACATGTGAAACGATAAAAGCAATGATTATGGCCATCTTAATGTAATTCCTCGAGCCAAGAGGAATCATGTCCATCTAGGTCCACATCACATGCAACCTGTACAAGATGAACTTTGTGCTTTGCCTTTCTGGGTTTGATAAACTCATCTCCATGATTGATCGACTCGTCATCAGACTTGTCGGTTGGGTGCCACCAGCCGATCGGTTCACTGGTCGTCGTGCATCTCCTCAGCCCACCACCCGCTTGTCTCGCTCCTCAAACCCGTCGTCAAATGTCTTCCGTTCTATGACATAATAGGAAATAAAAATCTATCCTATTTTACATTTGAAAAAGGAAACCCTGAGTTACATTCGGGGGGAGCAAAGGTAGGAAAGAAATCTTGAGTTATCTCGAGTTACATCAGGAATAGGAGATAGGGAATCAGTGCGCAGACCGAGATGCAAGTAACCACATTCAACCAAGCACACATGCATAGGGTTTATTGGCCATAACCATGTTATACATCCACCACAAAACTCATTTAAGGGCAACGCGAATCGAGTGCATTTATATTACATATCATATATGTATATTGGGATTTGTGAATTGGACATGCATAAAGCCAATTTTATTCACATAGTATGAAATAAATAAAGGTGACAAACCAAAATTGATCACATCAATAATCCTAAAGTATAGAGCAGTTGACGTGGCTCTGATACCACTGTTGGGTTTGAGGGGAGGTAGAGAAGGCAGCGGAAACAAAAATTTTCTTCTCCCAATAGAATAAAGGAATCGTGTCAACGTCCATACAATATGAAGGATGGTTTGTAGAGGCGTACCTTATCCCAAGGCTTTCTCGGAGACATTACCTCACAACTTGTGCGGTCTTCACCTCCTATCTTGGACGGTGTTTGTGCAGCTCCTGGTCTCACCGGGACTGTCGGGATTGACAGTTGTCCTCTGAGGGGTAGAAGTCTCCCGCCTCTGCAGTCATCCATATAGACTGCCTGGAACTCTAATCACCTTGTCCCACAAGGAATCGGAAGGAGTCGCACCCTCCTATCGGAGTACTAGTCGCCGACACACTCTCCTGCAACCAGTTGCCTTTCTACAGTTGTCTTTCCCTCGATGTGCCTCCCTTATCAGGTAGCACTTTCTCGGGCTCTCCTGGTTACCACAACTAGAGAGAACGATAACTTTGTAGAGCAACTGGTGTTCTAAGTTGTACCTTGAGAATCGCCCAATACCCCTATATATATAGGAGGGTCATGGGACAGGGTTCTCTACCCCGGGAAATGCGGGATTAAAGTAGGAGTAAAAGGGTTCAAGATTTTCCACAAAACAACCAACTGCGTCAGCTGAACTAATCGCTTCAAGCATGAAATGATCAGTTGGGGACCTGAGCTGATCGATTCACACCTGAGTCGATCAGATCACACCTGAACCGATCGGTTGGGACAACTGAGCCGATCGGTTCAAGCATGAGCTGATCAGTTCATGGTCCTAGTCCAACTCGAATTGACTTTCATGTTTTTCTCCAACTAATCAAATATTATCCTTGTCCAAATCAAATTTGTACAAGTGAAACAAATATGTTTTTGCAAAAAGAGTCTTCTGACTTTCCAAACGATCTCGGTTGGTCACACGAACCGACCCGTTAAACAATTGAGTCGGTCGTTTCATTGACACGTGAGTCGATCGACTCACCACTTGAGTCGATCAGTTCACCAACCTGAGCCGATCGGTTCATCACATGAGTCGATCGGTTGGAAGTGCAGACTATGCAAAATCAGTCAATTGTAGTTTCAATCAAACTGATACTCTAATCAATTGGTCCAACACCTTAAACACTATGATTTTGAGATATCAATCAATTGAGTGTTTAATTGAACTACTAAACTCCTTTAGTAATCAATCTAAACATCATTTGTGGATATACTCCTCTTCCAAGTTGAATCCTATGTGTGTGACCCTGCGGGTCCATTTCACATTGGCAGTGAAAGTCCATAACACTTATGACTTCACAAGAAAATAGCAGTGCCTAGTCGCACATCAGTGCTAACCAAGTGAAATAGAAAGTTGGAGAACAACTTTCAATCCTACAATCTGTGAATGGTGTTACATCGAATCTATAATTCCTTTGTCACTAATGTCCTGAATGAACTAAAGGTATGGTACAGTCATCCTTTCAACGTTCATTCATTTCCTTGATCTCATATCAGAATGGATGAGATGTGTGTGACATAAATATCACATATTCATTCACACATGCATGTGCATGCCTTTCTCAATCCTACTCGTCAAGTGGCCATGGACATCAAACTCCCTTAGGAGGGACAAATCCCATATCTATCACTCACCCCTCAAAAGCCCCATGTGTCAAAGTCACCCAATCATCACCTTTATAACAACCCATGTTTCAGGACTGCATTTGATGATGTCAAAGGGTACCCAACGACATGTGTTGAGTGTAGTGATTTTAGGTCGAAGAATCACACTCACCACCATCACTGTGAGAGCTGACTGTGACTACCAAATCATGGTTCCATGTGTCACTCTCACAGTGGGTCTGTACGGTACACTTGTTCTCTAACAAGTACCTATGTGCTTGGTTTGATATCACTATATCATGACTAATGAGATTTTGTCATCAACCAACACACAATCTAGTCTTTAGTGTTATTGATGTCTATGGTTATATAACAATAACAACCGACTAGGGAATGAAAAAGAAAGTATACTCTTAACATTTGTATGATCTCATCGTTTAGTTCCTCAACCCAAAAGCATACATCATTGAGTAAAACAATTCTTTAGACATCTATCATGTTACACTATCATCTCAGAAATAGTCAAAACATATAGATTGGAAATTTCCTTTATTATTATTCAAATCTTTTACAAAGTATCACATTACAATCATCACATGACTTGCTCTATGGGCATACATACCAACAGAATGATCATCAAACAATGGTTTTTCTACGCAAACAATTATCAACTAATTGATTAAGAAAAGGAAATCATTAAAAATGAAGGAAAGTTTGGTATATTTTATACCAAAGATGGAAATTAAGCTAAAAATAGGCATACAATATCCTCAAAATTGATGTTATCAGTAAGCACGCAATGTTGATAAACCTTGCTAGATGATGATGGACTTTTATCGGTATGGCTGATGATGGACTTTGGTTGTCACATGTTGATAAACCTTGCTAGATGATGGACTATTGCAAGAACAATGTTAGGTTTATATACTCCCCCACCACCACTGAAAAAATCAATGCTAGTGAAAAAAAGCCTTCCAATCATTAGAATTCTTTAAACCAGAAATAAAGGATCAACAATAAGCTTGAGCTTTCCACCTTCCACATATGGTTCTCTTATAATTAGATAAAGAACATATGTTCCAAGAAGATCTCAAGGTATGGGCTCCTTTTAAAGGAACAAGACTAAAAAGCTTAAACGTTTGACCCCTATAGCATCATGAAAACACCGATTTAGGCCATGGATATAGCTTAATCTTTGAGTGGGTTGCATTCACCGTCAAGTCCAATTTATGTGTAATGATAATAGGTACCTCACATATGTTTGTTGCTGGAAGGAACTTTGTGACATGAACGTCCTCAAAGGTTAGTATTTCTACATAAACCCAGCCAGCACAAACAAATAAACTTACATCATTTTCTTTGATGATAAAAATCTCTCTCACCCACCACCTACTTCTTTTTTTCATTGATGATGTTGACATCACTCCACCCTCATCTTTTCATGATCAATCTTGACTTTACTTCAAACACATTCTTGGTCCTTCTTATAGACATGAAAACAAAACAAGTTATATATCTTGCCGACAAAGGCATAGAAGAACACAAAGTCTTGGGGGAAATGATCTCAAAAGGTCACATGGAGACCAACTTACCAAGCCCAAACATCATAATGAAAGGATAAGAACTATGGGATATTCTATATGATTACAAAGTCACAAGAATCATAGTTGCAAAAGTTGAGGTCATGTCTGTTGATTCAAGAATAATCCCTACAACAATAAACTCTCCTATTTTATGTGTTAGTCTAAATCTAAAATATACTCCTTAAGCCATAATAAATGATGACCCATAAAATAATAATTGGCCTAACATCATATAAATCCTTGGAATAAATATGTGGTATTTTGCACTAGATGAAGAAGTTTCAGACATTGAGGATATGAGTGTCTACCTCCACGTGTTTGTAACTCTTATAAAGGTAAGTGTAACTATGCTAAAATTTTCCCCTTCATTCCCGACCATTTCAATAGACCTAATTTTTATGACCCTAAACACACAATAGAGGAAACATAAAACTATACTTCAAAAAACACACAATAGAAGGCCACAAATAGTTTCTCCGTCCATACAACAAAGAGTGATCATGTGATACATGAGAACTTAGAAAGAATTGAAAACATTAGGGAACACAACATCATGCATTGATAGATGATGGATGGATACCTCTATGCCTAAATTATCTTGGCTCACTAACAATACTCCAATTTTTTCCCCAAAAGGCAGTTGATAGAATACAAACATATCATAATAGATTTTATCTCTAGTCTTTAGACATCAAGAAAATACAAAACAAGGTATAGGGTGCATGCAAAAACAAATACTATAATAGGAACCTTTGAGGTATAATTAGGTATAAGATGACACATAAATCCCTCCCCAAACTCATTATTTCTACACCTCCATCTAACACACTAGTTAGGGATTGCTGAGATGACAACTCAAAATTTAACTCCCTAGAAATAAATTTGGATGTTATGGTGGCTTACATGAAATATTCCAAGTGTTTTCAGAGCTGCAACTATTATACACTTTTCTAGACCACACCATCATAAATCAATTACTTGGGTATACTATGATCATTCTAAGTGAAGTGTGATACTTAAATGGTCGTATTTCTAAGTGGATTTGTGACCTCAATGCTTCTAGTTTCTAGGACCGAGGGTCGATGATGCAAGAATTTCCAATCACTTTTCACAAGTTATCTTTTGGGCAATAATTGCATATATGTTCATTTTTAGATATGTTTATGTATTGTTTTTTATCATTAGCATCTGAATCATTGTTGCATCAAATATTTAGTAACTCTACCAAACATGCTAGATTATCATTTAGAATTTAAACTTATATTATTATTCCCTTGTTTAAGGTAAATCGAGTATTTATATTACAACTCAGTACTACCACCACCTATGTTGGTGGTACCTACATATCATGAATTCAAAATATGGAAGAAGGACAATCTCTATGCTACCGATAACACACTCAATGATATTGAGGATGCAATAGATTCTACCAAAACTAAGAGTTGATTATACTGACTCAAGATCGAAAAGAGCATCAGATGTTAAGAAAAATTGTTTTGGTACCACCAAATCGCTTGCAGATGGTACAAACTTCAGTATTCAAATTACATCAAAGCTCGAAGATAGCAACTTGGTGCTATCAACTCACAAGTAGGTATTACTGACACAGTTCAATAGTTACAAGTCAGTCGACAACTCACTGCCACAATTACCATGTCGGTGGTATCGATATTACGAGATTAATTCAGATCTAATGTTAAGTTAGATCCAACGGATAAAACTTAATGATAGTCAAGCCTCCCCTAATGAACTAAGAGTAATACGACCAAAAGAGGGATCAAAATTTTTCACGTTGTGGCAAAGTAAAAAGATGGGAGAGGAGGAGACATAGGAGACAGCTATAAACTAAACACTCTTAGCACTTCAGGATGGAAGAATTATGACTAGAAAGCAACATATCAAGATGTTCACCCAAGGTAATCACTGAGATGACTTCTCTAGGGGTGTTAACATTGGTTTTCTAATGTTTATCATTTTTCTTCCTCTTCCTCTCTTTATGATGATAGAAATCATGCATGGATAAGGCTCATATTTCTTAGGACTCAGGAGTAGCCTGGTATTGGTCTAAATTTGAATTCTGCAAAATGATAATCTATTGCCTTCATTCTGAACGTGAATCTATGATCTCTTATCAAATTTATTATGCTAGATCATGATAATCAAAGTTATGGACCACTAATTTCTTTGGGATAGGGATTAAGGTTTGGACAAATCATAGGTCCACATTGCATGTATTGTTCCTCAGAAGTGAGCTTATAACTATTAAAGAACAACCTAAAGATTTTGATGATGCACCTAGCTAATTCCTTCTATTGGAGTGGGGTTTGTTTTAGTTTAGGCAGTGTATTGCACTACGGGAGTGGGTAATACTTACTACATGTTTTTCATCTAGAGTTAAGTGTGAATAATTATTAATGAAATGGAATTTGAATGCAAGATATGTCATGGTGAAACCATAATCCTGAGGAACCAATCCATTCTTGATCACAATTTTCTTTTTAGATTTAGTTCTTTGCTCTTAGTTAAAAAACAACCATCAACCATTTTCAAAGCCTAACTGACTAGATTTCAATAAGTAGTAGTCTATGGTGAGCATTTCCCTGAGTGCAACACTCAGACCTTATAGCCCTATATTACCTAACATGTGTACTTGTATTTTACACACATAGTTTAGCATGTCGGATTTTTGGCGCCATTTCCGAGGAAACAAAAACACTAGCACTACGAGTGTTACAACTAGCCACTCTAGGAAACTTTTTTTCTTTTATTTACTTTTTGTCTTTTCTTTTGAAAAAAAGAGAAAAACTAAAAAAATTCCTTTTGACAAATTACTAGTATTATGTGTTCCTTATTGTCATTTATTTTTAGATACTAGTGTATGGTTCCCACTTGAACCATGTATTAAAGAGCATCTACTCCAATTGTTGTATACCGAGAGGAGATTTTCTGTAAGGTGTGTGAGTTTGGGGCTCCAGCTTAGAAGCTCATCCAAAATCCACCACCACAACTAGAGCAAGTGCAGACAACAATTATGTACCTGAATGTAGATTACCATGTGGAGCATGGTCCTGAAGAACAAAAGGTCTGGTAGAAGATAAAGGCATCATCATCCACAGATCAGTTAGGGCTGATAAATCATCAAGTAGTTAATGTTAGTAGCTACAAGATAGATGTAAGATTGGTGGTGCTCACAAAAGGCTCAATCATTCTATGGTAACAACTTGGAGGATCTTATAGCTCATACAAACATCTTTATTGAGAGTCTCGACATGCTAAAGCTCGATGGAGTTCCAGCCACAGTGATGTATCTAAAGTTGTTCTCATATTCATTGTGAGATACTACCAAGGAGTAGTTCCTCAATCTAATGCCATAATATATATAAACCTTAGATGAGATTATAGATGTGCTATTCAACATATATTTCCCTTCATGTGAGATTAATGAATTGATGAATGGACTTCCGAGATGCCCGTGGCTGCGTGCGATACAGCGACTGGGAAGGCGTCGGCACCCTGTCGTCCTCCTCCTCTCCAACCTATTCTCAGACATAGGGGCATGTACCCTGAATCTCATCAGTTACCAGTAGGCGAGCCAGACTCAGATCTACAAAGTAATCCATTCAGGTGGGAGCATCTTAGACTGAGATTTGTAGTCAGAGTAACAAATCTAAAGAAGACTACTGTGTCATTGGAGAATGGCAAGCTTATCTACCCCAGTGTGGAGGCAGTGGAGAATGCAGATAGGTGGAGTAGATGTCTTCTGGGGTATATTGTGGATTTCCAACCTTATATTCTGCTTCTGGTAGAGCATTTTGCTTACATATGGAATGTCTGAGGTATCTTTGAGATATTCGACAGGGGGAATGGTTTCTTCCTAATTCGATTTGAAGAATTGATAGATCTGAAATCTGTTCTTGAAGGTGATTGGTATGTGTGTTTGAGACCGGTCATTCTTAAGCAATGGTTTCTTGGTGAGAAGCAATCCAAACTTATCATGTTTGAAGTTCCGGTTTGGGTGTGTCTGAAGAACCTCCTGATGGAGCTTTGGGATCATCGTACTTTTAATAGGATTGGATCCTACCTGGGTGACCCAGTGAGGATGGATGAAGCTACTCTTAACCTCAACCGTATGGATATAGCTAGAATCTAGGTGCTTGTGAATAAGGATGCAAGATATCCAAGAATGATCACTCTCAGAAGTGATGAAGGGGTTGAGCATTCTGCTGAAATAGAATTTGAATGGATCCCATAGAAGTGTAAACAATGAGGCTATCTTGGTCATGATGAGTGTCTGGTCAAACTTGTAGCTGTTAATCATATACTGAAACCTCAGAAATAGAAATCTATCTGGGAAGTGAAGAAGAACCATGCTATTATTTGTACTGAGGCTATATCTCAAGTTTGTCCAGAAGTCAGTAATGTATGTGTTGTTGAGGAAGTTCTGGATGAAGATGAAATCAGACGTGGGTAGCCTGTCGACCCCCGGAAGAATTGATTGTAGAGGATGTTGTTCTCTCTGAAAAAGTTAATGAAGGTTTTGTTACAGATGGTTCTACTGATAAAGGGGAGAGAGAGAGAGGCTTGATTTCTGTAGGGATGAAGATTTGTTGAAATTGAACTCTGAGACGCCAATTGTGGGTTGCACTGAAAATGGTACTTCTTCAAGTGTTGGCCCGTCGACTCCAACCCCTGCTCTGGCTGTTCTAAATGATTCTCCTGAAAGTGAGCATTCATCACAGGCTTCTTCGACCTCGGTGAAGTATACTAAGGGCAACACTTATTTCAAGGAGCCGCCAAGACGGCAATTGAAGTTAAAGATTGGCAATCATCTTAGATTAAATCAATTGGAGTCTATTCCCTCGGCTAAAGAACTTTCAATGGTTTCTGGTAATACTGAGGCTGACAGTTCAACAACCTCAGTCATCAAATGAGTCTTTCCCTTTCTATTACCTCTTGGAATGTCAGGGGCATAAGTAACAAGATCCTGAGTGTCCAAGAGGTAATTAGGAGGGCCAACAGTGATGTGGTCATCCTTGTTGAGACAAAGATCAGGGAAATGAAAGCTAAGAAGCTGTTGAGTACTTATTTTGGAGAGTATAATTGGGTATCAAATCTGAATTTGCATGTTTTGGGTAGAATTTTTATTCTATGGAAGGAGGGAGTTTGTAATATCTCTAAAATTGATGAATGTGATCAGGCTATTCATGTTAGAGTTGATAAAGATAGTGATAGATTTTGTCTTACACCTGTTTACGGTCATAATGATGATTATGATAGGGCTAGTCTTTGGAGGAATCTTGAATGTTTTGCTAATAGACTTCAGGGCCCTTGGATCATTATGGAGACTTTAATGCGGTGAGGAAAACAAGCGAAAAGATTGGTATTCTTCCCCCTTCTACCAAATCTATGGATGATTTTAATCAGTTTGTTCTAGACTATGGTTTGTTTGAGATGGATATGAGTGGTCCATTTTTTACTTGGGACAACAAACAAGATGGTGATTAGTTCATTGCCAACAAAACTGATAAGATTTTGTATAATGGTGAATTCCAAAGTTCATATGAGAACTTCCATGGTGAATGCATTACTGAATTAGTGAGTGACCATAGAAGATTATGCCTCTTTTTAGGCGACGTTAAAAAAAGGAAAACTCCGTTCAAATTTATTAACTCCTGGACCTCTCATAAAGATTTTGATGGTCTTCTTAAAGAGGCTTGGGAGTTAGATGTTGTTGGTTTTTCCATTTTCAGAGTTTATAGAAAACTTGAACTTTTGAAGAAGAATCGGGTATCTTGGAACAAGCAATGTTTTGGAAATGTTCATGATAACCTATCCCAGTTAAATAATGTTGCTAGTATTGCTCAGAGAAAGGTTGCTCTCTCTCCTAATGATGTGGATCTTAAGTGTGAAGCTACCTCATTAAGGAAGGAGGTGATGGAAGATGCCAGGATGGAAGAAAGTCTCTATAAACAGAAATCTAGAGTTCAATGGCTTCAGGAGGGTAACTCTAACACTAATTTTTTCTATGCCTCGTTGAAGACTAGAAGGGTAAGAAATACTATTAACTGTCTCAATGTTGATGGGGAGTTATGTAGAAATGATGAAGATATGAATTCAGCTATTGTCACTTTTTATAATTCTTTGTTTTGTAAAGAGGAGAAAGGCAGGATGTGGAAGGAAGAATGGGATGGTCCTATTTTTTCTAAAGCTCAAAGATGCATGCTTATTAGTAAAGTGTCAAGGAAGGAAGTTGATGTGGTGATTGAGAATATGAAGGAGGACAAATGACCTGGCCCAGATGGGTTCAACTGCCATTTCTATAAGTATGCTTGGAGAGTGATTGGAGATGATGTCTATGAAGTTGTCTGTGAGTTTTTTAGGGAGGGGAAACTTCTTAAAGAAGAAAACAAGACATTTATTGTTCTTCTCCTGAAAGGGCATGATTCTTCCTTATTAGTTAACTAGAAACCTATAGAACTTTGCAATGTGTTTTATAAGATAATTTCTAAAATTTTGGCTAACAGGCTTCAGCTGGCGCTTCCTAGTATCATTGATATCAATCAGTGTGCTTTTGTGAAAGGAAGAAGTTTGAAGGATGCCGTCTTGCTAACCAATGAGATTTTGTGTGATTTCAAGAAAAAGGACTGTGATAAGATGTGTATACAAGTAGACATTTCTAAAGCTTATGATTCGGTTGATTGGAAGTATATCTTTTCTATTATGTGGAAGATGGGGTTCCCTCTAAAATGGATTAATTGGATTGAAAATATTTTTTACTCCACTTCTTATCAGGTTCTTATTAATGGGGAACCTTCTTGTCCTATTTTCCCTTCTAATGGTGTTAGGCAAGGTGATCCTATTGCCCCATACCTTTTTGTCATTGCCATGCAGGGCTTTTCTGTAATGCTGAAGAAGTATGTTAGGAATGGTGATATTACTCCCATTTCTGTCTCAAAAAAGGTGTACTGTTCGCACCTTATTTTTGTTGATGACTTAATGATCTTTGCCAAAGCTGATAAAGTTAGTGCTATGAATATTAAAAGGCTGCTTGATGATTTTGGAAGCATGTCGGGGTTGAAGATTCATCATAACAAGAGTAACTTGTTTTTGGGGGATTGTATTCTTAGAGATGATATTTCTTCCACTTTGGGGATTAGTATTGGTAAGCTTGAAGATACAAAATACTTGGGGTTACATGTGTTCTCTGGTAAGATGAGAAGGAAGCAATGTGAGATCTTGGTTGACAAAGTGAAGAAGAGATTAGAATGTTGGAAAAGTAAAATCCTCTCGTTAGGTGGCAGGGTGGAGTTGGTTAAATCTACGATATCTGCTATTCATTTATTCTGGGTGATGTCTTTTCCTATCCCCTGCTCTATTCTTGATGACATTGACAAGCTCTCTAGAAATTTTATATGGGGACAATCGGAGGATAAAAAGAATATTCATCTTGTTAGTTGGGAAGCTGTGACTTTGCCTAAGAAGGAAGGAGGTTTAGGGATAATAAAATGTAAAGAGGTGGCTCTGGCTTCCTTAGTTGAAAATTCTTGGGACTTATCTAGAAAGAATGACTTTCTCTGGGTTAAATGGATTAGTGAAAAGTTTTTAAAGAAAGAGACATTTTGGAGTTGTGCTATTTCTGCTAATCATTCTTGGATGTTCAATTCTCTCTTGAGGAGTAGGGAGGTTCTCATTCAGTTTATTGATGTTAGAATTGGTGAAGGCCATTGTATAAAGCTTTGGAAGGATCCATGGTGTGGTGGAAAAATGTTGAATGAAGTTATTGATAGGAAGCTGATTGTTAGAGCTGGCCTTCCTGAAGATTCGCCTTTGAGCATTATCACCAAGGATAAGTAGTGGATTATCAAAGATTCTAGGTGTTCTCATATTATCTTGAAGGCTGTCAGTAGTTTCAATATTGACAAAGTTCATTCTGAGGATAGTTGGTTGTTCAACAAGTGTACATATGCAAAGTTCAAAAATATTTGGGATTGTGTTAGAAGTAAAGGAACTGTTGATCCGAAATTTGGCTGGATATGGAGTTGCAAGTGTCAGTTCAATTGCAAAATCCATGTTTGGAAAGCTATTCTTAATAAAATACCTACATCAGATTACTTGAGAAGGGTTGGGATTCCTCTTGCTTCCATATGTTTTCTTTGTAAAATGGATTATGAAAATTCATAACATGTGAGTTTCGACAGTCAGTTCATCATCTCTTTATGGAGTAATGTTTTGAAGGAGGGTTTCATTTGTGCCACTCCGAGAAGTTGGGAGGATCTGGTTAGAATGGATGATCAAAAAGCTAAATCTATTAGTCAATTAATCATTTATCATGCTTGGAGAGAGAGAAATGCTAGAGTCCACTCTGGTTTTAGTAGAAGTTCAGATAATATTTGGAAAGCTATTTAGACGGATTTTGTTATTGTTTATGGTTGATTCTGAGGTGGAGGTGTTGGTGTATGATGCTTCATCTGCTGCTCTGATGTTTTTGCTTGATTATATGCCCTTTCTTAGTGGTTCTATGCTGTTTTTTGATGCTCTGGATCAGCTGCTTCCCTGCTTGGTTCTGTAGGCTTCTCTTCTGAAGTTTTGGTGCCTGCAGATGCTTGTTTCAGAAAGTTTTCTCCACGGTTTGTTATGGTTGTGCTGTTGCTGGTTTTGTGGTTCTTTCAGGCTGCATTGGTAAGCTGGAGATCTGTTTTCTGGATGAATATGCATTGGATTCAGTTTCTTTTGCCCTTGTGAAATGTGGGTTACTATGTTTGGCTTCCTGGATGATTATTTGCAGTTCCTTGGTCTTGATCCCCTCTCATAGTTGGCTAGTAATGCTATGATGGTTGAGGTTGGTGTGTTGCTTGGTGTCTCTTAATGATGGTTGTTTTCTTCTGCCCTGTGATGAGTTTTTGGCTCCCCTCTCACAACATGTCTTGGTTGTGATGGTTGAGCTTTTCCGATTGGATGATGATGGTTTGTTGATCTTTGTTCTCCTGAGCCTGGTCATTTTTCGTTGAAGAGTTGATTGCTGAGGTTTCTTTGTCTGCTGCTCCCCTCTCATGGTTGGCTTGAACAGTCATGATGGTTGAGTTCTATGGAGAGTCTCAGTCTTGGTATGCTTTATGTTGTCGTCTTTCTCATGCTCCTTCTGCTATGAAGGTTTGATTCTGAAGGTCAGATTGAATTTTATAGGATGGGGTTTCTGGTCCTGGCTTACTTGAAACATTCATTGTAAAGTTATAGTTTGCCCTTTCTTTCTTTTTCTATCTTCAGTCTTTTTTGAAGATGGATAGTTCTGTACAGAAACAAAGAAAAATACAAAAAAGCAACACATGTTTGACCGACCAAAAAAGATTAATGAATTGATGGGGAAAATCTATAACTTCAATTAACATGCATACGATTCATATTCACAAGCTTCGTGAGATTTTAAATCATGCTCAGGAAAGTTCATCATGATGGGATTGATCAATATGGGAAAGCAAAGAGATTCTATTACGGCCACATAAACGGGAGATTCTATTATGGATTATTCTTAATGGTGCAATGATATGATTCTTCTTAAACAACAAGGCTACAAGGTGTCATGAGATCTTGAAGAACATGGCAAAGAACCAATCTTGGGGAGAGGAAAGAGAAGCACCAATAAAAAACAAAATTTCAATGGAATGAAGAGAGATCACAAAACTTAATGCTCAAATGGAGAGACTCATAAGGAAGCTTGATCATGAATCTGGGACCTCATCTAGAGGTGAAGAAGAGGAGTGAATGTTCATGCAGTAGCAGAATAATAGGGGCAACAACAAATACTCATGGCATTTGGATCCTCAATTCTCTTGTAAGGATCCAAACAATTGTTAGTAGGATGAGTCACAATTGTAGAAAGGCAAACCTTAATAGCTATTTCAACAAGATAGGGTTCGTAGCAAGATCGATAAGATTGATGACATGCTCGACTGGCTTTTGAGTCCTAATGAGGCTTTTCTGGACCAATTCAAATGGGAGCAGAATAATCAAGGGGCTCAGATGTGCAATATTTAAAATCAAATCTCTCAATTAGCAGTGGAATGACATCGATAAAGAATCCCATTTAGCAAGGATTCCCTGGGAACTCAGAGACAACTCATCAACATCAAAAAGTAAACTATGTCTATATTTTTGAGGGAATAGAGAATGTTACTAAGGAGACACAAAACCAATGCACGTAAAAGTTAGTATATGTGTATTTACCAAAAGTTTTATTTCCCAATATCATGTATAGAAGACTAGGTGTATGTAGAATGTTTGTATATTATTCACACACATGTATCTCTATCAAAACTATGTCTACAAAAATCAACAAGGATACTCCATCTTCACAGGCTTTGAAAGATATGGAACTCAAGGTTCCACCATTTTCCCAACCACTTGCTCAGTTCCAAAGTATGTTCCAGTGCATAAAGAAAAAGTGAATGCTCTGTTTCATTGTGGAGTAGTCACAGTTAACAAGAAATCACCCATATTCAAGAAGGGGCATTCACAAGTCGCACCTTCTACAAGAGACATGCCAAATTCTATCCTACGGGTGGCACCGATGCAAGCCTAGGGAAGGAGATCCTTATTGTGGCATAGAATTTTCCACACAACCATGAAGAGAGGCCACATGTGACATTTCAAGATAGTTTGTATCTGAGAAAGGAGGACAAGGAATTTAATAAATTCATAGACATCTTCTAAAAGATCTACATAAAGATCCCACTTGTAGAGGCGATAGAAAAGATCCATGTCTATAGAAGATTTTTTGAAGGATATCACCAACAAGAAAAGACAATAAAAGATACAAATGTCTTGCAAGTAGATGAAGTGGTTAGTTATCTGATCTAGGGAAAATTTTCAACAAAGAGAAACGACCTTAAATGTTTCTACATCCCTTTTTCCATTTGTTGCTAACATTTCTAACAAGCACAATGTGACATTGGGGTGAGCATAAAAAGCCTCTCCCTACCTTCTGAAGGTAGTATTGAAGAAACAAAAAGAGACATCCATGACAATCCAGTTGGTGGACGGATCAATTATGAGGTTGTATGGGATATGCAAGGAAGTTTTTGTCAATGTTGACAGATTAATCTATCATGTTGGCTTTGCGGTCATGAATATGCAAGATATGCAAAGATCAGAGATGCTTTTAGGAAGGCCATTCCAAGACACAATTGATGTGATCATTGCCATGGGTAGAGGTTACTTAACACCGATTATAGATGATAATATAGTGGAGTTCAAACTCTCATATGATTCCTCAAAACCATCCCATAATAATTAGGTTGAAGATAATCATCTTGTTGAGTCTATTACATGAAACAAGGGTTCTTATGGGAGGAAACTCACTTTCATTTCAATTATTTACTTCATGTTTAGGTTTTCTCAACAGTTATGCTTCATATGTGTTATATTTGATGTTTAGTTAAAGCAACAAAGGTATATGTGCTTGAGGAATGTGTAGAAACTCAGTGTCAGTACTACTGACACCATTGTCGGTAGTGCCAACCAAACATCTAGGAGTCAACATGGTTTCCTGTACATGTTGATACCACCTATAGGTGAGTCAATGGCACCTACCTCTTATAACCTAGGGACATTGAGTGGGCCAACAAGCTCGACAGCAGTGATGCAACTGTTAGTAGCACCAACAATTTTTGTTATGAAATCATAGAGCTATAGGAAAAGAACGACCCATCCAACTTGTGGAAGAAAAAGGGTGAAACAGCTTGGTACAGTCAACACTCATGTCAGTGGCACCAATGTGAAAGGTCAAACATACCAACAAAAGTTGATCAATTTATGCCTCTTGGAAACTATCATGCACCACCACCATATTGAGAATCTGGTACCCCTGTTCCACCTCTTAATTTGATTTTTAACTATGTAGACATAATTAAGTTCAAGCTTAGGGAGTGATGGAATGGGTTATCTTTCTTTATTTTCTATTTTGTTTAGTTTTTATTATTTCAAAGTGATAGGATACACAATCTATATAGTGTAATCATGGAGCTTAGTTCATGATTGCATTGTATCAATAAAAAGAATGGGTTTCATGCTCTTGTAATGAATCTAAAAAGGATCACATTTTTGTAAGCTTATTTTCAAAGTGTAAGAAAATCCCAACTGGAGGAAGTGTTTGAGTCAGATAGATTTAGGATACTTTATATGAATGGAAGTCTAAAGTTATCCAAGACATGTATGATGATGAGGTTTGAACCCAAACCAACCAAACAAGTAATGAGATCTTAAATGGGATTTTTAGAAAGAAATTCTAAGGTCACCTTGTATACAGGTTGATAGGAAAGGGATATATTATAGGTGATAAAGGCATTATCTCTTAGTCATGTGATTCCACCCACCTTTCATGATATTTCATTCACCAACACATGATGATAAAGTAATCTAAATTGTTTCCTCTTGACTTCATAGCATAGAATGGTAGGTAGCATGTTAGTTAGTTTCTTTGCAAATGTAACTAAGAAATTATAGAGATGTACATATCATTTTATTAAGTTGAGAAATTTTAGTTCATAGCAAATTTCATGTAGACTAAATTTTCCTTTTGTATATTGTGTAACATATATCTATTTACCTTTCTCCACAAATAAAGAGTGGAAGGATGACGTGGTATTTTGAATGCACTAACAAACTCACTTGGGGTAGAAATCCCCGAGCTTTTACCTAAACCAAAGTGTAATAATACCACCCGCAAGCGGACGAGTCTTATCACAGTATAGTTAAGGATCGAACCCAAAGGACAACATTTTTAAGAATGCTTGTCAGTAGAATCTAGCTCAAGTAAAACTAATATTTAAAACGAATGGTTGATTTGAGGTTAATTAAACTAATTGTAGGAAAGTAAGAGCAGAATTAAAGTTGGATTTAGATCAATGATATGGAATCGCTGGGATGGTATCGGGTTTCACCACCGCTACACATGCAAACACATTCAAGTTCAAACAAACCAGGCAAGATATATCAATCCAAATAGAGCTGTTGCAGATCCCCCATTAGGGCGTTAGATTCGCGTAAGCATCACCTTAGGCATCAGATGTCTCGTCACCAACCGGATCACTTACTTATGGCTCCGAAGAAATCCCATTCTATTTCTAGTTTGGGAGTCAACCGCTTTAATCGATAAGCAAGCAGGTGATAGATCTACAAACTAACATCGACAATAAACAAAGACGATACAAAATCCAACTAAGGCTTTGGTCCTCCCTAAGGGATGTTTAGACCACAGAAGCATCACCGTAGGCTAGATGTCTCATCCCCTCATGGATCATACACTTACGACCTCAAGGAATCTTATCAGAAGTTCTCATCAAAGAGTCGAACTTTGTAAACTGCCATTCTGTCCCACATATATAAGATTTCGCAATATAGGAGAGAATAAGATGAAAGCAAGTAGATAATCAACTACAAACATACCAACTAACAATGAAATGGAAAGTTATATACATTTCCATGGAGATTTTAACAAAAGAACATGACTTGCTTGGGCAGCGAGGCTAGTCCCCGCACTTCAGCAAAAAGGTACTACTCGCTCATGATGCGAGAAACAAGAAGAATGAGAAAGAGAGAGAAATTTTCCATGAACTCAGTGCAGAAGGTAGTCGCAGCTCGGTGAAGAAGATACGGCCTTCTACGTCACGTCGGAGTAGATCTGGGCACGAACGGGAGTTTCCAAGATAGACTGGATAGTCTCCCTCACTCCGTCTTCCTTCTCTCTTCAGCCTCCTTGGTTGCAACACGGGCAGTAGGTGGAATGAAACTGGCGCGGACGGCACTAGATTTGGATCGGACCTATGTAAAGGCAGCCTGTCAGCGTCTCGGAACCAATACCCAGGTGAGGACCCTTGGGGTCCTATTTATAGGCCCCGAACTATCCCCAAACGGTCTTGTACCAAATGCTCTGGAGATATTTTTGCCCAAACGATTTCACTTAATTTTAGCCCAAACGGTCTGTAGAATTGATTCAGCCCTATTTTAGGGCTTCATCTTGTGGCATTTTGCATTTCAATCACATCTATACCTATTAGATTACATGTTATTTCCCCTAATATGCATATTTGTGTAAAATGCACTTATGGACATTATTTGCATGTTTTTCAGGTACTTGGACCACACTTGGATGGACGAGAGAGATGGAGGGGGCCAAAGAAGGCCCCAGAGCTCCCCCAACCTACCCCTAGTGGCCAAGAGTCAATCTTAAGCAAAGAAGTCCATGGATAACAAAGTTTGAAGCTCAAAGTGTAAGAAATGCCCCCAGCACGGCCGTGGTAACACAGAACGGCCATGCTGCAAATTAAGAAATCACACGAAAAATCTCAATTTTGAAGCAGCTACAGAGCATACTCTACCATGGTCGTACCACACAGCATGGCCATGCTGTGACCATCCACCACGGCTGTGCCACACAGAACGGTCGTGCTACCATAACCCACCACAGTCGTGCCACGCAGCACGGCCATGCTACCAGATCCCACCACGGCCGTGCTACCCTCAACCCACCACGGCCGTGGTGCCCACCACGATCGTGGCCTTTTCAGCCCAAATTTGACCACCAACCTGACATTTAGCTATTTTAATTCCCACGACCGTGCCCATACACCACGGTCGTGGCCTACCCTACCCACCACGGTCGTGCTACTCACAAAACTCACCTAGTTTTCACTGTTTTGCCCATTTTGCCCCTGCTTGACCTAGTGCTTCCTCCCCACACCTATATATACCTAGGTGGCGGCTAGGGCACGGGGTTGGCTGCTTAGAGTCTCATTCTCGCCCCCTTGTCACCTCCACTCCATTCCACTTCACCTCCACCTCAAATCCACTCCATTTCACCATTTCCACCACATAACCCCCCATATCTAAGCCTTCCATCCACTTCCCACCACCATTCTACACCTTTCCATCCAAAAAGGAGGAGGACGACCCTATAGTTGTTGGAGAGAAGGATTTCAGCCACTACTCTGAGCTCCATGGCTTCTTCTACCTCTTTCTTCTCTCTTTTTGTATTTTACTTTGTTATGAGTAGCTAGGTCCCTTGGGTGGGCTGTTTGGGGAAAATTATGTTACTTTGATACCATGTTGGGGGGGAATGGCATGTAAACGTTGTAATTCCATTTTTTCTGGATTATATTTTATTTGCATCTCATTGTCCATGGATTAGTTGTTGGTTTGTGTGTGAAATCACCTAGGAATTTAGGCAAATTGCTTATATGTGTGAATTTTGGGATTTGCCCCTAGGTCAATTCATAGATCCCTAGGTTGCCTCCCATCTTCCTACATCCTAATCAATCTCCCTAAACCTAAGTGAGAGATCTAAGTAGCTAGATTAGATAAATCTAGTGCAATTAGCATGGAGCCTTCTCAAGGCTAGAATGTGGGGGAATTGGGGTCCAAAACCCTAATTTCACCTCCCCATTACTACCCTCGGCCCCTAATTTCCCTAGGAATGTCTAATCTAGAAACCTAGACTTGATTAGACTCTAATTGGATTGAACCTAATCCCTAACCCAATTGAGCCTCGTAAGGGTAGTAGGGGGTGTTAGGGACTAGTTCCCCTAAACACAACCTAGCATATCCATGGCCAGTTAGTAGCTTAGGTTAATCCATCAGACTCTAGCTTGTTTTTTGGTTTGGATAATCTAAATGGAATCATAATGTTCACATGCCACCCCCAACTTAAGTGATAAGTTCATACCCCTAAACAGCCCACACATATCTTTACTACTTAAAACCCTAGTTATGTGCTTTCTTAGCTTAGTTAGTTCTTTTCTTGCTTAGTTAGCTTCTTGCCTTGCTCTTGCCTTGTTTAAGCTAGTTTAGTTCTTTAATTGCTCTTTTGCTTTTCTCTTGCTTGCCTTAGCATAAATTTTCTTTTCATACCTAGCTTAGTCCTTTCTTTCCTTCTTAGTTTTAATCAAGTCTAGGGTTAACGTAGATTTCATTCCTACCTTTAACTGCTTTCTTGTTCATCCTTAGTTAACAATCAAAACAACCTTTAAACCCTTAACTCTAGCCTCCACAGTAGGAACCTAGCCAAACTAACCTAGCTCTAGTGCCCCCTCTTTTCCCTGTGGATCGACCCTATACTTTCCACCTTCCTATACTACGACATGACCCCGTACACTTGCGGGTGTAGTTGTTTTAGTAGAAGTAGGTGCGTTAGTTAGGTTTATAAATTTCAAAAGCAAAAACCCATCTCGTGCGCTCCGACCTCGTGGGGTGTAAAAGCACCACTAGCGGGGACGCACCAAGCTTTCTGAGAAGGGGGACAAATACATTGGAATGAGAGTGATGCATGGATGATATTGATAAGGAGGAGAACAAAAATGAAGAGAAAATTGCAAATCAGTAGAGAAGCTATGGAAAGGATATCAGCACGGCCGTGCCACACAACACGGCCGTGTTGCATGCATTCCAAAACAGGTGCGGTGCACACCATGACCGTGGAGGCTATCCGCTACTCAATGGACACATTAGGATCTTTCTCCCCTCTTGGCATTTATCTACAACGACTCCATGCCCTCTACCCTACCATTTTGAGCTTCTATTTCATGTTGAGGACAACATGGTTCAAAAGTTTGGGGTGGTAGGGTGGTAAGCCCCTGTTTACCCCTCTTTCTTCTATGTTCCTTGTTCTATGTTTTTTCTCAAGATGACAGAACAGTATAACCATCTCTCATATTTGTGCATCCATACTTTGTGTTCTTGTTTTGCATACTTGCATGCCATGTAGTTTGCTTCCTTGCTATTTTTGTGTAATTTTCAAAAATTTTGCTCTTTTTCCCATGCATATCATATCATGTAGATTTTTGGTAATTTTTGCATGTTTTAGCTAGGATTTGCTTGTTTGTTGTTTTAAGTTCAATAATATAGGTTTAGATGTGATTGGAGGCAACTTGGCACCATTTTGGCCAATTTTTCCCAAATTTGAGATTTCTTGTCTAAAAAGTGTGTTTTGACCCAATCTCTTCTATTTTGAGTAAAAATGACGACCTTTGACAAATGCAAGTGAAATGTCATGAATTATTTATTAGTGGTATCAATGTTTGACTTTTTACATGTGCATCACCTCTCTTAGGATTGTGATTGATTTGGCTGAATTGTGAAGTTGAGCAAGCTTTGAATGTTTAGTGCTTGTGGAATCACTTGTTTGATATATCAATTTCATCTTGTTCGTTCATGTGGTGTGATATATAGGATGAAGTATTGGATTCATTTTCATGCAGGATGTCTTATGTGGAGAATCATACCTATGACCCCTCTTTGACTTGACTTTTCACTCACCATCTTCTTACCCTTCCGCCTCATGAAAGGATGCCAAAGTGCACATATTAGTCGTGGCCACCTCCAAAAGTTTGGGGTGGCCACATCTACATCTCACCGCTTCACTCCCATCACCATATGCCCTACCTACCCTAAGGGCAAATAAAAAAAATGCAAACATAAAATAAAAGGATGCTCCTATTTAAGAGCATTCGAATAAAGAAAAGATGAGTGTGTAAAAACACTCCAAAAATCTTACGGAAACCCTTTCTTCCACTTTCATACCCATTGAGCTAAGAAGCATCAAACATAGCTCACTTTGCCTTTTTCCGTAGCCACGTGGGTCATTTGGTATGATTTGAAATATAAGACTGAATGCATGAATGTAAAACAACACTCCTAGTCATCCTTGATTAACACCATCATGAAACGGTTTACCCGGAACTTTATGGAAGAAGTATGGATAACTTGTGTATTCTATGCGCTATATTTGAAGTTCATATGCTTTGTGCTCTTTTCATGATTGGATTGTGAAAGAATGAGAGGAGAGAGGTGGAATGCATGTACTTAGTCATATTTGATACCATTCAGAAATAATCATCTTTTACATTGCAAATGTCATTTCTTATTTGTGGAAGACTTGTAGAGAGATTGAGTTGGAGCATACTTGAGGACAAGTATGTTTCAAGTTTGGGGTGGTGATTCAGCCCTATTTTAGGGCTTCATCTTGTGGCATTTTGCATTTCAATCACATCTATACCTATTAGATTACATGTTATTTCCCCTAATATGCATATTTGTGTAAAATACACTTATGGACATTATTTGCATGTTTTTCAGGTACTTGGACCACACTTGGATGGACGAGAGAGATGGAGGGGCCCAAAGAAGGCCCCACAGCTCCCCCAACCTACCCCTAGTGGCCAAGAGTCAAGCTTAAGCAAAGAAGTCCATGGATAACAAAGTTTGAAGCTCAATGTGCAAGAAAAGCCCCCAGTACGGCCGTGGTAACACAGAACAGCAGTGCTGCAAATTAAGAAATCACAGGAAAAATCTCAATTTTGAAGCAGCTATAGAGCATACTCTACCACGGCCGTGCCACGCAGCACGGCTGTGCTGCGACCATCCACCACGGCCATGCCACACAGCACGACTGTGCTACCATAACCCACCACGGCCGCTCCATGCAGCACGGCCGTGCTACTAGATCCCACCATGGCCGTGCTACTCAGCACGGCCGTGCTACCCTCAACCCACCACGGCCGTGGCCTTTTCAGCCCAAATTTGACCACCAACCTGACATTTAGCAATTTTAATTCCCACGACCGTGCCCATACACCACGGTCGTGGCCTACCCTACCCACGACGACTGTGGTGACCCACCACGGCCTTGCTACTCACAAATCTCACCTAGTTTTCACTATTTTGCCCATTTTTCCCCTGCTTGACCTAGTGCTTCCTCCCCACACCTATATATACCTAGGTGGTGGCTGGGGCACGGGGTTGGCTGCTTAGAGTCTCATTTTCTCCCCCTTGTCACCTCCACTCCATTCCACTTCACCTCCACTGCAAATCAACTCCATTTCACCATTTCCACCACATAACCCCCATATCTAAGCCTTCCATCCACTTCCCACCACCATTCTACACCTTTCCATCCAAGAAGAAGGAGGAGGACGACCCTAAAGCTACTGGAGAGAAGGATTTCAGACACTACTCCGAGCTCCATGGCTTCTTCTACCTCTTTCTTCTCTCTTTTTGTATTTTGCTTTGTTATGAGTAGCTAGGTCCCTTGGGTGGGCTGTTTGGGGAAAATTATGTTACTTTGATACCATGTTGGCGGAAAATGGCATGTAAATGTTGTAATTCCATTTGTTAAGGATTATATTCTATTTGCATCTCATTTCTCCATGGATTACTTGTTGGTTTGTGTGTGAAATCACCTAGGAATTTAGGCAAAAATCTTATATGTGTGAATTTTGGGATTTGCCCCTAGGTCCAATTCTTAGATCCCTAGGTTGCCTCCCTTCTTCCTACATCCTAATCAATCTCCCTAAACCTAAGTGAGAGATCTAAGTAGTTAGATTAGATAATTCTAGTTCAATTAGCATGGAGCCTTCTCAAGGCTAGAATGTGGGGGAATTAGGGTCCAAAGCCCTAATTTCACCTCCGCATTACTACCCTCGGCCCCTAATTGCCCTAGGAATATCTAATCTAGAAACCTAGACTTGATTAGACTCTAATTGGATTGAACCTAATCCCTAACCCAATTGAGCCTCGTAAGGGTAGTAGGGGGTGTTAGGGACTAGTTCCCCTATACACAACCTAGCATATCCATGGTCAGTTAGTAGCTTAGGTTAATCCATCAGACTCTAGCTTGTTGTTTGGTTTGGATAATCTAAATGGAATCATAATGTTCACATGCCACCCCCAACTTAAGTGATAAGTTCATACCCCTAATAGCCCACACATCTCTTTACTGCTTAAAACCCTAGTTCTGTGCTTGCTTAGCTTAGTTAGTTCTTTTCTTTCTTAGTTTGCTTCTTGCCTTGCTCTTGCCTTGTTTATGCTAGTTTAGTTCTTTAATTGCTCTTTTGCTTTTCTCTTGCTTGCCTTAGCATAAATTGTCTTTTCATACCTAGCTTAGTCCTTTCTTTCCTGCTGAGTCTTAATCTAGTCTAGGGTTAACGTAGATTTCATTCTTTCCTTTAACTGCTTTCTTGTTCATCCTTAGTTAACAATCAAAACAACCTTTAAACCCTTAACCCTAGTCTCCGCAGTAGGAACCTAGCCAAACTAACCTAGATCTAGTGCTCCCTCTTTTCCCTATGGATCGACCCTATACTTGCCACCTTCCTATACTACGACACGACCCCGTATGCTTGCGGGTGTAGTTGTTTTAGTAGAAGTAGGTGTGTTAGTTAGGTTTATAAATTTCGAAAGAAAAAACCCATCCCGTGCGCTCCAACCTCGTGGGGTGTAAAAGCACCACTAGCGGGGACGCACCAAGAATCTTGAGAAAATGGTTTGTAAACTGTATAAGTCCAAACGGTCTTGAGTAGCAAACGGTTTGGAAACCACATGAGACCAAACGATCTTACTGAACATTTGCTCTTCTCCAAACGATCTTATGCAAATGGTTTGGAAACCACACGAGACCAAACGGTCTTACAGACCGTTTGCTCTTCTCCAAATGATCTTGTGCAAATGGTTTGGAAACCGCACGAGACCAAACGGTCTTGGGATCATTCGGTCCCTATGCACAACAGTGAACGGTTTGAGAAAACGGTCAACCCTCACCAAACGGTCTTCTCATGCTGGTAGGCAAACGGTTTGTAAATTGCTTGAAAAACTCAAATGGTCTTCAGCTCATCCAGCAGCAGCAAACGGTTTCGGCTGCTCGATTGAGAACGTAGCTAGGGAGCTGGTGGGTGTGCGGTGGTCGTAGCAATAGATGTGGTGGAGTCGGGGCTACTGCTCGATAGGGCGGAGGTGTAGGAGCTTGGCACCACGGAATCAGATGTATTTGAAGAAGAGAAGTGCTTCGTGGCGGAGGTGTAGAGGTAGAATACGATGCACCATGGTCGTAGTGGTGTCGTTGTCCCACGGTCGTGCCGCCTTGCACTGGCGTGGTGGGTGAGTAATTGGGCTCTGTTGGTGATGTGCCACGGCTGTGGCGTGACACCACAGTCGGGGTGAGGCTACTGCCCCACAGTTGTGCTGCCTCACACGGACGTGGTGGGTGAGAGATGGTTGATGCAGGTAGGGTGCCACGATCATGGCTCGGCGACCACGGTCGTAGCGAGTGAGAGATTAGGTGGTTGGGGATGATCTATTACGGTTGTGGCCTCATCACACGGTTGTGGTGATGACTGTGGACCACGATCGTTTTGAGCCACCACGGTCGTGCTCTAGGCTCTTCTTTGAGATCTTGAATTCATGCACTACTTGATCCCTAGCGGCTGAGTGGTGCCTCCAATCGGTCTCTTCTGGTCTATTGATCTTGAGACCGAATGGGCTCAAACGGTCTTGAGACCGAATAGGCTCAAACGGTCTTGAGACCGCATGGGCTCAAATGGTCTTGAGACCGCATGGGCTCAAACGGTCTTGAGACTGAATGGGCTCAAACGGTCTTGAGACCAAATGGGCTCAAACGGTCTTGAGACCGCATGGGCTCAAACGCTTAGTTATATTTCTTGATCAGAGCCAGAGATGAAGGTGGACCCCGACTACTTGTTCAACTTTATCAAATCCTGCATTAAATCAACAGTATTTAGTTAAAACCTTGATAATCGAATCAACGAAGTAGTTTTGCACATTATGATTCATCTTGAGTGAAATAGTATATATAGATTTGAATTGGTCCCGAAGTGATAATTGAATTTCATGATGAATATACATTTATCAAAATACCCTGAACTTAAACGTTGCTCGTCCTCGAGTAACACAAAATCTGAAATAGTCGCCAAATGAATACTTTCAATTTGTGTGATTGCTTCATCTTCACATCATGAATGTTTTCTTTCTGCTCAATATGACTTAGTATCTCAACCTCCTGAGACCACTAAACACATCTTACTATATATTCATTCCTAAGTTCACTTTTCCAATATCACTTCCTTCTTACTTTTTCCGACAATCAAGCATGTCAAAGAGACTTGTAAGAATCTAGAGACACCCACAAAACAACAAGTATGCATTTGATCTCACACTAGTATTTTTTAGGATAGGGTAGGCATTCATTGCGCCATTAGGTAGAAAATGGAGTGAATGGTGGTATGGAAGGAAGAAATAAATCTCTCCTCTATTCGACTCAAGATTTATTTTTGCTTTGCAATTTGATTTATTGCATTTTTTGTGTGAATCTCTCCTCTATTCGACTCGAGATTGCATTTCTTTATGTGTGCACTTTGGCATCTTTTTGTTTGCAATTCTCTCCTCTATTTGACTTGAGATTACATTTTTGGTGGTACACCCCTGTTTATTTGTTAGGGGTATGGAAGAAGCAGATATAGAGGGAAGTGGCGTGCCACCCCAAACTTAGGGTTTGGCACGAATTTGGCTATTTTTGTTTCTTATTGATGAATGGAGGGGTACGAAAATGATAGAAAAAGTGTAGAAGAGAGTGCAGATCAGAATGCAACTTGATTTACAATTCATTGCATCGGGTCATTCTCTTTATCATACTCTGCTTAAATAATGACTTGATGAGGATCTGGTGGAGATTCCATGTTATTGTTCCACTAGTTAGTTAGGAAGCATGACGTGTTTGATCCCTATCAGCTTGACAAACACTTATCATTTTTGCATAAGAATCATGATGTTAGGAATCATAAGCTTCACAAGATGATTTCAATCAAGAGGCTTTGTTTCAAAAAGTGGTCCTTTTGAGGATTCACTTCGAATAAGGAGGATATAATGATTTAAATTGCATAGTAGGATAGTTAGTGACTTTTAATGAAACTAGGAAGTGTCAAAAATTCAACAAGTATTTATTCAATATCTTTGAAGAACATTAAAGAATTTTGAAATTTTTGAAATTTTTTTATCAAGAATGTGACAGTGAAAATTTGGGTATGAAAAGGATGGGTGTAGGTGGAAAGTGAGGTATGTACCACCCACCCTCCACCCCAAACTTAGAAATTTGCTTGTCCCGAGCAAATCCTAAATCCAAGATGGAGGGGAAAATCCGTGCCAGAATGACCACCAGATATGGTTGCGTTCCAATCAGCGTGCATCCTCTTATCTGAAAATCTCAAAAGTGCAGAGCAATTAGATCTTAAAATGGGATCTTGCGATGCGAATTTTATTTAATGAAAAATTAACTACAAGGTAAAAACAATTCTGGAGAAACATTCTAATTTGAAAAGGTAAGCAAAACAAATGTATTGATCGGGTTGCCTCCCGACAAGCGCCTTTGTTTTATGTCGATGGCTCGACTGAATCCTTTAGCTTCACAGTGGATCCTTTGGATTGGTGAGTTCCAGTGTTGCTTTAGTGCCTATGTCAATTGAGGTAAAATATCTCTTTAAGCGGTGACCATTTGTTACAAATTCACCTGATGTTTCACTCCATAAAGATAAAGCACCATGTGGAGAGATGCTTTTGACAATGTAAGGTCCAGACCAGCGAGAATGGAATTTCCTTGGGAATAACTTTAGTCTTGAGTTGAATAGCAAAACTTGGTCTCCCATTTGTATGTCTTTTCTTTTCAGATTTCCATCATGCCAAAGTTTTATACGTTCTTTGTAGATTCGTGCATTCTCATAAGCTCTTATCCTGAGTTCATCCAGCTCTTGGAGTTGCAGAATCCTGGCTTGGCCAGCTTCTTTCATATCAAAGTTCAGTTGTTTAATTTCCCACCATGCCTTGTGTTCCAGTTCAACTGGCAGGTGACAAGCCTTTCCATATATTAATCGAAAAGGTGTAGTCCTAATGGGAGTTTTATAAGCAGTTCGATAGGCCCATAATGCGTCGTTGATTTTCACTAACCAATCCTTACGATTGTGGCCTACAATTTTCTCCAAAATAGCCTTTAGTTGATGATTAGAAACCTCTACATATCCACTTGTTTTTGGATGGTAAGGCGAGGTTGCTTTATGTTTTACACCATATTTTCTCAGCAAAGCTTCTTTCAAGGAAGTGAGACCCTCCATCAGATATCATGGATCGTGGTACTCCAAAACGGGGGAAAATAATATCTTTGAATAATTTTATGACGCGTTTGGAATCACTAGTGACAGTTGGTATAGCTTCAACCCATTTTGAGACATAATCAACCGCTATTAGGATGTATGAAAATCCATAAGAAGATGGGAATGGACCCATGTAGTCCACCCCCCAAACATAGAATATCTCAACTTCTTGCCATAGATTCAGCGGCATCTTGTTTCTCTTTGTTATATTGCCTGATCGTTGACATTTGTCACATGATAGGACAAAGTCATAGGAATATTTGGATATGGTTGGCCAGAAGAATCCACATTGCAAAACCTTCAAGGAAATCTTTTTACAGCTCATATGTCCTCCCATTGGTCCCGAATGGCATTGTTCCAAAATAAGTTGAGCTTCTTCTTTCGCTATACATCGTCTATACAGACCATCAACACATATTTTAAAGAGATATGGCTCATCCCAGTGATATTGTTTCACATCATGCATGAACTTCTTCAGTGCGTTCCCGGTACATTGGGGATGGATAACCCCAGCAGCAAGGTAGTTTACAAAATCTGAGTACCACGGTACAGCTTCTGAGACCTTCATTAGTTGATCATTTGGTAGGGAGTCATTGATCGGAATTTTCTCAGTATCCAAAGTGTGGATGTGACTGAGGTGGTTTGCTACAACATTATTTGTACACTTTTTATCTCTTGTCTCTAAATCAAATTCTTATAATAGGAGGATCCATCTAATCAACCTGGGTTTTGCATCTTTCTTTGCCAGAATGTAACGAATGGCAGTGTGGTCTATGTAGACAATGACCTTCGAACCAATTAGGTAGGATCTGAATTTGTCAAAGGCATACACGACTGCTAGAAGTTCTTTCTGAGTTGTTGCATAATTCCCCTGGGCTTCATCGAGAGTTTTCAATGCATAATAGATCACATAGTGCTTCTTCTCTATATATTGCCCTAAAATAGTGCCCACAGCATAGTCACTGGCATCACACATAATTTCAAAAGGGTGGTCCCATTCAGGAGCTCTAATGATGGGGGTGGTTGTAAGGGCCTACTTCAGTGTGTTGAAGCTTTTGACACATTCTTTGTTGAAATTGAAATCAGTATCCTTCAGGAATAGATTCATCATTGGTTTCATTATCTTGGAAAAATCCTTTATGAATCTTCTGTAAAATCCTACATGACCTAGGAAAGCATGGACTTCTTTTACATTTGTTGTGATAGCCAGTTTAGAAATCACTTCAATCTTGGCTTTATCCACTTCAATCCCTCTACTGCTGACCCTATGGCCAAGGACAATGCCTTCCTTTACCATAAAATGACACTTCTTCCAGTTGAGCACAAGATGAGTTTCTTCACATCGTTTGAGGACCAGGGAGAGGTGCTTTAGACATGAATCGAATGAATCTCCGTATACAGAAAAATCATCCATGAAAACTTTCGTAATTGTTTCAGTAAGACCAGCGAATATGGCAGCCATGCAACGTTGGAAAGTTGTGGGTGCATTACATAGACCAAATGGCATTCTTTTGAATCCGTATGTTCTGAATGGGCAGGTAAAGGTTGTTTTCTCTTGGTCATCTGGATGTATGGGTATTTGATAGAATCTAGAGTAACCGTCAAGATAACAGAAATATTCTTGGTGAGCCAACCTTTCTAGGACTTTATTAGGGAAGGGCATAGGAAAATGATATTTTTGAGTTTCCTTGTTCAATTTTCTATAATCTATGCACATCCTCCACCCTATGAATGTTCGAGTGGGGATGAGTTCATTGTTTTCATTTCGTATAACAATTGTTACTCCTTTCTTTGGGACTACATGCACAGGGCTCACCCATGGCGAATCTGATATCAGATAGATTATTCTAGCTGTGAGCAGTTTAATGACCTCGCAATAGACTACTTCCTTCATATTAGGATTCAACTTCCATTGATGCTCAATAGTAGGCTTGTGATCTTCCATCATAGGGATCTTGTGCATACACAATGCTTGACTGAACCCAGTGAGGTCACTCATTTTATAGCCGATGGCTTTCTTTCTTTCCCTTAATTCATTCAGGAGTTTATTTTCATGTTCAGCTGATAGATCAAAATTTATAATGACTGGGCAAACTTTGAGATCGTCTAAAAACACATACTTCAGTCCCTTGGGCAGGGGCTTCATTTCGGGAGCCTCTAATTTTTTGCACGTTTCTTCTGTAGCTTCCATAGCTTTAAGTTCTTCACTAGTGACTTCAACATCTACTTTAGCAAAATCGAGGGATTTGATGCAATCATTTACTTGTTCTTCAAGCAGTCCATCAATTGATGTGTTTGTCAGAGCAACTTCCAAAGGATCGTTTGATTCATGATGCTCTTGGGTCAGAAGTGACATTTGCTCAATGCAGTCAATCAGATATACTTCTTCTTGCATACTTGGTCTTCTCATACTTTCAAAAACCTTGAATTCAAGAGTTTCTTTGCCTAATATGAGTAGTAAGGTACCAGAATCAACATCAATCAGGGCTCTTGCAGTGGTAAGGAATGGACGACCAAAGATGAGAGGATATATGGCATCTTCTTTTATGTCCATAATGACAAATTTGCATGGAACATATGTGTCCTTGCCTACCTTGATCGGAACATCTTCGAGGATTCCTAACAGACATTTTATCAAATTGTCTGCATGTTGTATAGTCATGCCAGTAGGTAGAAATTCTACGAACCCTAGTCTCTTACACAGGCTAAGTGGCATAATAGAGATGCTTGCACTGAGATCTGCCAAACCTTTCTTGCATGATGAGTCCCCAATGTCACATGAAATTCCAAAGGATCTCGGGTCTTTTTGTTTCTTGGGCATCTTGCTCAATAGGGCATCTGTCTCATACTCTTTAGTTATATACTTCCTGGTGAGGAGTGACTTTAAGTACTTTTTCCATGCTGGTATCTCGGCCAAAGCATCCAAAAAGGGTATATCAACATGAAGTTTCTTCATAGCTTCTTTAAACTTATTGAATCTGGTATCAAGCTTTGTTTGCCTTAGATGGGATGGAAAGGGTATACAAGGCTTATATACAGGAATATCAGATTCTGGTGTTTTAGTTTCTTCATCTGTTGGTTCCTCAGGATTTCCCTTATCTGTCTTATCGACTTTTGATTGAGACTCTTATGTGTTTGAGTCTTGGGCAATCACAGGCTCACCCTCGTTTGTAATAATCACATGTGTCTTTTTAGGGGGTTTTGAATAATCTTTCCTTGGCCTAGTGGTGACTGCCTTCAACTGTTCAGGATGCTTAGGATTGTTCTTGGGTTGGTCAGAAAAGACTCCAGCAGGTGGCTTTATTCTAGCTGCGAGTTGAGCTAGTTGAGATTCAATAGCCTTCTGCTGAGCTTGTTGGTTGGCTATCATAGTTTGCTGAGTTTGTAACATCTTTTCAATGGTTGATAGCTTGTCATCAGAAGATACAGGTCCTGCTTGTTGTCCTTGTTGTTGATTGGGATTCTGATACTGAGAGTTGTTTTGATAATTATTGTAGTTCCTATTATGAAAGTTCCCCTTGAAATTTCCTTGATTCCCAAAATTATGTTGTTGATTATACTGGAATCCTGGTGGGCCCCTTGGTTGACTGTTTGAACCAAATTGATGTGAGTTTACTGCTCCAGAGGGGTTTCCATATTGAAAACCTAGGTGATTCCTATTCTGATTCGGATTGTAATAACTTTACCCAGGAATAGTGTTGATAGCATTAAGATTTTCCATCTGACCATTATCTCCTTGTCCACATACATTGCCCAGAACAACATCATAGAGAACATTACATGATAAAGTGGAATGATCGGTGCTCTTACACTCTTCACAGAATAGGGAAGCGGTCTTGACTTGTTGTGGTTGTCGACTAGGTGAACGTCCTCTTCCAATAGAAGCAAGAGATGATTCAATATGGTCTTGCTTGGCAACTAAGAGTTTTAAAGTTTCAGTGATGGATTTGTTCTCGGGAGTAGCCTCAGCCATAGCTACTTTCATCACTCCTTCACCAACAAACCTTCCCCAATTTTCTTGGTTTTTAGCTCCAAGGGTTACGACTCTTCATGCATCGTCATAACTTTGACGCATGAAGTTTCCTCCAGACGAGGAATCTAGAAACCTCTTAATATCATCATCCACACCCCTATAGAAAATTTCAATGAGTTGATTTTTAGGAATTTTGTGGTGTGGACACTTGTGTAAAAGCTCTTTGTATCTATCCCAAGCTTCAGCAAGAGTTTCTCTAGGGACTTGAGTGAAATTTGTTATCTGGGCCCCAATTTCATATGTGAGAGATGGAGGATAGAACTTTTCCAGAAACACGTTTTGGAGTTGTTCCCAGGTGGTGATGGGTATTTCATTTTGCAATGAATTGTACCAACTTATGGCTCTATCAGCAAGGGAATACTTGAAGAGATGGAGTCGAATGGCATCGTCGAATACTCCATTTTGCTTTGTCATAGCACATAGATCGATGAATCTTATAAGATGTTCTTGGCTGTCCTCTCCTTGTTTGCCATAGAAAGGGTTGTTTTGAATTAAGGTGATCTAATGTGCTCGTATCTCAAAATTGGCAGCATTGATAGGAGGAGGTTGAACTGGATGATGAACATTCACAGCCTTCGGGATTGAGAACTCTCTAAGATCCTTTTGTAGTTCAGCTGCTTATGTTGTTGCTTGTCTGCTAGGATTTCCTGCTGAACCGCAGCCCTGGCTTCTTGCATGAGCCTCTCTCTTTGTGTGTTGATGGCTTGAGCCCCCCTTCGGGCTACCTCTTCTTCTTAAGCCATCCTTGCTTGATTTTCTCTTATTTGGCGATGAAAGGTTTTGTCTATCTCAAGATCAAAGCTCACTGCTACTCCGGGGCTGTCTGAACGGTGCATGCACTACGCCTTGGATTATACCTGAAAATAGAAAGATCTCAAAAGTGATAACCACGGAGTAGAGTCAAATTCAAGTAGATGGTCGATTCTGTCGAAAGAAAAAGCAAAATCCTAAATTAGTCTTAAAAGAACTAGATTTGACTAACTGATTTCGTTGACCCTGACAACGGCGCCAGAATTTGACGTGGTATTTTGAACGCACTAACAAACTCACTCAGGGTTGAAATCCCTGAGCTTTTACCTAAACCAAAGTGCAATAATACCACCTGCAAGCAGACGAGTCTTATCACAGTATAGTTAAGGATCGAACCCAAAGGACAACGTTTTTAAGAATCCTTGTCAGTCGAATCTAGCTCAAGTAAAATGATTATTTAAAATGATTGGTTGATTTGAGGTTAATTAAACTAATTGCAGGAAAGTAAGTTCTGAATTAAAGTTGGATTTAGATCAATGATATGGAATCGATGGTATAGTATCGGGTTTCACCACCTCTACACATGCAAACACATTCAATTTCAAACAAACCAGGCAAGATATATCAATCCAAATAGAGCTGTTGTAGAACCCCTCGTTAGGGCGTTAGATTCACGTAAGCATCACCTTAGGCTTCAGATGTCTCATCACCAACTGGATCACTTACTTACGGCTCTGAAGAAATCTCATTCTATTTCTAGTTTGGGAGTCAACCGCTTTGATCGATCAGCAAGCAGGTGATAGATCTACAAACTAACATCGACGTTAAATAAAGACGATACAAAATCCAACTAAGGTTGTGGTCCTCCCTGAGGGATCTTTAGACCGCAGAAGCATCACCATAGGCTAGATGTGTCATCCCCTCACGGATCATACACTTACAACCTCAAGGAATCTTATCAGAAGTTCTCGTCAACGAGTCAAACTATGTAAATCGCCATTCCGTCGCACATATAGAAGATTTCACAATATAGGAGAGAACAAGATGAAATCAAGTAGATAATCAACTACAAACATACCAACTAACAATGAAATGGAAAGTTATATACATTTCCATGGAGAGTTTAACAAAAGAACATGACTTGCATGGGCAGCGGGGCTAGTCCCCGCACCGCAGCGAAAAGGTACTACTCGTTCATGATGCGAGAAACAAGAAGAATGAGAAAGAGAGAGAAATCCACAATGAACTCGGTGCAAAAGGTAGTCACAGCTCGGTGAAAAAGATACGACCTTCTATGTCACTTCGGAGCAGATCTGGGCACGAACAGGAGTTTCCAAGATAGATCGGACAGTCTCCCTCACTTTGTCTTCCTTCTCTCTTCATCCTCCTTGGTTGCAACATGCGAAGTAGGTGGAATCAAACTGGCACGGACAATACTGGATTTGGATCAGACTTATGTACAGGCAGCCTGTCGGAGTCCCGGAACCGATACCTAGGTGAGGACCCTTGGGGTCCTATTTATAGGCTCCGAACTGTCCCCAAACAGTCTTGGACCAAATGATCTGGAGATATTTTTGCCCAAATGATTTAACTTAATTTCAGGCCAAACGGTCTGTAGAATCTTGAGCAAACGGTCTGTAAACCGTATAAGACCGAACGGACTTGACTAGAAAATAGTTTCAAAACTGCACGAGACCAAACGGTCTTACAGACCGTTTGCTCTTCTCCAAACGATCTTGTGCAAATGGTTTGGAAACCGCACGAGACCAAACAGTCTTACAGACCATTTGTTCTTCTCCAAATGATCTTGTATAAATGGTTTGGAAACCGCACGAGACCAAACAGTCTTGGGATCATTCGGTCCCTGTGCACAGTAGTGAATGGTTTGAGCAAATGGTCAACCCTCACCAAACGGTCTTCTCATGCTGACAGGCAAACGGTCTGTAAAACGCTTGAAAAACTCAAACGATCTTCAGCTCATCTAGCAGCAGCAAACAGTTTCGGCTGCTCGATTGAGAAGGTAGCTAGGGAGCCAGTGGGTGTGTGGTGGTCGTAACAATAGATGTGGCAGAGTCGGGGTTGCTTCTCGATAGGGTGAAGGTGCAGGTGTGTGACGCCAACGGAATCAGACGTATTTGAAGAAGAGAAGTGTTGCTTGGCAGAGGTGCAGAGGTAGAAGACGACGCACCATGGTCGTGGTGATGCCGCTGTCCCACAGTCGTGCCGCCTTGCACGGGTGTGGTGGGTGAGTAATTGGGCTCTGCTGGTGATGTTCCACGGCCGTGGTGTGACACCACGGTCGTGGTGAGGCTACTGCCCCACGACCATGTTGCCTCGTACGGGCGTTGCGGGTGAGAGAGGGTTGATACAGGTAGGGTGCCACAGTCGTGGCTCGGCGACCACGGTCATGGCGAGTGAGAGCTTAGGTGGTTGGGGATGATCTACCATGGTCGTTGCCTCATAACACGGTCGTGGTGATGATAGTGGACCACGGTCGTTTTGAGCCACCATGGCCATGGTCTAGGCTCTGCTTCGAGATCTTGAATTCATGCACTGCTTGATCCCTAGTAGCTGAGTTGTGCCTCCAATCGGTCTCTGCTGGTCTATCGATCTTGAGACCGAATGGGCTCAAATGGTCTTAAGACCGAATAGGCTCAAACGGTCTTGAGACCGCATGGGCTCAAATGGTCTTGAGACCGAATGGGCTCAAACGGTCTTGAGACCACATGGGCTCAAACGGTCTTGAGACCGCATGGGCTCAAACGGTCTTGAGACCGAATGGGCTGAAATGGTCTTGAAACCGCATGGGCTCAAATGGTCTTAAGACCGAATGGGATCAAACGGTCTTGAGACCGCATGGGCTCAAACGATTGGTTAGATTTCTTCATCAGAGCCAGAGATGAAGGTGGACCCCGACTACTTGTTCAGCTTTGTCAAATCCTGCATTAAATCAACAATATTTAGTTAAAACCTTGATAATCAAATCAACTAAGTAGTTTTGCACATTATGATTCATCTTGAGTGAAATAGTATATATAGAGTTGAATTGGTCCCAAAGTGATAATTGAATTTCATGATGAATATACATTCATCAAAGGATTTACATCTATATCAAAATAAAGAGAAATAACGAAATGATATATGCTTAAGAAAGCCCAAGTCTTAATCACGAATCATGCTAAATTAAGATGGCAAAGAGAAAAAAAAGAAAGAAGTTACGAGATGGAAGAAAAGGATGCCCTAAACTCAATATGATTTTTTTCTACCAAGGAAGACATTTATGCTATTGAAACCAGAATTTGGTGCTACTGACTTAAGATCTGAGAGCATTAGAAGTCGAGAAAAATTGTCTCAGTGGAGAAGGCTCTTTTGTCGGTGGTACCGACTTAATCATTCAAATTACATCAGAATTCAAAGATACAAACTCAGTGCTATAAACTCACAAGTCAATAGTATTAACATAGTTTGAGGGTTACAATTTAGCTGGAAACTCAGTGCCATTGAAACCCTCTCGGGTACTACCGACACTACACAGTCAGTTTAGACTTGAGATCAAGTCAGATTCAATGGTTGTGACTTAATGACGTCTAAAACCCCACTTATGATCAAAGTGGAGGGAAACTAAAAGAGGGGATCACATCTTGTCATGATGCAACATAGAATAAAGTCGGGAGTGGAGGAGATGTAGGAGATAGCATAGACTAGACACTCCAAGCACTTCTACATGGAAAATTTGTGACTGGCAAATCAAAGTGTTTTCCAGAGAGGATTTCTGAGACAAACTCTTGAGGGGTTTTTACATAGGTTTCTAATTTTTATGTTGTTTTCTTCTTGTTCCTCTCTGTATATGATGATAACAATCATGCAAGGCTAAACCCCATATTTCTTAGGACCCATGTAGCCCTATATTTCTTTGTATTTGAATTTTATGAATTGATAACCTATTTACTTCAGTCTAGATGCAAATCTATGATCTTTTATTGATTTGTTTATGATTGATCACCATAATCAAAATTATAGACCACTTGTTTCTTAAGGATATGGATTAGGGGTTGGATAAATCATAGAGATCCACATAACTTATATTGCACCTTGAGAGAGGGCTTACGATTGTGAAAGAACAACCTAGATATATCAATAATGCACCTATCTAGTTCCTAAACTATTATGAGGTTGGGGTTTATTTTAGTTTAGGTAGTTATTATGCTGAGAAAGTGGGTAATACTTACTATAGGTCTTTAGTCCAGAGTTAAGGTGAACAACTATTAATAAAATAGAATTTTAATGCAATGTGTTTCATTGTGAATCAATAGTTTAAAAATCCATTTTTTTTCTTGATCATAACCATTTTTAGTTTAGATTTAATTCATTTCTATTTGTTATAAAACAACCAATCAAACAGTTTCTAGGCCTAATTGATTAGGTATCAGTAATTAGTTGTCTTTTGTGAACATCTTCCTGAGTTTGACACTTGGGCCTCATAGGCATGTATTACACAACGTGTGCACTTGCATATTACATGCATAGCTTTAGCATGACAGAGGCACAAAGTGGATGGAACTTGCTGGCCTCCCAACATATTTATGGGATCCTCAAATTTTCAACCTTATAACCTTAGATCTAGGGGAATGTCTGCATTATATTCACCCAAATACATAGCAACTCACCTTATATACTAAAGCCTTTTATTAAAAAATAGTTTCATAGTTTTCAAATATGGCTAGTTCATTCAAACTGGGAGTTGGAAAACAATTTTTACACTATAAAAGTATCAACTTAAGACCCCTTTGCCCCCTCATTCCCTTCTATGATATCACGGATCACCTTTCCATCTTGTATTTTCCTAAACCCATGACAAACGGACTACACAAAACCCCACCACTTCACAAATGAGGGGGTTAAACCCTCCAACACACAAAGAAGCATGTTCCATCAAAGGAAAACTTGGACCATGAATGAACAAAGAGATGAACCTTTCAACACCAAGAGATCATTCTTCTCTTATTCCACCCACAAGTCTTACATTAAAACATCAAAGATATGTTGTAGAAAAATTCCTACCAAACAAACACACACAAGATAACTCTCCTAAAGAGATCAAAAAATTCAAATATATTCCTCAAAACTAAAACACGAACAAAAGTCATAAAAAAAGAAGATTAAATATCATTTATATTCTAGGTGAAAAGGATAGTAGAAATAATAGCTTGATCAATGAAACAGATAACCAAATCAACATAGATGGTTTTCAAGTACTAGAAGACATGCACACTTCAGCTTATATAGTTGTCAGGTAGGTAACTAAAAAATCCAATGTGATAATGATTACTCTGATGATTTAAACTACTATTTTGATCCTACTATAAAGTTTCTTTCCTACAACAAGAATGAAAACATTGAAATGCTTGATCATAAAATAGCCATTAATTTTTAAGTCCATCAATATACCACATTAACTCTAAAAAAGCAAAAATATTAATGGTGGAATAATAAAAGGACCAAATGAAATGCCAGAGATCGGCTGAGAAAAATAGGGCTCTACCAACTATTATTTTTCCTATTTGCCATTTACCTTATTGATTTTTCTACTATAGGGAATATATTGACTTCTAATCCTTCTATGATAATTACATCCCGGAATGTTTTTGACTTGGACTCAGCCAGAAGGATTAGAGATGTCTGATTGTACATTAGGAACTAAAAACCTTAATTCATTTATATACAAGACACTAAAACTAATTTAACTAAATATCATCTATGTACTTTGTAAGGTGATATCACACACACTTGACACAACTACCAGTTGTTGGGCTAAGTGGTGGTACACTGGATACAACTACCAGCTATTGGTCTATGTTGTGGTATGGTAACAGGTTGGAATGATAGACATTATAGTTGTCTAAATTACTTCTTCATATCATTCTCCATCATTGTTAAACACAAGAACAATGATGGAAGACATGATTGGGTGCTCACAAAGGTTTGTGGAGAACCCACATATTATAACCTAAATTTTTTTATGTATTTATACATATATTTGAATGCAAATAGTGAATTGTTGATGACATATTAGAAATTCTAATACTTTTCTATCTTATATAGTAAGTGTGGATTTAGAATGCAAATTCACCATACAAAGGGGATTCATGAGTTATGTTGTTTTCAATAATTTATCATTAGTTCTTGGCTAAAGAAAAAGTGTTTATCTCTAACCTTTGGCTAGTTCATGAAACCATCTACAATAATTTTGATCCCCCTCTCACATCTCTCTCTCACAAATTCATTTGAAAGGCTAGAAATCCTCCCATTAAATTTGGGAGATGATTTTGACTCTACCTATGCCTGGTTTTGCCTTCTTTGGAAAGCTATTAAGGTATTCCCCAATTGCTTATATAGTAGGTGGATAACTCCTATAAACCATGGTTTTATAAGGGGATTAGATATCTTTTGCATGATCAACACTCCTTTTCTGAGGCTCTATGGGACTTGAGAATTGCTTCCCTTCATCCAATTCCATCGCTAACCCAATTATTCCCCTTTTATTTCTACTCTAAGAAACATGTGGATCTTCCATTTTCTTCCTCCCAGTCTATGCTCTCTTCAAGCAATTGAAGGCGTTGGTAGAATCCGGCAAGGTGCTACAAAGGAGGAACCTTTTCCTGCCTCTCAAGGAGCAAGGAGCTTAGAGTCAACTCTCAAGTTGAAGTGTGTGAGGAAAGACTTGCAAGACCAATTAAGTGGGAAGAAGATCTCTAGGGAAAAGACATCCCTACCCCTAAGTCCTTTGTTGCAAGGTAAGGGATTTTCTACCTTTTTACTCTATTTCCCCATCTTATCCATACAAGCACGGGATGCCATCTTAGTGCAAGTTGATTGGTTCGCTTGTGGCCCTGCGATGTTTGCCCTGACCTAGACAACTTCTTAGGTGGCAAGCCTAAATTGGCCTAAAAGGATTTATTTTGAAAATTTGATGGAAAATCATACGTTAGTCCAAATATATCAAACCTATATATGACTATTATTAAACAAATACATAAAATCCATTAAAATTGGTTTAATGAACTAATTCTTAAAATTTATTCCAAAAGTGCATAAATATGCTTACTTTAATGTAATTCAACACAAATTAACCCTAATTTCATATGACCGGTGAAATTGATGAGTATATCTTGATTAATAGTTCTAATAAGTAAAGTCTAATCTTTGAATAAAAAGATCACCTTGGATCTTATCTAGGTTAAAGAATTCACATGTTATCAAAAAATTAGGATTTTCTAAAATGAAAATCCTTTAAATGGGATAATTAGGTTTGAGGGGTCTAACCCTAATGAAACACTAATTTTACCCCAAAATTCTAACTTAAAGCCCAAGTCAGACGTATTGGATATTTTTTTAACAAAATAGTAATACTTGGGTGTTATGCATTAATTACAGGGTGATTGCTTGATTGGTTGCATCTGCTCTTTTTTACATGAAAATTAAGTCATCTATGAGGAAAGGTATGTGGTTACGCCTATGAATACTTGTCTTATTGACTTCCATGGTTTTTGAGGTTTCATGAATGGATTGCTATTATACTTCTTGGTTGTTTATTTACTTCTTGCAATTATAAATCCCATATGAACATCACTTTATATGAACATAGCCTGCTCAACTAAAGATGCTATCACTGGTGGGTTGATTGTACAAGTGGGATGTAAGGAATTCATTATGATGAAAAGTGATCAACTTGAGAAAGGATGATCACCCATAGACCAAGTCGGGAAAGAAAGGTCGATAATAGGCCAAGACGGGAAAGGAAGTCCCATGTAAAACCAAGCCTGGGAAAGGGAAGGTAATGAGAAGTCCACTGTAGGGACAAACACATAGTGAGAAGGTACCCCACAAAGAGTGCCCCCAGCTAGTGGGTATACCACAGACATTGTGCAATTAAGGGTTGAGAAGTTATAATAAGAAACTACAAGTTTGATTATGGAATAGTAATTATTGCTTTGGTTTTTTATGTTCTTACACCTACATGCAAATAATTTGTTTCCCCTACATACTCAGTATAGCGACATAGAGACCATGTTTTTGTTTCACTCCATTTTAGGGTAATATGTAATAATCTAAAAAGATTGACATCTAGAGAAAAACGCACCAAAACAAAAGATGCCTAAAGTATATTGTAGAACTTTAGATAGTTAAGATTTGATTTTATGTTGAACATTTAGTTTTCCCTTCCCTTGGCTTACTGGAGGGGATTCTAATTGCACTAGATTTGAGTTCAAAGGATCACATACAAAGGACACTATTATACAACACCTACCAAATATTAACAAATTTAACAACTTAATCAACTCTCTAAGGCTTAATTATATTAAAACTAGAAACTGCATGGGTTATTTTGAACCTTTATTTGCCACAATCAAAGCGACAACATTTTATCTACTAGCACAACATTGGAAGGCCCTAGGTTTATTGTAGACCACAAATAGATAAACTGTAAACATCAAACATAGTAAATGGAGACATGAATTGTTCACCACCAATAGATATTGGATTACCTACAAAACCATAAGCATAGAGTATCTTTCATTTGTACCTCATAAAATATAAAAAGGAAATAAAAGGTGTTGGAAATAAATAAAAAAGATAGACACAAATTAAATAAATGGAAGAAAACCATGAGTGACACCAACAAGAACATTCCTATGGTCCATGAAGATCTTAGTGTGAAGGATAGTAAAGACAAATACGATGTTATAGTTAAAGAGGCTATAAAACACAAAGGCACCAACTTCTACTTGGACAGATGATTTCCTAAGAGAATCTTAAAAATTTGATGGATAAAGGAATGGCACACTAACACAAAGGTCATTCATAAGGTGTAAAATGATCATAAGTAAATGGGACCAATACAAACTTTTAATTGTGGGAGAAGTTTTACAAACAATAGACTACAAATAATACAACATGTTATCACCTACTTGAAACAACTTTATAACAACAAGAATACCACTAGTGACCATGCAATAATCAATCAATATGACATCATCAATAATAAAGTGTATAATTCACACCTTCTAGTCAACCCTCTTGAATATGGATGACATCCATTTGAAGGTTTTTCCTATGAACTAGAAAAATATCAAGGATCAGAAGGGTTTGATATATTTTTTAAAGATACCATTGGGACATCACAAATAATAGTTCTATGATACACTCACATAATTGTTTAATAATGAGGATATTGATATGCACCAAATAAGCAACACATATTTTACTCCTATAAAAATAGAAAACCCAACTCATCTCAACCACTCCTGACCAATAACATAAATTGATAATTCATAAAAAGATCATATCTAAGACCCTGTCATATAGACTAAAAAATCATATGGACCACATCATCAGTGAATAATAAAGCCCTTTCACATAAGGGAAAAACTACAAGATGCTTATATTTGGCTAATGAAGTCAAACATTATGGTCAAAGATTTGTTGAGGCCTTACCTATTTTTAAGATATTCTTTGAAAAATCATTTGATGTAGTCAATTGGCATTTCCTTCTTCTTTGTCTGGAAGGAGGCCATTTTCCACAAAATCAATAAACTGAACACTCATTTCTCAAATTGAGACATTCCTTGGTTCTTCATAATCATTGACCCTTTGGGTATTTCAACCACAAAAATGGTCTTAGAGAAGGTGATCCCCTATCTCAATGTCTATTTATCATTATATCCCCCTTCTTAGATTCCATGGTTAAACAAGGCATCAGAAACCATTTACTCACACTATTGAAAATCTCAACCATAAACATATGATACAATTTATAACTACATGATCATATTATCCATCATAATTATCATCATTTATTCAATGTAATTAGGGTGCTTGGTACTCTCAAACACCTCTTGGGTATGGAAATAAATTTCAACAAATATACCATTGTAGGCACATGTCTTTTAGATAGCATATTGTCTCAGTTTATCATATCCTTCAATGAAGAAAACAATAATTCATGTTACAATATGTGGGTCTACCTCTTTCTCCAACAAGATACACATCTTTATTTGACAATAAATCTTAGATAAAATATCCCAAAGATTAGTAATATCAAAATCTAATTTCCTTAACATAGAAAGTAGACTAACTCTCTTGAATGCCTCACTCACAAGCATTGCCACATACTTCATAATATGTATCCCTCTACCATCCAAAGTAGAAAATAGTATTGACAATTAAGAATAGAGATCCTATGAGGAGATGAAATAACACAAAAAAGAGAGACCACCGTGTTACATGAAATATCCTTACAAACCTAAGACAATGAGAGGTTGTGGTATCATCCGCATCAGACTACACTCACAACATTTTCTCATCAAGAGCATTGTCACCTTGATTCAGAACTATGATAAGGAAGGAAAAACTATTCCATCACTGTTTATTATAAAAAAAATATGGTTAACAGAAAATAATTATTAATGCATTAATTATCCTAAGTACCCAATGTTGTAAATAAAATGAATCCCTAGCTTAAACCCAAAATTTAGTTGGATTTTGGGTTCCTCATTGTCAAATTAGCAAGCATGTCAATTTATTTTGGGTTTGGATAATCTTGGATATGTGAATTGATATATGAAAAGAGGTAATAAACATGGACATTTTACATTTTTAAATGAAAAAATACAACCAAATAAATATATTTGCCTAAGTTAGAACTACATAAGTGTGTCTCATGCAATTGGTTATCAAAATTCCTCTAGAATCGTTGGATGGCGATCAAATTAAGGAGACTTCATATCTTTCTACTAAGTTATTCATTCATTGAGGAGAATAAACCATTAATGAACTCCCTTGATATCCCTCTCCCTCTCTCCTCCGCGATTTCTATTACTCTTTCTATCATTATCTGTAGAAGGAAGAACCAATCATTTTAACTCGTAGCTTAAACCCTAATTTTCCCTTTCATAACAATGCTTGACTCCCACATTTTTTCATATGCCATCATGAGTTCTAGACTAGAATACAAGACATGGAGGCAAATAATAATGAATCAAGAACATTTATCTCATGCATGCCATACCCAAGGTACCACCAACTTCCTCAAAAATCAGCCCTAAATTTTCCCTAGAGTTGATCTCCATCTGTGATGATGACCAGTCAAATCATGAATGATGAATCACCTAGACACATTTAGTTGTAAGTAAAATTCCTATATACATCTCCTCTTTTAACCTATACATTGATACAATTATTTTTATCCTTGGATCGAGTCCACAAACCTTGATCATCTTATGGTAGTGGTCACTGCACCCGTTAGATGGCATCTTCGTTGTATTTTCTCTTCTTCCATATTTCTTAGAAGACCATGAAGTTAATTCTGGCCATAGCTCTAGGTTATCTCTATTGTGCCATTATTTTGAGGATTCAAGTAGCTACGTTGTTCTTCTTGACCATTGAGTGAGTTTCATGTTGCTTTTTGTCTTTATTTCGTGGTTATCCTTCCCTTGACTTTGTTGGGTCACCATGGAGATTCCTATCGCCATGGTTGGGAGTTACTTGTGTGTTCATGGTTTTCATTCCCCATATCCTTTGACCATGGTGTAAATGTGGGAATCTCATCACCTATCATCCTAAAGCCTTACTAAAGGCTCTTTAGGACTTCCAATGCATGGATGAAGTCATGTAGATATTTTCCTCCACCCTATTCATGAGTTCTTCACATGTTGATTGAAATTCTGATCCTCCAAGGAGAAAATGCCTCACCATGAATGAAGCTGAGGGAGGAGGAACCCAAGACTCTATTTGGATGTAGTACCCTTATTTTGTATAGTGTAGTGATGAATAGAAATTTTTTGGTTTCTCAATTGTTTTACTTGATACAATTGAATCAATTTGAGTTTCAATTTTGACTAAATATGCCCCTATCATGCTTAATATTTTAAAAAATAAAGGGCACATCAATATTTTCACCCAATTTTGAGCTAAGACTTCAAAGTTTTAAGAAATAAATTTACATGACTAATCTTGTATCTTATTGATTAGAATATATCTAACCTTTAGAAATTCATAGAATATTCTACAGAGTTGTAACGATGATGAACTTTATATGTATTTTATTGAGACCCATCTAATGGAATAGGTTAGCATCATACAACTTGATATTTTTAACAAAGTATTAGTTTGAGAAAAATTAGGGTAGAGGATCCTAGTTGAGAAACCTTGTCAGGTTTAAAATTAGGAAAACCACATGTGCATTATGACTAGTAATGCTAGGTAAGTGGTACATGCCCATGATTATTTAATATTTATTATTGTTAGTATGTTTACATGTTCCTCTTGTTAATCATGACAGGAATGGGATATGTTGTCTTATGTTTTATGATTTCAAGTGTAAGTGTGTAATTAAGATGTTGCATAATAACTATGTTTTAAGATTAAGATCATTCTAAAGATTGAAAATATCATATTAAATTAAGATACATGTATTTTATTTATATTAAGATAAGATTTAAGATGTCATCAAATTATGGAGTTAGACGTAGGCTCTTAGTGTAAATCAAATTAAGAGACATGAGTCAAGCCCTTAGTGAAAGTTATGAGGTTGAGGCACCAGAAAGCCAACTCAAGTAATATGACCCAGTCTCCACAATGTTGGTCATGACACCCAAGTACCAGATTATAGGCCTACAACATAAGTTATGTAAGCATATACAAATTAATTATAAATAAATATCATATGTTTATGTTCAAGATTTTCTATTGATTTATAATTAGCATTTGTGCAGAGTTTTAATGAATAATGTCTAATATTTTCTTATTCCAATATTTCATATATCTATAACACTCATGCCATTTACTAAAGTTTCTTTTCTAGTACATGGTTGGGGACAATATGTTTGCAAATGAGGAGCCTGAGAAGAAGTATAGCTAGTATTTTAAATAGGAGTATCCATTGAAGTAATAGAGGGTGCCCTGGTGAGGTGTCAATATCCACATCAGTTTTATTTCATGTAGTAAGAGTAGATTGTTAAGTTTAAGTTATTGAACAATGTAATTAGTTGTATTAAATTTCCTTATTATGTAACCATTTGAGAATGAGAAAGTATTGTGTTCATGAGATTCTTAAGATTCCAATTAATCTTTGAAAATGATATTCAATGTATAAATGAATATTATGAGTTAGAAATTGATTATTACTCTCATGTGAAAGTATGAAAATTTTGGGTATTACAACATATCACATTATTGGGTAATAATACATAATTATGATTATTGATTGTATCAATATAAAACCAAGAAATGTTTTACTACCTAAATTTAATTTTAACCTATTAATGTATGCTATTAGGAGATTTATTTGAAACCCAATACTCTAATTTTAGAATTTGGTAATTTGAAAGATTCAAGATTCTTTTTATAAGGGTATTCTAGTAAATAATACATCTTGTAATGCATATATTTAACATTATTTGATCAAATTTAAATATATAAAATTAAGGAGAAAGAAAAACTTGAAGAGCTAAGTCGGATAACATATTTGATTTCCTAGGAATAAGCATATCTAAACATAACATATAAGTTTAGTATTTATATACAATGTGGAATGGTATCTTATTTTAGTACTTATATTCGATTTTCTGTTCCAGTAATATACCAATGAATACCTAATGCTAATACTTGTGATTTGACATGTATAGAAATATATAACATAACATACTTCCTTAGCATAGAATTAATGCATACATATTTTTTTTTTTCATATGCACTCTAGTAAGCATGTATTTGGTTATAGGCTCATATAAAAGAACTAGAAAGACAAAATTGAATTAATTATTTACTTATAACATCATGTGGTAATTGGTAACTTTATAATATTAGGGTAAATTACATATTAAAGGATATTATAGTGATATACACTATTATGTGGATTACATCACATATTACAAAGTTGGAAACTCTAAATGCTAATAATCAGGAAATATGAATAGACTCATAGATGGAAATCGTAAATACTCATATTACTAATTGTCATATACAAATAAACAATACAAGATTCTATGAAAAAAGATGATAAAGATTACGTTACACTTCTTGATCTCTCCTGAACAAACATTGAAACGCATGGGATTAAGAGAAGCAATCACTCCCCATTTCCCATGCCAATTCTAGAGGAAAAATACTTGCGAGGGTGGTAAACCAAGGAGGCAACTGGTGAACTTGGGCCCCATTGTTAGGGGACATCATGCTTGACCACTTAAGCCACTCCTCATCATCTTGGATAGCATTACATGGAAAACTTTAATTGAGTATAATATCATTAAAGGTAAAAAATGTATATTTATATATAGAGCTTTACTTACCTCTTGAACTCATGTATATAATATTAATATATTTCCTAAAATTATTTTCAAACCCTAGACTTCCTATGTGAAATGTAGAATACTTGTTATTCTATGAAAACATTGTACACTTCTTCAAAAGAAAATAAGGATAGGGTCATGTGCATTAGTTGTGAAGAATTATGCACATGAGACTCTACATAGAGAACGGGTTAATTACCCTACTAAGATGAAAAATTAGTTAGTTTAGTTTTGTTTTTTGATGGAGAGACCATACTACTTCTCCTACAAGAAGACATTAATAGGTACTACACAGTAAATTTTCATTCTTATTTTTTTCATTTTAGTTCTATCTATATCATATTGGTAACCTCACTTTAGGTTTAATATTTACATAAAAAAGATTATTTTTTACATATTGACATTGAAATTTTTTTCTATAACACATGATAATGTCCTATTCTAACATCTTAATTTCTTCCACTCCTTGTGATTGACCATTTTCCTCTTATGGTTCACGTATGGATATATTTCCTTTGGGGAATGCTTGAACATGTGAAGTGTTTTATGTGATAGTGACTAATGACCTAGAAAGATCTATATGAAGAAGCGTGCATGATACACCCTTTGTTTGGGAATGATTACATTTGTAGTAAAAAAAAGTATTGTTTCATGTATATGGATTTATAATTTCTAGGTATATGTATCGGTATGGTTTGTATGATGTGAAAAAGGTTTGATATAGTTTTTTATTATACATGAGTGGAAAATGGATCTACCTAGATCTTTATACTCCACATATTGATGTTTGAGGGGTGTAGTTTCTAGGTCACATTCTATGGCAGAGACAATTGATCCTTGAATATAATCATCAACATTATACTTATTATAGGTTTAAATCCCCAAATTTTTACTAATACAACCATATACAAGATACATGCACAAGTTAAATATATATAGCCATAATAAAGGAATCAGAATTCCCTTCCATATAGAGACAAAGACATTTCCAACTAGCATGAATGGCCCCTATGTGTAGTGTCATCACATGCATAGTTTGTCACCTTGAGTATGTATTATCTAGAAATGACCATGTATTGGCTAATATTGTTATACTCCATGCCATTGCCTTAAAACTAATAACCAATTTTCTTTATTGAACCCCACTATTGTTTCCCAATGTTGCTCCTTCAATTTATTATATGGAACTTCCCTTTTTAACTTTGCATCTTTTCACTACAACGAATTTAATTTTGTCATCACCTTAAGCAAGTATTCATTCACACAACTCCCCGAAAATAATGTTAGGAAAATGATATTAGGGTATCATAGTGATGTGTATCTACCTACAAAAGTAGCTAGGATGTCAGACTCTAACTACAAAGACTAGCTCCTACAACTTGCCAAATATACTTGTCATTCATTGTGCACTAGTCTATCATAAAACAAAAATAATAACACTCTATCTACAATATAATGTGATGCTTTCATACCAATATCTAAGAAGAGTCATCAATATTGTTTATGGGATAGTGTGATGTGTGTTTAGCATTAACTAGGTAGACCCTTTCCATTGTGGACATACTCAGCCATCACGCTACCGGCTCCTACGCACCTATCCCAACTCCAAGTGGTATTCTCTCTACTCTCACTCCTCTTGGTTGAGAAAACATATCTGAAGAGATGTCCTAATAATATTGCCTATTGCCCCTTATTGTAATATACCCAAACCTAGGTATCTAATCTAATATTTTCATTTCTTAGGTTTTTTTTGTTATGTTGATATAAATTTGTTTTCCTCTGGTTTAACTTAAATAAGAATTAAAGGAAGCCTAAAGAATATAATATTTCAACATATCACATTTTATATAAGGTTTAAGATAAATTAATTAATTAATTAATTGATTACGAGTTAATCATATCACCTCATGATTCAATATTTGACCCTAATCAGACAATCTAGAATCTCCATAAGCATAATTGATGTAGGAAACTTAACGAGTGTGAAATAATTCATCAAATTGATTATAAAATGTATTAGATTAATATTTAATTGAAAAATTATGAAATTAAATGCAAAACATTTTCAAAAGATGAAATTGAGGCAAAAACAAGATTCTTCATGCTTTAATTAATTTATAGGTCAAATATCAACTCAACTGAACTTGTTTTGATCACTTAATTAACACATTTACTTTAGAAGGAATTATGCACATTATACCATCGAATATCATTTAAAACAATAACCCCTTTAATTACATATGTGTAATGCATCCATGCGTTACATTCCTCTCTCTCCTAACCCTGACCCAGTGCCCCTCTCTGATGCCAGCCACAAAGGTCGTAGGAAACGACACCATTACCGACTCCTCTTCCTCTTCTCTTCCTCTCCCTTGGGGACTCAAAGCCCTAGCTCCTCGTGCGGCAGTTGTAACGGCTGGGACAAATGCCATCCACTACCTCCTCTTCCTCTTGTCACCCCCTCACCCCATTGGTCTTCTATTTCTTCCACTCTCTACCCTCCTCCTCCAACGTCCAACTTCCATGGAAGAGAAGTTTCTCCTGGAAGTGTAGCACCTGACTAGGCATGTATTGTGGCCAGAAAGCTCCATCACCCAGGTCGCCTCATCATAAGGACAACCCATCCACTACCCCATGGATCATCTGGCCGCTGCATATGACCCCCACCAGGAACAAGGCTACAACCAATTTAAGAGTTGTGTGCACTCCACCTTCAGACTAGAAACATACCTGCAACACCAGCCTCAACCACCTATAATGGAGAATGCATGTATGCCATCCGTCATTGGCCCTACCTTCTCCCATATCCACAACATCTCTGGTCTCTCTATTGTCGATTAGAATCTTGGGATCTGATACACACAAACCACATGCTAAACACAAGTATACATATCAATGTAATGTAGGCCCTAAGAGGCCCGTATGTCAAACTTGGGAAAATGATCTTCAGAGACTACTACCAACTGTGATGTGATCAACTAAGCTAATGAAAACTTTGAGTGAAAGTTTAATTAACTAAGATGCACAAAATAATTCTAAGATTACTGGTTGTTGATCTCAAGTGGAGTTAATTCCTTAGGATTACAGTTTCACCTCAGTTAACATTGCAATTAACATCATATCATTAATAATTAATCTCTATTAACCCTAGACAAAGAGACATGTAGCAAAAATTACCCGCTCTCATTCCGTAATTCACTACCTATTCTAATACCAATCCCATTCTCATGTTAATTGAGTTATTAGTTAAGTGATCTAATGAAAAATATGAGTAATCTCTTTACATTTGTAAGACTCCTTTCTCAATGTGTAATATAAAACATGCAATTCTATGAATTTCCAACCCCTAATCCCTCTTTCAAAGAAATTAATGATCTAATTAACTACCTATGGTGATCAAGCATGAATAGTTTGTTATACTTTCATAGAATTATGTCCAAAAATTAAGAGAAAAAGATATATTAATGCATAAAAGTCAATCACAATGCATAATCGCGCTACTCCCAGATCCTACGAAACAAAAGGGATTAGCCTCGCATTATTTCCATTGTCAAATACATAAGAGAGAAGAAGAAAAATGTGGGGAACATTAGTGAACTAAAAGTGACCTTGAAAAAGACGGTCATGGTGACTCCCTCATGTGAACATGCGGATTCACCAACCTCGGGTTGCATATCCATCCTCTGAAGGCGCCCAAATCTCCTGGAGTGTTGCTTTATTCTCTAATTTCTCCTATCCTTGCTCTAGGTCATCATACAATGGAATAGAATGAGACATCCAGGTTTAGCCAAAATCCCCCTACGACATAGAAGTGACTTAGGGTGTCATTAATTGCCAACCGTTAGATTAAGCACAATTTCTAGATATGTACGATCATGTTGTGTCGGTCAATACAACCAACGCCTTTGATAGTTACGGTCACCTATGTAGTTGTCGGTACTACTGAGTTTATGTCGGTAAAACTGATATTTCTCCTGACTTTCTAAATCTTTGTTGTGATGTTGTTGGTAGAATCGACTTCCCTTGTCGGTACTACTGAGTTGACTTGATTCAACATGTTCCTTTCTGAGCATGTTTCGGTACCACTGACAAACAAATCGGTAGTACCGAGATGTGTAGTCTCATGTAGATTCACCTAAAATTCACAAAATATTGAACATAAGTATCCAACTAATCATGAATCTTAAGAAGAACATTAAAATACATTTATTTGATACAATTAAGTGTCATAGGATGATGATGATAAATAACTCACAAATAAATATGAAAATGAACCATAAGTGCATAAAAATCCATAATAAATAGCATGTGAAAATGACTTATTCGATGCATCAAACTCCCCTAAGATTAAATGTTACTCATCCTCGAGCAACAAACCCTCAGATATGTTTGAGACAAATCAGAAAAAGGACATAAAATATGAATTATCTTTCTCATCTATCCCCACCAAGCGGTCTCAAACCACCTTTACTGACCATTGAACAATCTACTACTCTCAAACAACCAAAAATATCCATAAAAGATGTCCACACTTAGATAAGTGAAACACTATCAATAGAGCAGTTAATATCATAGTCAATTAGGCATTCACTTGGTGCATCATGTGATTCCCTATCTACATTGATCTTTCCTAACTACCAACTACTTGGAAGCAGTTCTCCTTATAAGAATGAATGAGGAGAATAATCATTTAAGTGGCCTACCAATAAGAGCAATGGATAGAACGAAATAGGAGGCTTGTAAAGAATCACAAATAGCATCCAATATATTAATGCAAAATAAAACATGATGGACCTATCTAGTGAAGATAATGAGAAATGCATGAATCCTAATGCCTTATTTTATTGGGTGAAATGATGCATGTATTTAAAATCTCATCAAATGGATGAGAATAAAGTAAAGAAGAGAACACATCATTTGAATGTTTCCATCTATGTGTAAAGAGTTTATACCATCCTTTCTCGCTTTTTATTTCAAAACATTAAAAAATCATTTTTTTCATTGGCCCACTATTTAGCATGATGGAAAGCTATGTTTGTGCTTCACTAGCATGTCACATTTATTTCATTTTTTTCTTGCTTTTTCTTAGGATATGAGTGTGTATCCCTGCACTCTATTTTCAAAGGAAAATAATATAACCACATGATGTGAAAATGAATGGTTAAAAATGCAAGCTTTTACATGTAATTTAATTGTTATGCAACTAGATGGTATGCATAGAAATTGTTTATGCATATAATTTTTTCACTTTGTTAGTAATGTAATAAAAGAGAAACTAACTATCATGTCACCTATTATGCCATGCAATGCCACCAAAATGAAATAATTCGATTACTTGATCATCTTAAGGTGTTGGATCAAAAGGAGTGGAAAATGGATGGAATCACATAATTAAGAGTCAATGCCTTTCATGAACTATGATATGCCCCTCTCAAAAGATGTGTGTATAGGGTAACCTTAGGATTTCTTTGTTAAATTTTTATTTAAGGTCGCTTTAATTGTTTGATCATTTCAAGATCAAACCCCATCTTCATCCACAATACATGAATAATTAATATTTCCATTCATATTAATTGTTCTAAAGCTAACTGACCCATACATTTCATTTAGGTGGTGCAATTCAAGATATTAGCAATTAAGCCCAAATCTTTTCAATTTTTCCTTTCTTTAAAGTTTACATTGCAAGCACATGAAAACACATGACAATGAAAAGAATAATTAATAAAACTCCACTAGTATACTGGATAAATTGTGGATCCTATAATTTGGAAAAATAAAAGATAAAAATCAAATAAGGACTAAAAGAAAAATAAAAATTAAAGGATAGAGATGTTCCAACACCCCTCCTAAGCTTGAACTTGACTATGCCTGCATAGTCAGAATTTAATTTATGAGGTGGAACAATGGTATCAATCAAAAGGGTGGTGGTGGTGGGTGTTGCATGGTAGCATCATGCGGGTAGAAGGTGCCCTAAAATGACGGGAGTTTTTGTGGCATCTATGTCTTCAAGTGTTGGTACTACACACTTGGTGTCAATAGAACTGGGTCATTTCAAATTCTTGACGCTTCCAAGTGTGATCTCGGCATTTTGAACCTTGAGCTTGCGTTTCCGTCACTACTACTGACTTCATGTCTATAGTAATGAGTCTTTATTAGTTAACTAGGCTCCTTTTCTGCAAAAAGTTGGTGCTATTGAGCCTGTAGTATGTAGAACCGAGTTCTTTTGAATTTTTTATTTGGCCTCCCAATGATGTCATTGGTACTATCGACTCTATGGTTAGTAATACTGAGTTAATTGAAACTAGATTCCTTTACCCTTGTGATGTTGTCGGTAATACCAACTCAATGGTTGGTAGTACTGACTTATCGTCAGGCTACACACCACACAAAAATGATCAAGGCACCTTTTTATATAAAAACTAATGAAATGTTACTAAAGCTATGATTCTACAAATTTGAATATAAAGAACTAAAAGATGGTTGGGCTGCCACCCAACAAGTGTCCTTGTTTAATGTCCTAGGCTCAACAAGATGCATTTTCTTAAGGCTGGGTTGTCACAGGATGCTTGTGCAGATTCATATGGAAGTCTAAACTCCACTTTGTCATCGTATATCCTGAGTCTCAAGTAACCTCTACCAATGGAAGTGATCAAATTGGTCATAGCTTGAAACAACCTTCTTAACAACATCTCTGATCCTTGAATCTTAGGCATATCCATAACAACAAAATCAACCAAAAAGATGAATTTGTCGACTTTGACTAGAACATCCTCGCATTTTCATACGGCCTCACAATTGATTTGTGTACCAACTCTATTTTTGTGGATGTTTTCATCAACTTCTTCAATCCCAGCTTTTGAAATGTAGCTAGAGGCATGAAATTTATGCTCATCCTAGAATCACATTATTATTATTGGAAATGTTGGTTTCCTATGGAACAAGGAGTGTAGAAACATCCTAGATCATTTCTTTTCCTTTGCATCATTCCTTGGATTATGGAACGCAACATTTCATCAACACACAAAACATCTTTATCTTTGATCCATCTTTTCTTATTGATGATATCCTTCAAGAATCTTCCATATGTAGGGATTTTCTCTGTCACCTCCATAAGTGGGATGTTCATGTGGATCTTTTGGGAGATGTCTAAGAATTTCTTGAACTACTTTTCCACTTTTCTTGACTTCAAAACATCTAAGAATAAACCATGTGGTTTCTCTACACACTTATGTGGAGGAGTATACGGTACATTAAGGATCTCCTCCCCTAAGCTTGCTTTAATGCCACCTTCAAGGGATAGAATGTGGCATATGTCCTATGGATGGAATGACATGTGGCTACTTCTTTTGATTTGCAGGCATCTCCTTATTGATTGTGACTGTTCCATTATGGAGTAGAACCTTCACATGTTCTAGTTGCAGTGGCAACTTTTTTGGAACTGGAGGCGGTGACATAACAGTTGTGGAACTTTGAAGTTCCTTTCCCTATAAAGTCGGTGAACATGTGGTCTCCTTGTCGCTTTGTACTGCCCTTATATCAACTGAGGTGCCTATGTGATTCATATTGCACTGGTGTGTTGCACCCTCCTAGTCTTTCATATATTATGTGAGGGTATGGAACTTTGGACTCATATACCAAATATGGATCTTGAATGTTTTGTGTGGGTGAATCCTTAGTATGATATTATGGCTCATTAACAATGGAGATAAACTTCACTTGATGATGATGATGAGATGTCTATGTATTTCTAGGAAAACCTTACTGAATGGGATTCTTTAAGGATGCCACCTCTGCTTCTAACTGAGAAATTTGATTCTCTATGTTGTGAATCTGAGATCCTTGGTTTTGCAACTCTCTCTTTTCTTAGCCAACGATCATTTCATTCTGGTTGACCAGCTTGCCTAGCATGTCTTCAATGTGGTCTATCTTATTGGGGGCCATGTCCTACTTTTATGCATTTCCTTGATGTTGTGCTTGTGATGGGTCATGCTAAAAATTATTGGGGTCCATCCAAGAAAAATTGGGCTCCTTCCTCTAGGAATAGTCATTTCCCCTATAGTTCTACTGTCATGCAAACATGCACTCTTCTTCCTCTCCTCTAGAAGAGATTACATCCTTATAACATAATGTCTTAGCAATCAAGTCCAATTTCTCATTCAATGTTGTAATCACCTTGGAGACTCTAACAATTTTTATGGTTGTTGGACGTTCTCTTTCCTCTCCCCATGACTGGTTCTTAGCCATGTTTTTTATATTTTCATGACACCTTGATGGCTTCTTGTTGAGGAAGAAGCATGTTCCTACACTGTCAAGTGTGGTCCTTTCTCCTTGTTTTAGCCCATAATGAAAAATCTTTGCTTGGACATACAAATCAATCCCATAATGAGAGACCTTCCTCAGCATGTTTTGGAACCTCTCCCATGCTTCAGAGTAAGATTCTTTTGCATGTTGCTTGAATTTGTATATCTTTCTAACCAGCTTGTTTGTCTTTTGAGGTGGGAAGTAATGATCAAAGAAAGTGTCTATCATCCCCTCCCATGTTTCTATCGACTCATGTGGGAGATTTTAGAACCAGACTAAGCTTTGTCTTCCAATGATGATGGAAAAATCTTCAGATAAATCACTATCACCGACACTCTATCAATTTTTACCATATCGCAGCTTTCAACAAAGTTGTTGATGTGTGTCATCGGGTCCTCAGTGTTGTGGACATGGAAATCCTATGACTTGACCAATACCCCTAACCCAGTATCTACCTTGTAGCTTCCTGCATTTATAGCTTGTCTTTTGATTGGCCCTAGTTGAGTTGTTGAGGAAGTTGCGTTGATCTTCTCCAAAATAGTTTGTTATTTTGTTGGGTCCTCTATCTGAACTGATTTTGGTTCTTCTGGTAAAGGTGTTGGATTAATCGATGGGGTTTGAATCAGTCTTCCCACTGAGCCACCTTACTCTCTTCCTTTGTGTAAGAGCTCCTCCTGACTAGAGCCCTATGGAGTCAACTCTCCATAGTCGTGAGCTCTAGTCTGCTCCATGCACTAGTACCTAAAATTGTTGATAACAATATGAGAATGGATACTAATAAGTGAATAGATGATATTTGATATTCAATTTAGAAACTTGAAAAAGAATAAAGGGTGTGGCCTAGAGTGGTCAATCACAACACTAGTAGTGATGGAGTTGTTGTTTCCCCAAAAATGATGCCAAAAACTTGATACGCGTAAACCACATGTTAGATGCAAGTATACGTATCAATGTAATATAGGCCCTAAGAGGCTTGGATGTCAAACTCAGAGAAATGTTCTCTAGAGACTACTACTAACTATGATGCAATCAGCTACGCCAATCAAAACTTTGAGTAAAGGTTTAATTAACTAAGATGCAGAAAATAAATCTAAGATTACTGGTTGTTGATCTCAAGTGGAGTGAATTCCGTAGGATTATTGTTTCACCTCAGTTGAAATTGCAATAAACATCATATCATTGATAATGAATCTCTCCTAACCCTAGACAAAGAGACATGTATCAAGAATTACTCACTCTCATAGTGTAATTCAGTACCTATTCTAAGTCCAAACCCACTCTCATAGTAATTGAGTTATTAGTTAGGTGTTTTACTAAAAACTTTAGGTAATATGTTCACATTCGTAAGCCTCCTTTCTATGGTGCAATATAAAACATGTAATTCAATGAAATTCCAACCCCTAATCCCTCTTTCAAAGAAATTAACGGTCTAATTAACTACATATGGTGATCAAGCATGGATAGTTTGTTTTACTTTCATAGAATTATGTCTAGAAATTCAGAGAAAAGATATAATAATGCATAAAAGTGATTTACAATACATAACTGAGCTACTTCTGTGTCCTATGGAACAAAGGGGATTAGCCCCGCATGATTTCCATTTTCAAATACATAAGAGAGAAGAAGAAAAATGTAGGTAACATTAGAGAACTTAAAGAACCCCTGAACAATACGGTCTAGATGACTCCCTCTCACGAACATGACGATTTGTTAACATCAGCTTGCAAATCCATCCACCAGAGGTACGTAAAACTCCTAGAATGTTGCTTTCTTCTATTCTTTCTCCTCTCCTTGGCCTCATTCGTCGTACAATGGAATAGAATGACATACCCAGATTTAGCCAAAATCCCCTAAGTCATGGAAGTGACTTAGGGTGTCATTAATTGCCAATTGTTGGATTAAGTGCAATTTCCAGATCTTCCTAAATACACTATGTTGATACTACGGATGCCTTCAATAGTTGTGGTCACATGTGCAGTCATCAGTACTAGTGAGTTAATGTCGGTAGTATCGAGATTTCTCGAGACTTTCTAAATCCTTGTTGTGATGTTGTTGGTAGTATCGACTTCCCTTGTCAGAACTATTGAGTTGACTCAATTCAACATGTTCCTTTATGAGCTTGTGTCAGTACCACTGAAAAACAAGTCTATAGTACTGATCTATTTAGTCTCATGTAGATTCACCTAAAATTCACAAAAACTGAACATAAGTTCCAAAAAAATCATGAATCTAACATGAACATTAAAATACATTTATTTGATGCAATAAAGTGTGATAGTCTAATGATGATAAATAAAGTAGAAGTGAATATGATAATAAACAATAAATGCACAAAAATACATCATAAATATCCTATGAAAATGACAATTATCAATCCATCAGGATCCTAACATAGTTGCACCACCAAGAAAATCCTCATCACCCAAACCTTCACCTTGTGTTAGCCTCCAGGGCTAGTGAGCATCATTGATGCCATCTACAAAGTTCATCATAGGGCAAAAACATACACATGTAGGTTCTTGCCTCCAAACCTAGTTCCACCAAAAGGCAGTGATACTTCCTCCTCTGTGGTGAACCTACAACATCTTCTACCTATAACACTATGCTTTCCATCCTCTATCCATCTTCGTAGCCGCCACGGAAGGAGATAGTATCCAATCATCTCCACTGACCACTGCAGCAACATCATGCCACTCCAGATCATGCCTCCACCTTCCACACAACCTAAATATCACCGATGGTGCTTCCAAGCATCTTCTCACCACCTCCTCCTCCTCTGTAATTTAGCAACATGATCCTTGCACCAACCATAATCCTCCTTCTCCCAAGATGTTGACTGGAAAGGAAAGCCAACATGCCACCATTTTAGGGGATGGCGATGGCCTCAAGACCTTCATATACTATCTCTATCTCTAGTGTTCATCAGCTCCTACATAGCTGTCTCTGCTGAGAATCTCCAAGTAGCGCCCCTTGTCTGCTTACCCTTACCTCACTTTCGTATTATGCTTCTTTTGTGCTTCTACAACACCACAGACTCCTATTATTCTGTGACACCACCGACACCTTCTCTTCAAATTGACATGATTCCACCTTCATCAAAACTACCTACAACACAGAAGCACATACATGAAGCCTATCTAACATGCTTTCTTGTTTCCACACACACGATAGATAACCTGACACAATCAACAATTGAAAAGATGTGCAGCCCTTGCAACCTCGACAACTTGTCATGGAGAAATAACATTGAAGGAGATAGTGTGGGTGATTGTGTTTGGATCTACTTAGGGAGAACAAAAGTAGATTCAAGACTCTCCCTAGACAATCACAAGATTGATCATTAGATTCCAATGTACACTAGTACATTTCTGACATCTAATGTTACTTTTGCTAACATCGGTTACAAATCAAAATTGACACCATACTACCAATAACGTCATTTCTTAAGTACAACCGTCCCCATCGGTCAAGTCCTACTGATTTAGAAAAGACACGTGTATCTTTTACTGTAATGTCGATTTGGTTTAAGTGAAACTTATGTCTTAGATAACCCATGAAATATAATTTTTTAGGGAAAAATATTTGCCTCCAAAAAGTTTATATTTAGCGTCAGTTCTTCCTAGAACTGACAACATAGAGTTCATGTCATGTACCTGGGGAAGAAAGTATCCCCTCCAAATTTCTTCTAAGTCATGGTTACAAGGAAGAACCGATGACACAGTCCCCTTGTTGATGCCCACTTTTTTGTTTGTATAAGGGTATCTATCATCAGTTTTAGATATGGAATTGATGTCTAAGTGCTTTCTCACCTTATGCACTAGAAAATATTCCCCCCCCCCAAATTGCTTCTGCATTGTTACCTCCTTTGCCAAACTGACGACTAAGTTACCTTGTTGAGGCCAACTTTTTTTGTTTAGGATGGGTCTCTATCATCAATTTACATACAACAACCGACCTTGAAGTGCTTACGTAGTCGTCAATTTTAGCTAAAGAAATCGACAACTAAGTCTCCTGACAAAGGCCAACTTTTTTTGGAATTAGGGTTTCTATCGTCGATTTTAGCCTATAGAAACAGACGAATAAGTCACCAATACGTTCGTGCTGGTCTACACAATTATGTTGGTCTACACAACCATGTTTGTCAGTACTAGTTTGTGTCAGTTTGATTTGATTAACCTATGATTAATTTCTTGGGCATCAGTTTTCTCAAACAACTAATGACTAAGTTCACTTAATAGCACCCTCAAAATGTTTCTTTAACTCAATCTTCTATTTCATCACAGTCTTCCACATAGATTTGGCAATTTTCTCTTCTACCATATTATTGCTAGTGCTCCAGCTGCCAATGCAGCACCTCTACCCTATTGTTGCTTCTTCCATGTTGCATTACCTCACTGACAACTACAGTCACCTTACTCCAGCCTACTCCAGTCTTCGCCACACCAGCCTACTCCAACGGTTGCGACCCCACCTTCAGCCTGCTCTAGCGGCAACCACCTCCACCTCTGGTCGCCACCACCGTAGCCTGCTCCACCATTATGGTGAGTGGTTAATTAGAAGTAGATTTTTCTTAAACCCTAAATGGCCCACTATGCTAATGAATTGCTTAAATCTTATTATGTTACTTTCCTATTAGCACAAATTGAATAGTTAATGGTGACTCATTCTTGTTAGGGTTTTTATTCTATTTAATGGTGATTTACTAGTTATCTTAATTAATTTATATTTCTTTCTTTCTCTCTTATTAGTGATTGATTTAACTTAGTTCAATAATTGCTCTTCAAGATTGTGTAGTTGATTAATATTGATTAATTAGGGTTAATGATGCATGAATGAACAAACCCAAATGGAAAAATGAATTGAATTAAATGACATCACATAAAACATAGGATATGAATGATGAAACTATGATCGTAGGAATAGGAATGACAACATACATGTATTTTCTTGGCCTAGAAACACGTCCGAGATTTACTCACTAAGAGTAAATCTTGGATAGTTCCCAATTTTGGACTTTTCTTGAACACTTAATATCACTTAGGATGTATGTGTATAATGTATATTCGATTTGCAAGATGTTTCATTAGAACTTCCCAATTTGTTTCTAAGTATATAAGTTGGTGGACATTTGCCCATCTACATCAGTGTACTTGGAGAACTAAAGGGATAATCTGCTGAAATTTCTTGAAAAGTGAATACACATTATAAACTTACTAGTGAGATTAGGTGTTCAAGAATGGCATAGGTGGTACACATATTCATTATTAAAAGCTAAACTCTAATATGTAAACCATAAACCCTAATCTATAAACCATAAACTGTAATCTATAAACCGTTATCCCTAAATCCAAAATAATAAATCCTTATCCATCTGTAAAACCTAAACCTAATATGCAAACCCTAAACCCTAATATTTGTTTTCTCTTTGATCATAGAATGGATTGAACATGGATGTCCATTCCAAATCACTGCACTCATAGCTTATTAATGGTCTTGATCAATTTATAATATTTACGGAGGAACATAGGAAACAACCTGGAGATATGTTCTATTTTCCATGTAGGCATTATGATAACAACTTGAAAGAAAACACTGGTGATAGAATCAAAAGTCATGTCAAGTACAGCGGGATTGTACAAGGCTATATAGAATGGTAGTAGCATGAAGAGATTCCAACCATGAGATCAGAAGATGTCGATAGTAGTACTTGTGTTGAAGAATAAATTTCCATCAATGATGTAGATGTGAATGAACCAATTCTGATAGACATGGCTTATGTGATGCTAGATAGTTGTGGGGTAGAACACACTGGTCCAACTTCCTTAAGTAGGAACATTGTGCATGATGATAAGAGACCGTTATACATAGGTTTTACTAATTTTATGAAGCTAAGCACTGTGTTGAAATTATATAATCTAAAGGCTAACAATATATGGAGGGAGAAAAGCTTCACGTCATTGTTGTCTTTGTTGAAAGAAATTCTTCATAAAGGCAACGAGCTTCCAATTTCAACATAGAAATTAAAGAAAATGTTATGCCCAATGGGAATGAAGACTAAGAAGATACATGCATGCCTGAATGACTGTGTTTTATTTTAAAAAGACTATGTCAATTTGAAAGATTGCCCAAAATGTGGGGCGTCATTGTATAAAATGATGACTTTACAGAAGTCTAAAATTGGCTCTCCTTCCAAGGTGATGTGGTATCTACCTATAATACCATTGTTTCAATGCTTCTTTGCAATTTTATGGATGTAGGAAATTTAAGGTGGCACGCAGAGGTTCAAAAAAATAATGATGGGATCCTACGTCATTCGTCTGATTCCTCACAATGGAAGAAGATTCATTTATGATACCCTAAATTTGGTTGAGAAGTCAGGAACCTAAGACTTGGGTTTTTTACGGATGGGATGAATCCATGTGGCACATTGAGAATACAACATATTACTTGGCTTGTTACAATGGTTATATACAATCTTCCTCCCTGGTTATGTATGAAAAATAAGTATGTTAGTTGTCGTTGTTGATATTGAGCCCTAAACAATCTAGAAATGATATCAATGTTTATCTTGAACCTTTAATTGATGACTTAGAAATTATGGGTGGTAGGTGTGATGACTTATGATGCTTCATGTAGAGAGACATTTTGTTTCCATAATATGTTGTTTTCCACTATTAATGATTTTCTAGAATATGGGAATTTGTCTGGATACAGTGTAAAAGGATCCAAATCATGCCCTATATGTGACGAGAATGTTGATTCAATACAACTAAAACATGGTGGAAAGCCTGTATATCTTGGTCATCGAAGGTTTCTTCTAAACGTTTAACATTACCGAAGGCTGCACAAAGCGTTCAATGGATCGAATGAGGAACAAAGTGACCCTAAACCTACATCAAGGGAGGTTGTTTATGAAAGAGTAAAAGATTTTGTCAATGAATTCAGTAAGAGATCACAATGTACCATTCCCATACATAGTGACAAATCTTTATTCACGAAGAGGTCAATATTATGGGATCTTCCTTATTGGAGTTCTTTAGTAGTTAGGCATTGTATCGATGTCATGCATGTTGAGAAAAATGTTGTGATAGCATCATTGGTACTCTATTGAATACACCAGGTAAGACTAAAGATGGCATCATATCCAAAATGGACCTATGTGAAATGGGAATAAGAAAAAAATTAACAAAAGTAGCTAGGAGTGATCAAAAAACATATTTACCTCATGTTGGTTACATTTTGTCTAGAAAGGAGGAGAAAACTTTTTGTGAGCACTTGCTTAATGTTAAGGTACCATTGGGATACTCTTCCAATATCTATAGACGGGTATCAATGAAATATCTAATGCTAATAGGACTTAAATCTCATGATTGTCACACTCTAATGCAACAAATATTTCATGTGGCAATTCAATCTGTATTGTCAAAGCATGTAAAGTTTGCAATCATCTGACTTTGTTTCTTATTCAACTCTCTATGCAACAAACTTATTGATCTTGAGAATCTCAATAAGTTGCAAAGAGAAGTGGTTGTTACCCTATGCCAGCTTGAGATGTATTTTCCTCCTTCATTCTTTTATATCATGGTACATATTGTTGTCTATTTTACTAGGGCAGTGAAAATATTGGGACTCATTTTCTTGCATCGGATGTATCCTTTTGAATGGTACATGAGTGTTTTTAAAGGTGGTGTTTGAAATCATTATCGTCCTGAAGGGAGTATCATTGAGGGTTATGTGGCGAGGGAGGTTATGGACTTTTGTAATTACTTTCTGAGTTGTAATGAAGCTCATGTAAATGACAAGAATGTTGAGGACTATTCCAACAAATGGACTTTAGGAGCACAAGTGAAAGTAATCAGTGTTGAGGTGTGGGAACAAGCTCACTTGTATATTTTACACTACATCAACAAAGTGAGTGTTTATATCACCGAACATACCAATATCATCAAGACAAAATATCCTCTAGCCAATTCAATGTGGCTTGTTAGAGAGCATAACAAGACATTTATTAGGTGGTTTGAAGATAAAGTCTTATGTCAACTATCTCAAGCACCAATAATAATATTGAAAATATCAAATGCCTCACCTTTAAACCAAAATGAATGTTACATCTTATGAAGGATTTGACATAAATGTGTTTTCATATTACACAAAGTGTTAAGATGATAAGAGCATCATCCAAAATAGTGGGATCATCCTTCAAGCCGCTTCATTATTTTTTTCTAGTGTGAAGGATAAGAGTCTACGTGAATCTAAAATTTCATATTACGGTGTCATTGAAGACATATGGGAGTTTGACAATGTAGATTTCAGAATTCCAATCTTTAAGTGTAATTCAGTTGATAACACCAACAGAGTTGTAATGGATTAATTGGGTTTCACATAAGTAAATTTTGAAAATACTGGTGAGAAGAGTTAACCATTCATAATGGTATCATAGGTGAAGCCAATATTTATATCGATGATACTAAAAATGAAAAATGGTCAGTTGTTCTTCATGGTAAAAGACAGTTAATTGGAGATCATATAGATGAAGAAGAGTACTATGACAAGTATGATGACTCCAGTCCATTCTTAGTTGGCTTGCCAACACCAAATACTGAAGTTGATACTAACTTATATGTATGTGGAGATCACAGTGAGGGAATATTACTTGTTAAAGGATCTCAATATTAGAGGCATGATTTTATTTTTTAAATGTTAGATGTTACATTTTACAATCTTATATTCATTGTTTGACAATTTTTATATGACATTTTTTCATATGGTGTCTGACCATGAGTATGATGACTATGATGATGATTACCATGAGGATGAGTTACATCCTGATGTGCACCTTGACACTAGTGTAAGTCGTATTGTTTTACTTTAGAGATGTGCATTTTACAATATGTCTATCTTGTTGTATTGTTTTATTGAATTTATAAGTTATATCTTTTTATGACCTATATGTGTTTTTTTGTCAATTTTAGGTTGAGGATGGATGCACTGAGAATCTTGTTCAGCTTGATGAGCAGCATCGTCAGAATGCAAAAATAAGGGGAATCACCATGATGAACAAGTTAATACAATAAGGGGTAAGGGACCGAAGTTGGACGTTGAGTTTGATGATGCAGGAAATCCTTTTGGAAAGCACTACAACTCTTTTGTGGCATATCTAGGGGTTCTTACTCATAGCCATTGAAATGTAGCAGTAGAATGTTGGCATAAAATTGATAAAAGCAAGAAAGATTTCATAAGCAAAGAACTATAAATGAGACATTATCATTTGCAATTCTATTTTTAAATATATTTACAATTCTATTTTTAAAATATTCCATTCAATATATGAACTTTTGCAGATCATATATGACCTGGATGAAAAACGGCATCGTAAAAAGGTGATACAACATTGTGGGAGGTTATTGAGGAATTATAGGTTAACTCTGACAAGATTATACATACACGACGTTGAGAAGAGGAAGAAGTCACCCATTGAGCAATGGAGCTATCTTAACCTGGAGACATGGGAGGTGTTTGTTTCTATGAAAAAAATCGATGAATTTAAGGTAGTAAGCCTCACTCCCCATTTTGAATGCATTCTTATGAATTCATTATTTTGCCTTGACCTTGATTATTATGTTTTACTCATCAATTACTATTTATGATTGTTACAAACCATGTTGCAAGTGGTGCTCAAAGAAAAAGGTGGGCAATGAATGTGCACAACCACACAATGGGTCCAAGTGGCTCTGCAAATCTTCGCTAAAAGCTACTACATGTGTCTGCTTCTCAATAACCTACTCCTGGGACTGTTTAGTCTTCTACTACTCCTAGACCTCTACCTCTCCATTATGTGTGGATATTTGGGAGGCAAAACAAATATGGAGAAATAACCAACCCCACAACTGCTGAGGAAGATGCAAAAATGGTAAAATTCAACTCTCATAGCAATTAGTATTGATGATCATTATGTTTTACTTACCAATTACTAACGATGATGATTAGTGGGTGCTCCACGAGTAAAGGAAACAAGGCAAGTTCATTCTGAGGGAACAAGGGATGAATTAATAGTTGCTCTAGGTAACCCATAGCATCCTGGGCATGTTAGGGTTGCAGGTGTTGGTGTCATTATAAGAGTGTTCTTTGGGCCATCAGAGCATAAGTGCAAATATATCTAGAAAGGGGGATTCTCAGAAGAGGAGGTAAAAGTTTTAATTACAAATGGAATTCAGGAAGCAATGAGCTAATATCATGCTTCTTAAATAGCTCATCATACAGTATTTTTGTCACCCCACTCTTCATACGAGGTGAACCCCCCCTTACGACAAAGGTGTTTGGGAGTAATCCTGTGAACCTGCCCCCTAGAACGTCAGTTGTAAATGATTTTATTACATAGTAGTCTTTCAAAATGATTTGTATAATATATATAACACTCTATGCAAATTTGTAGGGGTTGAGGCCATGCCGTCTTAAATTACAAGAATATGTCATTCCATTGGGAGAGGCTTACCCATGCCTTGAACATGACATGATTCATGGTGCATCAATACCTTCCAATGTAGTTCGCCTGACATTGAGGCTTGTCTATGCCCCTGGGAAGCAGATTGCATTGCCGTATGACCACCTTGAGCACGAGACGATAGGTGATGCAGAAGGTGGTGTGGTCACCTGGCCCAAAGATGGAGTTGACTATACTGATGTATGGTAAGTTTACATTGTGTTTGTATCCTTATATACATGCCACCATAGATATAAGATAATATATGTATAGGACATACCACCTAAGAAGCCCCTTAAAGCTCGTCCTCCATCTCCACCTCCTCCTCAATTATCTCGTTGGCTTACAAAAGACCTATTCGACTTGTTAGGTCCTCAGTACAGGGGTATGGCACTATGGATAGGCGAACATGAATAAGGGTCTCCTATGATGGTCTAATTTAAGGAGGATGACGTAGGTCAACCTCATGATACTACTATATTTCTGCAAGATGTTTTGGAGTTGTTTGGTTATGCTTGGTTGAATACATATGTAATAACTTTGGATATGGTAAGATCTTATATATCTATATACCTCATTTTATATATCTTGAATTGTTTTCTTATATATTAATGCATACATGATATATGTTTTGTAGCCACTTACATAGGGTCGGTACAGAGTTTTCACTGCCCCATGTGGCATTTTTAGTTCCATCCTTTATTAGTCATGTAATTAAAGACCCTGCATTTGTTACCTAATACTACTCTACCGCATTAAAATATTTCAATAAAAAGAAAATGAGTGTGATGTTAGATCCGCATAATGTTGGGTAATTTTACTTACTATGCTTATAATTTTAATTTAATAATTAAATTACATTGTTGATTTTGAGTTTTATTTTATTTGTCTTCTTTTCACTCAAGAATAACCATTGGGTGTTATTGGTTGTTGTCCTCGGAACACTAACTGTGTATTATCTAGATACGAAGGGTGATGAAGTACATAGTGGGGGACATGAATTGAAATCAGTATTATTCACATGAATAACTTTTATATTTATATCCGTTAACATATATATTACATGACTATTTACTAATGCATTCAATGTGTAACATTAACATATAGGGCAATAAAAGAATTCAAAAAAGATGGATCAAAGATGGACAAGAAAAATAAAGCGATTGTTTGGAAAAATATTGGGGTAGTTTTATGATCCAATGCATATTTATGACAACTATACTTATTTTTATTTATTAACATTTAATGTGTTGTAATTTATAGTGTTATGTAGAATACAACGATTGGGCATGCAGATATTACATGATGTGGTATATGGAAATGATTTTCAGATATGGGTACTAGACATCGATGAGATACAAAATGCAATATATATATATATAGTCGTGATCATCATAAATATACAGTCTCATTAGATAATATGAAAGTATCAAACTTATTAATTATATACATTGTTCTCTTTACAGGTGTTTAAAATGAAAGACTTCAATGTGCTATAAAATCTAAAAGACTTGCAAATGCCCTATACGACAGAACAACTAGATGAGATACGAGAACGACGGGTACAAGTCTTTGAAAAAGATGTCAACTTTGAATTTGATTGGGATTAAAGAATAATTTTTGTAAAGCTTATATATATATATATATATATATGTGTGTGTGTGTGTGATGCTTATGACTTCATGCAACTTTAAGTTTGATGTGAGTCAATTATTGGTTCATATGTGAACGATGATCTTTATACATGTGTGTGAATGTGAAGATGACTGAATGAATTGTGTTTCTACATGTCATGATAATGGAATTGGTTTATATGTAAATGAAGTATCATGCGTGTGAATGAATGTGAAGGCAAATAGAATTATGTTTGCACATGTGATGAAATGGAATTAGAGAATGAATAGAATTATGTGCATATTAAGTTTGTTATTGCATGTTTGGGGGCCCATTGTTAAGCTAAACTCATAGGATATTGCTAACATGTCATTTATAAATCCAATTCTGAACTACATGTTCTACGTCCTACTGACCAACCAGGTAGCAGGTCTACAGGCATGTTATTTAAAAAAAACATAGTCATTGATTGTTAAACAAAACTGACACTTAGGACTGAGTCATTAGTTTTATTAATATTACCGACATTAAAGCACAAAATTAAAATGGTCGTGCTAGGTAGCACATCATAGTCGTCGATTTACTTGACTCAATTGTCATTTTACATCTGAATCATCAGTTTTATAAGACTTAAATGCTAAACAGGTGTGGGTTGTTTGATAACCAACAACGTAGGATCCTTTACCAATTACAAATGTGACATGGTATGGCTTTTTTGACATCACTTTTTTTCAGTAACTAACGAGTAAGATTCCTATCTGTGTTAGTTTCTTTTATCATCACAATTGAGGTTAGATCTTTGCCTTCAATTTTTCCATCCTCAAATAACTAACGTCTTAGACGTGTGACTATAGTGTCACCCACTTAAGTCTAATTCCTTAATTAACATTATAGGGTTTTTTTAACCAACGCTAGAGATAGTTTATGTACTAGTGGTAACTCATGCAACCTGTAATTCTCTTGCCCCTCAGTTCGTTCCTTGATAGCTATGCCAGAATGTTAGCTAATAACAATACAATACATCATAATAGATAATCACTAGGTTGAGTTAGTAGTTTCGGACTATTGTATGACCTATTGAGAACAAGTTAGGAGATAAATATGTAATGGGCATGAGAGTCAATGTTAATCAAACTTTTTGTCTATTAAAGTGATTAGAATATGGATTTAGGATTTGATCATGTAATGATGATTATATAAGCATACACATTTATTAAAAAGTAAAACCTAAAATTTAGTTATATAAGATGGAGTAATGTATTGGATGAATTGGATTAGCCAACATTATGGCGTAAGAGATATATTATTGTAGGTTGGACTTTGTTGAATTAAATGAACCATTAGAAGAATGTTTTGTGAATACAAATATGAATTTATTGGTTTTTCGACTATGACCTTAGGGTACACCATACTTCAACTAGGTGTGAAATTATTTCACCTATACATATAAATAAATATTAAATACATACTTGCATATATATGCATATTACAGATATATTTATCAATATATGAGTATTGGTCATACATGAATGGAAGTATTTTTAGACCATAGATTCTCTAATAAGGGGATTTTGATACATATTTCATGTAACACATTTCCTTAACATTATTTGACCAAATTGGGCCATAAGAGATCATGAGAGAGAATGTCATTGCGAAACTAAATTTAAAGAATGCAAATTATTACCCACACATTCATGTAAATCAAGAATTCTTTAACTTATGTAAAATCCTGGTAATAGAAGTAAAATAGGTATCTAATGGATCATATCATTACTTAATAAGATTCAAACCCTAATAAATCATTTGGTGATCAAAATTAGGGTAAGAGAAAAATATATAACTATACTAGTAATAAAAGCACCAGTTAATTTTGGTATAACTAACATACATAATTGTTCCTAGGATTAATACTCAATTTTGGGGACCAACTATATCCACTAAGTTGAGTTGTAGCTATGAAGATGAGGTATGTACTCCTCTCTATTTAGTTTTGGGCATAATTTGACTTAAATATTCTTACAGTGAGGCATTGTTTGGATATTGCCCCTTTTTATTCATCCATGTTGCAAATTCTTTATTTCATGATATTGAATCATCTGATTCCACTTTGCTTGATGAATTTCTTTTTACCTCGGGTATATGACCCCACTTGCTTGGTTGTTTTACTTGGAAATGTGAATGGGAATGTAAACTATCTTTGCACCCTATTTAAGCATGTTAGATAATTTGACTAGATAACTCTCATAGATGCTTATGCATAACCATTAGGGTATTCTTTTCTACCAGGGGTATGCTTTTATACCCTTATATATACATAGGCATACTTTTCTACCTAGGGTGTGCTTTTCCACCCATTTTACTTAGGTCAACAACTCAGTGGTATCTTGGCCCTACCATAGTTGTCTTTAGTCAATATATATCTACATGTGAATGATTATTATTGTTGTGATATTGTGAATGGTTAATGGCAAGATGTGTTATCTCACTTTTTTATTTATATCTCTCATTCTTTTTGAATTCATTGTCTTGATATATCTCTTGGAACTTACCTATCTTTTAATGATCCTCCTTTTTATGGGAACTATCTCTTTTGCTTGTTTAGCCCATTTAAATGCACAAAATGTTGTTAAATGTACATACTCAGCTTTTGTTGATGCATACTCTTGTGTTTCCTATTTTTCTAGATGTTCCCTCCACCCATATGTAGGTGCTTTACTGGACATACACTTAGGATGATCGTGAGCTCATTGGTGAACTTAAGGACAACTTGGGATAGACTTGTAACCCTCTACATATGGTCTTATGTAAATATATATGTAACATTTTCATTTTATGTACCACCCTTAGGGAGAGAAGCATATGTATATGAAATATTTTGTAACTTTTTAAATAGTTATGTTTTTTTGCTGAAATATTTCATGGCTCATGTTTGTACCAATGAGTGGGCCCACTATCGGGTCCCACTCCTTACACTAACTCATAGCCCCCAATGTCCACGTAGCATCTAGAGTCCAAACTCTATATACATGTCCTTGTAAAGATCTGAATAGAAAATTAAGCAATAAAATTGTGATTAGAAAACTAAGCAAGAACAAGATTATCCTATAAATGTCTATCCAGCACCATGCCAAGTAGTATTACGAATCATAAACCTAGTGAGACCCATAATGTGAGAGGTCATTCTTTTCACAACGGGCTAAAATTTTGAAACTATGACGGTGGTCACAAGGTGGCCAATCTAGCTTATTTTTCACACTCTAACTAAAAGGTGAAGAATCATTTAATGCTACAGAAGCCTTTGAATCTAAGAAAAATCCCTTATGTGAGATACACCCTAATCTTTCACAAAAAAATAATAACAACCCCTGTCGACAAAGCCAAACACCAAGCAATAACCAATGAGAACAGATTTGTTGAAAAGATCACAAATTCTATTAAAAAAACCTTTACAAGATTACAAGAATTGCTGTACTCTCACAGTCTTGTACCCACAATAGAATTTATTAACTCACTCTTATTCTCTTCCCTTTTTGAAGTCTTTTTAAATCCCCTTTTTTTGGCCCACAATGTTGTTGCACAATATTGTTACACGTTGGCACACTCAAAGTTACCACATGTTGAGACCCACACATTGGCACACTATTTCATACAACACTATGTCTCATAGTACTCGATAAGATAATCCCAAGAAGTTATGTTAATTCATAAAAGACAGTACAATAGAATAGGACTAATCTATTAAAAAAGATAATGGAGAGAAAATGTCAATAATTAATAAATAGGAGGAGAGTATAATGCTATATATTATCTTGGACTCCAAGTCTATCAAATTTTGAACTTTTCTACTATTGTTAGACAATATCTAATATCTTAAAAAATAGGATAAGAGAAATTATCCAACAATCTCCACTTTGGATCTTACCTATTGAAGTGTAATTGTTTCTCCAGTAAAATTCACTCTCGTTCCTCTTTTATCCTTCCGTCCTCAGAAGCAGCTTCCATTTCCAGAAGCACTTTACCATGCATGCATGAATGAAATGTGTGTTTAGGCTTGGCTGCCTGAATCCTTTATGTGAGAAATCCTCATGTCGTATAGTTTGAGAAACTATACCGCCTCCACCTGTGGTTGGAAGAATTATATTCTACACACCTTTGGCCCCCATGTCATAGGGTCATGCCTTCTCTTAGCCGTACCCATACAATGACACCCATGGTTGGTCCTATACGTCTTCCTCCTTCCAACAATTAACAACTTGGCTCTACACCTGTTGAAATTTGCAGTCAAGTTTGTAGTCTTGCACCAGACTGTCCTAAGAGTTGAGTACATGTAACACTCTTTGGGTTCATGATGCCCACCACCTATGCTACTGCTTCATCTACATCTCTCGTGTTAGTAGACCTCTCGTTATCCGCTCATCTTTTAGTTAGAAAAATTCCATCCAATCAATAAAATTAGGTAGACTCCATCATCACTTGTCCCATACAAGTAAATAATATGACTCCACCTCATGTTGATATTTCACAACCAGTGGATCCACGCCCTCCTGATTTCATAATAATATTATCATCAAGATTTTCTACAGGATGCCCTCCAATGGTAGATGTCGACGTCGTAATATTTTTATGTATCTCTCATGCTTTCTGATCGTCTCGCATGAACCCTTCTTCAATACCACTTAAAGAATCACTTCATGTTGTCGAAGCCTTCAAGATCAAGAAAAATCCCTTATGCGAGATATAGCCCAATATTGCATAATAAAAATAATAACAACCCCCTATCGACAAAGCCAAACACTAAGCAATGACCAATGAGAACAAACTTGGTGATGAAGACTGCAAATTCTATTAAGCAAAAGTCTTCACAAGATTATAAGGATTGTTGCTCTCTCACAATCATGTGCACACAATAGATTTCTTAACCCACTCTTCTTTCCCCTTTTGGCTATCTTTTTGACTTCCCCTTTGGGCCCACAATGTTGGCGCATAATGTTGTCCAACGGCGGCATACCCACACTTTGCAAGTCACACATTGATACATTGTATCATACATTACTCCCAGAATTCACGACAATCCAGCTTGCATCACTATATCCTTCGACTACGGAAGGATGTTTACCATAATGCAGCCCAAGGGAACGTGTTCCCTTGATATACCTCAGAACTCTATCAAGAGCTTCCCAATGGGTCTTGTCGAGACAACGGGTGTATCTACTTAACTTGTTCACGGCAAACTCAATGTCAGGACGTGTACAGTTCATAAGATACATCAAACTTCCGATAATATGAGAGTATCGTAATTGAGACACTAGAACCCCAGTCTCATTCTTGAACAAGGGTTTGAATGAATCATATGGAGTCTTAACAGGTTTATTTGATGTGTACTCAAACCTCTCCAGTATCTTCTCAACATAGTGAGACTGAGAGAGATTTATACCATCAGTAGACCTTATGATTTTAAGCCCTAAAATCACATCAGTGACACCCATATCTTTCATTTCAAACTTGCTACACAAGAATGACTTTGTCTCTTTTACTACTTTCATATCAGAACCAAAAAGCAGGATATCATCGACGTATAAGCATAACAAAATGAATCCATTATTGACAATCTTGCAGTAGAGACACTTATCACATTCATTAGAAATAGAGCCAAACGATGATATCACATAATCAAACTTCTTATGCCATTGCTTAGGGGCTTGTTTCAAGCCATATAACGACTTAACAAATTTACACACTTTGGACTCATTCCCACGACCCACAAATCCCTCGGGTTGTTCCATATATATCTCTTCTTGAAGATCACCATGTAAAAATGTGGTTTTCACATCCATTTGATGGATATAGAGATTATAAATGGAAGCCAATGCTAGAAGCACTCGGATTGTGGTCATATGGGAAACAGGTGAATAGGTATCAAAATAATTTATTCCTTCCCTTTGTGTGTAACCCTTAGCAACTAACCTAGCCTTATACTTATTGATTGTCCCGTCTGCATTAAGTTTCTTCTTAAAAATCCATTTGCAACCAACTGCAGAACAACCAGGAGGCAAATCCACCAATTCCCAAGTTCCATTTGAGAGAATTGATCAGATTTCATCATTAACGGCTTCTTTCTAAAACTTAGCTTCTGGAGATTCCATAGCTTGTTTGAAAGTAATAGGATCATCCTCAACATTGTAAGTAAGAAACTCACTTCCAAAGTCTTTGGATGTCCTAAGCCGTTTACTTCTCCTTGGTTCAACTATTTCTTTAGAATCATCAGATTCAGAAATAGCATGTTCTGAGTCGCCCCCCACATTTGTCATCCTTTCCACATGCTCAGGAATGGAACCTGTGGTGAATGAATCTTCTTGAGAAACTTCATTGGGCACACCAGTTTTCATAGGAAACACATCCTCAAAGAATGTTGCATCACGTAATTCCACAATTGTATTGACCTTAATGCCAGAGATATCTGATTTTACAATTAGGAATCTGTAAGCATAGCTTGTATCTACATAACCCAAGAATATGGCATCAACCGTTTTCGGTCCTAATTTCTTCCTTTTGTGTTCAGGGACAAGTACCTTTGCAAGGCACCCCACACTCGAAGATATTTAAGACTCGGTTTCCTTCCTCTCCACAACTCAAACGGACTACTTTTTGAATGTTTATGGGGAACTCTATTCAGAATATGGCAAGCCGTATTCAAAGCTTCCCCGCACATAAAGTTGGGTAATCCAGATATTTGGAGTAAGGTATTTACCATATCTATTAAGGTTCAGTTTTTACGTTCAGCTATCCCATTTGATTGTGGTGAATAAGGAGCAGTGACCTCATGAACTATACCATGTAATTGGAAAAATTCCAAAAATAAGTTTGAGGTATACTCTCCTCCCCTATCAGACCTTAATCGCTTAAGTACTTTACCGGTTTGAGTTTGAGCTTCTTTCTTATAAATTTGAAATTTATCCAATGCCTCATCTTTACTTCTAAGTAAAAAGACATAACAGTATCTACTTGCATCGTCAATAAAAGTTATAAAATAACGCTTTTGATCTCTCGTAGCAACACCATTAAATTCATAGATATCTGTATGAACTAAATCCAAAATTTCCGAATTCCTATTCACAGAATGAAAAGGCTTCCTAGGCAATTTAGCTTGTACACAGATTTCACATTTATTGTTGCTAATTTCATATTTAGGGATCAAATCTAGATTCATCATATGCTTCATTGAGGCAACATTAACATGTCCCAAACGTGAATTCCATACATCGAATGAAACAAGATTCATGCAAACAGAACTATAATCATTCAAATTTAAAACGGAATTTGAAGCAGGTTCAACATGAATCTTAAACAAGTTTTCCACATCACATAAGTACCCCTTGACAAAAAACAAAGAATCACGAAGACGTGTAATAATTGCCTTATTACATTTATAGTCTACTCTATAACCTTCTCTAACTAATATGACGCCACTAAGGATATTGCGTCGAATGGATGGAGCATGTCTGACCCTGTTAAGAGTCAAAACCTTCCCCGAATGGAACTTCAAGTCCACCCGTCCTTCGCCTTTGACTTCTGCAGAGCTGGAATCGCCCAAAGTCACGGACCGACCTCGAGAGGCCTGATAAGACACAAACAGGGATTTATCACCACACACATGTACATTAGCCCCAGTGTCAATATCCAATAAAGTGGTTCAAAAATAGAAAGAATTTCAGGTTTAATAGACACGTACCCATCATTGAGGTTCAAGGATGTAGTCATCATGTTGACCATAGCCTCCTCAGTTGCAGATGTGGTAGCTTTCTTTGCCTTCTTAGTAGGACAATCCTTGTTCCAGTGGCCAACCTGTCCACAAGTCCAACAAGGTTTGTTCTTCGGTTTCTTTTAGATCTTTGCCTTGGGTTTATGTGCATTCTTAGATTTCTTATCTTTGGTGTTTTTCGTAGAAGTAAGATTAACAGTTGGATTTGCATCAGTAGGCACCTTGACCCCTTTCTCCTTTAGGTGTTCTTCTTGTATATTAATATCCATCATTAATTCATCCATGTTGTGTGTCCATTTGTGATGCTTCAGAGACATACCAAACGATTCCCAAGACTTAGGGAATTTTTCTATGATAGACATAACAACGAATTTCTCAGGAAACACCATCTTGGCATCTGAGAGTTCATGAACTAGGAGTTGTAGATCATGTGTTTGATCAGAAACTGACTTACCCTCAACCATCTGAAACTTAAGAAATTTAGACACACCGTATTTTTCAACACCTTGATTTTCAGTGCTAAAATTCTTAATTAACAATTCCCATAAAACCTTAGACGTAGTGACTGGCGGCTTTGAGTCAGAATCATACAGTTTGTTATTTAAACCAAACAGAATCAAATTGTGGCACGTTTTATCACCCTTCTTCCAATAAGCAATAATGTTTGCATTATCAGGAATTGTTTCATCAGATACAGGTTCAGTTTCAATTAAATACTGATCATAACCCGCAATATTCAGCCAAATTTCCATACGACTCTACCAACGGGCAAAGTTCTTACCAGTAAACTTTTCAGGCATATTGGTTGTATCAATTTTACATCCCGAACCACCCTGACCGGCCATTGTTAATTAACGACAGAAAATGATTTCTTTAAGACTATTGTTAATATTAGTTATTGTCGTTCATACAACAGCGACATGTGCAATGTAATTAACAGTCCAGGCAGTTCCAAAAATAAGAATCGAAGAACAAATGAAGCAGGAGAACAAAAAATAAGAGTTAGATTCGCAATCCAGATCGTTAGTTGAGAAACGAACGTGTTACTTAAAGAAATCAGTACCCGACAATCCTCGCGGATAGGCACCGTTCTCCCAGTCGTGATCCGGCACGAACCTGGAACTTGCACGTCTCGCTCGTGCTTGACGTAGTCACGTTGCACTGCTACCAGTGCAGCACAGCAACCGCAGGAACCACCGCCTGACAGCTGCGTCTTGACGACAGGAAGGAGGAGTCGCGCTTCGCACAGAAGGACAACTCCGCAAAGTGACTCCGGGGACGACAACTATTGCACTCGGGATTAGGGCTCTCAAAACACACGGCGGCAGAAGATTATTTTCGGTGTGTTTAACCCTAATGACCGGATGCGTATATATAGTCACGCACGTCCCTAATCCTATTCCCAGTAAGACGCAAACACTCGGTTGCTTTTGTACACAATACGGAATAATCCGCAAAAGAGAAACACTTTCTAATTAGGATTAAACAATCCGAATAAGAAAGAAACAATTAATTACATGAGTAATTAATTACATAGTTGTATCCTAGTGCAAAAAGAAGACGAAAGACATTCTCCACAGCCCGGCCCAGCCAGGCCAGGCGTGGTGTGGCACGCGTGTGTGCTTTGTGATGTGGCTATCCCACCCACCAAGGAGCTAAGTATACCTCCCTCCTAGGACTCGTTTGGACACTAGTGCTCTATGTGAACCTACATATGAGGACCACAAAAGTTCTAGGAGTGAGCAATATGGGATAAAACTTCTTTGCCATTTGCACTAGAAACAACATTACATTCTCACATGTACTTGCTGCACTACATTGGGTTTAACCCATGCTAAATAAGTGATTACTAGCTGCGAAATAGCGGCTACAGTAATCACGTATCTAACACATTCTGTATCAGTTGCATACATATACACTTACGTTGCAGATCGCACATCCATCATAATGGAAAGAGAAGTGAAACACGAGTTTGCTACGAACTAATGAATGCAATGAGCGGCAGCCGGACGGGGCTATTCAACAGGTACATGAACGGTGGCCATACATTCTCGTTCATCCTCTCCATTGTCCTTTTTCCGATCGTGGATCATGACCAATGGCAGGCGTTTCTCACCCTAGTCCTTGTCTCTACTCGATCAGCCGGGGTTCTTCCACCGTCCGTAGAACACGAACCAATTCAGTCGATCCAACTGGACGTCGTGTGGGGCGCCAAGCAAGTATCCAATTTGTTAGCGGTCGACTAGCATGTGGACTGCCGATGGGCCACCGAATTCCAATACAACGTACATGAGCAGATGAACACCGGAAGACGAGTTTGGATGGTGCTTGCATGATTGACGCGTTAACATAAAAAAAAATCATAATAAAAAAACCATCTACTCTGCTTTTATACGAAATAACATAATTATGTTCTCAGTTAGCTACAGCACTCGACGACCAGCGACTACCATAAAATAGGGGTCACTTCAATGAGGTCTACTCTGCTTTTATACGAAATAACGACATGTCATTCACATGGCTTCATGTTTGTTTCTTTTCGGTCTTATAACATTGTTCAGAACTTCTCCACCGTAAGAAATTCTAATGAGATTAAAGAGTCCACTTCGCATACATCCACTTGATTTCAAATCTTTTAAATATAAGGTTATCCACATCTCCTTAAATGGATACTCTAGAAACCCAACCTCTAGCTTGTGTGCTGGGAATGAGAGTCGAGCGACCCACATAAAAACTCCAACCCCAAAATGCTTACTGTTGAGATGCGGAAGAAGGAGATGGAACGAGTCAATCGAACTCGTACGAGAAGTAGAAACAAGGACAAGCAAGCAATCTACATTAAGGCCCTGTTTGGTAGGGTGTTGTTGGGTGTAATATGATGAAAAGAAAAATCAAACAAATATATTCATACCTTTTAAATTGTTCCAAATTTATTTGGTTGGATGTAGTATCAGATATGTGTTTTTGTTTGCGATCATTTGGCAGAAAAAAAAAACATTATAGCAGTTGTCCAGCTGTATGTTGTCTGTCTTGCTTTTTGTCAGTGATACCAGCAGCAGTCCGCCCTTCAATTTCTCCCGGAAGCTGACGTCGTCTATGACACATATGTAAAAAGAACCAACTGCACCCGACCGCTCAGTTTTTGAGCGTGGTACATATTCGTTACTTTTGACCCTGTCAGGAGACAAAATGGGAAATGAAATTCCGCATACTACCCCGGACTTCACCCTACCAAATACTTGTTTATCCGAAAATCAGATCATTCAGGTTCAATGAAATTAAACGCAGCCCTACCAAACAGGCCCTAAACTACAGTGGTTCACAAATATCCAAAGTGGGGGCCTGTGTCAATTGTAGGAGACGATGTATAATCAGTATTGGAGAGTTACAGATAGGATATTTACAAAATAAAGGAAGAAATATGCGGTCCATATGATACACCTCAAAGGTAACATAGATGAGCTCCAAAGTGGCTTGTAACTCTAGGAGATACGCTATGTCTTTCATTGGTTTTTGGGGACTTTGGAGTCGCCTATCTCTATATGATATGCCTCTGTAGTCCAGTACATATTTAGCGGGTATGTAAGAGTTGGACTCGTAACCACTGGATCATACGCAATATTGAGGAGGCCACGATATTGACTGGCATTAATCGGTCTTCTTCTACGAACTATTCTTCCCCCCTCCTCTCACATTTCTCCCAATATTCTCCGCCCCAAAGCTTTTGCAGTTTATGATCTCACCACCAGAGACAACAAGCTTGCAACCCTCGTTCCTGATCCCTCCTCACCTGCGGGGCGGCTGATCTCGGTACCTATATATGCGGGGTCGAGCTGCTCCCGGCTCAGAAACCAACAAGCTTCCAACTCTGGTTCCGGACACCCGGTGATATGCGTGGTCGGACTCGTCATGGCGGCCCGTTTCGTCCATTTTGCTCTGGGGGTCTGTCTGTCTGGCTCGCACTGACGCCTACCCTCTTTCCAAACAACAACAAGTATCAAGACATGCATGACGACCGTGAATACACCCAGCCAGCGGATTTGCTGTACCCCGTTTGGACAGGAGCAGTCTGCTCCTTACCACAGATGGTGCCGCGTGTAAGTAGTATTTAATCCAAACCAGTACTACTCGTCGGCATTTGCACATGGACGGATGTGATAGCAGGAGTAGCGTACTCCTGTCGAAAGCGGGAGCAGCTAATCCTCGCTCATACACCCATGCATGCTTCCGTTATCTACAGATCATCATGGTTACTCAAATCTTCATAAAATATGGTTAAACGAGAACCATGGTTGCCGCCTAATACATGACTCTCCCAGTCACAACAAGGTACATGTTCTATGTTATTCTTCCTAAAAGATAAAAGAATATTGTAAGAAAGGCTCTACCTTTTTTGCAAATGAACGTGTATTCCTTTCTTTCGCAAGCAAGTGTTTATGTTTCTCTATTTTGTTCTATGTATGTGTGAAACTAGAATCTAACAACTACAGATGACTACGCAACTACCAACCAACCGCCCATATAAACCAGCACACTAGCATGCCAATCCTGGCAGCAGCAATAACCCCCATGATATTTAATATTTGGCCATGATAATCTACGTACCAACCTCTATTATTTTATTAGATGGGATCTACCTACCACAACACAACAGATTCATCTATAAAAAATCCAGACTGAAATGCAGAAAAGACGTTTCATTAATTTAAAAGTCCCGTTCAATACAGAATTTCCGACATTCATTAATTTAAAAGTCCCGTTCAATACAGAATTTCCGACATCATTGTTGAAGCATACAACATGCTCGGGAGAAAAATATCCTGTCATACACAGACAAGCACAATGACCCGTATTCATTACAGGTGAAATATAATGCTCACACTGCAAATAACAAAGTCATCTCCCAATTCACTTGCACCAAAATTCTGAAGAGACTATAATGTGTCATATTCGTCATACATAAACTATAAGAAATTTGTAATGGGAGTCATCTCAAAGTTGTACATGTACAACAAAATAAAGTTCACAATTTAATCTTAACTTGTTGGTCATTAAAGCTAAAAATAAAATGTATTCTGATTGACAAGCTTATGGAGAGATACCCTCCCGCCATATTTGTTGTCATTCTCACTCACAAAATTACAAAAAAAACCTCATATGGGAGGCATCTCAAATCTGTAGAACATAAGAATTTCATTATTTAGTTTAATGTTATAGAAGAATTGAAGCTTGGTCAACTACTATTTATTTCTAAACGGACCATGGCATGTAAGTCGTCACTAGGAATGGGGAGCAGGTTGGATCATATGGAGTTTGGTTGGCCAATCAAAACGAAACATTTTACACTAACAAGCAACCAAGTTTAGACTAAGTAATATACTGATATGCATTTTCAGACCGTCCCAACTAAATGAGTTGAGTATATATATCAAGAACATGTTGTGTATTTCTATACAATCCCACACAGGTGAAACTTTACTATCAAAAATATGTTGAGTATTTCTAGCAACACCCTACAGGAGGTTACATTTGACAAGTTCATCTTTGATCCTCCACCATTGTAAGGAATTGTAAATAGGGAGCTGCTGCATTTAGAAACCGAAATATCCAAGGATTAGGTTGATAAAGATTAACAAACAATGAAGGCATCCCACCTTCGTCACTAGATGAACTTCTTTAGTTAAGTCTGAGTTCACGTGCTTGTTTAAGGGCTTAAGGTACTTAACTCATATATAGTCAAATATATCACTCATAAGGAATGCAGGGTGGGATTTTTACATAGGTTGATGATGTATTATGGTAAAGAAATAAAGTGATAAAAATGACTATAAGAAGAATGGATCCCGAACAAGGCAGGACATTCTACTGAACTTACCTTTGATTAATAAAATTATATGATGGTTGTGGTTTCTAGATAGGTTACATGCACATGGACAGATAAATGGTGAATGAATGGCATAAAGCTAAAGCTACAACCATATTAAAATGTACTTGAGGAATTAACAGACCTATGGGTAGCACAAATGATGCTAAACGATAGAGGTTGGGATCTCAAATTTCTACAACACTAGTTTATAGCGGATATGGTGTCATCCACTTTAGTCACTCCTCTTCACTATAACTTGGTTGTGATGAACTCATCTAGAAAGTGCCATTGCCAAGGTAGGTTCTCACAGACTCCAAGGATCCAATCCTTCTTGTGATTAGTTCACCGCAATGGGATGGTCACAAATGAATTCATATACAAGCATCACATGACTGAAGCAAAAACTTGAACATGGTGAAGACTGTTAGAGGAAGACTATGTGCATACAATCAGAGATTGCAATAGCATAAAACTAGTCTAGCAAAAGTTGTAACCATGAGAATCTACCACATTTTGTACTCACCAGGTTCCTGTGGATTGGTTCAAGTATAAATTAAAGACATTGAAGCACATCCTAAGATGGATAAATTTGTTTATAAAATGCTACTGATATGAATATAATGGTCAAAACTGAGGAGGTGTTTAAGGGGACATGGTAAGGAATCTCTAAGACGACATCATAGTCATGAAGGCCCCTGCCTAGGCGCTCCATATATGCATGAATAGGTCCTCCTATGCTCTAGGTGGAACACCTTAAACTGGGCACCTAGGTTTTCAAATGTCCAAAGTGGACGCCTGAGGGCATTTAGGCCCAAACTAAGACACTAAATAAACAAATTAGTATGGGTTACATCTAAATTTGGTCAAATTAGATCTTAGTTATTTTAGGAAACAGTTAGGTATAATTTGGGCCAAATTAGATTTTAGTTAGGCAAATTTGGAGGTTTGATTTGGGGGGGGGGGGGATATATGTAAATTGGGGAAAACATGTCCTTTTGAGGGAAATTGGGTCTGATTTCACCAAATTAGGGCTCATTTAAATCAATGTAGGACAAAAATTAGGGAAAACAAGGTTTGATTAGGTCATATTATGCAAAGATAGGTCTGGCTTAGGCCAACTTAGGGAAGACTAAGATATATTAGGTCCAATTTATACTTTGATAGGTTAAATTAGGGTCGAGTATGATTGTAAGGAAAACACATGAGTTATAAAGACATTATTTGCAAGAAGCACTAGAAGGGTAGGACACATACATCATTCTATCAATAGTAACTTAGTTGATATCAAATAGAGTGTACAAATAAGTAAATTTTAGGGTTGATGTATTTTTGGGTGACTCTGCACCTAAAAATTTTATTGTATAAAAAATTTGTGGTGCCTCACTCTAAAAAAAGTGAGATTATTCAAAACAAAAAGCGGAATTAAAATTAATCAAACTAGGTTGCAAGAAATTAGAACCATTTCACATATCCACCTCAAGTGGAAACATATCACATCAAAGTCCACAAAAGCCACATGTATGTGTGTGTGTCTATATATATATATATATATATATATATATATATATATATATATATATATATATATATATATATATATATATATATATATATATATATATATATATATATATCTGTGTGTGTGTATAGAGAGAGAGAGAGTCAGGCTAGAATACACTCGAGTGTATCCGGAGCAGAATACACTCAAGTAGTTTTCCATGATGCAATAGTTTTTTTAAAATCTAATCCATTGATATTCTTAAACATCATGTGAATAGCTCATATATAAAATTTGAGCCCATTTGGTCATGTTATGAAGACCACAAAATTATGCATTTCAAATTAGTTTTGTGCATCGATTTTATTGCCCTCAGATGAGTGACTTATACTAATCCAAATGAGCTCAAAATTTGCATGTAGCCTAATTATAGTATAACAATGAAGATCAATGGTTTACATTTTGCAAAAAAAATAGTCTTGATATGCAAACAAGACTTGAGTGTAGCGTGAGGTTTGTACACTCGAGTATATTCTAGCCTGACTATATATATATATATATATATATATATATATATATATATATATATATATATATATATATATATATACATATATATATATACATATATATACATATATATATGTGTGTGTGTGTGTCACCTTCTAAAAGATTATTACATAACATTGTTCACTAGCTCACTAGCCACAACTTGTACATATGATAACCCGTCACATATACATACATGTCATGTCTATACAACAAGGGCATAAATCCAAAACATAGTCCCAATATACATCTATAAAACTCCCCTAAGGACCTGGGAGTACGTGGATGACACATAGGACTCTACTACAAAACACAAGCAGCTCATTCAACCTTTACGGAGCTACTGCTCCTCTTACTGTTCGACCTCAATATCACGATCTCTACTTCCTCGTACTCAACCACCTAAAAGATGTGGAAACCCACGAGGTGAGACCAAACATCCCAAAAAGATATTTAGCCAATGTCTATTAAAATCACATGTAGATAACATACTTAACAAATTGAGCAAATTCAAATAAACGATATACATCCAATAGATAAGGTAATTTAAACAGACTGGGCAATTACCACTGAGAAGAAGAACAACTAATATTTTAAGAAGGAATATGAAGAACATGTATAACAGTTGACTTCTATTATCACATTATAGTTCAAGAAATCAGTATAAAGATAAGGCAAAGGGTTCAACCAATGTTATTTGTATTTGACCCTAAGTAAAATATATTGTTGTGTTATGTCTTTTATTATGCCATGAGGAGATGAGGTATACCACTCATTCCATACAAGATCTAGGAGGAGTTGGAATCTTATTATCTCTCCACACCCTCAGTCAGTCCAAGTCTATCACAATGACATGTCAAGTCCAACTACAAAACAGTCTAGTCCGCCTTGGTATATTGGTCACAATACTAGTGAAACTGAGTTACGGTTGCAGCCGTAATCCTTCTGAGGTATAACGACATCCATCCTCAAAGATATCATATACACATATATACATTGTATCACATCACTAAGATACAACCTCAACCATTCTCCTTCGAGGGTGTGACCACAACCAATCCTGTGAAATGCATATACTCAATAGTATGCCACTCCAAGCTTCCACTTACGGAGAACTTGTTTCACCATCCAGCAAGTAGTGACCCTGAAGATGGATCTATGGCATAGGGAAACTACATGATTAGGGTTTTACTTGATTAATTAGTACAATTAGGTATCTTTTAGCATCAATCAAGTTATAATGTACAAACTCTAAAAAACCTCTACAAAGATTAGGGCATAAAGAAACTTCAGAAGATATAAAATGTATAAGATGTGAACTTGTCACATCATCCCATGATACTTACATTACTGCAAATCTCGAGGCCATCATCAATGTCACATCACTATGGGATATTAGTCCCTTAATCACATAACTGGAGGATTACACCTCTCACTAGGCATTAAGCCTCTGCCCGGTCACAAGACCCATCCCATCATTATGATCTCAACATGCCTCATCAAGGCTTATATTCATCACCTTGTGTCATATGATCATCATCATAGCATATACAACTTATGACATTCAATTTGAAAGCATGGTTAGTTTTTCACAAATAGGAGAGAGAAAACATTATCGCATGGTAATCTTCCATGTAAACTCAACCAGCATAGCATACCCTAGGATTAGGGTTAGGGTTTCAAACACATAGATGATTAGAGCTTCATATCATAAATCAATCACCAAACCCTAATTATGTCACCTCCCATGTTCTTGTAACATAGTAGGATTAGAACATCATTAATTAAACATGATTAGAGCTTTAGGTATCAACATCATGTACATGTATAATGTGTACCACCTCGTTATGATATGCATGTGTTACGACCATGCACTCAAGTGAGTGTATCGACCACCCAAGCAAGCATGTGTCACAGCCATAAACCATCCAAGTGTCTCAATCTAAAGAAAACTAAATGTCTCGACCGAGACAAGAACATGTGTCTTGACCACCAAAAAAGTAGGTGTCTCGACCATGCACAAAACAAGCATCTCGATCATGACCAAAACACATATCTTAATCATGACAAAAACACATGTCTCGACCATCCATAAAACAAGAATCTTGACCGCAACAAAACCAAGTGTCTCAACCACAACCATCATGTTGTCTCGACCACCAACTAACCATGGTGTCTTAACCACCATCAAGGGCATGTCTCTACCAAGACAAAACCAGGGGTCATGACTGTAACAAGGGCACGCATCTTGACCAAAACCAAAACATAGGTCTCAACCACAACCAAACATAAGACTCAACTAAGACAAGATCAAGGTGTAGAAATCACCAAGGTCAAGCTACCCTAACAACACTTAGCCAACATCAAAATAGAGATAAACCTCATTCAAAATAGAAGATGAACATCAAGGATGATCACCATCAACAGGATGGAAAGACTTCATGCAAGATGGACATCCAAAGCTCTAAAAATGATCTCCAACAAGAACTATCAAGAAACCAAATGAAGATAAAGAAGACGGAGCTTCAACCTCAAGAAAACCAACTCAAAACATCAAGAGAACACAAAGGTCGAACCAAAGCATGGTGATGAAATTGAGAAACATGATTTTCACGGAACTGTTTGTTACCCAAATCCTCACTCCTAGTGGATAGAAAGCCAAAGGCGAGAGGACCCGAGCGTCCATCTGTAGGATAGATCACATAACATATGTATGAATAAAACCACAAACAACAACTAAGGTATGATACAAGAAAGCATAAAATAATGCTAAATTAATACCTAACAAGATCTTAGGTCCCATATATCAATCATGTGTATTCCATTTGCATGTCATTATATATCATCAAATTACGAGTAGATTATCATAAGTTTGGAAGTATTAATCATCATCAGAGATTCGTAGTGTACATGTTACCTAAAATCATAAAATGGGTACACATCAACACAACTGTGCTGAGTATGTTGTACAAACATATAAAATCATAGGTTTAGGAACATATATTGTTTGGTAAAAGCATAATATAATAACAAGAATGAAGAAACAACATGATTAAAGGCTTTCTTATTAGCATGCAAGAATGTTTTATGTTCATTTCCATTATACCAACATTATCTTAAGGCCTTTGACCATCTTCTCAAAAGAATGGGTCCATGAGGGTACTCAAGATTAACTACCCTATTTTAACATGGGGAACTACAATATTAAACGTCGAGAGTTAACCCTATTTGCAAGGGGCCTCAAGGCCATTGCCAAGAGATAACCCTTGTATCAACATGGTTTTCCCTATCATGACAACTCCAATAGGACACCCAGCCTTGTGTCCTTACTCTGTGAATACAAGCAGGTGCACAAGGTTGTATAATGGACATCTATCATTATGTTTTCAAGTTTGTTCAACATATGTAATCAAGACCAAAACATAGTAGTCATGGGGAACAATAGCTCAAAAAATTGTATATCACCAAGCATTTATACTACATACATGCATGCAATTCAATACTACTAGCCTGGCCAATAGGAGGATAAAGTGTACCTTGATACACGCATTGATTAACAACTTGATTTAGAAAAACCATATATAGCAATCATGATTAGATCTTGTAAATTGAGTCATCATAGAGATCCTAACATTACAAGTAAGTTTTTTATGATTAGGATCACAAGACTTAGGTCATCTTAAACATACTCATCAAGGGTGGATCTTTCACCAAATCTAAGTTCCATATTCATGATGATTTCGACATCTCCAATGTTCATGCAATATTCATCATCAAGCTAAATACTACACCATATATCATTTTGACTTAGGGTGAAACATCCTTACAAGATTAGGGATTTCCAAACTTAAGATTTCATTGATCATAATAGGGAAATCATAAGATTACAAGGTTGGATGACTTAATCATCAAAACATCCATTTAAGTCATATTGAGTCATATTCATGCAAGATAGTCATCATTAGTGTACATGAGTGATAAAGATTGATTTAGTGTCATACATATGAAGAAGTTATTGATTTGAAGCATTATTTAGCATGTGTGACCATTAGGGTGACATTTGTACAATATAAGATCTCAAATATAGCAACATGCACATTAGGTTACATTTCAACGTCATGTTTAGGTCACTTAGTCATAAAAGAAAACAAGAGTGTACCACATGCTATTTTGTGTTATAAGTCATTATTAGTACTGACATGAAGTCCAAGATATAATTTCAATCATATTTAACCAACATTTAACACAAGGTTGAGGATTCATCACGATAAGTCCATAAATGTCCCATATAATTTCATATTTCATAACATCAAGTTAAGATAGAGTTCAAGTGTAGGAAAAATGGATTATAGGCTCGAACATGCATCAAATCATTATAGGTCTAGAGTGATTATAAACATTCAGGGGTCATAATATCATATTGGTGCACAAAGTTCAATATTTTAGTACAAATGATCATCTTAAGTGACATTAGAGGCACATATCATAGAATTGGGTCATTAAGAGGGCCAATCATAGACAAGTTTGATTAACATGTTAGAATATAGTTAAAATTACTTATTAAGATCATGAAAATCATGTGGTCATTAAATGATCATGGTTGAGCATTGCACATCATTAAACTTGCAAAAGAGGATAACTAGATGTCATTTTCAACTTAACATGAGATACGAGTGGAATTAGCCTCTAAAACCAGGTGCATTGGATAGATCTCATCTAGTAGATTAGTTTTCTTATATAATATGACTCATTTTGTGTTACAAGTATTTTTTATGAATTTTACAAGATTATGTATACATATATGAGAGGAGGACATATTATACCCTAGGGAGAGTCAATGTGGCGCTTCCCGATTGGCAGGCGAATGGGCCACGCTGGCGAAAGCAATTCAGGTCCACATGTCAACCCTTGACTGGTCAACAGTAAGAGAAAGAGAGAGAGTGAGGGGTACAAGGGCCCATGTAATCCAGATCCATTGATGGGCAATCTGATGATCCCTGGATTGTCTCTAACCCCTTGCCCATCCCAACGGCTAGCGTTGGTCTACCACAGAGACACCTCGCCGGAGCTTCAACGAACGAACAAGGGTACCTAAGACCCCGATTCATGTCCATAAGGATGCATATTAGCCTTACGAACCTTCCACTGACCTTGGATATAGACAAAGAGCTCAAGGATGAGAAGCCCCAAAATGGAGCTCGCGGTGGCGCCGCCTAGGTAAATGGAGAAGGAGGGCTAGGGGGTATTTTAGAGCACTAAAGCGTAAGAAAGTATGGGGGAAATGAAGGGTTGGTTTTTTCAGATTCAAAGAACTTAAAAGGAGGTCACGAGGTGGTGAAAATGGAGTCAATCAACTATATCATGGCCATTCCGGCCATGCCTTGCCGGAGTGGTGCTACACTACTCTCCAAGGGACCAGGCTACTCGAAATCATAGGGGAAAGGTCGGAGAGGATAGGCCAAAGACATTTCATGGTGAAGAAAGTCAAAAAAGAAGAAAAATGAGGATCATAGGCCGGTGTTGAGGGGAACAGCTGGAAGCCTAGCTATTGACTTTTTTGTGAGGTCAGAGACGACTTCTGAACTGTCCAATCTGACTTTGATTTGTGGCACATGACCAGGCAGCCAGGGAAGCCTCCCATACTCACAACTGGATAACTATTGTTCAGTGAGCCGGGCGAGACTCTTATACTGAGCCCAGATGGAGGCAAAATGCTGAGGCCCAAGGAACAAAAAAGGGGTAAAAACAAGTTGAAAAGTCTAGAAAAATAAGGCAATTGCACAAGCCATAACTTTCTACTCGATGACCCGATTTGGGTGAAATGTTCACCATTGGATCAAAAATTTCACCCTCTATCTGATGGACAAGTATTGAGATCAAGATAAGCACGTTTAGTACTTTCGAATTTTCAAAACCATTCTCGAAGTTAACTAAGCACTCAACATTGCATAAGTGAGTTTAAAATTGCAAAGCATTAATCATATCTCATCAATTGAGAAACATATAATTCCAAAATTTCAATTCATGATTATGGAGGTCATATGGTCAAATGGAGTTCATTATGAGTCATTATGTTCTTAGTTGGAAGAGAGAGAAAAATCAAAGTTGTTGTAATGATGCATGTAGGATTATCACCTCAGCCATCACTTAACAAATCAGGCACAAGAATTTGGGGTTTAAGATATGAAGAAACTATTAGGAAATCATTAACAAGGCTTAAGCCCTAGGTTATGATAACATCATCTATCATTTTAGCATCAATTTTAGGGATCAAATAGTAGCATACAAACCATAATATGGTGCAAGTAATAGAAGAAGGTAGAGGGTTATACCTTAAGGAGAGAACCAAGATCCGAGATCAAAGGCTCTAAAGAAGAAGATGAAGCTCCAACCAAGGTCAAAACTTAAGCCACAAGATCACCTCCAAAAAGAAGAACACCATGGTAAAAAGGATGCTCAAGGAAAGAGGGAAATAAAAACCCTAGGAAGAACCAATAAGAAAGATGGAAGAAGAGAAGAAAACTTCCTCACATTTGGGTACCAGTGTGGCATCCAACTCATAAAAACAAGATTAACTAATGCGGAAGCGTATCATTCGCAGCGGATTACTGAAAATCACTAAAAATTAAAACCATTTACAAAGTGATCCATTCTCAGGAAAACTCTTTTAAATAAGAACCAAAGTATTGTAATTACATACTGGTCCACGTTATACATTTCGTGTACCATTTCTTCTCGAGGAAAATATATAAATCATTGCTTTGCTAAAAAGCACAAGTAACAAAATCCTCGAGGCTTAAAGCCAAAATCTCAGATCAAATTATTAAAAGCACTAACTCCTAGGACCTAGGAGTATAGAGAAGACACATAGGACTATATATACTACACATGATAGCCAGTATCTCCACCTAGATATCACTGTTGTCTTTGTTGCTGTTGTTTCTGCTCTTCCCCTACTATAGGGTTTCTGCCTCCTTGTCTGCATCTACCTAAAAACATTGGATCCCACGGGGGTGAGACAATTTGTAAATTGCCCCAGTAAGAGATATAACTCTCTACCGAAAACATTTTTATTGCAGTTTAATAGAAATAAACTGAACAGTGGAATCATATAACCAATAGCAGATAAATCAATATCTATGCAGATTAGAGCAATATTTCTATTCAAGCAATTTAGCTATAAAACTTGATAAGTCAGCATGTCTCTTATTCAATAAGGAATTGAAGAACATATATATAACATTTATGTATCAAGGACATGCTAAGCAGGATAACATCAACCAGTGATTCTCATATTTAAATCTTATGTAAATACGCTACACGGATGATTACATTTTACAATCACACTTAAGCTCTAAGGATATTAGGTGTACCGCTCATACTCCAACCGACCATTGTGAAGTCGAAATCGGTACCATACAAGGTCAATGGAAGAGCCGACTTCCAAGACCTCCCACATCCCGGTCAGTGCGGGACAACATGTAGGACATCTTGTGTCTCTGCTACATAGCTTACCAGGGTATAATGGCATCTTCTCTATAGAGCTACAGTGGCGGCTGCACTCTCTTCACAATCGAGAGATTTCATGTTTACCTCCATCGATCCGGCATTAACATCATCGGGAGATTTGTGATACATCCATTTCGGCACATATAATGAAGGATTGAGAGGTTTAATGTTTACCTTCCATCAATTCCTCCATTAGGATGTACGGATATTTTTGCCCATTGACCCCCGCATATTCAAAAATATGCACTCTCCAGGAGATCCCGTAGGAAAACCTATTTCACCATCACCAACTACTGACGATGATGGATCTATGGTCAGAGCACTACATGAATAGCTTTCACTTGATTAATTAAGTGCATTACCATATTCTTTAAGCATCAGCCAAGTTTTCAAACATAACTTATTATAACAAATGCTACAAAGAAACATGTACTATTTTCATCAGTTACTTCTCAGTATTTATAAGATATTGGGATCTCAGTCCCTCATTTCAATATTGGGAATACTCTTCCCTTCATAGACTCAATGCCATAATCATATGGTTTTGGGTATTCAAACCCTTAGCTCATCACTGAGCATTGTTACCACTCTTTCAGGTAACTAACACCTTCAGGTCATCTGATCAAGGTAAACATGACACTTACTACACAAGCATCTCTTATGCACTTGAGGCCCATTAACTCTCTTGTTACCTCTTACTAGGCAACAAGGCATATTATGGCACATAAGGCCCAATAAATAATTTCAATAAATAAAACATCATAGCTCATACATGTCTATGTTCATCATCTCATGATTCCTGCATGGTTAGTACAGATGATAACAGATATATCAATCATATTTCAATTCCATGTTATTCAAGGGTAACACCACTATTCCCTTACCAGGGTTAGGGTTTCCCATTTCATGTCAATCAGGGTTACTCATTCCCTTTGCACAATTAGGACCAATGATTTATCATTTTATTGTCCAAGGTCAGAGTTTCATGCTATATAATATAACCCAAAAATTAGGGTTTCACATGCTTTCACCCTATTTTAGAATTAGGGTTTACCATTCATATCACATTAGGGATTATCATATACTAACACCCAATTTAGGGTTAGGTTTTACTATTCCTCCCAATTAGGGTTTTATATTCCATTACCCACAATTAGGGTTTACTATTCATCCTAATTAGGGATTATCATCAGGATACCCTCAATTAGGGTTACTCATGTCATTACCCTAAATTCATATCACATCATCCTCCTAGTTTAGGGTTTCACTCAAACTTGCCCTAAATTAGGGTTTGAGTTCATTAATCAACTCAATTAGGGTTTTATGATCTCTTTATCAAGGATCATACCCTAATTATATATCACATTTATTTTGAATGTGTTAGGCTTAATTACTACATGATTATCATTCATGTGTGAATCTTTCTCTCTCTCATCCTACTCAGAATGTTCACTACTCAATTCTTGATTAGATTGAGCTTACTCTTTATTCGAATACATGCATTGATGGTTAGCATGATGTATTGAATTATTACATCATTATGCATCAATGATTAATCCCACTAAGGGTATCAATCATATGATTACATTAGGTCTCCAAATGGTTTAATCAATTGAACCTTTAATTACATGAGGGTTCCGAATGAGTTGACCAATTGAACCTTCAATTACATTAGATGATCAATTGGATTAACCATATTGGATCTTCAATTACATGAGGTATCCAAATGGATTAACCATGTTGAACCTCAAAAAGATTTGATTACTTAGACCCTAAATGATCTTAGTTCTTAGAATTCAATTGGTAGAAAACCATTTGGGCAAATTGCCCTTGAAACCAATTGAACAAGAAAGGTGTTGAAACTGATTGAACAAGAAAGGTGTTGAAACTGATTGAACTTTGGATCTCCAAATGGTTTGAGACCATTTGGACCTAAACGGTGTTGAGACCGTTTGGACCCAAACCATTTGGACTCAAACGGTGTTAAGACCGTTTGGTCCAAGCCCTCTCAATACCGAATGGACCAAAAAGTTCTTTCAACACTTAAACAATTCATGGTTTCAATAGATGAACCGATTATCAATTGAATCCTTGATTTATTCAATAATTGAACTATTGAATCATCCTTCAATTGGACCATTAATTAGGGTTTGAACCCAATTGATCTAGGATTTCTACTCAAGAACCTTCAATTAGGGCTTTGAAATTGAGGAACCATCAATGATCAACATTGTGGAATTGATTCAATTGAAATTAATAAATCATCATAAACTTTTGATATGACCTGACCTCAAACGGTCTTGAGGTCGTGTGGATGACCTCCAAATAGTCTTGAGACCGTTTTCCCCATCCTATCCTTGGCATTTGTGAAATTCCATTAGGGTTTAGATCATTGGATTGATCATCAAATCAGCTATTAATTGCATTTCAATTTGGTATCTCAGGACCTTCAATTACTCAACCATACTTAACCCTAGACCTCCAAACGGTCTTGGTTGACCTCCAAACGGTCTTGACACCGTTTGGGTTAATCAACCCAAAAATCCAAATCAACCAATTGGAATTTCAGCACTTAACCCAATTAGGGTTTGGTAATTGATGAACCTTCAACTAATGAACCCTTTGGAATTAGTCAATTAAATTTAATGGGTCATCAACCATCAACATTAGAATCAAATATCCAAACGGTCAACTGTGGTGAACCCTCCCAAATAGTTTGAAACCGTTTGGCTTCTAACAGTTTGATGAAACTGTTTGATTTCAATCGGTTTTGTTGAAACCGAATGAACAACTTGTTCAAACCGATTGGAATAGATTTTCTTTGGGAGAAGTGCCCAAGATGATATCATAATCATCTACCTTCGTCCATGTAGTTCATATTGCTGCTTATTTCATAAAATTATCAATTACAACAAGCAACCGATCAAGAAGAAGAAGGAATCAATATATTTGCAAGATTGATAATTAAATAACAATGTAATGGGTTCAAGTTATATAACCCACCTCCAAATGAGCTTCAAAGCTCCAAGCTCACGTCAACAATGGTGGATGCAACTCCTTTCACTATCCCAAGGCTCGTCCTCAAGCTTTGAGTGAAAAGGAATGGTTAGAATTGAAGATGGGATCGAGATAAGAAGAAATCATGCATTGATTTGTGATTTCCACCATGAAATCAAGGTGAACGAAGGTCAAGAAGCTTACCAAAAGGTTGGGGGTCATCCTCCTACTCCTTCAAAGCTTCCTTGGTCATTTTGCAAGCAAAGAGAAGCAGTGGATTAGAAATTACCCTTTCATTCTATGGATAAATTAGCTTATATGCATTTTTATTAAAAATTCATTTAAGAGAGAGAAAGTAGGAATCATCTACCCCATTTCCTTGCCACTTGCCCCCTTCTCTTCCTTATATACGAGGATATCCTCCTTTCCTCTTATTCCTCTTAATTATCCACAATTTAAATAAAAGAAAATTAAGCACCTTAACCCTTATAATATTAATATCCATAAGTTAGTGGATATTTCTTTTTCTTATAATAATGTGAGTGGAGTCTTCACCTCCTTAGGATATTTCTTTGCCTTTGCAAGGCATAAGGATGTTCACACCTGAGAAAATCCAACCATCTCGTTTTTGGTTGAAGGCCCTTCAATTATTTTATTTATTTTTGCATTAAATTGAATTAAGGTTTCAATTATGCTTAAATCTTGATTATTTTAATATCAAGATTCTCTCTCCTTCAAAGTGATACATTTGAGACGCCCCTCTCATTTTATTTTCTCTACATTATGCCAAAAAATATTATGGACTATTCTGAAGTGGTAAATTGCATATTGAACCCTGGGTTTTGGGTAAATTGCACATTACACCAAAACTAGGTTTTACTGCACAAACATTACTTTATCAGCTCTTTCTTGGTACTCAAGCTTGGGGTAGCCATACCTCTGCATCATCTTCATTATCATGATGCTTCAACACATGAGGAACATATTATCATGCACAATTTGCAAATTAACCCCTCAACTTGGGTAAATTGCACTTTAGTCCATAACAATCAAAACATTGTTTTCAACATTATTCAAAAAGGACTAAAATTGAAGTATAAGTTCCTCTTGAGCCTTAATTACTTTTCAAAAGATAATATCAAGCATATAATTATATTTCTTAAACAAAACACCTAGGGTTAAAGCATAACCCAGGTCAGAGATGTTACAAGTTACCCACCCCTTACAAGGATTTCGTCCCGGAAATCATCAACGAAAACATTTAAGAGAAAAGAGTAGGGTATTTCCTCCTCATTTCTTCCTCTAGCTCCCACGTAGCTTTTTCAATGCCACGATCATGCCAGAGAACTTTCACAAGGCATATATCTTTCTTTTTCAGCTTTTTGATTCTCCTATCAAGAATCAACACAGGTCCTTCAACATAAGATATATCATCATTTAGTTCTACCTCCACAGGTTGCAGAACTAAATCTGTGTCAGGATGACACTTTCTCAACATAGAGATGTGAAACACTGGGTGCAATCTATCCAACTCAGGTGGTAACTCCAGCTTATAGGCTACCTTTCCCATCCTCTCAAAGATTAGATAAGGCCCCATAAATCTAGGAGCTAACTTGCCCTTCTTTCCAAATCTAAGGATACCTTTCCAAGGTGAGACCTTGAGGTACACTCTATCTCCAACTTGGAATTGTAAGGTTCTACGATGCTTATCAGCGTAAGATTTATGTCTATCCTGAGCATTTTTCAACTGTTGTTGTATTACTTTAATCTTCTCAGTTGTCTGTTGAACTAGCTCAGGACCCAAAAGTTGGTACTCCCCTGTTTCATACCAACATAAAGGAGATCAAAAACGTATACCATATAATACTTCATATGGTGACATTTCAATACTGTGTTGATAGCTATTATTGTAAGCAAATTCTATCAAGCTCAGGTGTAGATCCCAACTTCCTACAAATTGAAGGACACTTGCTCTAAGCAAGTCCTCCAAAGTTTGTATAGTCCTCTCAGACTATCCATCTGTCTCGGGGTGAAAGGTTGTACTAAACCTTAATTGTATACCCAAAGCTTTATGGAGTCGCTCCCAAAAATGACTCATGAACTAGGGACCTCTATCATAAACAATAGTGGTTGGAACCCCATGCAAACGCACTATCTCATCTATGTATATCTGTGCAAGCTTCTCAGATGTGTAGGTTGTTTTGACAGGAAGGAAATGCGTTGTCTTTGTCAACCTATCAACTATCACCCAAATGGAATCATGACTTTTGGCTATTCTAGGAAAACCGACCACATTTCCACTGTGGTATGGGCAGAGGTTGCATTGTCCCTGTGGGTTTTTGATGTTCAGCTTTAACCTACAGACACACTAGACAGTGCATAACAAACTCAGCTACATCTTTCTTCAAACCAAGCCACCAATACATATCTTTTAAGTTATGATACATCTTGATGCTCCCTAGATGCATGGCATACATTGAAGAATGAGCTTCTTCCACAACTAACTTTCTTAAGTTATCAGCATCAGGTACTACCATCCTACCATGGTAACAAACTACATGATCATCTGAATCATGAAAGCCATCCCGTTTCTCACTACCATACTCTGACCTAATCTGTTGAATCACAGTATCAGCTTGTTGTGCTTCTTTAATCTACTGCCTTAGAGTAGGTTTTACTTGCATCTCAGCTAACAACCCAGCTAACAACGACACCTTAAGATCTATATTGTCTTGCCTTAAGGAGATAAGCATATCTCTCTTAGAGAAAACTAAGGAGTTTAACTTTGCTTTATCTAAGGACGGTGATTATGATTTTCTACTCAGTGCATCAGCCACTACATTAGCCTTCCCTAGATGATAATCAATCGTACAATTGTAGTCCTTAATTAATTCCATCCAGCAGTGTTGTCTCATATTCAGCTCATGTTGTGAGAAGATATACTTTAGGTTCTTATGGTCTGTGAAAATCTGGAATGTCTCTCCATAGAGATAATGTCTCCAGATCTTCAAGGCATGGACCATAACAACTAGCTCTAGATCATGTGTCGGATAATTTTCCTCATGTTTCTTAAGCTTTCGAGAAGCAAAAGAAATCACTTGCATATCCTGCATCAACACACATCCTAAGCCATTCTTAGATGCATCACAGAATACTATGTACCCCTTCTCTTGCTCAGGTAACACTAACACAGGTGCACTAGTTAACCTTTCCTTCAGCAACTGAAAGGATTGTTGGCACTTGTCATTCTAGACAAAAGGAACCTCCTTCCTGGTCAACTTGGTTAGGGGTAAAGCTATTGAACTGAATTACTTAATGAACCTCCTGTAATAGCCTGCCAGTCCTAGGAAACTGTGTATCTCCGTCAGTGTCTTTGGTTGTTCCCATTGCAGGACAGATTCTATCTTCTTAGGATCAACATGAATACCTGAGGCAGATATTACGTGTCCAAGAAAAGAAACTTTTGGTAACCAAAACTCACACTTGCTAAACTTAGCATACAATTTATGCTCTCTTAGCAAAGTCAAAGCCTGATGGAGGTGCTGCTCATGTTGTTGAGCATCTCTACTATAAATCAAAATATCATCTATGAAGACTACTACACACTGATCAAGAAAAGGTCAAAAGATTATATTCATGAGTCCCATGAATGCAGTTGGTGCATTAGTTAGTCCAAATGACATAACTATGAACTCATAGTGACCATACCTTGTCCTAAAGCCAGACTTAGGTATGTCACTTTCCTTAATATGCAATTGATGGTATCCCAACCTCAGATCTATCTTAGAAAAGATAGTTGCACCACGCAACTAATCAAACAGGTGATCTATCCTTGGCAGAGGATACTTGTTCTTTATAGTTACTTTATTCAACTGTCTATAGTCGATGCACAATCGCATAGACCTATCTTTCTTCTTTACAAAGAGGACTGGAGCACCCCATGGCAAAGTACTTGCTCGGATAAAACCCTTTTCAAGCAACTCCTATAGTTGTTTCTTGAGCTCTGCCATTTTAGCAAGTGCCAAATGATGTTTGTGCTATTGGTTGTGTGCCCGGGATTAGATTAATCTCAAAATCAATCTCTCAGGGCAGAGGAACACCTGGAAGTTCTTTAGGGAAAACATCTTCAAACTCCCTAACAATTGGAACTTCAAAAGGATTAGGACTCTCCATTTTGGTATCTACCACATGAGCTAAGAATGCAAAGCATCCCTGTCTCATCAACTTCTCAGCTACCATAGCTGACACCAAATAGGTTGGAAGAATCTTTCTATCTCCCTGAAAGATCCATGTGTCACCATCATCTGTAAACGAAGCCTGCTTAGAACCACAATCCAAGACAACCTTATACTTCTCTAGGGTGTCCATCCTAAGAATTATATCAAACTTGTGCATTTCAAGTGGTATAAGATCCACCTGAATGCAATGATCAGAAAAGGAAAGATTGCAGGAAGAACACACTTCCCGCAATACTGCAGATCACAGCAAAGGGGTTTCTAACATCAAACTATCTATTCTATGACTGACACTCATGTTGCAGTCATTAATCACTTATCAAGTGATAAAAGAGTGTGTAGCACCCGGATCAATTAAAATAGATATGAAGCAAGATGAAGACATATTAGAATAAAATAGTTCCATATAACCTGTCACAACCCGAGGGTTGACTACTGCTTCGGGTTGATTCATAGCATAGAATCTAGTCGTTGCTTATTGTTGACCCTGTGCTCGGTTGTTGGGTGCCGACGATCTAGCTTGGGACACTTGTCCACATCATCGAGCACCACTAGAAAACTGTCTCCTCTATGAGCCTTGCTGACTCTGCCTCTGGGGTTGAGTTATAGTCATGACTTTCTCCGGACAATCTCTCACCAAATGTCTTGGCCTCCCGCACTGGAAGCAATTGTAGCTTCCCATATTCTACCTAGGCGATCCTATCACTAATGTTGATGTTGTACTAGGGGATCTATTTAGAGGAAAACTACATCCCCTACCCCTACTCGACGTCCATTGTGTCTGAGGATTAAATCTTGGTGGTGGTGGTGCAGAAAACCTCAGATTTTTTAAACTTTCAGACCTCTGTCCATGAAACTGAGGATACACTTTCTTATTATTGGTCTGTCACTTCTCGATCACATACCTCTCTATCTGCCTAACGGACTCCACAAAAGTGGAAAACCTCTCCCTATTTTCCAGAGCAGACATAAGAGTGGTCAATTCAGTGTTCAACCCCTTCTCGAAATGTCGAATCCTCTCTTCATTAAAAGCTGCCATGTGCGGACAGAACTGCAAAAGCTCCATTAACTTAGCTTCATATTCGTTAATATTCATCTGTCCTTGTCTAATTCTCTCAAACTGAGAGATCTTCTCATCTAGATACGTCTTAGGGAAGTATCTAGCGACAAATTCACATCGGAATTCATCCCATCTGACTTCAACTCCTAGCCTTTTTCCTTCCTCAATGGTCCACCAATGACCAGCACTACCTTTCAACATGTATACAACATGTCTCACCTTCTCATCTTCAGGAATCATAAGGATTCTGAAAGCTTTCTCTAGCTCAGTTAACCATAAATCAGCATCTGCTGGATCAGCTGTGCCAGCATACTCTGTGGTTCCCACATGATGAAGTCGGTCAAAGGTCTTGCCAGCTCCATGTCTTTCATCGTGGTCTGGTACCCTAGGTGCAGGTAGTGGCATCCTATCTGTCATATGAGTCATGGCTTCAATAAACTATCCAAACATGGCTTGGAAGGTTGGGTTCCCCATATCTGCTTGATTGAACTGGGGTTGTTCAGGCATTGGTTCCTCCCTATCCTGGTCCCTTGCACCTGCTCCTCGTGCAGCAACGCTGCTCTCAGCAGCATGTTCATCATGTGTTCCAAACATCTTCAAGTTCTTCTTCTCCTATATGAGCACAAGATACTTATCAGATAAACTGGAAGACACTAGAATAGACTCAACAACCTTAATCCTATGTCTCTGTCGACACAGCGAACCTAGAGCTCTGATACCACTAATCTTGTGGCATCCAACTCATAAAAACAAGATTAACTAATGCGGAAGTGTATCATTTGCAGCGGATTACTGAAAATCACTAAAAATTAAAACCATTTACAAAGTGATCCATTCTTAGGAAAACTCTTTTAAACAAGAACCAAAGTATTGTAATTACATACTAGTCCACATTGTACATTTCATGTACCATTTCTTCTCGAGGAAAATATATACATCATTGCTTTGCTAAAAAGCACAAGTAACAAAATCCTCGAGGCTTAAAGCCAAAATCTCAGATCAAATTATTAAAAGCACTAACTCCTAGGACCTAAGAGTACAGAGAAGACACATAGGACTCTATATACAACACATGATAGCCAGTATCTCCACCTGGATATCACTATTATCTTTGTTGCCATTGTTTCTGCTCTTCCCCTACTATAGGGTTTCTGCCTCCTTGTCTGCGTCTACCTAAAAATGTTGGATCCCACGGGGGTGAGACAATTTGTAAATTTCCCCAGTAAGAGATATAACTCTCCGCCGAAAATATTTTTATTGCAGTTTAATAGAAATAAACTGAACAGTGGAATCATATAACCAATAGCAGATAAATCAATATCTATGCTGATTAGAGCAATATTTCTATTCAAGCAATTTAGCTATAAAACTTGATAAGTCAGCATGTCTCTTATTCAGTAAGGAATTGAAGAACATATATATAACATTTATGTATCAAGGACATGCTAAGCAGGATAACATCAACCAATGATTCTCATATTTAAATCTTATGCAAATACGCTACACTGTTGATTACATTTTACAATCACACTTAAGCTCTAAGGAGATTAGGTATACCGCTCATACTCCAACCGACCATTGCGAAGTCGAAATCGGTACCATACAAGGTCAATGGAAGAGCCAACTTCCAAGACCTCCCACATCCCGGTCAGTGCGGGACAACATGTAGGACATCTCACTACTACAGAAACGGCCTTTGGCGTCGGTCGTTTAACCCCATTTGGCGTCGGTTTCCAACCGACGCCTATGTGGGCGCCGCTAAAGGTCGAACACTTCGGCGTCGGTTTTTTAACCGACGCCTATTTAGCCTATAGGCGTCGGTCGTTTAGTAGATATCCGACGCCAAACAGGGTCCGCGCCACAGAAAATGGCGTCAGCTAGGGCACTTTCTGCGTCGGTTATTCATCTCAAAACCGACGCAGAAAGTGCCCTAGCTGACGCCATTTTCTGTGGCGCGGACCCTGTTTGGCGTCGGATATCTACTAAACGACCGACGCCTACAGTTTAAATAGGCGTCGGTTTGATATGAATATCCGACGCCAATTCCAGGACTGCTTTGGCCACATAAGGCGTCGGTTTATATTAAAAAACCGACGCTGTAGGTCTTTCCTGACGGTTTTCGTAAATAACCGACGCCTATTTATATTTTTTTTTTTTTCATATCAGTTTGCAGGCCTGCTGTGGCTGGTCAGCAGGATGAGAACCTGCAGTTCAGTTTTCTGAACTGCAGGTTTACGACATCCATTGATATCAGCCTACAAACAGGCCGCAAACCTGCAAAAGTCACAAGCAAAATTCTACACAAGTACATTCATTCAGACATCAATTCAATTCTCACATTCACACATATAGAAACATTCAAATACATGCATTAACATTCACAAACATTCATTTACAAACATTCATTTACAAAGTATCATTCATTATCACTATCAGCATCCCAATTATATCTTACAGTTGCCACTGTTTGTACAGCTATTGCCCATTCTTCTCTTACTTCATTTAATGCTTCCATCGTATATGGAGCATTTATTTTTTTTAAACGTTTACCTGTAGTGTGGTCAGTTTTAAACACCTGCAAAGAGAATGATGTATATATATAAGTAATAATATAAAAATAATATAAGATTGATATATTGCATACTAACTAATGAGACTATATATAATACCTCATGTATGGTATCGATGTCCAATGCGGCATATTTGATAATCATATGCATAAATCGCATCACATAGTATGCGCATGCCCAGCCATTGTCTTGTGTAGCACACTATAAATTGAAACATACAAAATAATACAACTAAGCACAATTCACATCAATAATATATATATTCGAGTCGGGAACTTACTTTTACGTTCTGCCAATTTATTGGCTGGTTCTTTTTCGTTGGGACCGTTCCTCCAGCCTTTTTGAATGCATCTAAACCCCTACATGATAATATAACACAATAAATTGCATAAGTAAATAGTAATGTAATAAAAGATGTTAACGGATATAAAAATGAAATATTTCTCACCAGAATATTGGCATTCTCATTACGTGTCCAATTTTAGTGTTCAATGTACTCCCCGCAGGATCTAGATAATAAACAGTGAATGTCTCGGGGGCAATAACTAGTAACTCCCAATGTCTACCGCTACAAGTAGAAGTTAACAATTAATAACTCAAAATGCAAAATAAAAATGGAATTTTCTTAAGTCCAAATTATAAATAAAGTAAACATACTTGACATTGAATGGAGCTATTATTATCTTCTTCTTTTGCTGACCAAAAATTGTAAAAGCATCTATACAGTATTGTTGAACATTATCAGGGTCTTTAGCTACCAAACTAATCAATGATGGAATCAAAAATCCCACATGATCAAATGCAAATTGTTTGCAATGATCTTCGACTAGGTAGCTGCAAAACATATAGGCGTATGCATTAATATATAAGAAACCAGATCACCGGAGCTTACACAAGGTATATGGATGTATAAACAAGATCTCACCTTATCCATGTCTCTATCATTGATGTATTCAGCCAATCATACTTAAACAGCTCAATAATATCTTCTATCAATAAAGAGCTATCGTATGATTGACCTGCATAATCTGCATCTAAAGAAATAATTATAGGGCAATGTACATTATGTGCCCGTAGCCAACATGCCATTCCCCTACAAGCAGGACCTAACGGGTATGTTAGGTCAGTTGGAACCCAATCGGGTAATGTGGGAACTGGAAGTGGAGGCCTAGGTGCTCCTGGTGTCTTCTTTTTAACCTGTACATATAATTTCAGATCAGTTGACATCATATATACACATTAACAGTCTAAATCAATGTAAATTTATCTTACAATTTCAGTCGTGTAGATGACATCTGCTTTGGGCCACAATATGACCCCGCCTTCTGCCTCACCAAGTGTATCAATATCCGGGTGGGCATATGGCAATGTAGCTTCTCTCCAATCGGGTAACACACGTATCGGGCTCACACGAATGTAGCCCTGTGGCATTGGAGTCCCGTGAAACATTGCCCCAGGAAGGGACGGGTAAGCCAGCGCCTCTGCGACAACGTAGTTTTGCATTCTTAAGCGGCATGGCTTCAATGCCTACAAATTTACGTAAAGAATATTATACATATATACATATCATCTTGAAAACATAACAACTTGAAAAGACTAACTACAATGTCATAAACAATACTTACAGCAGACGTGCTAGGCGATGGGTCTCCAGGATTACTCGCAGTGTGTGCATCAGGAGAAGAGTGGGTCGCCATAGGCGTATTGGAAGCCTGAGATGCCTGCCACCGCATCAATTCTTCCTTGACCTTCTCAGCAACTACATCGTTGACCTTCTTAGCAACTAAATCCTCAACTCTCTTATTCTCCTATACATGGATAAAAGAAACATTAGATTCTTATTAATGAATTTCCTTTTGCAGTAACATTCTAAAAAAAGAATAGGTTACCTCTTCTTGAGAAAGTCCCGCTCTGGGTTTGCGCTGGGATGGCCCAAAGAATGCTTTGATGCCAACACCAGCGCCGGCACCTCTAACACGTCCAGGATGCTCTGGGTTACCCAGAGCAACTGTCAATTCATCCCTTGTGCCCTGAGGGATGAACGTGCCTTGTTTCCTCTGCTCGTGCAGCTCCCGCTAATCACCATAAACAGAAATTGGTAAGTTAACACCACAAATAATCAATATTCAAACGATTTCTGTAAGAGTTGTATTTTACCATTTTTTCAGCCGCCTCAGCAGTTACAGGCTTCTTTATTTCACCCTTCTTGTTTTGCCTGCCAGCTATCCAGATATCATGGCGAGGAATGGGTGTGGTAGACTCCTGAGTAGGAGCAGACTCCTGAGTAGCCGCAGACTCCGCCTGTAGTCTTTGGCGAACGCTTGCATAGCCTTTTGGACCCATAGTGTGGTCATGCACATTCAGTGCACGCCTTGCTTTTTGTGCGTCACTGAGGGCCTAGTTAGTATGCACATTAATGATTTGGTTAGTAGCACTAAATGCTAATCTTGAATAGGTGAATACAATGTATATTAATTAAATTAGGAGTGACGCCTAATACCTTGAATTCTTCAGATTTTCTTGAAGCAACAAAATTGTCCCAATCTTCTTTGTCCAAGAAGTTCCATTGTTCAAGGGCTGACTTCTTCTTCTTATCACCCTCTTTTATGTATTCTCTATTCAGATTTGTCCTATAATTCCTAAGCATCTTTCCAGCGCGTTGCATCACATTTTTACGATGCAACTTCTCATCCAATGCAAACAGATTCTGTAAAATAGAAATGTTATTAACTAGTATCCAAAATAGAATTGCAAATAATAGAATTTGTAATCTACAAAATAGAATTGCAAATAATAATAACTCACGCATAAATCCTTCCATATCGAGTCTTTTTTCGCTTGAGGAACTTTATGCCAATTGTCATACTTAACACCACAATGGCTCCGAGTGGTACACCCAAGATAGTTCACAAAATTATTGCGGTTCACTCCAATTGGATTTCCTCCATTATCAAACTCCACCGCCAATTTAGATCCACTACCACTTAGCGCTAATAACTTCTTCAACAGAGTGATGCCCCTTTTCTTGTTAAGTGTCTGGTGTTGCGCATCAAGTTGCTCCAGTGCTTCAGTGGGTACAGGTGCATCAACCTAAAATTTGACAAAAATAAAACACACTAATTTAGCCCAATATAGAAATATAGGATATATGACATAACTAGAAGATAATGAATTTTATAGAAATACAGGATATGTTTTTAGAACTTACATTAGTATCCTCGCCATGCTCATCATGGACTTCATGCTCATCATGGACATCATGCTCATCATGGTCAGCCATCTGAAAATGTCATTAAAAAGGCAAACATTTAGCATTTGTATTAACTAGAAAAAGGCAAACATTTAGCATTTGTATTAACTAGAAAAAGGCAAACATTTAGCATTTGTATTAACTAGAAAAAGGCAAACATTTAGCATTTGTATAAACATACATGTCTCTAAAATTGTGATCTTTTATCAATTAACAATCCTTCATTGTGATCTCCGCGCACATATAAGTCATCATTAGCTTCAATATTTTGTGAAGTTGGCAACCCAACTGAGAATGGACTGGAGTCATCATACTTATCATAGTACTCTTCTTCATCTATAGGATCTTCAATGAACTGTCTTTTACCATGAAGAACAACCGACCATTTATCATTTGCAGGATCATCGATATAGAATATTTGTTTCGCCTGTGATGCCAATATGAATGGTTCACCCTTCTCGCCGATCTTTTCAAAGTTCACCAAAGTGAAACCCAATTCATCCACTATAACTCCTTTGGTGTTATCAACCCAATTACATTTAAATAGCGGAATTTTGAAATCTATGTAGTCAAACTCCCAAATGTCCTCAATGACACCGTAATATGACATTTTAGCTTCACGTGGACTGTTATCCTTTGCACTTGCAAAGTACATAGTCGACGCTTGAAGAGTGACCCCACTATTTTGGACGACACTCTTATCATCTTGGCGCTTTGTGTAATATGTGAATCCATTAATGTCAAACCCTTCATAAGACATAACATTCGGTTTTGGTTTAAAGGCGAGGCATTTGATAGTTTCTGTAATATCATTTGGTGTTTGAGATAGTTGATGTAAGACTTTATCTTCAAACCACTTAGTAAAAGTCTTATTATGCTCTCTAGCAAGCCACATTGAACTTGCTCGAGGATGTTGTCTCTTTATGAAATTGGTATGTTCCTCGATATAAACACTCACTTCTTCCATATTGTGTAAAATATACAAGTGAGCTTGTTCCAACTGCTCACGGCTGATTACTTTCACCCGTGATCCCAAAATTCCTTTGCCCTCGTCAATATTCTTGTCATTATTAGGAGTGTCATTACCACTGAGAAAGTCATTGCAAAAATCCATAACCTCTCTCGCCACATAACCTTCAATAATACTCCCTTCAGGCCGATAACGGTTTCGAACATCACCTTTAAAAACGCTCATGTATCGTTCAAAGGGATACATCCAATGCAAGAAAACTGGTCCCAACATTTTCACTTCCCTAGTCAAGTGGACAACAAGATGTATCATGATATCAAAGAACGAAGGAGGGAAATACATCTCAAGCTGACATAGGGTAACAACCACTTCTCTTTGCAAATTATCGAGAGTATCAGGGTCAATAACTTTGCTGCATAGACTGTTGAAAAAGAAACAAAGTCTGGTAATCGCAAACCTTACATGCTTCGGCAATATAGATCGAATTGCCACAGGCAATATTTGTTGCATTAGAGTGTGACAATCATGAGATTTAAGACCTATCAACTTCAGATCTTTCATTGATACCAATCTACGGATGTTGGATGAGTAACCATGTGGCACCTTAACATTTACCAAGCATTCACAAAAAGTTTTCTTCTCCTTTCTAGACAACGTGTAACAAGCGGGAGGTAAGTATGTTCTTTTATTACCCATTTCACGTAATTCTGTTAATTCTGACCTTATTCCCATTTCACGTAGGTCCAGTCTGGATTTTATCCCATCTTTAGTCTTACCTGGTATATTTAATAGAGTACCAATGATGCTATCACAGACATTTTTCTCAACGTGCATTACATCGATACAATGCCTGACTGTCAAAGAACTCCAATAAGGAAGATCCCAAAATATTGACTTCTTCTTGAATAAAGAATTGTCACTCCGTGTGGCCATACTACATTGTGATTTCTTACCAAATTCATTGACAATGTCTTTTACTCTTTCATAAACAACATCCCCTGGTATAGGTTTAGGTGCACTTCGTTCATCATTCCATCCATTGAATGCTTTGCGCTTCCTACGATACGGATGGAATTTTGAAAGAAACCTTCGATGACCAAGATATACAGTCTTGCCGCCATGTTTTAGTCTTATTGAATCAGTGTTTTCTTCACATATAGGACACGCTTTAGCTCCTTTGACACTATATCCAGACAAATTCCCATATGCTGGAAAGTCATTAATAGTGCAAAACAACATAGCGTGCAAACGAAATGTCTCTTTTGCTGAAGCATCATAGGTCATCACACCTTCAGCCCAAAGTTTCTTTAAGTCATCAATCAAAGGTTCAAGATAAACATCGATATCATTTCCGGGTTGTTTAGGGCCCGATATCAACAATGACAACATAACATACTTATTTTTCATACACATCCAGGGAGGAAGATTGTATATAACAAGCATGACTGGCCAAGTGCTATGTTGGCTGCTCAATGTCCCGTACGGATTCATCCCATCTGTACAAAGCCCAAGTCTTAGATTCCTATCTTCTTCACCAAATTTAGGGTACAATAGATCAATCTTCTTCCACTGTGGGGAATCAGACGCATGTCGTAGGATCCCATCATTATTTTTCTTAACATCTGCATGCCACCTCAGATTCTTCGCATCTTTCGGATTTGCAAACAAGCGTTGAAACCGTGATATTATAGGTAGATACCACAACACCTTGGCAGGAGAACCAGTTTTGAACTCCCCCGAAGTCGTCAATTTATACCGTGACGCACCACATTTTGGACAATCTTTCAAATCTACATAGTCCTTTTGAAATAATACACAATCATTCGGGCATGCGTGTATCTTCTTGGCCTCCATTCCCATTGGGCACAACATTTTCTTTACCTGGTATGTTGAGATTGGAAGCTCGTTTCCTTCAGGAAGCATTTCTTTCAACAAAGTCAACAATGAAGTGAAGCTTTTGTCGCTCCATCTATTGTTAGCTTTCAACTTATACAATCTCAAGACAGCGCTAAGCTTCGTAAACTTAGCACAACCTGTGTATAACGGTATCTCAGCATCATGCACAATGTTTGTAAAGATAGGTGGTGGATCGGTGTGCTCTACCCTACAACTATCCAGCATCGCATCAACGATGTCTGCTGGAACTGGTTCGTTCACATTTACGTCATCGCTATCGACATCTACTGGTTTCGATTTTGAAATTTCTCCATGCCAGTGCCATTCTGTATAGCCTTGTACAATCCCGTTGCACATGACATGACTTTTGATTTCCTCACCAGTGTTGACTTTCAAGTTGTTACCGCAATGCCTACATGGACAGTAGAACCTATCTGTAGGTTTTTTCCTATGTTCCTCGGCAAATCTAATAAACTGATCAAGACCAGATATAAACTCTGGGGTACAACGATTACGAATCGACATCCATGATCTATCCATTCTATGATCAGAGAAAACAAGTATATATTAGGAAACAAGTATATATTAGGAAAAGATTAGGCAACATTTCCCCGCTGTTCTCTAAGTACATATATACTTAGAGAAGAAACGGGGAAATGCCAACAAACACATGTGATGTCATTCTTATATATAATAAATGTGTACCACCTATCCCATCCTTGAACACCTAATCTCACTAGTAAGTGTATAATGTGTATTGGGTTTTCAAGAAAATTTCGGCAGCATTTCCCCGCTGTTCTCTAAGTACATATGTACTTAGAGAACAAACGGGGAAATGCTACCAAAATTTTCTTGAAAACTCAATACACATTATACACTTACATCCTAAGTGAGATTAGGTGTTCAAGAACAGTCCCAAACCGGGGACTATCCAAGATTTACTCCTAATGAGTCAATCTTGGACGGGTTTCTAGGCCAACAAACACAATAATAGACATCTACAATGAAGCCGGACTCCATACAAACAGTATATAATTTAGTGATTGTTCATTCTAATTTATACCAATGTACAAGTAATATAAAGAACAATGATTGTTGACTTTCTAGGCCAACAAACACATGTGATGTCATTCTTATATATAATAAATGTGTACCACCTATCCCATCCTTGAACACCTAATCTCACTAGTAAGTGTATAATGTGTATTGGGTTTTCAAGAAAATTTCGGCAGCATTTCCCCGTTGTTCTCTAAGTACATATGTACTTAGAGAACAAACGGGGAAATGCTACCGAAATTTTCTTGAAAACTCAATACACATTATACACTTACATCCTAAGTGAGATTAGGTGTTCAAGAACAGTCCCAAACCGGGGACTATCCAAGATTTACTCCTAATGAGTCAATCTTGGACGGGTTTCTAGGCCAACAAACACAATAATAGACATCTACAATGAAGCCGGACTCCATACAAACAGTATATAATTTGGTGATTGTTCATTCTAATTTATACCAATGTACAAGTAATATAAAAAACAATGATTGTTCACATTCTAGGCCAACAAACACATGTGATGTCATTCTTATATATAATAAATGTGTACCACCTATCCCATCCTTGAACACCTAATCTCACTAGTAAGTGTATAATGTGTATTGGGTTTTCAAGAAAATTTCGGCAGCATTTCCCCGCTGTTCTCTAAGTACATATGTACTTAGAGAACAAACGGGGAAATGCTACCAAAATTTTCTTGAAAACTCAATACACATTATACACTTACATCCTAAGTGAGATTAGGTGTTCAAGAACAGTCCCAAACCGGGGACTATCCAAGATTTACTCCTAATGAGTCAATCTTGGACGGGTTTCTAGGCCAACAAACACAATAATAGACATCTACAATGAAGCCGGACTCCATACAAACAGTATATAATTTAGTGATTGTTCATTCTAATTTATACCAATGTACAAGTAATATAAAGAACAATGATTGTTGACTTTCTAGGCCAACAAACACATGTGATGTCATTCTTATATAATAAATGTAAACCACCTATAACAAACACATTGTCCAACATTAGGTTCAACACTTGAAACATAGATTCGTTTTCTTATATAATAAATGTAAACCACCTATAACAAACACATTGTCCAACATTAGGAGATGCCTGACTGGGGGGTTGGGGGGTTGGTGGGGTCCACTTTTGACTCGCTCCCAGGTACGAGCAGGGGGCTGCACTCGGTTGTGTACTGGCAAAAAGAAAGATGAGTGGGGTAGCTGGTTTCACAGATCAGTTTTTGACTCACTCAAACATGGATATATATTAAGTGATTATTAGCTTTGCGAGCCACTATAGAGATTGTATGATAGTTTAGTTCCCAATTGGTCTATGTTAAAATAATCTTAAGAATCTCCTATTGGTGCCACAAAAATAAATTGGACGGATCCATCCGAGGTTTGACGTACGTAAATCTAATCTGTTCTACCGACAAGGTGAAAATAAAGAAACTTGCCCTAAACGTTTGTGATATTGCTATTAGGAAATCGTTTTCGAATTCAAGTGCAATAATGTTTTAGCTCCTTTATTTAGATAGTTTGTGATCATTGACAGATACTGTTCAAAAATACATATTGGAAGTCATAGTGCTCAAATGGATTAAGCAATCTGCATTCATTGTACGCAAGGTCCAAAAACTTGAATATTATGTAGTAGTCTGAGAGGGTCCGAAAACGTGGAATTCATCTGGACCTATTCTCTAAGACTTGAATTGCTGAGCAATGCACTTCATATCAAACAAGGCCTTTAGTGTATATCCAGAAAACCAGTTGGCGCATACCTGTTGGCGCGGGAGGCAGCGGGAGTCAGGTGGAAGCTGATGGCGTCAGGCAGGCTGAGGCGGCGAGCTCCAGGCTCGTCAGGCGTCGGCGGCGAGCTCCAGCAGCAGTGGCGGCGAGCTCCAGCAGCAGTGGCGGCGGGGCGGCGGAGAAGGGGGCTCCAGGCTCGTCAGCAGTGGCGGCGGGGCGGCGGGGCGGCGGAGAAGGGAGCTCCAGCAGCACGGAGAAGGCGGCGGCGGGGCGCGGAGAAGGGGGCGCGGAGAAGGCGGCACGACGGCGCTGTCGTGGAGAACAAGGAGAAGAAAATCGCCGGCGACAGGGTGGGGAATCGACGGAGAAACAGAAAGGGCTCGCAATGAAACAGGAGGAAGGGGAAGAGTCGGGCACCGCGGGTTATTAAGTCCCAAATAGCGTCGGTTTTTTACAACAACCGACGCCTAAATGTCTTTAGCGTCGGTTGTCCGAGAAAACTGACGTCCAACTGGGCGATAATTTCATGAAATTGTTTGGCGGGAACCACCTTCAGCGTCGGTTATCCTTTAATCACCGACGCTGAAGGTGACACTTTTCGCGCAAATTTTCATCACACATAGGCGTCGGTTTCCACCTAAATAACCGACGCTGAAAAGGACACTATTTTTCGCGGGCGACTTTAAGCGTCGGATTGTTATAAACAACCGACGCTGAAGACAAAGCGGTACCCGTGTCTGGCTGGTTTTCGAATATAGACGTCGGTTGTCGTAAACAACCGACGCCTAACATAGAAGGCGTCAGTTTTTCCTAATAACCGACGCCCAGAAAAGTGTCACTGAATGCTATTTCTGTAGTAGTGTCTTGTGTCTCTGCTACATAGCTTACCAGGGTATAATGGCATCTGGTCTATAGAGCTACAGTGGTGGATGCACTCTCTTCACAATCGAGAGATTTCATGTTTACCTCCATCGATCTGGCATTAACATCATTTGGAGATTCGTGATACATCCATCTCGGCACATATAATGAAGGATTGAGAGGTTTAATGTTTACCTTCCATCAATTCCTCCATTAGGACGTACAAATATTTTCGCCCATTGACCCCCGCATATTCAAAAATATGCGCTCTCCAGGAGATCCCGTAGGAAAACCTGTTTCACCATCACCAACTACTGATGATGATGGATCTATGGTCAGAGCACTACATGAATAGCTTTCACTTGATTAATTAAGTAGATTGCCATATTCTTTTAGCATCAGCCAAGTTTTCAAACATAACTTATTATAACTAATGCTACAAAGAAACATGTACGATTTTCATCAGTTACTTCTCAGTCTTTATAAGACATTGGGATCTCTGTCCCTCATTTCAATACTGGGAATACTCTTCCCTTCACATACTCAATTCCATAATCATATGGTTCTGGGTATTCAAACCCTTTGCTCATCACTGAGCACTGTTACCACTCTTTCAGGTAACTAACACCTTCAAGTCATCTAACCAAGGTAAACATGACACTTTCTACACAAGCATCTCTTATGCACTTGAGGCCCATTAACTCTCTTGTTACCTCTTACTAGGAAACAAGGCATATTATGGCACACAAGGCCCAATAAATAATTTCAATAAATAAAGCACCATAGCTCATACATGGCTATGTTCATCATCTCAATATTCCTACACTGTTAGTACAGATGATAACAGATATATCAATCATATTTCAATTCCATGCTATTCAAGAGTAACATCACAATTCCCTTACCAGGGTTAGGGTTTCCCATTTCATGTCAATCAGGGTTACTCATTCCCTTTGCACAATTAGGACCAATGATTTATCATTTCATTGTCCAAGGTTAGAGTTTCATTCAATATAATATACCCCAAAATTAGGGTTTCACTTGCCTTCACCCTATTTTATAATTAGGGTTTACCATTCACATCACATCAGGGATTATCATATACTAACACCGAATTTAGGGTTAGGTTTTACTATTCCTCCCAATTAGGGTTTTATATTCCATTACCCACAATTAGGTTTTACTATTCATCCTAATTAGGGTTTATCATCAAGATACCCTAAATTAGGGTTACTCATGTCATTACCCTAAATTCATATCACATCATCCTCCTAGTTTACGGTTTCACTCAAACTTGCCCTAAATTAGGGTTTGAGTTCATTAATCAACTCAATTAGGGTTTTATGATTTCTTTATCAAGGATCATACCCTAATTGTATATCACATTTATTTTGAATGTGTTAGGCTTAATTACTACATGAATATCATTCATGTATGAATCTTTCTCTCTCTCATCCTACTCAGGATGTTCACTACTCAATTCTTGATTAGATTGAGCTTACTCTTTATTCGAATACATGCATTGATGGTTAGCATGATGTATTGAATTATTACATCATTATGCATCAATGATTAATCCCACTAAGGGTATCAATCATCTAAGTACATTGGGTCTCCAAATGGTTGAATCAATTCAACCTTTAATTACATGAGGGTTCTGAATGAATTAACCAATTGAACCTTCAATTACATTAGATGATCAATTGGATTAACCATATTGGATCTTCAATTACATGAGGTATCCAAATGGATTAACCATGTTGAACCTCAAAAATATTTGATTACTTAGACCCTAAATGATCTTAGTTCTTATAATTCAATTGGTAGAAAACCATTTGGGCAATTTGCCCTTGAAACTGATTGAACCAGAAAGGTGTTGAAACTGATTGAACAAGAAAGGCGTTGAAACCGGTTGAACTTTGGATCTCCAAATGGTTTGAGACCGTTTGGACCCAAACGGTCTTGATACCATTTGGACTGAAACAGTCTTAAGATTGTTTGGTCCAAACCCTCTCAAAATCGAATGGACCAAAAAGTTCTTTCAACACTTAAACAATTCATGCTTTCAATAGATGAACTGATTATCAATTGAATCCTTGATTTCTTCATCAATTGAACTATTGAATCATCCTTCAATTGGACCATTAATTAGGGTTTTAACCCAATTGATCTAGGATTTGTACTCAGGAACCTTCAATTAGGGCTTTGAAATCGAGGAACCATCAATGATCAACATTGTGGAATTGATTCAATTGAAATTAATAAATCATCATCAAAATTTTGATATGACCTGACCTCAAAAAGTCTTGAGATCGTTTGGATGACCTCCAAATGGTCTTGAGACAGCTTGCCCCATCCTATCCTGGGAATTTGTGAAATTCCATTAGGTTTTAGATCATTGGATTGATCATCAAATCTGCTATTAATTGCATTTCAATTTGGTATCTCTGGATCTTCAATTACTCAACCATACTTAACCCTAGACCTCCAAACGGTCTTGGTTGACCTCCAAACGGTCTTTGGACCATTTGGGTGACCTCCAAATGGTCTTGACACGGTTTGGGTTAATCAACCCAAAAATCCAAATCAACCAATTGGAATTTCAGCACTTAACCCGATTAGGGATTGGTAATTGATGAACCTTCAACTAATGAACCCTTTGGAATTAGTCAATTAAATTTATAGGGTCATCAACCATCAACATTAGAATCAAATCTCCAAATGGTCAACTGTGGTAAACCCTCCCAAATGGTTTGAAACCATTTGGCTTCTAACGGTTTGATGAAACCGTGTGATTTCAAACGGTTTTGTTGAAATCGAATGAACAACTTGTTGAAACCGATTGGAATATAATTTCTTTGGGAAAAGTGCTGAAGATGATATCATCATCATCATCTACCTTCGTCCATGTAGTTCATATTGCTTCTGATTTCATAAAATTATCAATTACAACAAGCAACCGATAAAGAAGAAGAAGGAATCAATATATTTGCAAGATTGATAATTAAATAACAATGTAATGGGTTCAAGTTATATAACCCGCCTCCAAATGAGATTCAAAGCTCCAATCTCACGTAAACAATGGTGGATGCAACTCCTTTCACTATCCCAAGGCTCGTTCTCAAGCTTTGAGTGAAAAGGAATGGTTAGAATTGAAGATGGGATCGAGATAAGAAGAAATCATGCATTGATTTGTGATTTCCACCATGAAATCAAGGTGAACAAAGGTCAAGAAGCTAAACAAAAGGTTGGGGGTCGTCTTCCTGCTCCTTCAAAGCTTACTTGGTCGTTTTCTAAGCAAAGAGAAGAATGGGATTCGAAATTACCCTTTCATTCTATAGACAAATGAGCTTATATGCATTTTTATTCAAAATTCAGTTAAGAGAGAGAAAGTAGGAATTATCTCCCCCATTTCCTTGCCACTTTCCCCCTTCTCTTCCTTAGATATGAGGCTATCCTCCTTTCCTATTATTCCTCTTAATTATCCACAATTTAAAGAAAAGCAAATTAAGCACCTTAACCGTTATAATATTAATATCCATAAGTTAGTGGATATTTCTTTTTCTTATAATAATGTGAGTGAAGTCTTCACCTCCTTAGGATATTTCGTTGACTTTGCAAGGCACAAGGATGTTCACACCTGAGAAAATCCAACCATCTCGTTTTTGGTTGAAGGTCCTTCAATTAGTTTATTTATTTTTGCATTAAATTGAATTAAGGTTTCAATTATGCTTAAATCTTGATTATTTTAATATCAAGATTCTCTCTCCTTCAAAGTGATACAATTGAGATGCCCCTCTCATTTTCTTTGCTCTACATGCTGACAAGAAATATTAGGGACTATTCTGAAGTGGTAAATTGCATATTGAACTCTGGGTTTTGGGTAAATTGCACATTACACCAAAACTAGGTTTTAATGCACAAACATTGCTTTATCAGCTCTTTCTTGGCACTCAGGCTTGGGGTAGCCATACCTTTGCATCATCTTCATTCTCATGATTCTTCAACACATGAGGAACATATTATCATGCACAATTTGCAAATTAACCCCTCAACTTGGGTAAATTGCACTTTAGTCCATAACAATCAAAACATTGTTTTCAACATTATTCAAAAAGGACTAAAATTGAAGTATAAGTTCCTCTTGAGCCTTAATTACTTTTAAAAAGATAATATCAAGCATATATTTATATTTCTTAAACAAAACACCTTGGGTCAAAGCATAACCCAGATCAGGGATGTTACAACTAGCTTGTCAAAACATGGTCTCCGACCCTTTGTGATGAGGAGTTCTCTATCAAAAAGACCACCATGGATAGTTCACAGTTTATGGTCAAGAAAAGGGGAAGAAGAAAGGTAGGGTTCCAAATGAAAAACGTGTTCAAGGGAAAAGAACCACTTACCAAGAAGAGAAACCACCAAGAATCACCACAAGGAAGGTGATCAAGCTTCAAAGCACCACATGCAAGGTTGATCGACCTCCAGAGCACCCAAGATCAGTCCTTCTTGATCCTCAAATCTCCAAGGACGAACACAAGAGAAGGGAGAATAAGGAGGGGTGAAAAGATCACTTGCGTGAAGAAGAGAGTGGTTATATACTCAAAGGAGGAGAGAAGTGAGGTGTCAACATAAGAGAGAACCAAAGGAACACTTATCCACTAAAGAAACTAACATGCAACCACTATATGCATACCTATGGTAATAAAACATAGGTGGGTTCTTGACCACTTGGGTCACCACCACCCTAGGGGTCAAAACAAACCTCAAGTCATCTTGTCTCAATCACAACAAAAGGTCACCAAACAAACTAGGTCGAGACGCTCCATAAGAAGGAAACCATCTCGACTAAAAACACCTCAAGACCATCAAGGTCAAGACAAACCACCCAAGGGAGGTGTCTCAGTTGAGACATGCCCAAAGCACATCAACAAGGTTGAGACAAAGGTCGCAACACTCCACCAAGCTCAACATGGTCAACACCATGCAAGCCCTGGAAACCCAAGCATCACCACATGATGCCACCTCATCAACCAAGGTCCAAAAAGGTGCCCCATAGAATCATTCTCTCTCTCCTGATGCTAAAGCACTAAGGGCATGCTCAACATGTGACAAATTCCAAAATAACCCTTCAATATGGGTAAATTGCAACTTGGTCCAAAACAAGTATACAAAGCACAAACATCATCATAACATGACCAAACTGGAAACATAAGCTTGTCACACGTTAACAAAGCATCTCAAAGGATTAGATTAAGGTTCCCAGAATGTTATAAGAAAAGAAAGCATACTCAATCACTAATCTAGGTTTTGGGCCTGACAAAAAAATTATTCCAATACAACTCAAAAGCTAAGAAGATACTAAATCATCATTAAATGTAAAATAAAGTATACCTAATTATACTAACACAACTTACCTTATTCAATGCAACATGTGGAAATGGAGTCCCTACTATAAAATATACCAAAACTACTCTATAATTAAATCACCCGAGCAATTGTTCACAAAAAAGAGTATGATCTTCTCCATGAAAGCCATTTAGTTCCCATAATTGGGATATAGAGGTGATAATAAATGTTCCTACAAATTTAAATACCCTACATGTAAATCTATAAATATACCTAAATTCTTTGCATAAAATTAGTGTTCAAAGGTAGAGATACATGAATATTGTTGTGAGTACTTGAAATGTGTGGATGATCAGGAGAATTCATTGCCCCTCCTTTCTTTAACTAAAAAATAAAAACAAGTTATTAACAATACATACAATATGTAAGATAATTAAGAAAAGTAAAGTCTAATGTTACTTTGTGTATTTCTTCTTTTCATCTACTAATTGGTGGTTTTCAGATTCTTGATTGATATATGGTTGCAATTTTATGTGGAGCAACTGAGGTTGCTTCAGTCTTCGTCTTGACACTCCCTCACCATACCCCCTTTCATAACCACTATTGTGTGGACCTATTACTTCATCAAGTACTCTAGAAAATGGTTCATGGTTATTTGAATTTTGAAGATGTCGTTATCTACATTTTTAGCAACTTCCCCCTACATGAAACTTTGAAGTGATAAAAATATGGAAGTACATGAACTACAAGTTATAAAATTATTGTTATAAATACTTGCACATTTTATCTTTGTAAATTTGTTTGGATAAGCTCCCTTTTTATCTAGATGGTATTAAAGATATGCTTCATAATCAATTGATATCTCTTTCTTTTCAATATATACATCATGCATAGAAATAAATAGGAACAAAATCACGAAGTAGAAAGGAAATATAATTAAGAATAGGATGTGTATAAACATATATATCATTTCTTGATAACATCGTGCATAAGATTTTTCTCCCACAGTATCAGTGGGATGAGGGGCTCTACGACTAGCCTTATTTCTTACACAAAATCCTTCATTTAGAAAGTTATATGAGAAAACTATTTATCATATATAATTTATCAAGAACAGCCACATGCAGATAATGGGATAACTTGTTTTGTAGGTGACCTCCAATATTCCAATAATTTTTTCCAATCCTCTTCAGGGACTCTAATGTTAGGGGAGTTTGGCATGCTTCATTGTTGTGCTTACAGAATTGTAGTTTCTCTTTTAGCATAGTGTTCCATGATTTAACCTTCTTTTGAATTTTGAAATAGCACCAATGCACCACATTTTCCATGTTTGCAATTGGAACTCTACACCTTTCATGTTTAGAGTTAAATCTCCAGCCAACATGAAAAAAATTGAAGTCCTTCTGAAATGGAAAATTTGATGATGTAGATTCATATTTTCATAAATATGGAGGCTTATAGGTTTAGAATGCATACCATTACATCTTCCATAACAGTTTCGAATCCCAATACATGTTCTCCATCCCATTCTTTATGCAATGGAAATAATATGTTATTCTTAACATATACCCCAAGATAATTTGTTAACTTTTTTTGCCTCATCACCAACAACAGCGCCATGGAGAAAGAAACACTTATGAATTTATCCCTTTTTGGATGACATGAAATTTAGTCGATCCTCTATAGCACTTTTCTGGAGCATACCAGACACATTTCCAACTTCATAATTTGAGTTACCAAGAGAGTGATGTAAGTTATTTGACACCCCTTTGTAATTCAAAATTAGGCGGACCTCATTTATAAAAAGTATTATAAGTTGTTATGTATTATATCAAACTCACCAAATTTAATGAAAACATATTAGAATGAATTGTACCTAGTACACTTTAATTTTCTTCATTTAAGTTTACATGGGGATTTTGTGGAGCACGATGATATTCATTTTCAAGAGAGTCAAAAGTATTCCCTAGACATGTTGTAGAGTGAACAAAAAATTAGAATCATATTGATAAGTGACATTCCTAATTTTATAAAAGAGAAATACTCAAATAAAACTTTCTACCAAATCTATTTTCAAATTCATCATTGGAGTTATTGTGGAAATGTTGTACATTTTGAGACACCCTCATGTCATGTACAATTGGTCGGTGCTCATCTATGAGAAGAAAGCATATTAAGTATAATTAAACTTAAAGTAACAAAATTAAAGTATATCATAATAGTTGTTTTATGAACATACCAGACACACATCTAATTTCTTGTGCGGTCATTATTTCTCTAGTACCATGATAAGTATGAACAAATTTCTATAACATCCTTTCAACAAATGTACCATGAGATAGATTCTCTTTCTATAGATATTGAAGAAATTTTGCACATTGTTTTATAGAAAGATCTATTAGAAATGTATAGGAAAATAACAAACATCAGTTAAATTATCTCTATCACAAAAAGGTCATCATTGTACACTCAAACTCATTACAAATAATATATACCTGAAGGAGGTATGAAATCATCAAAGCAAGCAGTAGTTCTTGGCCTTTGTTCTTCATTTTTGTCATGTAGACTCAATTTCGCATGTTCCTTTGGGGTTGTTTCTTTCAACTTTTTTTTATCACTGGTTTAATTCCTATATGTATCCATAATATAAAAAAGAAATTCCAGCAATGAACTAAATATACAACATATACTGAAAAACATACCAGGAAGATTACACAATGGCTCACCCAAATTGATAGATGAGTTTGATTGACAACCTATATCATTTCAAGTTTTTCAAATGGATTTTTCTATTAACTATAGAAGTAGGAAAGTGTAATTTTTATGATATATCATATATTATAACCTCAATTTTTCTTATATTTAAATAAATTGAAATGCAATGATTCTGTGAAAAGAGGCTTGTTTAGAAATTTGGGTGCTTTGTTTTTAAGAATGGATTTCTTTCCAAATTTCCTGTGAATGATGGATTTCGTGAAATCTACTATTTTATTAATTCAATCATAGATAAAATGGAAAAGGATATAATAAAATCCCATATTAAGCATAAAGAAAAGAGACAAATGATAATTGTGTGTATATGTGAGAATTGTGTAGAACTCTCTAGAGAGTGGCATGGATGGCCACTATTCATTATTTTTTGGTTCCACATGGTTCCTAATAAGAAAAGAGATCAAAATAAAGAGTATAGAAAAGGAATAAAGAGAAAAGGGTTAGCTTTAATTCCTGAAATGCATAAAATAGATGGATACTTTCATATGAAAAAAATTTCCCTTTCCTTTCAAGTTTTGTTTCCAATCTTTTCACATGAGTAGATTAAGTCATTAAAGACTTTCCCTTAAAATTTGGGATTAAAAGGATGGACAGTTTGAGAGATATGGATTTTATAAAAATCCCTAAAGTGAGAGGAATAACAATAAATGTCATAATTCACATTCAGATTAGAATTTCCTTTAATCAGCCTTTTTAAATGGCATTTGTGGTGTGGATCATTGGATCTATGATCCAACGGAAGAACATTTATCCTCTACCTCATCCAAGTATGGAAATATGAACAAGAACTAGTTATTTTCAAACATAGTTTCCTCACAATTCAATACACAATCAGATTGAGAAATCATCCCAATGAGTTTGTGAGGTCAATATGAATCGGCCTACCCAAGGTTTTGTTGACTCAAGGTCAATTAGGTCAATGTTGACTCACGTCTAAATTGACTAAACCCGTGTTTTGATGATGACTAACCATTCCACATATTGGTGTCTAATGCTTCTAATTGAGTAATTTCATATTAGGTATAGACACACTCCAATTGCCCTAACTTGCGCATCTCAAATTGGAGAAAAGACAAGTCAAAGTCATACAAGTGCACGTTTTTGTAATATGATGTATATCCATTAGAATCATGTTGTAAATCACTTGTAATGATTGTATGACTTGTAATTAAGCTTAGAAAAATATCAGGAACACTTATATTGAATATTAGAGCACTTTTAATGCAACTTTGAAAATCAATTACAGGCACTTGATCGGTCCAGTTTCCCACCCTGAAACTCGACCGATCCACCTTGGTTGATTTTCTGAAGATTGCATCGGTCGAGTTGTGCACTCACAGAACTCGACCGATTGGGTAGTAGGCCATTTCCAGTTGAATGGTCGGTCGAGTTTCCTCAGGACAAACTCGACCGATCCTTTGAACATCGGTTTGCCTCCTACTTGATCGGTCGAGTTACACCCATCAGAACTCGACCGATTGCACTGTACAGAAAAGTGCAGAAAAGTGTTTCTAGTCGTTGTGGAGTTGCAACAAGTGAAAATAGATCTGTTGCAAGCCACAAAACGGCTAGTTTTCGTTCACAAGTGTTCCCAAAGGCTAAGAGGCATCCCCAGCTATAAATAGGACCCCTTGGGCTTCATTCCAAGGTTCAGCATTCATTGCAAACTCTTTGTGAGGTTCCTATTCTATATTTGAGTGCTTCCTACAGCCTCCTCTCTCTCTCTCTAAGCTTAATCACTTTCTACATCCATTAGAGTGAGTAGGAAATCTGTAAGAGAGCTAGTCCTATATGTATATCTTGTGAGGCTCTCACTCCCACCACCTCCTATCTCTTCTTTCAATCATGAAGATGAAGGTTCTCTCTCTTATCCAAGAGAGGTGAAGAAGAACAAGGGAAGGCATCCCTTGGTGAAGATCAAGGCTAAAGACTTGGAGCGAGAGTGGGTAAGCCCTTGGAGAAGGCAGAAGACTCAAGCTCAAGTGGGTAAGACCTTGGTGGAAGCTTCTCTGAGTGAAGGTGAAGTCAAAGGCGGAAGATCCAAGAAGAGTGGGTAATTCCTACAAGGCTGAAGACTTGTGCAAGAGTGGGTAAGTCCTTGGAGAAGGCCGAAGACTTGTGCAAGAGTGGGTAAGTCCTTGGAGAAGGCTGAAGACTCTTGCAAAGTGGGTAAGCCCTTGGTAAGGTTGAAGACTCTTTGTATTGGATAGGTAAGTCCTTTGTTGGTCATGTATTGTAAGTCTTATAAGTGAATATAAGAGAGTAGTTGTTGGAAGTCCTAGAGGTTGACCTCTCTAGGCAAGTGGACTGACACACTTCTAGTTTGAAGTGTGGAACCACTCTAAATAGCTTGTCTAATTGGTGCATGTTCAATCTCTCTTACCCTTGCTATGCATGATTTAGTTGCACTCAAATTTCCTATTTAGCAACCTTATCTTGTCATATATTTTGAAGGTTTGATGAGTTTTTTTTAAGTGCTTTCATCTCTATTCACCCCCCCCTCTAGAGCATCTAATCACCCATCTAGGATCCAACAGGTTTCACCTAGGCTTGATGTGTCTAAAAGAATCCCCCAATATATCTTTGGGATATGACCTTGTTGACGAGGATGGGTATAAATAGAGGGGTATAGGCCCTTTGTGAGACTACAAACCAACTCCAAAGTCTGATCAGACTTCGCGTGTGTTTCTCTGGTCTCGATTGTGTCACTAATCTCTACCTCCACCCCTACCTCTCCTCTCTTTCTTGATGGCAGTATCCCTTCACCATTTGGAAAAATCTGACCTTCACTGAGGAGATTGAGAGGACCGGTGAGTCCGTCACAGGTCGGCGAAGGTGGTCGCACCTTTGTTCAATGCTTTGGGATCTCAGGGTCAATTCCCTAGCTGACCACCTAGTTAGTAAGGAAGATTGAACAGATGTTGAAGAAGGTTCATGAGTGAAAGACCAGAATACCCTCAATCGTCTTCAGGGTAGGTAAGACCATTTTGGTCATTTTCCTTCTTCTTTTTGCTTAATAGGATAATTAAAGTAGACGTGGGCGGGCTGCTGACCTAGCAAGAACTGATAGGCCAGCCCATCTGAGTTGGCAGGGTAAGGCTCGGGGATCTCTGCCTAGGTGGTAGGACCTTATTGGTCTAAAAAGGGTTAAGTAATTAGTAGGATAATTGGATTATAGCAAGTGATATATGATTTTTTTCTCAGAAAAATCCATAGAATCCAATAAAATTATAATCGGGATATGAATATGCTTCTAGTACAAAAAGTGCCTAAAGTTAGCATCTGAATGTGATAAATGAACTAGAAACCATAATTTTCAAGAATTTATGATCTTGATGTGTTAACTTGACATTGATGTTAAAAGACTGATCTTTTATGAATAAAAAGAGAAACTTGAAAGTTATATGAATTGAGCAACCCATGTTTTGGATAATTAGGGTTTATTTAAGAATAAAAGGGAAATTAATGATGGATAAGGGTTTTTAAACCCAATGGACATGAAAAGTGTCAATTAGGGTTTGGAGAACCAAAACCTACTAAAACCCTAAAGTTGACCTAGAAACCCTAACTTGAGACCCAAGTTGGTCTTACTGATGATTCAGATAAAATAATAATATATGGTCTATTGCTTTAACTTTTAGGATAACTTTGCTTGGTTGATTTATTGATTGTTCTTGCTTGGACATCTAGAACACTTGTTGCCTATGACTAGTCACTTTAGTTTCACGATGTTTTCTGAGGTTTTATTGGATTTCTTGAAATTAAATGCCTGGATGATCTTTATCTTGCAATCCATAAAGTCACTGGCTATCACAATATTATGCTTATAACTTGCTCAAAGTCACATACCAACTTTGGAAATTTTGGATGTAAATAAAAGTAAATTCATGGTGATGAGTAAAGACCAAGCCCCAGATTGGGAAGGTTGGATCAGGTCCTAGATTGGGAAGGTCATAAGAGGTCACGCCCCAGATTGGGAAGACCGAATGACATCGAGCTCCAGATTGAGAGGTGGCTAATAAGGTACCTAGATCCATATTGAGAGGTAGCCTAAAGTCTATTGCATGGACAAAACCCTAAGAGAGGGTATACCAAAGGTTGACTAAAAACAATTGAGAAGTTATAGAGAAAATGATAAATTTTGTTTTTGTAACAATAATTTCTTGGTTATGTTGTTACAAGTAGATGTGAACATTTTGTTTCCTTCACATACCAGTATAACTTATTATACTGAATGACTATTTTGTTTTCCGACATTTTAAGATAATATGATGTCATTTCTACAAGTTTAATGGAAAGCAAACATTTAGAAAGAAGGCACCAAGAAAACAAAGAGTAATGTAATCTTTGGAGGATATAGTTAGTTTATCTTGTTGTTGCCAATTTAAAAAACATTTTATATAATTCCTTTGTGAAAATTCAGCTTGTAGAACTCTTTCCTATTTAGTGAAATTTATTAATTATTTTTAGTTATTTGCTAAACATGCGGTCTTGTATGATTGATAATGGCCCTTTCCCTCTCTGTCCACCTAAATAGGGGATAATAGGGGAGGGGGTTGTTATAGCATACCATGAGAAACATTTCCCTCACTCTTAATGACATAATTTCCTTCATTTTGTGGAGGAAAAGGACATGACTGTAAAATTTCATGAAGTGTTCTAGTTTTCCTAATATGAATCATGGCGTTGTAATAATAGAAAATATGAAGAACAATAAGCATTACATCAAAAAATAAATAGAACATGTTTTAAAAAGAATAGATGATACCTTCAGTACTTTTTCTTTTTAGTTATATCTTGATTCATTTATTAACAAGGTATCTACTAGTACATCATCTGACCCATATGATCTATCCCACAATTTGTCATTGTCCGTCTCACTACTTTAGTCAATGACATTGGTAGGATCAATATTTAAAAAAAAAAATAGAATCATCTTCATTAGTATTGGAGTAATTAGAATCTATGTAAGTATGCCTAGGCCTCCAATGGATAACAACACTCCAATCAGTGAGCTCAAGGTCAACTGAGTAATACACATGTCATGCTAGTAATGGGAAAATCAATGTCTCATCTGCATAGCTTATTTGGATAGTATCAATCATAGAGAAATTGAATTCATCTTTCTGGCATCCATATTTTGTGTCATACCATGTGCATTTAAATAGGTGTAACACAATGTCATCAGAATATTCAACCTCTATGATATCTAATTGTGATCCATAAAATATTCTTTCATCATCACCCATATTCACTACTCCACATTTTCGTGTGACTCTCATGTTTTCTCTTTCTTTGACCTTAAATTTATATCCCTTCACAAAATATCCTTTATATAAAAGTAACCCAACTTTTTGTCCACGAGCGAAACATCTTACATCTTTTGATAAAACATGAGATTCATCTAGTGAAAAATTTTGAAAAAACACACATTTTCTTAAACAACTTTCTTACTAGTAAAGAGACCCACTATGGACATGACATAAAGACCCTCAAATCTATTCTTACAACTCACTATTACATTTGATGTTGCATTTCATCCAATACTTACATCTACTCTAAAGCCCCACCCCTAAAAAATTAATTATGAGTCCACATGGTCAAGATTAAATGCAACATCCCAAAATAGCAATCTCAGAATAGTCAATTTGCTCCCGACAAAAATGGCATGCCTTGTCTCCTTTCGTGCTCCATCCTGACAACATTGCATATACCAGGAAGTCAGTATAGTCCATAATAAAGATGCACGCATTTCAAAAATTTCATCAATAGAAGAACCATATGTGCTTATCCCATCAGCCCACAAGATTTTTAGCTCATCAACTAATGGTCGGAGATAAATATCAATATCCTTCGGCATTTTAGTCTCGTCAATGGTAAGTGTCAACAGAAAGTATGATTGGTCCAAACAAAGCTAAGGAGGCAAGTTATAAACCATTAGAATCACCAGCAATATCGAATGATTAGTACCCTCAGTCATGTTAAAAGGATTGAACCTGTCAGCTGCTAGCCCTAAACAAATGTTGCGGGCTTCAATACAGAATAATGGGTGTTTTTGGTCAAAATGCCTCCATGTTCAGAATCTAGAGGATGACTCATCTCCTCTTCCTTACTAGGTGGATCTTTCTTGTGTCAAGTCATAATATTAGCAATACTAGAACACATATAAAACCTCATTAATCTTAATATCAAAAGGAAATGATGATGAATCTTTGCATGCATTATCTTTTTCTTCTCAGTCGAACAAATCCATCTAGATTTTATACATTTTGAACACTCATTTAAGTTTCATTTTCACTATAATACAATAGATAATCATTAGGGCAAGCATGAATCTTTTTACATTACAGGCCTAAGTTGCTCATTACCTATTTACAATCATGCCAACTTCTAGGAAGTGCATTATCTGTTGGGAGAATTTTGTGAGCAAAATCCAAAACATCACATGCACCTTTCTTTCTCCATTTGTTGTTACATTTCATCTTCCATAAATCAAGTATAGCATCAAACTTAGAAACTGGACGATTTGGATATAATGTTGTTTTAGTATCTTGCATCAGTTCTTCAAAAAAAATTTATACTAGTATCATGATAGTGTTGGTTTCTTAATGAGTCATTCATTTGATTAGTCTATACATAATTTTAGATCACATCACCTAGCATATTCAGCATATCAACATTGTTCATATTTCCTAGATTTGGTCTACAAATATTCTCCCCATGGTATTTCTATATTGTTTATTGTTCAAAGAAACCATTACATAAGATATGATATCAAATAACATCTAAATTCTAATATATTGTGTTCTCAGAAGTTTTGCAATGACACAACTTTTCATATTTAGGGTTATCTTTGAAGGCAAAATTTAAAAAAAAGCCTCCATGCCTTCATGAAAGTATAAATCATGGAGTCTGTCAAACTTTGAGTTACATCCATACATCCAACTCTTGTCTTGAATAAACTTGTTGCTCATTTCCATATCACCTTCAATTAAAAATGTTTTCTTCGTGAATTTTAAAGAGATCATATCTAGAAAAGGTGAAATCAAATAATTGCAATACATAGAATATGTAATCTATACAATATCAATATGTAACAAGTGAAATTTAATGATATAGACTAAGCTAGATACATACCCACATGAAAAAATAATATGTGTGATTGTCATGTTGTATATATAAAACCCAACTAGATTTGATACTTCAAAAAAGTCTTTGCCAAAAAAATGATTATTATTTGATAACAAATACAACATGTATATCATGTGACAAATTATTGAAGATAAACCACATCTTGATTTCCAATCCACATAATCGAAGACTTGGAAAAAAGAATATCTTGTGTATGTGAATCAAAATATAGACAACATTAAGTATATATTTGCCTACAATTCGATACCTTAGAAAATAGTTAATACCTTAGCACTTGACTACAAATACAATCGATAGAAATATATTTATCATAGAATAAAACAAGAATGATAAAATCTTACAGAAAGATAGTTGGATGTTGTTGATGTCTAAAAATTCTACCACCACAAGGATTCTTCCTCTCTCCAAGGTTGATCATAGTATTTTTGGACTTTTTTAGAAGACACTGGTTGGCCTCCCTGTCATCTATGTTTGGATATTCAATGTCTTGATTTATTCTAAATTATTTTATGCTATAAGAAAATAACAACACAAGAAAAGGAATCAATACCAATAAAGATAGATATTTTATCGTGATGGAACTAAAATATAAAGAATAGACTTAGAGACAAGAAATATTATTAAATAGTCTATGAAAAAAAGGAAAGAAGTATATGATCATTTATTCAAAATATATCATACAAAAAATGATGTTTTTCAACATATATTCATGGAGATCCCACTCATGATGTAAATTAAAAATACTATTGGAAGGTAGATGATCATATATAGAATGACTAAGTCCCATTTCATCATGACATCAATGTACATTTGCTCTAAAAGGGAAGGTACATGTCCATTTTAGGCCCAAGACATGGACATTGTAACACCATTATAGATGAAACTTCAACTAACCCACATGTCATCCACTTTAACATGCCATTATAGTTGTTATTAAGAATGCCATTAGTTGTAGAATTATGAATTGAAATCACCATAAACATGAAAATGCAAATGTGAATATGAATGACATTGGTTGTATCTTCTACTTGTTATGTGATAGGAAAGAATGATGTTGGGATACCAACCATGGCTCAAGCACAATTGGCATAACGACAAGAAAATTAAGTGCATAAAGGAAATTATACTCGACCACATCAAGAATCAATGTCAAGACACATCGAATTAGAAATGGGATCATATTTTAAAAAAAAAGAAATAGAAAGGAATAAGGAACAGGAAACAAGTATCAAGACATCAACCAAAAAGGTGCCAAGTCACGACATTGTAGAAAATGGACCCAAGAAAAATTGGAACAATCAATACGAATACACACCCTTCATTTTGATCTAAGCTTTCCATAAAGACTAGAACTAATTTCTTATCAAGATCAAGATAGGAATCTATTAAACGTCCCACGCGCCACTAAAACACTTGATTCTGACAGAGTTAAAAAGTCAACAAACGATAGGATAATAAGCTTAAGCCATACATCCTACACCAATTAGAAACGACAATCGAGAAAGTGGAGAGGAACATATTGAATTTGGAAGCCAGTCAGATAGGAAGACGGAAGAGCACTAGGAGAGGTTGGAGTGTGTAGTGCCAAAACTAGAATTTTTCTATGGAGGGCACCATATAATATCATTCCTTTTTAGTAAAATACCACCTAGCGTGAAAAGGGTATATTTAAAGACTTTAATAATGGAACACACAAAAGTGCACATAATATAGACACATTAAATGACCATATGTTGACTAATATATAGGTTTCTTAAACAAAATATCAGATTAAGGGACCCCAACTACAAATGCCTTAGTGCTCTGCCCTATTTATACAATGGTATAGATTTATCTTGTACATACTCAGATTCAAGGTACATCTTGCAATATAGCCACAACCATCGAAGAAAAAGAAGGCTTGTGTACTTGAAGTACAATAGAGCAATTGGCAAAACCCCAATTTTTACAAAAATTGAACTAATCTTATAAGTTGATTCGAGTTCTCGTTCCACATATAGTGGATGGGCACAATCAGAAAATATAGTTGTATGTGGTTGTATGCTATAAAAATTATATGGCAAAGGATAAGGTTGTGTAGGGAAGCATGGAGAAGGCAGGATAGAATGGTGGAGTATGAAATGGAGGAGAAGTAAAAGGGGAGCATGTCAAAGTCACTATTTTGCAATACATCACAAGGAAACTTAGAAATAAAAAAATATTTCCTTCACAGTTCTAACATGGAGAATCATGCATACATCAAAAATAATAAAACATGGATAAGAAAAGAGGATAATAGAGCCCATTAACAATGTGCAGTTTGGTTTTTCCACAAACACTCGAGCAATCCAAAATGGAGCTCAGAAATACCATTCCTTCAACACGACAATAATCGTAAGCACAACCCCACGATCATTGGAGGTAGAAGTAGCAGGAAAATTGGTTCTTAGCTCATCTATTAGGTATCTGATAGAAATAGTATTTGGCATGGAATAGGGTGACCGGTAGATATGTGCCTTGACACCTTTAAGAATTTAGTGCATAACTAGTATTGTAGCCAAGGATTTTCTCCTAGTAACCAATGTTTGCCTAAACGCTACTCTTCCTAATTGTCGATATCCCTATCACATTCTACAATGGCTCATCTCTAGGAACCTAAAGGGAATTAGGGACGAAGATTTATAGACTAGAAGCAAAATAGAGCTAGAGAGGGAGGCTGTCGGAGCACCGTTGTCCCTGGGGTGGGGGGGCAAAGTCAACAGAGAACCTGGCACGTAGAGCTATAGGTCATGCGATTTAGCATAGGAAGTCAGGCACAGTTTGGAAAAGTCAAGTGGATGTGCACGGTTTGGGGGTAACAAAGTTGGGAAAGAAGTGTGATTGGGAAATTGATGTGGAGGGAGGAGGTAATTCGGGGTTGAAAGTTATAATTTGACATGTTGAATTGGCAATGTATATTCTTTGTCAAATTATTCTAAAATTGGGGACAATTTTCACGGGCCTTCTACTAGTGCTATATCAATGATCATGCTTCCGGTAAGCTTTCTTTGTCATTTTTCATTGCATAACCAATAGCTTAAAATAGTTATTCTCCTCCCCATATGAACAAAGTAATTTATAATATACATGACCTGACCCTTCCCTCAATGTACCAACCACTCACACACACACCCAACATACACACAAATCAGTAAGTGCTACACAGTAAACCACATTGATTACTAGATGTTTTTTTAATTAAATACTTGGTTGCATGCGGCTCTGATGCTCTGTCACACAATTTTTCTTCACTAAGGGCATCTAAGGTAGACAATGGCACGCCCTTGTCTATATGCAGTTAATGTAATAACTAAAATTTAACCAACATTGGTGACTCTTTGAGTTGTTACTTTGTATCTGACACATTTGTTACATATATAATGGTTATGAATCTAGATTTATTTCTATATAGAATCATGCTCATGTTCTATGTTGATATTTCAAACTACTATTAGTTTGAAACCTATCTTCTTGCAGATAAACCACATTCTAATTCTGAAAATTTGTCCCCAGCCTTTTTGTTTCAATTTTGATGCCACATATCCTTGTGTATTTATGCTAAGACTTTGTTATTAGTACACATATACTTCAATAACCATAAACTTAAGAGGACATGGTCCATTATCATATTTATAGGATCGGGGTTTAGCAATCAACCAAAAACAATGATAAATTTCATTCAATGGAAAAGAGTTTGATAACAATATGAAGATAGATTATCCACTAAGGGTTTACATAAAATGTAAATATAATGTTTTCAATAATAAATAAATCTAACTATCTAAATCCTCTAGAATAAATTTAGGTTTTTTTTTTCTTTTGGTTTCTTCTTCTCTAGATAGCCATCTTTCTTCATTACTTACAGTTTAACCTCAAACAACATGAAACCAAAACACATTGAGTATATCAAGATATACTAGTATGTGGGGAATTCAAAATATTCACTTTAAGTGTTACGACATATTCAACCATAGAAGTAATTATTGTTATATAATCTAAATTGCTTTTTTTATATAACTTGTCAACCTGCACTTATTCAATCTCTTTGTATACCCACTCGCTAGGGGTATTCATACTATCATACTCACTCGTCGGGAGTATTATAATGATGTACCCACTCATTGGGGGTAATCTCACTCACTCACTGGGGGTAATCTCTATCCACACCCACTTATTGGGGTGTTCATTATATCATGTTGACTCACTGGGAGTATTTTATTGGCCAACCCACTCTTTGAGAGTAATTTCTATAACTTCCATGCATGCATTTGGTTAGAGATGTATTTTGGACTGCAACAAGTTAAGGTTATAATAAGTGATACACATAATAGATTGCAGTAATTAAATAAACAACCAATAGTTTAATTGCAATCCATTTGGGAAATTTTAGTAAACCATAGAAGTTTATAAGTCGAGTAGTCATAGGTGTAACCACATACCTTTGTTAGAGATGACTTAAATTCTAAGTAAATAAGTACAATTGTAATCAACCAAGCAATCATCCTAAAATTAACACATAACACTTAAGTAATACTATTTGTCTGTAACATGTCATTAATATTGAGTTGGGTTCCAAGTCAGGGTTTTGGGTCAAATTAGGGTTTCACTAGTGTTTTGGCTTTCCAAACCCAATATATCACACTTAATGCTTTTTAACTTACAAATCCTTATTTTGGCAACGTGTGAGTTCTTAAACTTAGATTAGATTAAGATGTACCCTTTTATATAAAAAGATTAGTCTTTATTCGTTAAATCCAGTTCCACAAGTTATGATCATTAAAACTAAGAAATTAGGGTTTTCAAGCCATTAATATATTAAAGTTAGTAACTTTATGAACTTTTGAAGTTCGAGATAGAATAAGTCTTGGACTAATTTCATTGGATTCCTTATATTTTCTAGATCAACTTTCATACATAATTTGTCATATTTGGACAATACTATGATTTTCCATAAATTTTTTGAAGATAATTCTTTTCTGGCCAATCATAGCTCGACAAGTCAGTGTCGTGTAAACCTAATGTAGTTCAGTGCCATAGTCAAGCCAATCGGCTCGCACCATGTCAGTGGTTGGCGCTCACGTTACATGACTAGGAAACACAGGAAAAGAAGGGAGAAAGGACAAGTATGTCTTTTACCCTGCTAAAGGTGATGTGGGCAAAAGAGGACATTTCTTCCTCAGTAGCATTCAGCCATGGACTTGCAAGTAGCTTGCTTATGCGAGTCAAATAGATGGTTGACCTTGGGATTCGATGCTCCTCGGCTGCAAGCGAATGTGCAAACACCTTAGCCTCATCTCGCTAGAGATGTTGATGGGTTCAATTGCTCTTCGAGATGGCTTGATCCTTGAGAATAACAAGGAGTCCTTTATTGATGCTTGGATTAGAAACAAATGACAAGGGACACGCTAACATGGAAAATTGAGGGCAACATGTATCATCCGAGGGATTCAGTTGATAAAGAAGGAGACCACTGTGATTTACCACACGGACAGAAGGAACAATAAGCAAGCTGACGCCCTTGCTAAATATCATTTGAAACAAATCAGTGGGTACACTCACTATAAAAACCCCCCTACTGATGTGTTTGATCCGGGTCAAACACCCCATTGTAATGGTAGTAGTACTACCATGTTTCTTTCCTTGCAGTTATCCAATATATGTAATGCTTCTTTAATTTTGCTTGCACGAGGTGGGCAAGATGAATAAGATGACCACTTGACTTACCCTAAAAAAAGGACAAGGGACACGCTAACATGGAAAATTGAGGGCAACATGAGCGATCCTCAGATTGCACAAAAACTTGTGGATGTCTAGGTAGTCTTGTAGAGGGTTTCCACCCTTCTACAGCTATGGGCTATGGAGTGTTGGTAGATGAGGGTCCTGCAAATTGGAGGATTCTTCAAGAGCCTTCCAAAGTAGGCAAATATTAGGATGATTAGGTGCTAAAACCCCTCGCATATCCATGGACTAGTTTCTAGATTTTCACATGGGTCAGAGTGAGTGGAAAGTCGAAAAGGAAATGGTTTAGTACTATTCTCGAACTTTCCTTTCTTGTGTGATGTAGATGACGATCTGAGTTTCATTAGATCTCAATCCAATGACTATTAAGCCTCACAAATTATCAAAGGTTGGGTCTTGGTTTCCTTTTCTAATTTTATGTGACATTTAATGTATTAATCCATTCACTCTTCAACTTTAGGAAAATTGGATTAATTCATATCTTCCTCTCCTTTAATACTTTTAATAGAAAACTTTAAAGGAAAGTATTTAATACTTAAATATTGGTGTGGGCAAAATTTGAGACCCAAATACACAAGTTAAAGATACTTTTATTTTCCCTTAAGTCGTCCCTTTTTTTGATCTATTTAAAGCATTAAATAATTTCCTTTTCTCTTCCAAACTTGGAAAGATTCCTTATATTGATATCTTTTCTTGTTAAACCCAATATTGGACCGAATCCAATTCATTAGTTGTCATTATCCTATTCTTATCTAGAAAACTCCACACAACTCCATATTTAAAATATGAATTGTCCATTACGTTTAGTAATTCCTTTATTATTGGATTTTCTTCTCTTTCTTTTCCTAATATCCATTAAGGGATTATTGAAAATAGTAAATTCACAAAATCCATTTATTATGGAGTATTTGCACTTTCAAACCAAAACTTTCACACAAGGCATATAAAGAACTTAGTATTTCATTATTTGTAATCAAACACATGTGAAAAGATGTGTACAACCATGTTATAACAGATATCAACGACACTTAAGGCTTTCTCTTGTAGTAATTATCTAAAAAATAAAGTACCTATGACTTATAGAATCATGACAAAGTTGTAATGAGGTCTTTAACAACAACATTTCACAATGCGACAATAAAAAAATCAATGACAGCAATAGGTTGGCACTACTCTCAATTTTAAAATATCAAACAAGTAGTTTAGATTGAAATATAATTTTTGAGGTGATATGATCCAATGTTGTTTGAAAAGAGATGAAGAACCATTTCAAAAAAATAATGCCTCATTGTTGGCTTAGGATCCACTCATTTATCCTAATGACTACTTATCAGAAGATTAATCACGATAGTGGAAGCAACCAACCAACATTCTTAGAAGCAAGTATATATGAGAAAAGCTAGAGAACTCTAAAAATGATTTAAAAAAAATTCCACAAGATTGTAGCAATGACTATAAAAGTCATAAATATGATTCTCTTCCCTTGTTCCTACAATAGAAATTATAGGAGTTGTAAAATTGATTTGAATATGCATCCTCCTCAACAAATTAATAATTGATTTCATTCTACTAATCTATTTCAGGATATCGTACTTTATTGGTCACCACATAGCAAATTTACTACAAATGACAAATCAATGGTGTGGATTCTTTTGTCATATGAAGATTTTGTGGGCATGTTCATCATTCTAGCCTCATTTAATGTGAATGCATGATTTATTTTTGACATGGCATGGGTCATTGGGCATCTCCTAGCTAGCCCATCTTTGTGCTACCCTTTTGTCTTGATGAATTGCTAGAATTATGTAGATCCTTTTGACCTAATGAATAGTATAGTGAATCTATATATTTTCAAAAGAAAGATATATAAATACTCTATAAAAGGAAAAATGTCGGAGGAACACACTCAACTTAAATAAAAACACGTATTTATGTCCCTGCTTTAAGGATTTGTTGTGAAACTGAAAAAACTCCTAACTTATCACTAAGATGTAGGTTTTCTTGTATAAGATTCTTGATTCTTATGTCCTATGGACAACACATCTTTATCAATCTTGTAAATAAATTTATGTTAGTGTAAGAGACAATGAGTAACTTATACCAAAAATAACTCATTCTTGGAGATAGAGAAAAGATAAAGATAGTTTAAACAACAATTTGAAATTTATATTGATTACTTGTTATTATCTTAAGGTTTATTATATTGCCTTTCAATGTAATATTTGTAAGAACATTGCTCTCGATGCCCCCAAGGGCTCAACTTAACACAAATTTCTCCATTGAACTCATGCGTGCACATGATGCAATAACTATGATCCATTTGAGGTTAAGATTCCACTTAAGTTCCATAATAGTGCTCCATTTCAACTCATTCGGCTCGTAGAATCCAAATATAATAAATGTGGAGGACAAATAATACCACCCATTTACATGATTTTTAATTAAATTGAAATGATAAGCAGTGATTGAACTTCACATGACGATGATACATATTCTTGAAAAAAAATAGTGGATAGAATAAGCATAATTAAAAAATTTAAACAATATTCATGTGAGTAATAGTTATAATGGGGTAATTAGATATGCATAAGATATTCTTGAGTACCATCTTACTAATACACCATAAGCAATATCAAAAGTATCAAAATTTATAGTTAATACTCAAAGTGAATTGTTCACTTAACTTCTATTAAGGAGTATCCCATAATCTTTTCCTACTATTTAAAACATAATTTCTTGTAACTAGGTATCCCATTGGTAATACTTAGTATTGATCCCTAGCTCAGTTATGGGTGAATTAGGTTTTGGTATTGTCACACTTTAATAAAATAGAAATTAGTGTCAAGTATTTACTTTGATATATTAAATTGATAGGATGAGCCAGTAGTTATTTGGTTAAAGATGGAAAACAAAACCATGTTGATAAATTAGGTTTATATGGGATTAAAAGAGAAATATTTCTCCCCCGTGATAACACCAAATTTTGTGATGTTTTGGCCCTTATTTTGTTATCAAGACTGCCCTTTTTAACTGTTTTCCTCTCTTTTTATATGTACTTTTGCAATAACAGGCCACGCAACGCTCTTAACCCAAATTTATCATCTTTTGTAGATTTTCCTCTCATTTTTTACCCATTTATCAGCAACAAGGCCCGTCCCGGCCCACAAATGTGTTCTACATATATCGTCCTTCCCACCTGCCGGTCGATACGCTCCCTGCCCGACAGGGCAGCACAATACACCGACGTGCGACACAAGGATGTCGCGCAAGAAGGAACCAACGGGCGACGCGCCTCTTACCCGACAAGGAGCCAGGCTCGCCACGACAACTTAAGTGTGTCGCGCGATACGACCACCCACCAGTAGGCACCGCCCGTCACGATGATCGACAGCCGACATCCTTGTGTCAGGCGATACTGATATCAGCCATCCCTGACCCCACGATAATAAGAGCCGATGAAGGACACGTGGCGTCCTGAGCACCATAACTTCACCAACCGCCGACTATAAATAGGACCTACAGGACTCCGATGGGATGGGTCGGAACCCACAAGAGCTGACTGAGGAAAGTATCTGGGAGCTAGTGTGTCGTGCCTGAGAGATTGTGTCGGGCGATTCTAGGTGAGCACTTCCCCATCCTGAGAGGGAGGGAATGGTTCACTTAGGGCCGTCCCAGGTGCCGCTGCAGGCCGATATCGGCCGACAAAGGATGCCCGATAGGAGTGGCTGATACCTGGGAGCAACACTCTAACTCGGCACGATATCGAACCCCGATACGCATCGCCGATCACGACGTGTCGCCCGACATGATCGTATCAGGCCAGGACGACCGGCGTGATACATCCGCATGTCATTAGTGTGTCGCTCGAGAGGGTGTGCCGCCTGACACAGGTGTATCGGGCAAGGCTACTGCCCGGTATCGGGCTGGAGAGTCTACTACTGTCTGTCGCCCTTCTAAATCAAGAAGGCGACATTTATCTTTGTTATTTCAGTCATTTACTTCTTTTACTTATGCAATGTAATCAAACCTTTATATGTTAATGGAACTAGAAGAATTTAATTATCTACTACTTATACTCGGTACCTTTGTTGGATGATTGCTATGTTTAACATCTGAACTCTAGCTTGTATGTTTGGATCGCGTTTCGATTAGCTACCGAATCGTGTTTTCCCGTTGCAACAGCCTCGAGAGAGGTGTTGTGTCTCTAGGGTTTGGTCCGATTCTGGAGTACGAGAGTGCCCAGAATCGGAGTTGCTTTAGTAACCTTTCCACTCTAACTTAAGCCCAACAACCTCGAGAGAGGTGTTGATGCTTATTTAGAGGTACCTGCTTCGAGAGGAGGGGTACAGGACGTTTCTACTGCCGCTTGTTTTACCGTAGTTTTCTCCTTCGTGCCTTGCTTTAGCGCTAGTTTTATCTCTCTGTTTCCGTTGCGCAAAAATCCCTAAAAACTGATAAACGCTTAAAACCTTAATTTTTCCTCGTAGCTCCAGTTGGAGATAGATTTCTTTTGTTTTATCGACCTTATCATGTTGTTCCCTTGTGGAATGTTATCATCTCTTTACCCTCGTCGGAGTGTAGCATGCCGATTCCGTGTTCTCAACACTACCACCCTTGTCCCTGTGTTCGACCCCGTATATCTACTTCGACCCCGTAAACAAAGTTGCGGGGCCTAGAAGGTTTCGGGTTATAAATGTAAAAGTCCGACTACTTCAAATCTGCCTCCAATTTTAGGACGCGTGATTTAGGCCGGTCCAATTTTTGGCGTCGTTGTCGGAGACAGGGCAAAATGGTACTGTTGACGAACCCGAATCCACTAACTACACTCCTGTGCCTCAAGCTTAGAAATGAGCTTGACAACACTCTCTTTTTCTTTCTTTATTTTCTTTTTGTTATTATTATTATTCTTTGCCTGAAATGAATAATTCATATTATTGATAACAAATTTCCTAACTTGATTATTACATGATGTTCAGGTACTCTGTTCAACTGAGCACCGACACCATCCATCATGCCACCTCGCGTTGAGCCACCCCATTCTGAAGGTGAACGTCAGGGGAGAGCTAGGCCTGATTCGCCTCCACCTCAGGTCAACGACCAATACGATGACAATGATCAACTTGAAGATCTAGAAATGGATCAGTTCAAGGAATACCATCGCCGTGACAGATGTCGCCACCACCAAAGGCACAGAAGAAATCACAATAATTAAGAACGACGCCAGGAAGGCAGTGACAGTGATGATTCAGAATAAGAAGAGAAAACTCTGAGGGAGCTAGCCTCCACAAAGGCTAACAATTCCCGGTGCTCTGTTATTATCCCGCGATTCAACGCCGCTAACTTCGAGCTCAAGCCATCTGTAATCTCCATGATCCAAAATAAAATCTTTAGGGGGAGCTCCAAGAATGACAACCCCTATCATCACTTGGATGCTTTCAAGAATATATGTGACACCATTAAGATGCGGGGTGTTCCCCAGGAGGTCATCTACTGCAAGGGCTTCATATTCTCTTTGGAAGATAAGGCCCTATCGTGGTATCTGAGACTTCCCCACCAAGCTCTAAATGGATGGGGAGCATTGGCGGATGCCTTCGTGAACAAGTTCTATCCAACTGAGAAGATCGTGAGGAACAAAGGATAACTTCCTTCATGCAAAAGCCCAACGAGAACCTCCACGATGCCTGGGAGAGGTACCAGGAATATCAGAGGGACTACCCTCACCACAATTACAAGAAAGGTTTCTTGGTCACCACCTTCTATAACGGTTTAACCCCCGAGGAAAGGATTTCACTGAATGCTGCAGCAGGAAGTGACTTTCTGGGAAAGAAGTCGAGCAAGTCCGAGAGGATCATCAAAAACATGGCCGAGTTGCAAGCCGACACTGACTATGATAGATCCAACAGAGGACAAGCTAAGAAGGCTGGTGAAGGACCTTCTTTGGAATCCAAGGCTCTGGAGACCATGCCCATCCCGGCCCGCAAATGTGTTCTACATATATCGGCCTTCCCACCTGCCGGCCGATATGCTCACTGCTCGACAGGGCAGCACAATACACCGACTTGCGACACAAGGATGCTACGCAAGAAGGAACCAACGGGCGACGCACCTCTTACCTGACAGGGAGCCGGGATCGCCACGATAAGTTAAGTGTGTCGCGCGATACGGCCACCCACCGGCAGGCGCCACCCATCACGATGACCAACAGCCGACATCCTTGTGCCGGGCGATACTGATATCGACCATCCCCGACCCCGTGATAATAAGATCTGATGAAGGACACGTGGCATCCTGAGCACCATAACTTCGCCAACTGCCGACTATAAATAGGAGCTACAGGACTCCGATGGGATGGGTCGGAACCCACAAGAGATGACTGAGGAAAGCATCTGGGAGCTAGTGTGTCGTGCCTGAGAGGTTGTGCCGGGCGATTCTAGGTGAGCATTTCCCCATCCCGAGAGGGAGGGAATGGTTCACTTAGGGTCGTCCCGGGCGCCGTTGCAGGCCGATATCGGCCGACAAAGGATGCCTGATAGGAGTGGCCGATACCTGGGAGCAACACTCTAACCCGGCACGATACCAAACCTCGATACGCATCGCCAGTCGCGGTGTGTCGCCCGAGAGGGTGCCGCCCGACATGATCGTATCGGACCAGGACGCCCTACGTGATACATCCGCCCATCGTTAGCGTGTCGCTCGAGAGGGTGTGCCGCCCGACACTGGTGTATCGGGCAAGGCTACTGCCCGGTATAGGGTTGGAGAGTCTGCTGCTGTCTGTCGCCCTTCTAAATCAAGAAGGCGACGTTTATCTTTGTTATTTTAGTCATTTACTTCTTTCACTTATGCAATGTAATCAAACCTTTATATGTTAATGGAACTAGAAGAATTTAATTATCTACTGCTTATACTTGGTACCTTTGTTGGATGATTGCTATGTTTAACATCTGAACTCTAGCTTGTACGTTTGGATCGCGTTTCGATTAGCTACCGAATCGTGTTTTCCCATTGCAACAGCCTCGAGAGAGGTGTTGTGGCTCTAGGGTTTGGTCCGATTCTGGAGTACGAGAGTGCCCGGAATCAGAGTTTCTTTAGTAACATTTCCACTCTAACTTAAGCCCAGCAACCTCGAGAGAGGTGTTGATGCTTAGTTAGAGGTACCCGCTTCGAGAGGAGGGGTACATGACGTTTCTGCTGCCGCTTGTTTTACCGTAGTTTTCTCCTTCGTGCCTTGCTTTAGCGCTAGTTTTATCTCTCTGTTTCCATTGCGCAAAAATCCCTAAAAACTGATAAATGCTTAAAACCTTAATTTTTCCTCGTAGCTCTAGTTGGAGATAGATTTCTTTTGTTTTATCGACCTTATCCTATTGTTCCCTTGTGGAATTTTATCATCTCTTTACCCTCGCCAGAGTGTAGCGTGTCGATTTTGTGTTCTCAACACTACCACCCTTGTCCCTGTGTTCGACCCCGTATATCTACTTTGACCCCATAAACAAAGTTGCGGGGGCCTAGAAGGTTTCGGGTTATAATTGTTAAAGTCCGACTACTTCAAATCCGCCTCCAATTTTAGGACGCGCGATTTAGGCCTGTCACCCCCCCTCTCCCACGCCCATGGTGGAGGCCGAACCCCGAGAGGGTGGTAACTCAAGATAGCAACTAGGATTTGAACCTGGGTCCCTTTGTTAGGAGACATTGTGCTTGATCACTTGAGCCACTCCTTGTTGGTTTATATGATTTAGTTAATAGTGGTTTAAGTTTAATTTTGTGTGATTTGTATATCATCTTTTCACATGTTATCACACACAAACTTGGTTCTTTCTAGTGTAATTCAGTCTCTTTCATAATAGTTTTGCCATCTTTTAGTTGTTCTATGTGTCCAATAACTTGTATTGCAAATTTTTCACAAAAATGACTAATTTCAAATGTTTTTCTACAAAAACAGTAAAGTGCACGGCGTGCAAACTCAGATGCACGGAGTGCACCGTCCCAGAGAAGATTTATCTGCCGAAACATTAAAATGCACGGCGTGCACTTTCAAAGTGCACAGCGTGCAACATCACAGAGGAATTCCGTTCTGCTCAACCATGAATATGCACGGCGTGCACATCCAGGTGCACGGTGTGCACCTGGAATGTGAATTGTTGAAAGAGGCTCTGAAGAGACGCACGGCGTGCAATCTCAAAAGTGCACGCCGTGCACATACCAGTTCGATGTCAACTGCAGCTCTGTTTATAATTGCACTGCAGGTGCACGGCGTGCACCCCAAAGTGCACGGCGTGCACCTGGCAGTTTCAAAATTTCGAAAATGCAGAATACGATTTTAAAAGAAAGAGGGAAGGAATGGGACAGTTACGTTCGACCATTTGGAAGTTTTCTCTCGTCCCAAAGGCAGAGGAGAGTAGAGGAGGGCAAATTGGGAGGAACTAAGGTGGTTTCTTGAGAAAAGAAGCCATTTCTTCTTCTCCACTTCTCCATTGTCTTCCCCAAAGTGCAGCCAAGCTTCCCCAACTCCGTGCAGCTTCTCGGGAGAGGAGTCAGTACGTTTTAGAGCAGCTAAAGGAAGGGAATCTCTTCATAAAGCCGGATTTCTTACTCCTTGTGGTTACATCTTTGGTTCTTCTTGTCTTTTCTTCCCAAAACCATGTCTAGCATTGAGAATTCTGTAGAAATTCTGTTGTACATAGTTATGGACGAGTAGATCCTTTTCCTTGGGAATGGGAGAGTAACTCCCATGCCATAGCATGTGTAAAACTACGTAATCTCGTACTAAATGTCTATGTTTCTTGTCTCTCTTTATAAAAATACTGGTTCTTCTCTTCTTGCATATGATATTGGCCATGTTGTGTGCATGTTTTCTACATTTATGTTTGATTTGAGAAGATAAACATGAATGTATGGATGGTATCTTTTATAACAACTCTTTCTAGTCTATGAGAGTAGTTATAAATAGTTGAAAGGTTGTTTGTGATCAAAAACGAAAATTAACATGAGAATGTTGTTTGATGTTGCGATCGTTGCATTTGCTTCGGGAGATAAAAATGCAACACATCGACCTTTTGAGATAAGAGCTTAGATATGTTTAGATTGCCAAGTTTACCTAATTGCTATGGTATGTGAATGAATCCCCTAATGTCCAGGATCCTTTAGCATTTGACTAAAACCTTGTTAATCCGCCTAAACTTGTGTAAAGTTTATTCTTAACTTTTCCTGTTTTAGACATTAAACAGTCAACTCTTTTAAAAACCGATCTAGATTGATGAAAGCTAGGACTGTTGCATTCAATTAATTTGCTTAAGCTCCTTGAGTTCGATCCCAAATACATCACCTCCATATACTTGCGGAGTTGGTTTAACCGGGTAAAAGATCATTAATTTGATTGAAACTCGTTAGCCTAAAAGCCAACAAGTTTTTGGCGCCATTGTCGGGGAGCTACGGTAAATTAATTGGAGTAATAAGAACTAACAAGTATTTGAGACTAGATCACAATCCTCATTTTCGAAATTTTCATATATATTCTAGTTGTGTTCTTACATTTTTCTTTTTAATTTCAGGTTGCATGCGTCGCTCGCAATGAGGTCTTCAAACAACCCCGTTGTTAGACCTTGAGATAGAGTGAAGCCTCTCAAGCTTGAGAAGATCAAGGAGGAAAGAACAATCACCGCTAGAGGATACTACTCCGCCACCATCACCATCTCCATCATCATCCACGCCGTCTTTTTCATCTGTTAAGGAAACTTCACCAAGCCTTCCAATCATGGAAGACAACCGCCCGCTCAAGGACTTTGCTATGCCGGTGGCCACAAACATATGTGGAGCCATCGACCTACCCACCATAGAAGCGAACAATTTCTCCATTGCTCCTTCTATGATGCAGATGATCCAACAAAACTGCTTTGGGGGTACCGCTAATGAAGACCCAAGTCTTCACATTGCAGAATTTTTGGAATACTTAAACACTTTCAAAATTAATGGCATAACTGTAGATGGAGTACGGCTGATGCTTTTCCCTTTTACTCTAAGGGATAAGGCCAAAACGTGGCTTTTGTCTCTTCCGAAAAAGTCTATAAAAACTTGGGACCAACTACTTAATGTTTTTCTTGCCAAATATTTTCCTCCAAGCAAGACTGCTCATTTGAGAAATCAGCTCACTAACTTTTCTCAAAATGATGGTGAAACTCTTTATGATACTTGGGAAAGGTTCAAAGACCTTCAACGTCTTTGCCCTCATCACGGTCTTACTAATTGGCTACTTCTTCAGACTTTCTACAATGGGCTGTTCTATAACACCTGGATGACGCTTGATGCGGCAGCCGGTGGTGCTCTTATGACCAAATCTTATAGAGAAGCCTATGACATCATTGAAGATATATCACTCAACCATTGCCAATGGGGAGGTGATAGAAGAGCCAATTCATCATCAAATGCAAGTTCTTCTAGTGTGAAGCTGGGAGGAAAATACACCGTTGACACCGTTGACCTTATTGCTGCAAAGCTTGATGTTCTCACTCAAAAATTCAAGAAGTTGACTACATTGCCGGTTCAATCAGCAGAAGCCACATGTGAAGCTTGTAGAAATCCAGGGCATACTTCTTCTCAATGTTTTTCTCCCAACAATATGGAGAGAGATCTTGAACAGGTTAATGCTATTGAGATGCAGAGGAACCAGCAATATAACCCTTATTCTAATCAATACAATCCAGGATGGAGAGATCATCCCAACTTTTCTTACAAGAATACTAGCAACGCTCGCAATTTTCAGCAGGGACAACAACAACTGTCGCAGCAATCACAATTCAACCGACAAGGTAATCTGCAAGGTTACAACAACAGGAGCTATCAAGGGCAGCAACAACAGCCCCAAAAATCTTCTCTTGAGGCTATGATGGAGAAATTTATTAACACACAAACGCAGCAAAATGAAGAGCTTAGGGGGAATGATAAGCTACTTAAGGATGCTATTCTTCAACTTTCAGCCAAGGTAGACAACATATCCACCCATACAAAGATGCTGGAGAATCAAATAGCTCAACAAGCTCTTTCTCAACAAGGACAGCAATCCGGTTCTCTTCCTAGTGTGCCGGAAGTGAATCCAAGACAGCAAGCCAATGCCATTATTCTAAGGAGTGGAGCTGAAATTGAAAGACCTTCGCCACCTAAGGAGAAGGACATGGAGGTACTTAATGAGGAAGAATCTCACGTTCCTAATTGCAACAAAGGGCAAGGTTAATCTGAAAATCCGCCTTCTTTCAAAGCTACCGCACCTTTCCCTCATAGGCTTGTCAACAATAAAGATGATGTTAAGTTCAAGAAATTTATGGACATTCTTAGTGAGTTGCAAGTTCATCTTCCTTTTACCGATGTTATAGCTGAGATGCCTTCTTATGCCAAGTTCTTAAAAGACATCTTATCTAAAAGGAGAAGAGTGGATCAAGTAGAAACAGTCAAACTTTCTGAACATGTAAGCTCCATTATTCAAAACTGCATTCCTTCTATTCTGGAAAAGTTGGATGATATGGGACCTTTCACATTGCCGTGCAAGATCAATAATGTCACTTTTAAAAAAGGCTTAGTGGATTTGGGGGCTAGCATTAGCCTCATTCCAACCACTCTATGGCAAGAGCTAGACCTTGGGGATCTAAAGCCAACAAAGATGGTTATTGAACTAGCTGATCATTCTCTTAAACACCCTAAAGGTGTATTAGAAGATGTGCTTGTACAAATTGGCAAATTCTATATACCATGTGATTTTGTAGTGCTTGACATGGTAGAGACCCCTCGCAATCCAGTTCTTTTTGGGAGACCTTTCTTGAGGACTGCTGGTTGTCTAATTGACGTTCGGGAAGGAAAGTTGACCCTACGTGTGGGAGAAGAAGAAATTGAATTCTCTATTTCCGATGCCATGAAAGCACCCGCACAAGTAAAGGAGATTTGTTTATTTGATACTGCTGATCCAATGGATGATTATGTTGATGATATGATAGATTTCATGATAAACTATTGTGATGACGTCATTGCTGAAAATGATAAGTCTGAATATTCTGGAGCTATTCCTATTTATAAAGCTCAAGAAAATCAAGAAGAAGCTCCACGTGATGAAGAAAAGGTTGATGAAGAAGCTTCAAAGAAAAAGGTAGAACTTAAAGCCCTTCCACCGGGGCTGAGGTATGCGTTTCTAGACCCAAATTCTTCATCTCCTGTTATAATAAATGATGAATTAACCAAGGAACAAGAAAATAAATTACTTGCTGAATTGTGCTTGTATAAAGATGTGATTGGTTATTCCATTGATGACTTGAAAGGCATTCATCCTAAAATCTGTATGCATAGAATAAACATGGAGGATGATGCAAAACCAACCGTTGAACCACCAAGACGTTTAAATCAAAACATGCTTGACGTGGTAAAGAAAGAGATTTTAAAACTAATTGATGCCGAAATTATTTATCCCATTAGTGACAGCCCCTGGGTTAGTGCTATTCATGTAGTACCTAAGAAGGGGGGTGCAACTGTCATAAAGGGAGACAATGATGAGTTGATACAGACACGCATGGTCACAGGCTGGCGTATGTGTATTGACTACCGGCGTCTAAACAAAGAAACTCGCAAGGACCATTTCCCTTTACCCTTCATTGATTTAATGTTGGAACGCCTTGCTAAACACTCTTATTTTTGTTATTTGGATGGATATTCCGGGTTTTACCAGATTCCTATCTACCCGCCCGATCAAGAAAAAACCACGTTCACTTGCACATATGGCACTTATGCTTATCGCCGCATGCCCTTTGGTCTTTGTAATGCACCCGCCACTTTTCAGCGGTGCATGATGGCCATTTTCTCGAATTTCATTGAAAATATTATGGAAGTTTTCATGGATGATTTTAGTGTTTACGGTGATTCATTTGATCAATGCTTGTCTAATTTGTCCTTAGTCTTAGCCAAATGTAAAGAGGTTAACCTAGTGCTAAACTGGGAGAAGTGTCATTTTATGGTACAATCTGGTGTAGTACTAGGACATGTGATTTCTAACAAGGGCATTGAAGTTGACAGGGTAAAGGTGGAAGCTATTGAGAAAATGTCCACCCCATCTTCAGTCAAGGACATAAGAAGCTTCTTAGGACATGCATGGTTCTATAGAAGATTCATAAAAGATTTTTCAAAGATTGCAAAACCGTTGTGTTCTCTCCTTACTAAAGATGCAGATTTTGTCTTTGATGAAGAATGCTATAAAGCCTTTACTACACTCAAGGAAGCTCTCATTTCAGCCCCCATCATTCAACCTCCGGATTGGGATGCCTCCTTTGAGTTAATGTGCGATGCAAGTGATTTTGCGGTAGGAGCTGTTCTAGGACAGCGGAAAAACAAGAAACTCCATGCCATTCATTATGCAAGCAAGACCCTCAATGATGCGCAAATCAACTACACAACTACAGAGAAGGAGATGCTTGGTATTATGTATGCCTTTGAGAAATTCCGACAATATCTTGTGGGTTCCAAAGTGATAGTCTATACTGATCACGCTGCAATCAAATATCTTTTGAGCAAAAAGGATGCAAAGCCACGCCTTATTCGTTGGGTGTTGCTTCTACAAGAGTATGATCTAGAGATTCGGGACAAGAAAGGAACTGAAAACAACGTTGCTGACCATCTTTCTAGATTATCCACTACAGCGGGAGACTCATTACCTATTGAAGATCATCTTCCCATTGAAAGACTCTATGCTCTATCATCCGTTCAAGCACCATGGTTTGCCGATATTGCAAATTTTCTTGCTACAGGGCAGCTTCCACCTGGCTTGACATATCAACAAAAGAAGAAGTTCTTTCATGACGTAAAGTTGGGATGATCCTTTCCTATTCAAACATGGGAGTGATGGGTTAATACGCCACTGTGTGATTGAAAAAGAAATTCCCGCCATCATTGCTGAATGCCATGCTTCTTCTTATGGAGGCCATTTTGGAGGAGAAAAGACTGCTGCAAAGATACTCCAAGCGGGTTTCTATTGGCCTACGCTCTTCAAGGATGTAAATCTTTTTGTTAAATCCTGTGATAAATGCCAAAGAACTGGAGGTATATCCCGCCGTGATGACATGTCACTCAACTCTATCCTAGAGGTTGAGGTGTTTGACGTATGGGGTGTTGACTACATGGGACCATTCCCATCCTCATGCGGGTATCAGTTCATTCTTGTTGTTGTTGATTACGTGTCAAATGGGTTGAGGCCATTCCAACCCAATCACCCGATGCCAAATCAGTAATCAAGCTATTTCAGAAGATCATCTTTCCTAGGTTTGGTGTTCCACGTGCTGTCATTTCTGATGGAGGGACACACTTTGCTGAAAAACAATTCAACAACCTTCTTTCCAAGTATGGTGTCACTCATAAGATCTCTACGCCTTATCATCATCAAACATCCGGGCAAGTGGAGGTTTCTAATAGGCAGCTGAAAAATATTCTTGAGAAGACCGTCTCTAGTTCAAGAAAAGACTGGGCTTTGAAGATTGATGATGCACTTTGGGCATACCGCACAGCCTACAAGACCATCATAGGAATCACTCCTTTAAAGCTTATCTATGGGAAGTCTTGTCATCTTCCACTTGAACTTGAGCACCGTGCATTGTGGGCTATCAAATTCTTAAATTTTGATATGAAGAAAGCTGGAGAGAAACGCTTTCTACAATTGCAAGAACTTGAAGAGCTGCGCCTCGATGGTTATGAAAATGCGAAGCTGTACAAGGAAAGAACAAAGGCATGGCATAACAAAAGAATCCGCAGGAAAGATATTCAAGAAGGAGACCAAGTTTTATTGTTCAATTCAAGGCTGAAGTTATTTCTGGGAAAGCTAAAGTCAAAGTGGTCCGGCCCCTTTCTTGTATTGAAGATCTTTCCATATGGAGCTGTGGAATTACAAGGAAAAGATGGGAGTTTCAAAGTGAATGGACAAAGATGCAAGCTGTATTCATCTTCTGAGATTCTAGACAAGGGAGCCTCTTGCTCCCTCCATGACGCATGAATGATTGAAGAGTCTTACTCCGGACTCTAAATGGAGGAACTCGTGGGAGTTGACCCCACATTAGGATAGATTTCTTTTAAGCTTTTTCAAATCAAAAACACTCTTTAATTGTGTTAATAAGCCTGTCATGGATGAATGTAATAATTTAGACTTGATCTCTATTCGATCCGTCATAATTTTCTGCTAACAAAATGCAATTTTCTGCAGAAATCACAAAATGCACGGTGTGCACTTCATTACGAAATGCAGTAAAGAATGTTCTGGAATCATGCACGCCGTGCACATCAGACACACACGCCGTGCACCTGGGCATTTAAAGTTCTACAAAAGACCTGGAAAGGTGCACGCCGTGCACCCCAAAAATGCACGCCGTGCACTTTTAAGTGAAATGTGAACAAAAGGGCCGAAGTGCACAGCCTAACACTCTAATCCTAAACCGTGCACCCCGACCCCAAAGATTAGCAAACGTCGTGCACAGCTCCGCCGTCAACAGCCGTGCGTCGTTCTTCTCCAGTCGTGCACAGAAGCACCTCCGAGCACCTCCGACTCCACTCCACGCCACCGCGCCCAGCAGCTCCAGATCTAGCAGCCGTACGCAGCACCTTGCACCGCCGTTGCTCCGATCTCCGCCGAGCACGCCCGATCTGCAGCAGCCGTGCACGAAGCAACAACCGTGCATCTTCTCCGCGACTCCAGCAGTTCCAGCCGCCTTTCCAAGCCGTGCATCTTCTCCGCAACTCCAGCCGTGCACAGAAGCACCGCCAAGCGCCGCCGACACTATCTAAAGCTTGTCCTATCAACAACAGCCGCCATCACTCCGTCCCATCACCGCAAAGCAGAGCCGTCCACGCCGCTGCACAGTTTTTCCCAAAATCCACAGGTGCACGCCGTGCACTGCAGATCGCACGCCGTGCAATTATCTGCCTGAGACAGATTCCGGTCCATTCGTGCATTCATCTGATGGCGCCAATCAAGAGGAAAGCCAGCAGCCGTCCAGGCTATCAAGTTACACCTGAAGCAGGTTCCTCCTCCGCACCTCAACCACAGTCCTTTATACCTTCCACATAGTTCATGGTCAAACCTGAAGAAGACGCCGATTATTAGTTTCTCATTACAAGGCGTGTTCTCCCTTCAAGATACATGTGTGAAAAAGCAGTAGCCAAACTAGGCTTCAAGGATGAGGTAGTAAACCACTTAAACTTCTTGGGGCTACACTTTCTCTGCACTCGGGTTGGCAAAACCTACCCCCGTCTGGTATACGAGTTTCTTACTACCTTTAAGGCTGAAGGTGATCATTTTCAAATCCCTTTTCAGAAAATCAGTTTCCGTCTCTTGGATAAACCGTTTTGCATGAATCTCAAGCGGTTTAGCACTTTACTCAAATGCAATTTTGGCGGTTATACTGATTACCCTCCGGCTTTCAACAGCGATCTGTTTTGGTCTGAAATCACTTCTGATACAGTGCATAAGGCACGGAATGCACATGCTTCTAGCATCCATAACCCTGTTTTCTGAATCCTTCATCGCCTTCTTAGCACGGGACCATTTGCAAAGAATGAAACGCAGGGTGTTGTAGGGAAGATTGATCTTTTCTTTTTGTGGTGTGTGGTACAAAATGAGCGCATCAGTTCAAGTTATTACATTGTGCACAAGCTGCTTGAAACGAAGAAACAAAAGAAAAGGGAAGCTGGCGACATCATGTGTGGAAGAGTAATTAGCATCCTGGCTATGCAATTGGGGTTGGATGTAGGTAGCTTAGAACCTACACCAGGGAAAAATCTAGTGGATATAAGCTTTCTTATCTCCTACGGTCTAATCTCAAAACATGGCAACAGCGAGTCAAAGTTCAAAGTTTATATCACAAAGACACAATTCATCACAATCCCTGATGCGAGCCGTAATAATATCAAGGACAAGGCAACCTGGAAAGTAGAGCTTCAGCCAGAGAATGATGACGGAACACCCACCAGGGGTGCCAGCAGCTCTACACCAGGACCTACCCCAGGAGCAGCCACCCCTCTGCCACTGTCCATGAGTACTCAGACCGAGTACAGCTGGTCAACGCCAGATTTTCAACATCTCTATACCTACGTGGAGCGGCGTTTTGATCATTTGGAGACCCGCCTTGATCAGATGGGCACGCAGCATGACTCCAGATTTGACCAATTAAGTGCACAATACTCAACTGTGTACGACATGGCAACAGGATGGATGTGTGGCACATCTCGCAAGGCCACTACCTAGCACCACAGTCCTTCCAGTCTCCATCTCGCCAGCAGACCACAGCTCCAGACGCCCCGCACCACGAGTTTCCATAAGCCCAGCAGTAGCCAGGTTCATCAGCCGCAACACCGATGGATATCCTCGACATCGTCAGTCAATTCTTCCCAGATCAGGGAGGCGGGGGATCTTTCTTCTGATATTGTTCATGGCAGGTATCCGGTTGTAAACTCCAAAAGTTTAAATGAAGCAGTGAGGACACTGCTGATTTTAAGCTTAGGGGGGAGCAACCGGATGGTATTTGGTATCCTAGTATTGTTAGCTTTTATTTTCCATGTTATTTGCTTCATGTCATTTGCTTTTGTACTTTTGTTTTGTTCTCTCTTTTAGTTGTTGTTTTAGTTCTTCTTTTTCTGATGGAAAATATAATATGATATGAGACTCACCCCTATATGATTAACTGTTTGTCCTCCTTTTATGAGAAATTTCAATTGAAGAAATTGTAAAAATCATGTGTAAATCAAATGAAACTTTTGAACCACAAACATGTGTTTAACTCAAGTTTATGCTCCTAGCCTGAAAATTTCATCTTTCACATCTCTGATTGTTTAAAAACATGTAATGGTTTCAATTTTTGTGAATAAATCAACTGTACAACATCATTTAGAATACGGGATGACTTTGCCAAGCTCCTAGTACATATGCAAACTTTCTTTCAATGGAAAATTTTCAAAACAGATGAAGAAATCTAGTTAATGTTGCTTTTCAGTTGACTCTCCAAAGTTTTGGAAATTTTTTAAATAACTCTATACCCCATTAAAGATGGCTAATCTACCCACATATCATGCTAGCCTAGTGTAAGTCCGATCTGGCCACGATGGTTAGGTGGTATGCCTTAAAAGAGGGTAAAATACCCCAACCGACACTCCTCGTGTGCATAAGCCTACATTAGCAGCCGAGTGTCGGAGCCCTTAATCATTTGTTATATCTTTTCTGGGAAAAAGAGAGTTCAACAAAAATTGTCAATTTTTTAACTAAGATTTCATCTTTTGTTATCCTTAATAATTGAGAGTTGGAGTTGTACATCTACTGATTGTTTGGCTTGGTCATCCAAATTCTACCTGGTGTTGTTTAATTGATTGTTTCATTGAAATTGATGCCACCCCTGCTGAACTAAAATCTTTTTCTCGGGTGTTTGAGTTGAATTGATGGCTATGAGCATAAACATGTTGAGCATGGTTGGTTTGGTTCTATACACATCTTTCATTTCATTTGATTTATTCATGTTCTTCACAATTCTTCAATTATATTTCCATGCTCTTTTTGCTTGAGGACAAGCAATGGTTTAAGCTTAGGGGGATTTGTTGTGTGATTTGTATATCATCTTTTCACATGTTATCACACACAAATTTGGTTCTTTCTAGTGTAATTCAGTCTCTTTCATAGTAGTTTTGCCATCTTTTAGTTGTTCTACGTGTCCAATAACTTGTATTGCAAGTTTTTCACAAAAATGACTAATTTCAAACGTTTTTCTACAGAAATAGTAAAGTGCACGGCGTGCAAACTCAGATGCACGGCGTGCACCGTCCCAGAGAAGATTTATCTGTCGAAACAGTAAAATGCACGGCGTGCACTTTCAAAGTGCACGGCATGCAACATCACAGAGGAATTTCGTTCTGCTCAACCACGAATATGCACGGCGTGCACATCCAGGTGCACGACGTGCACCTGGAACGTGAATTGTTGAAAGAGGCTCTGAAGAGACGCACGACGTGCAATCTCAAAAGTGCACGTCGTGCACATACCAGTTCGATGTCAACTGCAGCTCTGTTTATAACTGTACTGCAGGTGCACGACGTGCACCCCAAAGTGCACGGCGTGCACCTGGCAGTTTCAGAATTTCAAAAATGCAGAATATGATTTTAAAAGAAAGAGGGAAGGAATGGGACAGTTACGTTCGACCATTTGGAAGTTTTCTCTCGTCCCAAAGGCAGAGGAGAGTAGAGGAGGGCGAATTGGGAGGAACTAAGGTGGTTTCTTGAGAAAAGAAGCCATTTCTTCTTCTCCACTTCTCCATTGTCTTCCCCAAAGTGCAGCCAAGCTTCCCCAACTCCGTGCAGCTTCTCGGGAGAGGAGTCAGTACGTTTTAGAGCAGCTAAAGGAAGGGAATCTCGTCATAAAGCCGGATTTCTTACTCCTTGTGGTTACATCTTTGGTTCTTCTTGTCTTTTCTTCCCAAAACCATGTCTAGCATTGAGAATTCTGTAGAAATTCTGCTGTACATAGTTATGGACGAGTAGATCCTTTTTCTTGGGCATGGGAGAGTAACTCCCATGCCATAGCATGTGTAAACTACGTAATCTCGTACTAAATGTCTATGTTTCTTGTCTCTCTTTATAAAAATACCGGTTCTTCTCTTCTTGCATATGATATTGGCCATGTTGTGTGCATGTTTTCTGCATTTATGTTTGATTTGAGAAGATAAACATGAATGTATGGATGGTATCTTTTATAACAACTCTTTCTAGTCTATTTAACATGTTTAGGGTTTTAAAGATAGGTTCAAGGGGTTCCGACTACCACGAAATGATTAGTTTATATTTTCTATCAGATTATGAGGGGTGTATTAGTTGAAATTAAAAATTTTAATATTATATTATGGAACACAATACATTAGAACGGTCATGTTTATTATGTGTGGTTTGATTGCAAACTTCCTTTTCATGAAATTATTTGGGGGTGTCTGTTGGGTTTTGTGGAGAAAACATGCGCGGCGGAAGTAATAAAATCTACGCAACCCAAAATAGGATCTCGTCGACAACAACATATTTGGAAGGATTGTTTACGGGATATACCTTATCGCGAAGCAAGTCCGGCGATATCCCGCTGCACGACGGTGCAACGCTGCTTGTCTACACAGACGAAACTTCTCTCTCGCTCGCTGTCACAGGTTGATTTGACGGCGCTCCTTTGCGGCAGTGATGTCCGCCGCTCGTAGCACGTACAGGTGGTCGTTGACGTCCTCTGAACGTAGGCGTCAAGGCGTCTGCATCTCTACTTCGTCCACGCAGATTGACGGAACTCCACGTCGCGCTTCCTAAGCCGGCGGGAAGGAGTGTGTCTCTGCGGTGGCGTGCTAGCGGTGTGTTGCTCTCCTTCCTCTTCTAAGGACGGTGACGGCTAGAGTTTACGTGCGTGAGCGTAAACTAAAAGTGTCTCTCGATATGTTATATCGATATCGGCCGTCAATCCTCCTTTAAATAGGATACGAAGGGAAGTAGGGTTTCCTAAACTCATCGGTAAATAGAAACGTTGTGTTAATTAAAACACTCGTGTATTAATTAGAATATTCTGAAATTTATTAATTAACCAAATAATCACATTAATTGATTAATTAATATATGACTCCATACAATCGCTTGAGATGGCTCTATGGGCATATATATACCAGCAGTGTCTCCTTAATTTGATGCCTTCACTCATTCATATATGTTCTTGAAGAATGGGGTGTTAGAAAACTTCATCTTTTTGCTATATTCATTTAGAAGAATGGGGTGTTAGAAAACTTCATCTTTTTGCTATATTCATTACTATGAAAATACCCTAACAAAACTAGTCGGAAGTACACATCATATTGCTCGTATAAGATTTGGATTCTCTTATGTTGGGTTGTCAATGGGTTCGGATGAGTTAATTTTATAACTGAATATATCCCCGACCGCCAATATCCGTGATGGAGGGAGTTGAGCACGGACAAGGTAGCATATTGCGCATTCCCTCCGCATGCTTCGTATATTTCTAGTCTCATGCTTGCCTTTATTTAATCAAAGAAACACTCAGAAACAAGTCCAACTTCACCTCGTCATCTTCATTTGAACCACCTCGTTTGTCGTGGTAGCTTCGTCATGGCTGCAACACCATTCCTAGAATCATTCATATCGTCCTAGCTCGGGCCAGCCGTAGAAACGGCACAAAATTACCGGGCCTTGTCGGGAAATCCAACTAAAAAATTACCTTGGTCGGCGAGTGACTGAACTAAGCCGAGCTACAAGGTAACAAAGTCCTTTTTGCCGGCCCACTAACTGGTTGATATGGTGATGGGCTGGTCCAGAGAGCAATAGACCGGGAAGTAAGATCACCCAATCGAGCTGGAAGTAAGATGACCCAATCGATAGCCGCTGGGCCTGAACGGAGATGAAGATCATGTCATTCTGGAAAATGATCTTACATGCCTACCCCTTTTATCAATCCAACAAACCGGAAAGCATTCGAGGAGAACCAAATCATGCCGTTCGAGTTGCGAAGAGGAGCGGTGGGAAAAATCAGTGCAAATGTATCATTACGTTAGCCATTCTGGAATGAAGTAGCTAAAGAAGTTAATTGGCAGCAGGAACAGTGGCCTTGGTATATTAGCGGCTGGTTCGTGGAGTCATCCAAGGTTGGGCCGTTGGAAGGCAAACAGAATAGTGAATCAGTTGTGTGGCTGACCTGGACTGTGCACTGTTGGTGAATTGGTGACGCTGCCTAACATTCACGAACAGGGCCTCGCAAGTCGCAACCAGTTAGGCTCCGATTGATTTATGGTCCGGAAAATTTATGAACTGGAATTCTTAAAACAGTTCTCTATAATTGGTTTAAAGTAAGTGTTAGAACTTGACTTCCGGTGAGTTACAGACTTAGATACAAAACGCAGATCCTGAGTTCCTTTTAAAAAGAGAAGAAATAAATTCCGGAATAACTAACAACAATTCTTATATAATTATATTCTTCATTTGTCAAAAATAACACTTGCAAAATATTTATGACTACAAATATTAACGATGTGAATATAATTCATTGCTAAAACCTTAACATAATATGAAAAAATAGAATACACTATAATCACACTATGTAAAATATTTTACACTATAACTACCATTATCAGTGTGATTTACAAAATAAAAAATACAAACATCATGAAAAAATAGACATCACACCATGTAAAAAAATATAATTTGCCTATCATATTTTTATTATTTAAATTTAAATAATATGATGTGAAAAATGATAAATAACTATGACCATGTATGAATAATATAATAAAAATTCTCCAAAAAATGGCAAAATTAATATTCTACAATGTGTTAAATGATTATGAATCAAAAATTTATATTTACGAGAACATGAAATGCATATATTATTACAATATTTTGTACACACAAAGTGAAATAAAAATATTGTGATGTGATTTAAATCTTAATATTTTTATTAAGATTATAGTTGTATCATAATAATATATTTTTAAGGAAGTGACATCTGCACTATAACCACTTATTGAGGTTATTATAATTTAAAAATATTATGATTTTTTACGGATATGATTTGTTTATGTCTTTGTCATCCTTTCTTATTTATATTACACAGTAAAAATTAATAATGTTTCCAATGATTTAAATATTTACACTTACAACAAACCAATCACATATAAATGAATAAAAATTAAGTTTTGGAAACTGAACTAGAGTTCTCAGAATGAGTTCTAAGAAACTAATGACTTACGACCAAACTAATAGGAGCCTACTAAAATGAGATTTGAGTTGATACACACTCGACTGTTGATCCTCATAAAGACTGGGCCTATCCAAAGCTGTTGCAAATGTACAATTGAAAAACAACTCATATCCGTCCACAGGCACAAAAACACTTGAATTTTACCGTATGAGCGTAGAGTTCTCCGTCCTCACGCACAAAACATATGTCGTGTATTGATCTCTCCTCGTACGATCGGAGAGTCTGCCGTGTAGCATTACCGTGAAGAAATCCTGATCTAATTGGATTTGTAGTTGTAGAGTTTTGGTATGATCCAATGTCCCATAGCGCGTGCCCCACGCTAACCTTATTGAGTTTGCCCATCAAACCCCACAGGAGTTCGGCAAGGAGGGGACGAGATAGAAGAGATGTTAAAGGAGAAAGAAGAGAAACACAAGCTATCAGAATATATGAATAGCAATGATATTTTCCTGTTGTAGCTGCACTGGTCTATCCTGTGAATGTTGTGTCGCCTTCTTTCTCGTCCGCTCATCATTTAATGCTATCGACATTGCATTTCCAGTCACAATCTCATCATCAAGGTCATCTGATGTCCATGTATGCATTCATATACTCAGGGCGAGAATACCAAGCAAGTAGCGGAAGCAACACGATGAAAAAGGCCAAGGCCAAGTAGGATGCAATAAGAAATTGGTTACCACCTATAGTAAATATTGTGCAGATGCTACTATGCATCTTGGTTGCTTCAGGAACTGAAATTTTAGATAGTAGCCTAGCGCTTTCCCCATCTTACGTCCCAATAACAACTTTCAAATTTAAACTCATGAATATATTGGGAGTAAAAGGAACCCACAGAAATTGGTGTTCATTGTTTGTTCTCCCTAGGGCATCGTCTAGCCCAACTTCGTCTCTTCAAGGTGTGATTCATGGTATGGACGATGCAAAATTTAGTACGTCTTAAAAATAAGGTGAACTTAGAAGGACTCTAACACATGTCAACACCGAGAACTTTTTAAGATAGATGTGTCAAAAGAAGTGTCTGACCTTATTATATGTTTTTGCTTGTTCAGTACTTAAGCTCTGGTCTCTCCCAGTATGAGGAGAATACACTTCACTAATATTTTAGTCTTACATAAATAGCTTACCTAATGTACATCGGTGAGAAATGAGATCAAATTTGTATTCAGAATTGGCTAGTTCTGTATACTAATTAAATTGGATATTATTTTCCTTTTTTCAGATGTTCGATTCCACAACACCGATCATCTATGGTACTTATACTTTTCAATTATGCTTCTCTAAATAGTTCTATGAAAGACATGTACAAATATCATAATCTTGCATACTGAAGTGATGTCCTCAAAAGAAAAATATAGTTTGATTAAATTCCTTTGAGAAGCGGGTATTATACCTATTTAAGAAGCTAGCTTCTTCAAGATTGGCATCACTTTCAAAAACTTCTTCATCTACGGTAACGGTAAGATGTCTCAACCTTTCAAACTCCTTTTTTACTGTATGGAACGTACTTACAATTATTAAGAAAAATAATATTACGATGAAAGAACATTTAAGAACTGGTACGACATGGTCCTTCATTTACTAATGAAAATAACAAAACGTTACTTCGGCACACTTTGTAATGCAGGATGATGATTGTATTTTTGGATTTTGTTCGTAAGGTTCTGAGTATTCCTTTTCCAGACGCTATAAATATACTCTAGCATGTATTTTACTTTTTTCGATACCCCCATATCGATATACTAGATTCAATTTTATACACAGATTCTAACTGCAATATGTATTTACAACAAATATTAGTCATTCATGCGTTCACATTAGCTTATTCGTTCTGTTATACAATCACGAGGTATCTTAACATCTATGTTTAATTTCATTTATATATTTATATTCACCTACCAGTAATTTTGGGTTATATATTTATATATATGTACTTTTTCTGTCCTTTTTTTGGCATATTTTGTATTCTATCAAGAAAAATAAGGGCTGGGTTGAGAGTAAGTAGAGTACGCATTTCGAAAAAATTATACGAATAATCTTAGTTTTGCTTTAGAAATAAATTAACATTTTGGAAACTCACATCCTGACTTCAATGTAGAAAAAGTTGGTATTACAATTGATTTGAATTTCATCATATTATATTGTGTTGACGTTAGCATTCAAACCTTAAAGGAAAACCTTTATACTCTAGAAACATTCAAGACTAGGGGTACCACACACAACGAGCGATGCCATGCCATCTAGAATGCCATCCTACATAAGAATATTATCCATCTACAAGATAATTAGTAACCCATTCCAAATGAAACATCTTGTTTTAAGTGCATGCAAATGAACGTTCACTGAGTTTTTTCATCATTTAAATAAATCTGACAAAAGAGAAGTAATTTGGTGTGTTTATCTTAAAGATATTGTCTCGTCCATTATTATGAAAGTTTCTCATATTCATGCTCGTGTATGTGTGATATCCTTGCTTGTCACAGGCATGCCATAAGTGGTGGACACAAACGCTGACTTGGAGGGCAAACCGCTTTAATAAACTTGACAAAAGAACAGTAAACTGATATGTTTATTTTATTAGCTATTGTCTCATTCAATAATTTCAAATTTCTCATATTCATGGTTGTAAGGCTATCCTATCCTTTCTTATTACGGGCGTTCCATCAGTGGTGAAGCCATCATGGGGACACACCTTGATTGCACGTCTTATGTGAGACCAATAGCAATAACTAGGAGTGCGGAAACGACTTGTAATCTATATATTTGACTGGATTCAACAAAACTACTATGTTGTTTTGGAGTTTGAATAGGGAACAAACCCCACCTTCGCCTATATGTGGATCCACAACTGCATGCCATGGTATATTGAATAAGATTTAGTTGAACCTAAAAGTGGATCGCATCCGTTGCTAATTAGTTTATTCCTAACCATTGTTGAATCTAACTCTGAATAGTTATAAATGTAATTGTTATGCCAATAACATTGTATCTACTAGGTTTTGTATTGTCATGGCTTGGTTTTGTTTTATCGTTTGACATTACAATGATCATGGAACATTGGTGTTGTGAATTTTGATCTCTTCCAAAGTTGGGAATTGTTGAGTAATGATTATATATTCCTTACTTTTGTTGTGGCCAAGTAATTGCTATTGGTCTCACTTTGGCTTGCAATGTTAGGCCTACAAAAATGGATTAGTAAGATACATGGTTGGTATATTGTGAATAACACTATCCTCTGTCAAATCCAATAATTTTGACTTAATCTTTACCCTCTATATACTTATTAAATATTAAAAAAAGGTTACAAAATTGTTTAACTAGCATTGGTTGCTTAAAAATTTGTATCATAACTATTTCTTGGAGTAGGGGTTATAGAGTGCATAACTTTTATTAAGATCTTCCCTTGATGTTTTGATTTCCTCGAGATAGGCTTTTTTACTCATCCCCACTTGTTATGCAATGACTTTTATTATCAATAAAGGGGAGAATCAGGAGTTTGGCCTCATTGTTGGTGAAGAAGAGGTTTTGGGCTCAATTATAAGTATCAAAAATGTTGCAAATTCACGTTTCCTATGTGCATGGACTGAACATAATTAAGAATATATTTTATTCATTTGGCACTATATAAAAAGAATATACAAAAGTTTGTTTGTTACAATAAGATTACAATAATTAGATTTTCTTCACTAAAAGTGAGTATTGTGAATAGAATTTTTTACTTTGGCATGAAGTAAAACAAAATATTTTAAATCTAGACTTTTGGTTTAAACTACAGTTTAATACTTTTATTGAGTCACAAATTCTCTTCAATTGAGACTTATGAAAGCATATTAAACTAACTTTGATCAAGTTTTTTTTTTTCAATATACTTTATCTCGAACTAAATTTTACATCACAGGGCTATAATTAATTGATTTACAAATATACCAATTTTACTATTTTTAAATATTAATAAAATGTAAAAATATCAATAAATCTACTCCTTTTTGTTGCATAGAGGTCAGTTCAATGATCATATTCAATTTATGATAACATTGGATATCATTATTATCATGTACATTCTCACAATTAAAATAATATTTCTTTTATTGTTTGAGTCTATGTAAAATACAAGCATATTAAAGGATCGCTTAATTCATATCAATTTTGACATGAAACATTATGTTTCATTCATATAGCAGAGCATTCAAACACATGAATGACAATAGAATGCATATAACTTATAACCATAAGATTCTGAGTGAATTTTGAAATACATTGGATTGAGATGAGGAACCATGATCTTAACCTTCTAAAAGTATGTCTATTATCAATTGATGTATCATTGATAGTTTTATGAATTTAGGATACCAACTGAGTTTTCTACAAACTTATATCTTTCTAAGGGAGGATTATTTTTTCTTAATACTTCTTACGCTTTTAAATATATGCCATGGAAAGTGTACTTACATGATATTTATTTGGAACAACTTCTCTATTTTACTAACCATCTAGAGATTAATCAATATTTTCTTGTATACAAGAGTGAGTGACAATTATTGATTCTTAGAAAATGATATTTGAAAACGTGCATGATTTAAGGTGGCACATGTCAAAGTAGAGGGAATCAAAATAAAAAAGGATGTCAAAACACCCAATTTGGGTATTTTGATTGGTTTATATGAACTGACAAGTTGATTTATCAACCATATACATATTTCATTAAAGAAATTTCTTTAATTTTTTTATCTATATTCAACCCATTTGATATCCTCACATACCATGATGCAATCATGTTTTGGTGCCAACAAAAAAAGATACTTTATATCTTGAAAATAGATACCACTACAAACTAATGAAGATGTGTTATTTATCTTGGTCACAAACATCAAAATGGTTGGAGTGAACCCAAAAGGAGATGAAATGTAACAAAAATAGGCATTGTTTTGGAAACAAAGAATATTTTCTGATTTATATAGTTTGTAGAATATATCTTGGGTTTTCACAAAGTATGAACAACTCAACTTACACAATTTGATATAAAATTTGGTAACACTCAATAGTCAACAGGCTACGTGTTATATTGTTCTATTCTAGTAAAAAATGTTAAGGTTGTATTCTTTCCTCATATTGCTACATGAATTCATACAAATAGTTCATGTTGTGATATAGTTTTAAAAAAGCATTTTAATCCACTCACCATTATTATAAGCACATATCATATAATGAATTTTCCCATTTTAAAATTAAAGCAAAATAAAGGTGTAATGACCCATTTTCAAATTAGTCATCCAATCAGGGTTTACTTGGATGATTACCTACTTAACCAGTTCGATCATTGTTTAAAACTTGATTAATGATGATATTATAATAATGATTCTCTAAACGTAATGAAAAACTCTAGATATGCTTTTTATTTCAAATAATTAGGATTTTGATAATCGAGAACCCTAATCTTCCTAAGTTAGGGTCTTGATGTCATATGAATACAAAATTTGATTAGTAGTGTACTAAATAATTTTAGTATTTTATATACAACTATGATTTAGTTCAAATTTGTATATGATTTGGATATGTAAGCACTCTTGAAAAATATCAGAATTTTTGAATATTTTTGTGATCTGTTTATCGATCGAGTTTGCCCAGGACAAACTCAGCCGACCATGTATTTAGATTGAAATATAGTAGTCTGGTATTTGAATTTTATCTTTATATTGATATGTCCAATTGATCACAAATTTTATTGTAGTTGGATAACTCTGTTTTAGACATCCTGTTAAATAAGCATAATTTTTGGATTATTTTTTACCTCTACAGAGAGGGGTGTCGGTCGAGTTTTCTCAGGGACAAACTTGACCGACCATGCTACTGACTGCAATATAGCAGTCTAGTATTTGATTTTATTCATTTATTGGTAACTTTGAATATTTACACTTTCATCTAGAGCTTTGTAACTAAACGATAAACAACATATTAATTTCTCATAGTTTTTGGAGAAATTTTGGCCTGTAAAGTAAGTGATTTACAGTAACCTTTTAATGAAAAAAAATCAGATGAAATAAGAGAAATTATAGTGAGGGACCAATGTGAAAATCACCCAATCACATCAATTGATCCATATGATGAACCTAACATACTATGATATATCTTAATTCATTATTCAATGTAGAGAAATGAAATCCGAGAGAGAGAGGGAGAGTTAGGGTTTGAGAGGAGAAAGTGCTGGAATTGTTGATCTAGGGTTTTACTATCTGAGATATGATGAAATAAAGTAAGTTTAGCTTTTTTGCATAGCCTTTCATGGTGATTCTTCTCTCACATGTCAAGATTCCATCCCTCCTCTGATTTGATTCAAAATCACATCAAATCATCCCCTTTTTTCATTCTTTCTCTTCTAATCTCCATTTTTGGGGTTTCTAAGTTGAGAGGAAGAAGAAATGGATTTAGTTACTAGAGTTTGATTAGTTTTCTAAAAACTTAGAGTTTCACCTACATTTTTCAGGTGATTTTCTACTTAGGTGAGTATTTATCTCCCTCTTAAGCTATGTATTTATGTTGAAAGACTAATTCTATCAGGACCCACTCTTTTGATCAGCATAAATACCAACCATTAGAGATAATCCCAAACCTAAACCCAGATTATGAAATAAAACAATGAATTCTCGACAAAGGCGATTAAATGATATACGAAAAACACAGATAAATTTTTCCTTTTTCTTTCTTGACAAACTCATAAATCAATGTCACATTAAGGACATCACATTCAGATATCACAAATCATATTAAACTCCATTAAATCTAGAATCAAATCTTATTCTCATATGCGATTCAGTTTACATCAGATACATGTACATTGATAAACAAACTTAATCTACAACCCATCCAGAGAAAGAGAGAGTACAGGGACATTCTAATCTATCTAGATTATACTATTTATATCTTCTTTGTTACGACCTCTCCGCTAGATAGCATTATACCTAAAAACATTTGAAACAACCTCATGAGACTCATATAGAGCCCCAGTGAGTGGATACCTCCACTCAAGCTAGGTACATGCATCAGCATCAGATTAAATATAAAACTTAAAAGAAACATGCAGATATTGAAAAGTCCAGCAGATAGTTCTATCATGAGTCAAATCTATCTTACAATGGTAATCTAATCCAACAAATAAGGTAATCACTTAAACCAATTATAACTTTGAAACATCTATTAAAGCATGTCTATGAACAAATTAGCAGATACTTCTCAATTCAGATTAAGAGCCCTACTGCATGTGAAATAAGATAAGTTTTAAGCATTTTTTAATCAATACATAACAATAACATTACCCTTTTGACACTCCACCAGCTGGACATGAACAAATCAACAGATACTTCTAGTTCAGATTAATAATCTTACTACATGAGTAATAAGTCAAGTTCTAAGCATTTTGAACCAATACATAACAATAACATTATCTTTGTGACACTCCACCAGCCGAACCAGGAACACATCCTGTAGTCCTAAAGTTGAAGTATACATAAAACATTTTGACCAAACAATACTATCAAATAGAAAGCAATCCAACTCATATTCAGAATGGATATAAATCCCATCATTTATAACTTGTCAGCATGACATATCATAATGTGAAATAGAAAATGTCCATATCAACATGATTACTTTCCTCAACAAGAAGCATAATCAACAACAAAAAATCATCAAGTAGCAATACAAGGAATATAACAACCATTCAAATCATGTTCTACACGGCTTATCATCTTTTATTCATTTGCCCTGAAACTACTTGGCTTGTACCTCACCAAGTAGAAGTCGCCACGCTTGATTCTGGTGTCAACGACTCACCGTCACTATCTTAGGGTTTAGCCAGCCACCCTAAGATATCAACAACAGACCCTGTCCACCTCAGGGTTGCCTAAAGAGGCTCACGTCCTCATCTCGGGTATATGAGATAGGAACCAGCAAAACAGTATATCACATATCACAGTATTTCACATTTTTTTTATTTCACATTTCACATATTTCATTTCAACAGAGTCTATTCCATCTGGACATAGACTTTCACAGCAAGGATTTAGGGCCAGAGCCACTCCATATGACTCACTCCTAAATCCTGGTGGTCTAACATTTCAGGTCTAGATCCACACTCCGGAAATCCTTCTCATACTTCATCAATTACTACAAGGAAATCCGTTTTGTTTCCCCAGTGTGGTCCTCGGGGGAAACCCACGGTGTTCAAGGCACCTAACTAGATGTTCAATCATTTCACTTGTTATTAATCTCTTTCAGTCATCTTAGAAGAATTCAAAACATCATATATCATATCTGTGTATTCTCACGTAACTATGATAACATGAAACAGATTAAGTTTATCAATAAGGGCAATGATCAAAGCAAGAAGCACAATAAGTCTATAAATTGCAACAAATATGATTATTTCTATCTTCTACATCAACTCATAGCAATCATCAATAGTGGGCCTTCAACCCAAGACATAATCTTATTGTCCATCATTTATCCCATTAGGGTTTTATCATCATCACTGGGCATTCAGCCCTAGACATAATCTCATTATGCAACATTTACCCTTATCAGGGTTTCTCAATGTAAGGGGTGCATATTAAATTCCATTTCAACATAAATCTTATCAGCTCATTGTATATCACAGTTCTGAACAAATATTAGCAGAGGCATTAAAACTAGCAATATTAAAAGCATATAGATATCATGTATCATTCCTCATACTAAGAATGGATTTATCATACAACATATGCTTGTTCCATCTAATCTCAATAGATGTAAATAAATTTCATGCATATACATGCATAACAGACTTAGTTCTCTTCTTCTTTTATTTCACATTCTTCATATGGGGTTGCTAGTCAACACATGTTGATTATCATTTGAATTCCATCAAAATAGTTCATTCTCATAATACAAGTATTCTATCAAACAATCACAATACAAGAGCACATTCTTGTAAGTCAATTCAAATACTTGAGTTTCATCATTTAGTTGAATTCAACTACAGTTATGTACATCTCTTAATCACCCATTTGAGATTGCCATTCATTAGCATCATCAAACTCATCATTTTAGGGTAAGAGTTACATTCCTAGAATCATCTACTAATTCCTATCTTCATCCATCATTTTATACTCAGTAGTCTCAGCTTCTTTCATTTCATGTTCATTACATTATCTGGACCAATCTTTCTTGATTCACTTTACATACAATGCTTCTCTTCTACATAACATTTATCAAATTACAGTTCTTAGTATATTTCATTTAATTTGGGTTAAGCCACATGTAATTAAAATAAAAAATAAAATACTTCATCATACTATCTTCATTAGTTTCATCTTTATCTTGCAATCACCATTACGTACATCTTGTTCATATTGTCTCTTATATTCAGATAAGTGTACCTTAATGTTGACTACTAATGTCATTCCCATAATCAACAATGATCATTCTTTATTATACTAAAACAATTACATTAGACTTAGATGATATAGTAAGACTCATCATATTCAATTAAAGTATTAATACCTTCAACTTCAGCATTTGATCACATTTCAAACATCATATACAAGTTCTAGGTTTATCACTTATAATTATCTTAGTAATAAACTTTTAGGGTTTTCAAGAAGTCATTCCTTAGTTCAACATATCATAAGAATCATATCATTTAGTAATAAAAATCATGACTCAAGGGTTCATTAGGGTTATTTACAAACATGGAAACCCTAGTTTCCATTTTCACACATTTCATTCATCAATCATAAGTATACATTGATTAATTGACTCATTTGATTCACTTCCTCAACACAAATCCTAATCAATATATGTGGTCATTTAACTCCATTAACATTCAACAATACACTTGTATAATACAATGTAGTACAATTCAAATATGACTTTATACATGTCAATTCAATTCCAAGCATATCGGCCATTGGGCTGATTTTTAGGCAAAATTCACATGAAATACCATAATCATCTACCATAAGAATACCCATGTATCCTCAATCAATATAACAGGAACTAATCAAGTTTAAATTGATGAGAAATAATCAAAATTAGTAAAATTGGATTCCCCAATATCTTTCCCAAATCAAATCCAATCGCATACATGTATAAACAAGGTATCTGATTGTTTTAGCCGGATAGAATTTGGCTTTCAACATGAATACAAAGCTTAGGAGGGAGAAAAACACTCACCTCAGGTGTGAAACACCTAAAATTCGTAGCCCAGCTACTACTGCTAATTCTTGAATCAAATCCTTGCTTCAAGAAAATAGAATCTTCCTGCTCTGGTTCACTCAAGAACCTAGAAGAAGAAGAATTGAAGAAGAAAGAATGAAAGAAGAGATCAATTTGGATTCTTTTGATCCAAATCAGGGAAGTGACGAGTTCTATACATAGGAGAGAATATAAGAAAATCAACCTAGTAAATATTTATATCTATACAGAATTTACCAACCTTGGAAAGAGAAAATCTAGAAATCTGAAATTTCCACTTCAGATTCTCCAAACCCTAAAATCTCCTTCTCTCTCAAGAATTACGAAGCTCGGAAGTGTGGGACAGAAATGAGAGGTTCTTGGGTCATAATAGAGTCTTATATACTCATTAAGGTGCTTGGAATAATTAATTATAAACATTTTTCAGTCTTTTTTATTTTCCAGAAAAATCTGGTCGGTCGAGTTTGTCTCCCTCAAAACTCGACCGATCAAGGTCTGTTGTGATACAAACATTCTTCCAAAAATTCTGAAAATTTAATATGCTGTTGAAAACCTAGTATCAATACTTAAGTTAAAATTTGAGATAAATTAGATAATACAATAAATTATAAAAAATAAAATACTACACTACTATACTGCAGTCAGCAGCATGGTCGGTCGAGTTTGTCCTGCACATAACTCGACCGATACCCTCTCTTCAGAGATCAAAAGTCATCCAAAAATTACTCCAATTTAACAGGGTGTCTATAATTTAGTTTATAAAGTACATTTAAAATTTGAGATCAATTGGATATACTAATAAAAATATAAAATTCAATTACCACACTGCTATATAAATCTGACAATATGATCGGTTGAGTTTGAAACTCGACCAATAAACAGGTCAGACAATTCTTCAAAAATTCTGATATTTTCCAATCTTGTTCAAATTTTATATATACAAATCATATCCAAATTTTATATAAATTAGAGTTATACATAAAATACTAAAAATCATTTAGTGAGACACTATACTTATCAAATTCTGTATTCATATGTCATCAAAACCCTAATTTGGGCCGATTAGGGTTTCCAAACCTTAACCCTAATTATGTGAATCAAAGTATGGTTAAAACTTCTCATTATATTTAAAACATCCAAACTGAAGTACCATCACTAATTGAGCTTTAAACAATGATCAACTTAGTTAAGCATACAATTATCCAAGTAAACCCTAATCAGATGACTAATTTGAAAATGGGTCATTACAAATTCTCCCCTCCTTTTAGGATTTCGTCCCAAAATCCAAGAAAATATATGGAAGAATATCATATAATCTAACCAATCACCTTTTTGGGCATCAAATTATAAAGACTTTCATTTTATCTTTCTTTCATATGACATTTTTTTTGCATTAAATGAATATTTCTTCCCTTGTGATCATCACATCTCTCCTTGAGTATGACAAACACGCACTTCAAAAATATTAGTAATACATCATTTATCAAGATCTGATTCACATCACCTTTCACACCCTTTTTTTTCATTTGATTGTGTATCTCATGGATTAAGATCGTGACTCATTCACATATTATCATCTGCATTCCTTAATTTCCTTTATAAAGAAGATCATCTAGTATGCATCTTAGTTCATAGCTTTTTATCACAATTTAAGATTTCATACTCAAATTCAAACTCATTATAGATTGTCTTCATAATCCATTAAGCTTTCATCTTTCTTATATGAAATTTCTACTTTCCATAGGTTCCATATTGAATTATAAAATCCTTTTCTCTTTCACCATTTTATCACCATTCTTCTCTTTTTCATCATGTATCTTATTATCTTGTCAAACTATATTCATCTAGATACTTGGTCAGGGAATCCAGAAGAAGTATAGTCGGCAGTTCCATACTAGCTTAGCTCAATACCCAAATACTTGACCAGAATATCTGGATACTGAGTTCAGTCAGTATGCACATCATTCAGGTTATATTCAACATCAACATTATCAATTAGTCCTAGATCCTATTGTCCCTATAGACTCATCTAACCTAGGCTCTGATACCACGTCTGTCAGGACCCACTCTTTTGATCAGCATAAATACCAACCATTAGAGATAATCCCAAACCTAAACCCAGATTATGAAATAAAACAATGAATTCTCGACAAAGGCGATTAAATGATATACAAAAAACACAAATAGATTTTTCCTTTTTCTTTCTTGACAAACTAATAAATCAATGTCACATCAAGGACATCACATTCAGATATCACAAATCATATTAAACTCCATTAAATCTAGAATCAAATCTTATTCTCATATGCGATTCAGTTTACATCAGATACATGTACATTGATGAACAAACTTAATCTACAACCCATCCCGAGAAAGAGAGAGTACAGGGACATTCTAATATATCTAGATTATACTATTTATATCTTCTTTGTCACGACCTCTCCGCTGGATAACATTATACCTAAAAACATTTCAAACAATCTCATGAGACTCATATAGAGCCCCAGTGAGTGGATACCTCCCACTCAAGCTAGGTACATGCATCAGCTTCAGATTAAATATAAAACTTAAAAGAAACATGCAGATATTGAAAAGTCTAGCAGATAGTTCTATCATGAGTCAAATCTATCTTACAATGGTAATCTTGTTGGCTAAATTGGACATTCTTATAATCCCTTTTGTTTTTGATGATGACAAAAATTTCATTCTTGTTGATCTAACGTGCTACTTGAGTGTTGCAGGAATGAGGTGGATGACAAAGTACTAGGGAATCTATATGCTTGAATGCTTGTAAATTTCATGAAATATAATCAATTGTAAACTTGTACAAATATATAATGTACAAGTACTTAGAATTCATGTAAATCAAGTGTTAGATCTTCCCTAGTCAATCACTACACTTAGATAGGTCATCCCCTTTAATAGTGTCACATATGCACACTCACATACACACTCAGTACTTTAATTGAAGCATTGAAATAGGGTCAATCTCGGTCGACAAAATCCTTGACCGAGACACTCTCAGTCGACAAGCTTCTCGACCGAGAAAGACCCAGGTAGCTGTTAGACACAGCTGATAAGGTAGTTGGCAGTTGGAGATGAATGTTGCAAACACTTGATCCAAAGAGCCTGTCGGTCGACAAAACTTCGATCGAGTAGGTATCTCGCTCGACAATTTCTCGACCGAGATGGACTCTGACCGCAACTGCAGAATTAATTAACTAGTCGTTGCTAATGCAACTAACTTATACCTAACGGCTAGTTAAGCACTTAGAAACCCATAGAAAGTGTCTAGAATGTCCTTAAACACTTGTAGGTCATTCCTATAAATAGGACATGCCTTAGGACACCTAAACTCACTTATTCTACACTTGAGCAATCTTTGAGCATACACTTGCATTTGCAACCTGTTTTGAGCAATTGAGCAATACTTGCAATTGCCTATTCTTCACCTTGCTCTAAATTCGTGTCCTATAGACTAGTTTCTCCTATCCACAGCAACCACACTTCCATATACATTGGTTATGAGATCTATACGCTTGATATAGGCAAATCAAGCCTTGTGCTTCAAAGGATAAGTTGTAATTTCCATTTTCCTTTCTTGTTCACTTTCATTGCTTGTACTCTCCTTGCTACTCCTAGGTTGGAGGCTACGGATTGGAGAGGGTCGTGATCTTCTTGGTGAAGAAGGAGACTTTGAACTACTTCAAGAAGGCTGGTGCAACGGGAGGTTACTTCTAAGAGGAAGGCTACTTCAAGGGGGAGCTTGGAGTTACTTCAAGAAGGCTACCTCGAGTTGGTGCATCTACTTCAAAGTGAAGGCTGTTCAAAGGGGTGTAAGAAAGTATTGTATTTTGTGTAATTCGTTGTGAAGGTAATAAAATTAATACTTTCAAAATCCTGGTTGGGTAAGCAACTGGGTAGTGGACTGACTGCCTTAGTATTTTCTAAGGTAGGAACCACTCTAAATCCCTTGTCTCCTTCTTACTTTTTCATTTGTGGTTGTTTGAGTTAAATAATTGTTAAATTCATTTTAAAACCCTATTCACCCCCCTCTAGTGGTTTCTCAATTGGTATCAGAGCAGGCTTCAAGGAGCTCTAATTGAGTCTTGAAGAATGAAGGGTGATAGTGTCTACAACCGCAAGAAAAGGAAAAGCATGGAACAATCTTCAACAAGTTGCAATTGGTGCTTAGGAACAAGCCATACAACACCTAGCTGTCCATGGAAGTCAAAGAAGGAAGAAGTGCATAAAGAATGTCTAATTGCTACTATAAGTGGAGAAGAAGAAGAAGAGGTAAGTCTTTTTTATCTACCTAAAGAAGAGTTAATTGCTAGTCTTGAAGAGACACATAATAAATATATTGAGTGCAAGAAGAAATGAAAGAAATCTAATAAGGCAAATGATGAGTTACATGCTAAACTTCTTGATCATACATCTGAAAATGAGGATCTTAAAAAGGTTATTGAAGATCATGATATTAAACTGAAATCCGTTGAAGCAAATTGCAATCTTCTTTCTCTAGAAAAGTTAAACTTGCAAACTCAAGTAAATGATCTTAAAAAACAACCTATTTTGTGTACACATCTAGATTATGATACTATTATGAAAGAAAGAGATTCCTTATTATCTAATCTAGATCAAGAAAAACTAGACATCAATAAGAGAATGGATGAGATTGTCAAGTTGCAACAAAAGATTAGTAGTTTGAATAACAATGATACCCTTGATAAAATCTTAAATAATTGTTATCATCAAATTGGAAGGAGAGGACTAGGTTATAATCCTAAAGGAAAATCTTATCAAAAACTTAGTTGGAGAAAGACACAAGCACTAGAAAATCAAACTATGTATGTACCTAAGGGCAAACATATATATGTACCCAAGAACAACCTAGAACAAAAATATAATGTTTTATCTAGAAATCTAAAGCACAATCATGACTTTAAGATATCAATCTTGCTTTCAAGGATATCACTTTATGTGCTTCAAATTGATATTTATTCAAGCCATCTGTAGAATTTGCCTCTTGGTTGAAATTAAATTTGACCAAGGGGCGCTATGGTCGTAGTCAAGGTCGACCTAAAATAAGCTTGACACAATACTTATTTGGATAATCATTCTCTATAAATTGTGATCAAAAGACCAATTAAAATCATGACCACAAAAATTGTCCAAATATTGGTAAAAATAATCACAATATTACTCCCTTAGAAAATATAAATATGCTCTACAAATTCAGTCTATCATTTGCATCAAAAATCAGCTTAAAATTTCATTAACAGAAAGTTTCTCGGTCGACGAATTGCTCGACCGAAAACATCTCGGTCAGCTATCCCTTTTCGACTTAGATACCTACTTCTTGCAATGAATTGGTTATCTTTGCATGATTATAATGGATATCTTTCAAAACATATGAGTCATTTTGTAAAATGTTCAGCTGTTGTTCCGTCTATGAACATAGTTTATAAGACTATTATAGTAGAGCATACAAAGTAAGGGGAGTAATACATATGCAATGAATCACAAAGGATGAAATCGTTGCAAATACCTGAAATTTATGGCTAAATTGACCATCTATTGGAGTGCATTAATCCCTTGATTATAATTGGGATATCTATTTAAGGGGGAGCAATGCATAAGGATTCTTAATGGAATTTTCTAAACAAATCAGGGCCTAACATCCTGTGCTTTTGGTTAGAAATATTTTTCATATACTCTAAATCTTAAAAGGATTCTCATATCACTTTCAAGGCTTCACAACCTTTGCAAGTGATTAAGTAATTACTTATGACTAAAAGACACACAAATATTTACCTTGAATATCTTTTTGAAATGACAAAGGAGGAGAAAGAATATAAAATCAAAAACATAAAATTTGAAAATGAGTTTCATAACACCTTGGCCAGCAATGCACAACAAAAATTGCTACAAAGGTAATCTTTAGGTATGAAACTCACATGTTTTATATTTCCTTATTTTATATTTAGGAAATGTTTGTCATCTTCAAAAAGGGGGAGATTGTTGGCTAAATTGGACATTCATATAATCCCTTTTGTTTTCGATGATGACAAACATTTCATTCTTGTTGATCTAACGTGCTACTTGAATGTTGCATGAATGAGGTGGATGACAAAGTACTAGGGAATCTATATGCTTGAATGCTTGTAAATTTCATGAAATATAATCAATTGTAAACTTGTACAAATATATAATGTACAAGTACTTAGAATTCATGTAAATCAAGCGTTAGATCTTCCCTAGTCAATCACTACACTTAGATAGGTCATCCCCTTTAATAGTGTCACATATGCACACTCACATACACACTTAGTACTTTAATTGAAGCATTGAAACAAGGTCAATCTCGGTCGACAAAATCCTCGACCGAGACACTCTCGGTCGACAAGCTTCTCGACCGAGAAAGACCCAGGTAGCCGTTAGACACAGCTGACAAGGTAGTTGGCAGTTGGAGATGAACGTTGCAAACACTTGATCCAGAGAGCCTGTCGGTCGACAAAACTTCGACCGAGTAGGTATCTCGGTCGACAATTTCTCGACCGAGATGGACTCTGACAGCAACTGCAGAATTAATTAACTAGCCATTGCTAATGCAACTAACTTATACCTAACGGCTAGTTAAGCACTTAGAAACCCCTAGAAAGTGTCTAGAACGTCCTTAAGCACTTGTAGGTCATTCCTATAAATAGGACATGCCTTAGAACACCTAAACTCACTTATTCTACACTTGAGCAATCTTTGAGCATACACTTGCATTTGCAACCTGTTTTGAGCAATTGAGCAATACTTGAAATTAGCTATTCTTCACCTTGCTATAAATTCGTGTCCTATAGACTAGTTTCTCCTATCCACAACAACCACACTTCCATATACATTGGTTAGGAGATCTACACGCTTGATATAGGCAAATCAAGCCTTGTGCTTCAAAGGATAAATTGTAATTTCCATTTTCCTTTCTTGTTCACTTTCATTGCTTGTACTCTCCTTGCTACTCCTAGGTTGGAGGCTGCGGATTGGAGAGGGTCGTGATCTTCTTGGTGAAGAAGGAGACTTTGAACTACTTCAAGAAGGCTGGTGCAACGGGAGGTTACTTCTAAGAGGAAGGCTACTTCAAGGGGGAGCTTGGAGTTACTTCAAGAAGGCTACCTCGAGTTGGTGCATCTACTTCAAAGTGAAGGCTGTTCAAAGGGGTGTAAGAAAGTATTGTATTTTGTGTAATTCCTTGTGAAGGTAATAAAATCAATACTTTCAAAATCCCGGTTGGGTAAGCAACCAGGTAGTGGACTGACTGCCTTAGTATTTGCTAAGGTAGGAACCACTCTAAATCCCTTGTCTCCTTCTTACTTTTTCATTTGTGGTTATTTGAGTTAAATAATTGTTAAATTAATTTTAAAACCCTATTCACCCCCCCTCTAGTGGTTTCTCAAATCTAATCCAATAGATAAGGTAATCACTTAAACTAATTATAACTTTGAAACATCTATTAAAGCATGTCTATGAACAAATTAGCAGATACTTCTCAGTTCAGATTAAGAGCCCTACTACATGTGAAATAAGATAAGTTTTAAGCATTTTTTAATCAATACATAACAATAACATTACCCTTTTGACACTGCACCAGCTGGACATGAACAAATCAACAGATACTTCTAGTTCAGATTAAGAATCTTACTACATGAGTAATAAGTCAAGTTCTAAGCATTTTGAACCAATACATAACAATAACATTATCTTTGTGACACTCCACCAGCCGGACCAGGAACACATCCTGTAGTCCTGAAGTTGAAGTATACATAAAACATTTTGACCAAACAATACTATCAAATAGAAAGCAATCCAACTCATATTCAGAATGGATATAAATCCCATCATTTATAACTTGTCAGCATGACATATCATAATGTGAAATAGAAAATTTCCATATCAACATGATTACTTTCCTCAACAAGAAGCATAATCAACAACAACAAATCATCAAGTAGCAATACAAGGAATATAAAAACCATTCAAATCATGTTCTACATGGCTTATCGTCTTTTATTCATTTGCCCTGAAACTACTTGGCTTGTACCTCACCAATTAGAAGTCGCCACGCCTTATTCTCGTGTCAACGACTCACCGTCACTATCTTAGGGTTTATCCGGCCACCCTAAGATATCAACAACAGACCCTGGCCACCTCAGGGTTGCCTAAAGAGGCTCACGTCCTCATCTCGGGTACACGAGATAGGAACCAACAAAACCGTATATCACATATCACAGTATTTCACATATTTTTCATTTCACATTTCACATATTTCATTTCAACAGAGTCTATTCCATCTGGACATAGACTTTCACAGCAAGGATTTAGGGCCAGAGCCACTCCAGATGACTCACTCCTAAATCCTGGTGGTCTAACCTTTAAGGTCTAGATCCACACTTTGAAAATCCTTCTCATAATTCATCGATTACTACAAGGAGATCCGTTTTGTTTCCCCAGTGTAGTCCTCGGGGGAAACTCACGGTGTTCAGGGCACCTAACTAGATGTTCAATCATTTCACTTGTTATTAATCTCTTTCAGTCATCTTAGAAGAATTCAAAACATCATATATCATATATGTGTATTCTCACGTAACTATGATAACATGAAACAGATTAAGTTTATCAATAAGGGCAATGATCAAACCAAGAAGCACAATAAGTCTATAAATTGCAACAAATATGATTATTTCTATCTTCTGCATCAACTCATAGCAATCATCAATAGTGGGCCTTCAACCCAAGACATAATCTTATTGTCCATCATTTACCCCATCAGGGTTTTATCAGCATCACTGGGCCTTCAGCCCTAGACATAATCTCATTATGCAACATTTACCCTTATCAGGGTTTCTCAATGTAAGGGGTGCATATTAAATTCCATTTCAACATAAATCTTATCAGCTCATTGTATATCACAGTTCTGAACAAATATTAGTAGAGGCATTAAAACTAGAAATAGTAAAAGCATATAGATATCATGTATCATTCCTCATACTAAGAATGGATTTATCATACAGCATATGCTTGTTCCATCTAATCTCAATAGATGTAAATAAATTTCATGCATATACATGCATAACAGACTTAGTTCTCTTCTTCTTTTATTTCACATTCTTCATATGGGGTTGCTAGTCAACACATGTTGATTATCATTTGAATTCCATCAAAATAGTTCATTCTCATAATACAAGTATTCTATCAAACAATCACAATACAAGAGCACATTCTTGTAAGTCAATTCAAATACTTGAGCTTCATCATTTAGTTGAATTCAACTACAGTTACGTACATCTCTTAATCACCCATTTGAGATTGCCATTCATTAGCATCATCAAACTCAACATTTTAGGGTAATAGTTACATTCTTATAATCATCTACTAATTCCTATCTTTATCCATCATTTTATACTCAGTAGTCACAGCTTCTTTCATTTCATGTTCATTACATTATCTGGACCAATCTTTCTTGATTCACTTTACATACAATGCTTCTCTTCTACACAACATTTATCAAATTACAGTTCTTAGTATATTTCATTTGATTTGGGTTAAGCCACATGTAATTAAAATAAAAAATAAAATACTTCATCATACTATCTTCATTAGTTTCATCTTTATCATCCAATCACCATTACGTACATCTTGTTCATATTGTCTCTTATATTCAGATAAGTGTACCTTATTGTTGACTACTAATGTCATTCCCATAATCAACAATGATCATTCTTTATTATACTAAAACAATTACATTAGACTTAGATGATATAGTAAGACTCATCATATTCAATTGAAGTATTAATACCTTCAACTTCAGCATTTGATCACATTTCAAACATCATATACAAGTTCTAGGTTTATCACTTATAATTATCTTAGTAATACACTTTTAGGGTTTTCAAGAAGTCATTCCTTAGTTCAACATATCATAAGAATCATATCATTTAGTAATACAAATCATGACTCAAGGGTTCATTAGGGTTATTTACAAATACGGAAACCTTAGTTTCCATTTTCACACATTTCATTCATCAATCATAAGTATACATTGATTAATTGACTCATTTGATTCACTTCCTCAACAAAAATCCTAATCAATATATGTGGTCATTTAACTCCATTAACATTCAACAATACACTTGTATAATACAATGTAGTACAATTCAAATTTGACTTTATACATGTCAATTCAATTCCAAGCATATCGGCCATTGGGCTGATTTTTAGGCAAAATTCACATGAAATACCATAATCATCTACCATAAGAATACCCATGTATCCTCAATCAATATAACAGGAACTAATCAAGTTTCAATTGATGAGAAATAATCAAAATCAGTAAAATTGGATTCCCCAATATCTTTCCCAAATCAAATCCAATCGCATACATGTATAAACAAGGTATCTGATTGTTTTAGCCGGATAGAATTTGGCTTTCAACATGAATACAAAGCTTAGGAGGGAGAAAAACACTCACCTCAGGTGTGAAACACCTGAAATTCTTAGCCCAACTACTACTGCTAATTCTTGAATCAAATCCTTGCTTCAAGAAAATAGAATCTTCCTGCTCCTCTTCACTCAAGAACCTAGAAGAAGAAGAATTGAAGAAGAAAGAATGAAAGAAGAGATCAATTTGGATTCTTTTGATCCAAATCAGGGAAGTGACGAGTTCTATACATAGGAGAGAATATAAGCAAATAAACCTAGTAAATATTTATATCTATACTGAATTTACTAACCTTGGAAAGAGAAAATCCAGAAATCTGAAATTTCCACTTCAGATTCTCCAAACCCTAAAATCTCCTCCTCTCTCAAGAATTACGAAGCTCGGAAGTGTGGGACGGAAATGAGAGGTGCTTGGGTCGTAATAGAGTCCTATATACTCATTAAGGTGCTTGGAATAATTAATTATAAACATTTTTAGTCTTTTTTATTTTCCAGAAAAATCTGGTCGGTCGAGTTTGTCTCCCTCAAAACCCGACCGATAAAGGTCTGTTGTGATACAAAACTTCTTCCACAAATTCTGAAAATTTAATATACTATTGAAAACCGAGTATCAATACTTCAGTTAAAATTTGAGATAAATTAGATAATCCAATAAATTATAAAAAATAAAATACTACACTACTATACTGCAGTCAGCAGCATGGTCGGTCGAGTTTGTCCTGCACATAACTCGACCGATACCTTCTCTTCAGAGATCAAACGTCATCCAAAAATTACTCCAATTTAACAGGGTGTCTATAATTTAGTTTATAAAATACCGTTAAAATTTGAGATCAATTGGATATACCAATAAAAATATAAAATTCAATTACCACACTGCTATATAAATCTGAAAATATGATCGGTCGAGTTTGAAACTCGACCAATAAACAGGTCAGAACATTCTTCAAAAATTCTTCTATTTTCCAATATTGTTCAAATTTTATATATACAAATCATATCCAAATTTTATATAAATTAGAGTTACACATAAAATACTAAAAATAATTTAGTGAGACAATATACTTATCAAATTCTGTATTCATATGTCATCAAAACCCTAATTTGGGCCGATTAGGGTTTCCAAACCTTAACCCTAATTATGTGAATCAAAGTATGGTTAAAACTTATCATTATATTTAAAACATCAAAAATGAAGTACCATCACTAATCTAGCTTTAAACAATGATCAACTTAGTTAAGCATACAATTATCCAAGTAAACCCTAATCAGATGACTAATTTGAAAATGGGTCATTACAAATTCTCCCCTCCTTTTAGGATTTCTTCCCGAAATATAAGAAAAGATATGGAAGAATATCATATAATCTAACCAATCACCTTTTTGGGCATCAAATTATAAAGACTTTCATTTTATCTTTCTTTCATATGACATTTTTTTTGCATTAAATGAATATTTCTTCCCTTGTGATCATCACATCTCTCCTTGAGTATGACAAACACTCACTTCAAAAATATTAGTAATACATCATTTATCAAGATCTGATTCACATCACCTTTCACACCCTTTTTTTTAATTTGATTGTGTATCTCATGGATTAAGATCGTGACTCATTCACATATTATCATCTGCATTCATTAATTTCCTTTATAAAGAAGATCATCTAGTATGCATCTTAGTTCATAGCTTTTTATCACAATTTAAGATTTCATACTCAAATTCAAACTCATTATAGATTGTCTTCATAATCCATTAATCTTTCATCTTTCTTATATGAAATTTCTTCTTTCCATAGGTTCCATATTTAATTATAAAATCATTTTCTCTTTCACCATTTTATCACCATTCTTCTCTTTTTCATCATGTATCTTATTATACTGCCAAACTATATTCATCTAGATACTTGGTCAGGGAATCCAGAAGAAGTATAGTCGGCAGTTCCATACTAGCTTAGCTCAATACCCAAATACTTGACCAGAATATCTGGATACTGAGTTCAGTCAGTATGCACATCATTCAGGTTATATTCAACATCGACATTATCAATTAGTCCTAGATCCTATTGTCCCTGTAGACTCATCTAACCTAGGCTGTGATACCACGTCTGTCAGGACCCACTCTTTTGATCAGCATAAATACCAACCATTAGAGATAATCCCAAACCTAAACCCAGATTATGAAATAAAATAATGAATTCTCGACAAAGGCGATTAAATGATATTCAAAAAACACAGATAAATTTTTCCTTTTTCTTTCTTGACAAACTCATAAATCAATGTCACATCAAGGACATCACATTCAGATATCACAAATCATATTAAACTCCATTAAATCTAGAATCAAATCTTATTCTCATATGCAATTTAGTTTACATCAGATACATGTACATTGATGAACAAACTTAATCTACAACCCATCTCGAGAAAGAGAGAGTATAGGGACATTCTAATCTATCTAGATTATACTATTTATATCTTCTTTGTCACGACCTCTCCGCTGGATAGCATTATACCTAAAAACATTTGAAACAATCTGATGAGACTCATATAGAGCCCCAGTGAGTGGATACCTCCCACTCAAGCTAGGTACATGCATCAGCATCAGATTAAATATAAAACTTAAAAGAAACATGCAGATATTGAAAAGTCTAGCAGATAGTTCTATCATGAGTCAAATCTATCTTACAATGGTAATCTTGTTGGCTAAATTGGACATTCGTATAATCCCTTTTGTTTTTGATGATGACAAACATTTCATTCTTGTTGATCTAATGTGCTACTTGAGTGTTGCAGGAATGAGGTGGATGATAAAGTACTAGGGAATCTATATGCTTGAATGCTTGTAAATTTCATTAAATATAATCAATTGTAAACTTGTACAAATATATAATGTACAAGTACTTAGAATTCATGTAAATCAAGCGTTAGATCTTCCCTAGTCAATCACTACACTTATATAGGTCATCCCCTTTAATAGTGTCACATATGCACACTCACATACACACTTAGTACTTTAATTGAAGCATTGAAATAGGGTCAATCTCGGTCGACAAAATCCTCGACCGAGACACTCTCGATCGACAAGCTTCTCGACTGAGAAAGACCCAGGTAGCCGTTAGACACAGCTGACAAGGTAGTTGGCAGTTGGATATGAACGTTGCAAACACTTGATCCAGAGAGCCTGCCGGTCGACAAAACTTTGACCGAGTAGGTATCTCGGTCGACAATTTCTCGACCGAGATGGACTCTGACAGCAACTGCAGAATTAATTAACTAGTCATTGCTAATGCAACTAACTTATACCTAACGGCTAGTTAAGCACTTAGAAACCCCTAGAAAGTGTCTAGAATGTCCTTAAGCACTTGTAGGTCATTCCTATAAATAGTACATGCCTTAGGACACCTAAACTCACTTATTCTACACTTGAGCAATCTTTGAGCATACACTTGCATTTGCAACCTGTTTTGAGCAATTGAGCAATACTTGCAATTGGCTATTCTTCACCTTGCTCTAAATTCATGTCCTATAGACTAGTTTCTCCTATCCACAGCAACCACACTTCCATATACATTGGTTAGGAGATCTACACGCTTGATATAGGCAAATCAAGCCTTGTGCTTCAAAGGATAAGTTGTAATTTCCATTTTCCTTTCTTGTTCACTTTCATTGCTTGTACTCTCCTTGCTACTCCTAGGTTGGAGGCTGCGGATTGGAGAGGGTCGTGATCTTCTTGGTGAAGAAGGAGACTTTGAACTACTTCAAGAAGGCTGGTGCAACGGGAGGTTACTTCTAAGAGGAAGGCTACTTCAAGGGGGAGCTTGGAGTTACTTCAAGAAGGCTACCTCGAGTTGGTGCATCTACTTCAAAGTGAAGGCTGTTCAAAGGGGTGTAAGAAAGTATTGTATTTTGTGTAATTCGTTGTGAAGGTAATAAAATTAATACTTTCAAAATCCCAGTTGGGTAAGCAACCGGGTAGTGGACGGACTGCCTTAGTATTTGCTAAAGTAGGAACCACTCTAAATCCCTTGTCTCCTTCTTACTTTTTCATGTGTGTTTGTTTGAGTTAAATAATTGTTAAATTCATTTTAAAACCCTATTCACCCCCCCCCTCTAGTGGTTTCTCAATTGGTATCAGAGCAGGCTTCAAGGAGCTCTAATAGAGTCTTGAAGAATGAAGGGTGATAGTGTCTACAACCGCAAGCAAAGGAAAAGCATGGACCAATCTTCAACAAGTTGCAATTGGTGCTTAGGAACAAGCCATACAACACCTAGCTGTCCATGGAAGTCAAAGAAGGAAGAAGTGCATAAAGAATGTCTAATTGCTACTATAAATGAAGAAGAAGAAGAAGAAGAGGTAAGTCTTTTTGATCTACCTAAAGAAGAGTTAATTGCTAGTCTTGAAGAGACACATAATAAGTATATTGAGTGCAAGAAGAAATGAAAGAAATCTAATAAGGCAAATGATGATTTACATGCTAAACTTCTTGCTCTTACATCTAAAAATGAGGATCTTAAAAAGGTTATTGAAGATCATGATATTAAACTGAAATCCGTTGAAGCAAATTGCAATCTTCTTTCTCTAGAAAAGTTAAACTTGCAAACTCAAGTAAATGATCTTAAAAAACAACCTGTTTTGTGTACACATCTAGATTATGATACTATTGTGAAAGAAAGAGATTCCTTATTATCTAATCTAGATCAAGCAAAACTAGACATCAATAAGAGAATGGATGAGATTGTCAAGTTGCAACAAAAGATTAGTAGTTTGAATAACAATGATACCCTTGATAAAATCTTAAATAATTCTTATCATCAAATTGGAAGGAGAGGACTAGGTTATAATCCTAAAGGAAAATCTTATCAAAAACCTAGTTGGAGAAAGACACAAGCACTAGAAAATCAATCTATGTATGTACCTAAGGGCAAACATATATATGTACCCAAGAACAACCTAGAACAAAAATATAATGTTTTATCTAGAAATCTAAAGCACAATCATGACTTTAAGATATCAATCTTGCTTTCAAGGATATCACTTTATGTGCTTCAAATTGATATTTATTCAAGCCATCTGCAGAATTTGCCTCTTGGTTGAAATTAAATTTGACCAAGGGGCGCTATGGTCGTAGTCAAGGTCGACCTAAAATAAGCTTGACACAATACTTATTTGGATAATCATTCTCTATTAATTGTGATCAAAATACCAATTAAAATCATGACCACAAAAATTGTCCAAATATTGGTAAAAATAATCACAATATTAATCCCTTAGAAAATATAAATATGCTCTACAAATTCAGTCTATCATTTGCATCAAAAATCAGCTTAAACTTTCATTAACAGAAAGTTTCTCGGTCGACGAATTGCTCGACCGAAAACATCTCGGTCAGCTATCCCTTTTCGACCGAGATACCTACTTCTTGCAATGAATTGGTTATCTTTGCATCATTATAATGGATATCTTTCAAAACATATGAGTCATTTTGTAAAATGTTCAGCTGTTGTTCCGTCTATGAACATAGTTTATAAGACTATTATAGTAGAGCATACAAAGTAAGGGGAGTAATACATATGCAATGAATCACAAAGGATGAAATCGTTGCAAATACCTAAAATTTATGGCTAAATTGACCATATATTGGAGTGCATTAATCCCTTGATTATAATTGGGATATCTATTTAAGGGGGAGCAATGCATAAGGATTCTTAATGGAATTTTCTAAACAAATCAGGGCCTAACATCCCATGCTTTTGGTTAGAAATATTTTTCATATACTCTAAAGCTTAAAAGGATTCTCATATCACTTTCAAGGCTTCACAACCTTTGCAAGTGATTAAGTAATTACTTATGACTAAAAGACACACAAATATTTACCTTGAATATCTTTTTGAAATGACAAAGGGGGAGAAAGAATATAAAATCAAAAACATAAAATTTTAAAATGAGTTTCATAACACCTTGGCCAGCACTGCACAACAAAAATTGCTACAAAGGTAATCTTCAGGTATGAAACTCACATGTTTTATATTTCCTTATTTTATATTTAGGAAATGTTTGTCATCTTCAAAAAGGGGGAGATTGTTGGCTAAATTGGAAATTCGTATAATCCCTTTTGTTTTTGATAATGACAAACATTTCATTCTTGTTGATCTAACCTGCTACTTGAGTGTTGCAGGAATGAGGTGGATGACAAAGTACTAGGGAATCTATATGCTTGAATGCTTGTAAATTTCATGAAATATAATCAATTGTAAACTTGTACAAATATATAATGTACAAGTACTTAGAATTCATGTAAATCAAGCGTTAGATCTTCCCTAGTCAATTACTACATTTAGATAGGTCATCCCCTTTAATAGTGTCACATATGCACACTCACATACAAACTTAGTACTTTAATTGAAGCATTGAAACAGGGTCAATCTCGGTCGACAAAATCCTCGACCGAGACACTCTCGGTCGACAAGCTTCTTGACCGAGAAAGACCCAGGTAGCCGTTAGACACAGTTGACAAGGTAGTTGGCAGTTGGAGATGAATGTTGCAAACACTTGATCCAGAGAGCCTGTCGGTCGAAAAAACTTCGACCGAGTAGGTATCTCGGTCGACAATTTCTCGACCGAGATGGACTCTGACAGCAACTGTAGAATTAATTAACTAGTCGTTGCTAATGCAACTAACTTATACCTAACGGCTAGTTAAGCACTTAGAAACCCCTAGAAAGTGTCTAGAACGTCCTTAAGCACTTGTAGGTCATTCCTATAAATAGGACATGCCTTAGGACACCTAAACTCACTTATTCTACACTTGAGCAATCTTTGAGCATACACTTGCATTTGCAACCTGTTTTGAGCAATTGAGCAATACTTGCAATTGGCTATTCTTCACCTTGTTCTAAATTCGTGTCCTATAGACTAGTTTGTCCTATCCACAACAACCACACTTCCATATACATTGGTTAGGAGATCTACACGCTTGATATAGGCAAATCAAGCCTTGTGCTTCAAAGGATAAATTGTAATTTCCATTTTCCTTTCTTGTTCACTTTCATTGCTTGTACTCTCCTTGCTACTCCTAGGTTGGAGGCTGCGGATTGGAGAGGGTCGTGATCTTCTTAGTGAAGAAGGAGACTTTGAACTACTTCAAGAAGGTTGGTGCAACGGGAGGTTACTTCTAAGAGGAAGGCTACTTCAAGGGGGAGCTTGGAGTTACTTCAAGAAGGCTACCTCGAGTTGGTGCATCTACTTCAAAGTGAAGGCTGTTCAAAGGGGTGTAAGAAAGTATTGTATTTAGTGTAATTCCTTGTGAAGGTAATAAAATTAATACTTTCAAAATCTCGGTTGGGTAAGCAACCGGGTAGTGGACTGACTGCCTTAGTATTTGCTAAGGTAGGAACCACTCTAAATCCCTTGTCTCCTTCTTACTTTTTCATTTGTGGTTGTTTGAGTTAAATAATTGTTAAATTAATTTTAAAACCCTATTCACCCCCCCTCTAGTGGTTTCTCAAATCTAATCCAACAGATAAGGTAATCACTTAAACCAATTATAACTTTGAAACATCTATTAAAGCATGTCTCTGAACAAATTAGCAGATACTTCTCAGTTCAGATTAAGAGCCCTACTACATGTGAAATAAGATAAGTTTTTAGCATTTTTTATTCAATACATAACAATAACATTACTCTTTTAACACTCCACCAGCTGGACATGAACAAATCAATAGATACTTCTAGTTCAGATTAAGAATCTTACTACATGAGTAATAAGTCATGTTCTAAGCATTTTGAACCAATACATAACAATAACATTATCTTTGTGACACTCCACCAGCCGGACCAGGAACACATCCTGTAGTCCTGAAGTTGAAGTATACATAAAACATTTTGACCAAACAATACTATCAAATAGAAAGCAATCCAACTCATATTCAGAATGGATATAAATCCCATCATTTATAACTTGTCAGCATGACATATCATAATGTGAAATAGAAAATGTCCATATCAACATGATTACTTTCCTCAACAAGAAGCACAATCAACAACAACAAATCATCAAGTAGCAATACAAGGAATATAACAACCATTCAAATCATGTTCTACATGGCTTATCATCTATTATTCATTTGCCCTGAAACTACTTGGCTTGTACCTCGCCAAGTAGAAGTCGCCACGCCTGATTCTCGTGTCAACGACTCACCGTCACTATCTTAGGGTTTAGCCGGCCACCCTAAGATATCAACAACAGACCCTGGCCACCTCAGGGTTGCCTAAAGAGGCTCACGTCCTCATCTCGGGTACACGAGATAGGAACCAGCAAAACAATATATCACATATCACAGTATTTCACATATTTTTCATTTCACATTTCACATATTTCATTTCAACAGAGTCTATTCCATCTGGACATAGGCTTTCACAGCAAGGATTTAGGGCCAGAGCCACTCTAGATGACTCACTCCTAAATCCTGGTGGTCTAACCTTTAAGGTCTAGATCCACACTCTGAAAATCCTTCTCATAATTCATCAATTACTACAAGGAGATCCGTTTTGTTTCCCCAATGTGGTCCTCGGAGGAAACTCACGGTGTTCAGGGCACCTAACTAGATGTTCAATCATTTCACTTGTTATTAATCTCTTTCAGTCATCTTAGAAGAATTCAAAACATCATATATCATATCTGTGTATTCTCACGTAACTATGATAACATGAAACCGATTAAGTTTATCAATAAGGGCAATGATCAAAGCAAGAAGCACAATAAGTCTATAAATTGCAACAAATATGATTATTTCTATCTTCTGCATCAACTCATAGCAATCATCAATAGTGGGCCTTCAACCCAAGACATAATCTTATTGTCCATCATTTACCCCATCAGGGTTTTATCAGCATCACTGGGCCTTCAGCCCTAGACATAATCTCATTATGCAACATTTACCCTTATCAGGGTTTCTCAATGTAAGGGGTGCATATTAAATTCCATTTCAACATAAATCTTATCAGCTCATTGTATATCACAGTTCTGAACAAATATTAGCAGAGGCATTAAAACTAGCAATAGTAAAAGCATATAGATATCATGTATCATTCCTCATACTAAGAATGGATTTATCATACAACATATGCCTTTTCCATCTAATCTCAATAGATGTAAATAAATTTCATGCATATACATGCATAACAGACTTAGTTCTCTTCTTCTTTTATTTCACATTCTTCATATGGGGTTGCTAGTCAACACATGTTGATTATCATTTGAATTCCATCAAAATAGTTCATTCTCATAATACAAGTATTCTATCAAACAATCACATTACAAGAGCACATTCTTGTAAGTCAATTCAAATACTTTAGTTTCATCATTTAGTTGAATTCAACTACAGTTACGTACATCTCTTAATCACCCATTTGAGATTGCCATTCATTAGCATCATCAAACTCATCATTTTAGGGTAAGAGTTACATTCTTAGAATCATCTACTAATTCCTATCTTTATCCATCATTTTATACTCAGTAGTCTCAGCTTCTTTCATTTCATGTTCATTACATTATCTGGACCAATCTTTCTTGATTCACTTTACATACAATTCTTCTCTTCTACATAACATTTATCAAATTACAGTTCTTAGTATATTTCATTTAATTTGGGTTAAGCCACATGTAATTAAAATAAAAAATAAAATACTTCATCATACTATCTTCATTAGTTTCATCTTTATCTTGTAATCACCATTACATACATCTTGTTCATATTGTCTCTTATATTCAGATAAGTGTACCTTAATGTTGACTACTAATGTCATTCCCATAATCAACAATGATCATTCTTTATTATACTAAAACAATTACATTAGACTTAGATGATATAGTCAGACTCATCATATTCAATTGAAGTATTAATACCTTCAACTTCAGCATTTGATCACATTTCAAACATTATATACAAGTTCTAGGTTTATCACTTATAATTATCTTAGTAATAAACTTTTAGGGTTTTCAAGAAGTCATTCCTTAGTTCAACATATCATAAGAATCATATCATTTAGTAATACAAATCATGACTCAAGGGTTCATTAGGGTTATTTACAAACATGGAAACCCTAGTTTCCATTTTCACACATTTCATTCATCAATCATAAGTATACATTGATTAATTGACTCATTTGATTCACTTCCTCACCACAAATCCTAATCAATATATGTGGTCATTTAAATCCATTAACATTCAACAATACACTTGTATAATACAATGTAGTACAATTCAAATATGACTTTATACATGTCAATTCAATTCCAAGCATATCGGCCATTGGGCTGATTTTTATGCAAAATTCACATGAAATACCATAATCATCTACCATAAGAATACCCATGTATCCTCAATCAATATAACAGGAACTAATAAAGTTTCAATTGATTAGAAATAATCAAAATCAGTAAAATTGGATTCCCCAATATCTTTCCCAAATCAAATCCAATCGCATACATGTATAAACAAGGTATCTGATTGTTTTAGCCGGATAGAATTTGGCTTTCAACATGAATACAAAGCTTAGGAGGGAGAAAAACACTCACCTCAGGTGTGAAACACCTGAAATTTGTAGCCCAACTACTACTGCTAATTCTTGAATCAAATCCTTGCTTCAAGAAAATAGAATCTTCCTGCTCCTCTTCACTCAAGAACCTAGAAGAAGAAGAAGAATTGAAGAAGAAAGAATGAAAGAAGAGATCAATTTGGATTCTTTTGATCCAAATCAGGGAAGTGACGAGTTCTATACATAGGAGAGAATATAAGCAAATATACCTAGTAAATATTTATATCTATACAGAATTTACCAACCTTGGAAAGAGAAAATCCAGAAATCTGAAATTTCCACTTCAGATTCTCCAAACCCTAAAATCTCCTTCTCTCTCAAGAATTACGAAGCTCGGAAGTGTGGGACGGAAATGAGAGGTTCTTGGGTCGTAATAGAGTCCTATATACTCATTAAGGTGCTTGGAATAATTAATTATAAACATTTTTCAGTCTTTTTTATTTTCCAGAAAAATTTGGTCGGTCGAGTTTGTCTCCCTCAAAACTCGACCGATCAAGGTCTGTTGTGATACAAAACTTCTTCCAAAAATTCTGAAAATTTAATATGTTGTTGAAAACCGAGTATCAATACTTAAATTAAAATTTGAGATAAATTAGATAATACAATAAATTATAAAAAATAAAATACTACACTACTATACTGTAGTCAACAGCATGGTCAGTCGAGTTTGTTCTGCACATAACTCGACCGATACCCTCTCTTCAGAGATCAAAAGTCATCCAAAAATTACTCCAATTTAACAGGGTGTAATTTAGTTTATAAAGTACAGTTAAAATTTGAGATCAATTGGATATACCAATAAAAATATAAAATTCAATTACCACACTGCTATATAAATCTGAAAATATGATCGGTCGAGTTCGAAACTCGACCGATAAACAGGTCAGAACATTCTTCAAAAATTCTGATATTTTCCAATATTGTTCACATTTTATATATACAAATCATATCCAAATTTATATAAATTAGAGTTACACATAAAATACTAAAAATCATTTAGTGAGACACTATACTTATCAAATTATGTATTCATATGTCATCAAAACCCTAATTTGGGCCGATTAGGGTTTCCAAACCTTAACCCTAATTATGTGAATCAAAGTATGGCTAAAACTTCTCATTATATTTAAAACATCAAAAATGAAGTACCATCACTAATCGAGCTTTAAACATTGATCCACTTAGTTAAGCATACAATTATCCAAGTAAACCCTAATCAGATGACTAATTTGAAAACGGGTCATTACAAATTCAATCTGGCTAAAATAATCAAAAATCTTGTTTGTATCTATATGTGATTGGATATTGATTTGGAAAGATATTTGGGAATAAAATTCTACTGATTTTGATTATTTCTCATTGATTAGAACTTACTTAGTTCCCAATTTATTGATTGAGGATCCATGGAGAATCCTATGGACAAATGACTATGCTATTGAATGTCAATGTTGCCTAAAAATCAGCCCAATGTGCTATATGCTTGGGAATTGAATTGAAATGTCTAGAATCATATTTGAATTGCATTAGAATGAATGATGTAAGTATATTTTTGAATTCTTTGCAAGCTTGACCAAACTGAACTGGCCCATTGAGGCATTGAGAGATAACTAGAGTTGCCAAGGGCACTCAATAGAAACATTAGTAGTGTGTAGTTGAGGAGAGGAGAAAGAAAAAGAAGTGAGAGTTTTTCCTCTAGGTCTGGAATTGTCTTCATGGTAGTGATCGTTCTTTTTTGTGGGACAAAAGTGCGAACACAATTGTCCTAGTCAAAGAAATCAGACTCTGAATTTATACCCAACTACTAGAGGCATCTGCAACTCAATACAGAGTCCTTGAAGTAGTGTGGGGTTGAATGTAGGGACAAGGAGAATAATAGAGTAAGAACGTGAAATCTTAGCTTAGTCTAGCCTAACCAAAAGCAATCATGTGGATGTTCCTCTAAAGGAATGGGTTTAACCTAATTAAGTAGTAAACCTAAATTGTGGAAAATTAAAGGAAAGATGAAGATAAATAGAGAAATCAATCTAAGAAGGAACTTGAACTAGGTTTCACCAATCAAGACAACCTCAACCACGTAAAACCTTCACTCTTATTTTATATATATTCTCTACTCATTTTGCAAATAGACATAAGAAAATTTATGTCCCTTCCCTCTATCGAGATCTGGGCAGATGTCTATCTAATGAGGTTCCCTCTCTCGAGTTAATAATCGAAAGAGTGATGGAAAACAATAGAACTTTTGTTATATTAACTCCTCACTCTCATGTATCATTACTATCCAATACTCCAGATCTCGTTGAATTCATTCTTTTGAAAAACATTCATATCAAATGTCAAAGGAAGGTAGCTAGTCATCAATCAATGCAATTAAACAAGAGTAAAGGAACAAAACTTTAAAGAATATATGCCATAAAATAGAAAGATGAACAATTGCACGGTTGGGAGGGCCTGACGGCTACTCCCAACCCAATTTAGGCTTTTAGCCACTCATGGTTGAAGGAAAAAAAAAAGAATATAACTATAACAAGTCATGATCTAGAAAATAGAAAGAGAAGATCAATACAAGGGTAGATCAAATGATCGATCTACCAACCTCTCAGTTGATATCTTGGCGGTCGACAGTGGTGTCGACAGTTTTCATCCTTCGGTTCGGGAACTTGAGAAGTTTTAGAGGTAGCATCTCGGTGTTCTCCTTCCAAAGATTCAAGATGTGTGGTACGACTGTGTTGGGGGCATATTTATAGGGTCAAGGTTGTCGACCCCTCTCCATCGATGTCGATGGCTTCCTATCACTGGGACTATTGACGTATAGGTCGACAATGGATCTCATTAACAACCTTTGTCGATTGATAGGTATGTTAACCTATTCTCGTTGTCAACAAAGTTCTTCCTTGTAAGGGATCTAGAGACCTTGCTGTCAATAGTTCTGTCGAGGTGATTCCTCAACAAGTATCTTCTAGACGTCGACAATATTGTCGACGTAGTCTACTTGTGGAACAATCAATGGGTCTATTGAGGATCATCTACTCAACTAGTGTGTCGGGTTTTGGATCGACAACTTCATACCGACATGTGTCTGTCTGTGTTGATGGACTGGGTTTTCGATGTTGCGTCAACAGAGGTGAGTTTCCCCCTTTGGTTTGACACTCCTTCCCTTAACAGGTGGATGTTGAGGTTCTTCAATTCCTTAGGCTAGTGCTCGATAAGTCTGTCGAGCTTGAGTCAATAGCCTTTTTGTTGATCCTCTTGGTGAATACTTCTTATCCACCAATTTGATCGACTGTCTGAAGCCAAGTCTTTTGATCAATTGCTCAATTTCATCGATTTCAATTGAATCACATCTAATTCCTTCAAATATCAAAACTAAACTAGAACTTATAATTTAAGTAAATTAGAATAAAATGGGTAAATCTAAACATATAAACATTATTTCTAATGACTTTTATTATGTAAAAGGTTACTAAAATTGTTCCAAAATTGATGTTATCAACTCCCCCAAACTTAGATTTTAGCTTGTCCTAAAGCTAATGGAATCAGTAAAATAAGGAAAATCCAAAAATTACTAAAAACACAAGTTTACACAATCCTCTTATCAAAACTAATCTTTATCCAGGATATCATTATGTCAACAATTTCTTTCTTTATTTGTTTTTGAGTCTTATGCTTGTCTCCAGTATATATGTCACTTTATCAAGGCAATTTTCACTCTTGTCTATGTATTTATGTGGAAAAATTAGACATGCTATTCCTTTCTTCTATTGGGTCATTCAAGTACAGGTTCGTTTAGAGAGGAAAGTGATCCCTGTGTTCCAAAGTACATGGTTTTAGAGTAGTGATTGCACATCCTAAGTATCATTGCCACGGATTGTAATACCTTTAAATAAACTCCATTAGAGTGAGGTAGAGGTTGTAGAGACTAAATAAAATTGACATATATGCATTCATGAGTGCAGTAATACATCGTTTTAATAGCTCTAATTCATAGGATGTCTCTCAGGTTCTGTTTCACTCCTTACACTTTTTGGGATGAAACATTCAGAAGATAGCACGAGGTAGCTCTTTCTTTGTTATTATATTAGTATACCTTTGCAAGATAAGACTTTATTGATTATATTCTCTTTTTGTAAAAAAATTGATGATGTTGTAAAAGAAGAATGATGTTTTTCTAAGAGGGAAACATAAAAACTGTATCAATAACAAAAAGTTTTTTTTTGAAATATCATGTATAAGGGAATAGTTTATGGACAAACTAGAATCTTTTTAGAGAGAGTTTTTCCATCAACTACAGCTTCATTTCATAAACATGTTGGAATTGGTGAATGAAAACAAAGAAATTATGAAAAGAAATATTAAAGGAAAAGGAAAAGAAGTAATTTTTGTGGTACAGTGAATACCTACTCATGGGATTACACCCCCCAAACTTTAAAAACACTGACCTCAGATATGAAAAAGAAAGGAAAAGAAAATGTAAACATATTAGTTTGGGAGTGAAGTTCCACTATTGCCCATGGGGATTCGAGCAGCATGAGATCGTATTGGGCTCAGATTGAGTATTGCTTCATCAAGTTTCTATTTCATTTCCCTTTCAAAAACATTTTGGGATGATGGTGGAGATGGTCGATCATCAAAAGAGTTGTTGATAGGTAATGTATCAAACTGAGGTAGGCCATCCATTTGAGGTTGTGGGATATGAGGCATATGAAGGCCATCCCTTGACAAAGGTTTGGCAGAGCCGAAAACGGATCCACACACATGGGACACAGATTCTCAGAATGACGCAACGGCCTGATCACGAGATCATCGATGAGTGTCTTCACTCATAGTATCAGCAACATAAGAATTACGCTCAGTGGACTAGGAAGAAAGTGAATATGATTCTTGAACAAAACTACAACAATGCTCTCATCTTTGTTCTCATCAGAGGGTGTGTTATTCTTCTCGGCGTTGCCTGGCCTGTTCTTGATAAGTCATATTGAGCAGGAGGTGGTTTTGGACCTTCAATATTTCATCTAGCTTGCATTGAAGGGTCACCATTTGTACATGATTGTTGCTTAGCTCACTGACATGTGCGTCCATGGCTAGAACCCATTATTCAATGTTTGTTACGACCTTTCAGAGTTTAGGAAAGTCAATCATGATTTCTCGAGTGACCCTATGTATAGTGTCAAATTCACAACCAAAGGCACCTCCCAAAGTATCTAGCTCTGATGAAGATGAAGAATGATTATCAAATCTAGGTCCCTGGTAAGAAGAAAGAGGTCGATATGAATGCGGGTGACATCATGGTGGACTATCGGGAACATCATGCACCGTCTGCCTTGGCTGAGAAATAGGTTTTCTAGTAGCATCTATAATTGGGATGGTGGTGGGGAGGTTTGTGGTGATTCAGGTTGCTTGCTTGTAGCAGTAGATGGAGTGACAGAGGGGAATTCTTCTTTAGAGATTGGAGGGGAGTCTGGTCCATGCTTGGGTGATACACATAGTTCTTTGAGGTCATACCTGAAAACTCTTCTTTTGTCACTTTCTTCTAAAATCTTTGAAAGAGGCTGCTTAGGTTGCTTTGTAATGATAGGCTTTGGTCGGACCCGACCATGTGACATGCTTGGATATGTTTGGTTCATCTTATGAAAGTTTTGAACAAGCTTAGTAATTTCTTCCTCAGAACATAGGAATTGGGCTTTGTCATAATCTGCCAGTCCAAGTAAAGGAATAGAAATCTTAGTTCATGTGAACCTATAGTTGTTAGAATTGTTACGTCGTACCAAGATACCGGCAGACATCAAGTACCTTCTTGTAACGTCCTAGGATTTGAGTCATCGGATAACATGATCTCAAAAGGAATGATTGCACTACCCATATCACCAAGGTGTACCTCCTTTTCTGGGAGCCCATCACTAAGAACTCCATAGTTAAGCGTGCTCAACTTGGATTAGTACTGAGATGGGTGACCTATCAGGAAGTTGATTCTGGCATGAGCGTGAGGACAAAGTGCGCAGTTAAGGCTAGTGGTGGTCTGTGGGGACAGTCGTCATTCCTAAAACTCTATTAGAGCCTTAAGCAGTGAGCACAGGTGTTACAAATGGTATCAGAGCCATAACCTCTCCAGTAGGTGGGGCCCACATGGGCATGTGGCATGCCAGTCTTGAGTCGTGCGGTCTAGGCATTTAGGAAAGGGATGTCCATGCTAGACGTAGCCACCCTTATTCTGGTATTCCGTGATCACGAGCTGGGTGTCCATGGGCCATTATGGGTCTGCACTGAAATGAGGTCAGATTATGAGGCCATATAGTTGAACTTTGACAAGGATTTCAAGAGTCTAAGTGGGGGAGATTGTAACGTCTCAGGATTTGAGGCCTCAGATAACATGATCTTAAAAGGAATGATTGTACTACCCATATCACCAAGGTGCACCTCCTTTTCCGGGAGCCCATCACTAAGAACTCCATAGTTAAGCGTGCTCAACTTGGAGTAGTACTAGGATGGGTGACCTGTCGGGAAGTTGATCCTGGCATGCACGTGAGGAAAAAGCACGCTGTTAAGGCTAGTGGTGGTCTGTGGGGACAATCGTCATTCCCGAAACTCTATTAGAGCCTTGGGAAGTGGGCCCAGGTGTTACACTTATGGTAATAAAGTTGTCTCCTATTATATCCTTAAAAGAGACACATGGCAGGTGTTTGTATGCCTGAAATATGAGTCGAATGAGACCACCCATATAATATTCTTTCTATAGAGAGGAGCATATAAGTAGCCATTTATTAATCAAAAGGTGACAATTGTTGATAGGGCATCCGTCCATTATCAAGATAGCACATACATTTTCTTAAGGTAGATGTTCCCCGATTCTACTTTGGTGAAGAGGATTTTGGCTACCATTTTGTGCATAACTCTCCAAAAATCATCTTTCTCTAGGAGGCCCAAAGAAGCCCTGGTAGCTTCTTCCTCTTAACCACATAAAAATTTGTTCAGACTTTGATCAGTGAGAATGTAGTCAACGTTATTGATCCTGACTTTCAACAATTTAGAATGTACTTCCTTGGTAGATGATACCTCCTTGATACATGACATGAACTCTATAGTTTCATCTATGCATGCTCGTGGAGTACTAAATAGAGGTGGTATAAATTAGATTTAGCCAACATTTCCTTTAATCATGCATGGATGCCTAATTATTCAAGGGAAATGGAAGAGACCAAGTGAGTAGGTTTGAAAACTACTCGTTTTTCTGCCTTGAATGCCTCTAAATGGTCTTTGTTCAGAGGCCTGAAGGTTCCTTGATAGGGGAGCTCCAACGGTGAACTTTGTGAAGCCTCTGGTTCTGGTGTAGTAATCTTAGCCCTCTTGTTTGCTTCAGTTATGGGTTTGTTCAGAAAGAGGTCTCTTCTCCCCTGTAACATCCCTGACTTGGGTTATACTTTAACCCTAGGTGTTTTGATTAAGAAAGGTGATTAAATGCTTAATCTCATCCTGTGAAAAGTAATTATGCTTTAAGAGGAACTTATGTTGCAATTCTAGTCATGTTTAAACAATGTTGAAGCAATGTTTGCTTATTTTGGACAAAAGTGCAAATTACCCAAGTTGAGGGGTTAAATTGCAAATGTTGCATGATAAGATGTTTCTCATGTGTTGAAGCATCATGATAATGTATATGATGCAAAGGTATGGCTTGTGGTAGCCTGAGTACCAAGGAAGAGCTGATAAAGCAATGTTTATGCATTAAAACCTAGTTTTGGTGTAAAGTGCAATTTACCCAAAAACTAGGCTTCAATATGCAGATTAACACTTCAATAAGGTCCCTAATGTTTCTTGGCACCATGAAGAGAAAATAAAATGAGAGGGGCGCCTCATTTGAATTAAGTTGGAGGAGAGAGAATCTTGATATTAAAATAATCAAGATTTAATCCTAATTGAAACCCTAATTTGATTTAGGGCAAAAATAAATGTATCCATTAAAGGCCATTCAACCAAAATTAAAATGGTTGGATTCATATATGTGTGTGACGTCCTTGAGCCTTGCAAGGACCACGAAAATATCCAAGGGAGTGGATAACTCACACACAATTTTATAAGAAAAGGAAATATCCACTCACATATGGATATTAATAGAATATGAATTGAGGTGCTTAATTTTCTTTTCTTTAAATCATGGATAATTGAGAGGAATAAGAGTAAAAAAAGATAGCCTCGTCCCTAAGGAAGATGAGGGGGAAGAGGCGGACACATTTTTGGGATTAAATGGATTTTTGCAAAGCATATTCTCTCTCATTGAATTTTTATAAAAGAACCTTTTACAAGCCAAATGGAAGGCGTTTTCGACCCCACTTCTTCTCCTTTCTTGGGAAACGACCAAGGGAGCTTGGGAGGGTCAAGAGGAAGACCCCCAACCTGTTTTGAAGGTTCTTGATACATTTCACCTTGATTCCATGGTGGAAATAGAAAATAAATTATGGATTTCTTCTTATTTCGATCTCCTCTTCAATTCTAACCATTCCTTTTCACTCAAACCTTGAGGACAAGCCTTGGAATGGTGAAAGGAGTTGCATCCACCATTGTTGCCATGGACATGGAGCTTTGGAGCTCAATTGGAGGTGGGTTTTTGTAACAACCCTGACCTGGGTTATGAGGTAACCCTATTTGTTTTGGCTAATAAAGTTGCTTAGAACTTTAATATAATCCTCTAAGGTGCTTTGTTATCATGTGACACATTTATGTTTCAATTTTGGTCCCGATTGAATGTTGTTTGAGCAATTTTCCTTTGTTTTGGACCAAAGTGCAATTTACCCAAATTGAGGGGCTATAATGCAAAATGTCACATGTTGAACATGCCTCATGTGTTGTAGCATCAATTTTGAGAGAATGATGCAAGGTGGTGGCTTGTGGAAAGTCTAAATTCCAAGTTTGAACTTGTTTGAACAATGATGGTACCTTGTGCACCAATTTTGGTACAAATTGTAATTTACTCAAAATATGGGGTTGATATGCAAATTACCACCTCTATAGTGTTCCTACTTCCTCTATGTATCATTTAGAGGAGAGAGAATGAATGGGACACCATGTTTTATTCCATCATGAATGATGGTAATCTTGGTGAAGAAATGACCAAGAAAAAGGGTTGAATTTGGAAGCTTAACTTGAGTTGTATAAAGTTGAAAAGCTTATATATGAAAGCCTATCGGCCATGGGGCCCAAGGAGGTGTCCCATATCGTTCTATGAACTCTTGTCAAAGTCCATATCGTGCAAAGCACCTCAAGGAGGTGAGGTGTGACGTCCAACAAGTTTCCTTAGGAAAAGTGTATCGGCTTGACTTAAAGTGATGATTTAATTGATATACCTTACCCAAATGGGTAAGTGATGGACGAATTTGCATCTCTAGATGATCCTCAACCTTTTTTCTCGTCAATATAAATGTTGATGCATGCTTGGACACGTGTCACCCATGCATGACACGTGGCACCTACTAGCTCAAAATGTTGACACCTCGTTGTTTGCTCTCCTTTATGATCAGCAAGTATATATACCCCTAGTTTCACCCCTTGGGGTAATTTTACGACCCTTACCACCCTCCTACCTTGTGGTATCGTGCACATAGCTCCCATATCGTGAAGGGAGGCTATGGTATCTTGCATGGGTCATGGGATATCGCCCATGGCATGATCATATCGCCCAAGTAGGTGATCTTGGCCATATTGGGTGATATCGGCCATAGAGTGAAGTGTTTTGATCCCAAGTGAGTACCATATCGTCCAAGTGAGTGTCATATCGTGCAAGAGGGGTGGCATATCGTGCAAGGACACAAGGGTATCGTGCATAGGCCATGGGTATCGGCCATAGCAAGTGTATCAGCCATACCATGTTGATATTGCTCATAGCAAGTTGATATCGGCCAATTGAAGTGATTTTGGCCACAAGTGAGGGGGTATCGGCCACAAGCAAGGTTGTGTCGGCCAAGAGGAAGTCCATATCGCCCCAGAGTGGTGGGGTGTCGGCCAAGGAGCTAAGGATCTCAAAACTTAACCCTAAGGTAAGCTATAGTTGTCTTCAAGCTTGAATTGAAGCATGGAATTAGGGTTATGATCCACCTTTCTTTTGTCCTTCACCAATTGCTTATCCATGGTGATTCCTTGTATATGAAGGAGTTGTGAACGAGCCTTGGACCTTTGATAAAGTCATCTTCAACCTTAGGAACATGGATCTTTGGAGCTTGAAGCTTTGAAGTGGTTCTTAAGGCAGGTTATATAACTTGAACTCAACCATGTTAATATGCTTCACCTAAATTGCTATAATTAGTGAAGTACTTTTAATTCCAAAGTTTCCTAAAATAGTTGATGAAATTATGAGTTTTAGTAGTTTCTTAGACCTATTACCATGAACTATAACAGTTAGAACTAAGGTCTAGAGCTTGAAGAAGATGGTATCACTTTATAAAAGTGATATCGGGTGCAAGCACCTCTAACCCGATATGATGATGCACCTGCTTCACTAAAATGAAATGGATATGATTGTATACCTTGCTTCACGATATATGGGTGCAGTATACACCCCTTTCACGATAGGGAGTCAAGTATAGACTTCATACATGATGCAAGATTGAATGAATACTTGACATGAAACCCTAATTTAGGTAACCCGATATGAGTAAAGAATGGCTAATGCTATTGCACGATATGGAAGCCCGATACACAATCCTAGATGATGTATAGCCCGACATGGTGATGGCTTAATACCTAATGCACGACATGGGTAACATATATACATACCTCTAGCCCGATATGAATAGTGTGTATATACTTCTAGCCTGACATGGGGAGTGCTCATATACATATAACCCAATATGTTGAACACATGTATATTTCTAAACTGAGATGCCTTGTAAAGGTGAGGGTAAGACACTCTTAAGAGTAATAGTGAAACACCAAATAATGGTGTGGCTAATACATTGATAGGTGAAACACCTAAAGTGGTTGGTAATGGTTAATCCTATATCAATAATGCTTCAACCAGAGATGGGTCCATATTAATTGATGATGGTTGGACAATTTAAATGTGTTTGAATAAGTTGTTGCCTAGTGAGAGGTGACAAGATGTGTAATGGCCTTGTGAGCCATGTGTTTGAATAAGTTGTTGCCTAGTGAGAGGTGACAAGATGTGTAATGGCCTTGTGATCCATGCGATGAATTAAGTAATTGTGATATCAAAGTTCTCAGTGTGAGATATGGTGATGCTGAACAGTTCAATTGCATGATTTTAGTGTATGAAGTGTGTCATGCCAATTGTTACGATATGGCAGGCCGCGTGAGCCTTGTGAGAAATGTAAATTGAGTTATGATTTCTGTTTTAAATGTATCTATAATGCTAATGTTAGACTTAGGTGCCCTGAACACCGTAGAACCCCTTTGAGAGGTCTGCACCTTAGGGGTGAAACTCGTGTCCAACATCAACCGGTTGAGTAATTCTGGTGGCACGAGGGTTGATAGACAGTGTCCAACACCAACCGATTGAGTAATTTTGGTGGCACTGGGGAAAAATAATAAATAAAGTAAAGGGCTATCCAACACCAACCGGTTGAGTAATTCTGGTGGTAACCCAGTGTTGACTCCCTGCGCCTGTGTGCTTAGGTTAGAGGAGGAGTCCAGAGCACTCATGGTGAGTGCAGAGGAGGCCAGAGAGCCTGTGGGTCCTGTAGCAGACCAGGACGAGAAGTCCGACTTAGCATTTCCCGGGTGTGTCGCTAAGTCTTGTACGGTGTGGTCGTAGTGCACTGCGAATCTCATATGTAGAGTACACTACATATGATCAGGGCATAAGTGTGATTGTAAAATGTAATCAGCCGCCTAGCATGTTTGCTTAAATACGAAAATCATTTGGCTGATGTTACATTTCTTTTATGCATCCTTAGTGGATAGATGTGATTTATGTTTCTTTACATTCCTTGCAAAGCAAGTAGTTAATTATTAATTCTACCATGGGTAGATGCAATGTTCTCCTTAAAGAAAGGAGACTACTTCATTATGTTCATACAATGATTAATCCTGCCTGTTAATATAATAAGAACCTCTGCTCAGTTTATAAATGATTAACTATGATAATAATATGGTCAGCGGAGAGTTATATCTCTCGTTGGGGCAATTTTCAATTGTCTCACCCCCGTGGGGCCCAAATTTTTAGGTGAACGTGCACGAGGAGGTGAAGACCTTTTTGCAGAGGAAGAACAACAGCTGAGGTAGCAGTGACAACTCTGGTTGAGTGTACTGTCTGTCATGTCTTGTAGATATGAGTCCTATGTGTCGTCTCACTACTACAGAAATAGCATTCAGTGTCGCTTTTCTGGCCGTCGGTTATTAAGGAAAAACGACGCCTATCATATAAGGCGTCGGTTGTTTAAGCAGACCGACGTCTATATTCGAAGACCAGCCAGACACGGGTACCGCTTTGTATTAAGCGTCGGTTGTTTATAAAAAACTGACGCTTAAAGTCGCCCGCGAAATCCATTTTTCGATAAAAAAAATAGTGTCATTGTCAGCGTCGGTTATATACCTAGAAAACGACGCCTATGTGCGATGAAAATTTGCGCCGAAAATGTCACTTTCAGCGTCGGTTATCCTTGTATAACCGACACTGAAGGTGGTTCCCGCCAAACATTTTCATGAAAATATCGTCCAATTGGACGTCGGTTGTTGCAAACAACCGACGCTAAAGATGTTTAGGCGTCGGTTGTTGTAAACAACCGACGCTATTTGGGAACTTATAACCCGCGATCGCCCGACTCTTCCCCTTTCTTCTGTTTCATTGCTACCCTATTTCCCTGTTGCGGCGATTTCTCCGGCGATTTCTCTGCTGCTGCTGCTAGTTTTTCTCCGGCGCTTCTCTCCGGCGCCCCATCTCCGGCGTCCCCTCTCCGGCGCCCCTCTCCGGCGCGTTTCTTCTCCGCCGCCCCTGCTGCCCGCCCTGCTGCTCCAACCGCCTGCGCCGCCGCCACGCCTGAGAACCGGCGCCGCCGCCACGCCTGGTGCCCACCTGCCTGCCCACCGCCGCCCTAGCTACTTTCTTCCTGCTCACGCCCGGCGCCACCCCCTTCTTCCTGCTTCGACCACCACTGCTGGAAAAGGTATGTTCAGTGATTAATGATTGGTACTACGGGTTTCCTTATATACTAGTAATGCATGATTAGTTTTACTGATTTCCTTGCTACTTTCAGTGATTAATGATTGGTACTACTGGTTAGTATTACTTTAGTGATTACTTTAATTCAACAATTCATAGTTTGTTATTTACAATTACTGATCTGCTTGCCGATTTTAATGATTAGAGATACTGATTAATAGTAAGTATTGATGAATACTTAGTTAATTACTGATTTGTTGATTAGATATGTATAGAAGTTCCTTATAAATATATTTTTTATATACACATACATGTAATTTTGTATAAAATACATGATTTAGTGTGATCTTAAATCCTAGAGTGTACCCCTTTTGTTCTATGATGGTACCTATGACCCTAAATGCATCCATAAGGGTCTATTGTATCCTAAAGAAGATTTATTTCTTACTTTTGCCCTAATTTTTATATGGATCTTAATCTTATATCGCTTACTCATAAATAAGGAAATATCCTCCCTTATGACCACCTTGATGTGTATGTCCCATATAATCCACATGTTGGACCCTAATGATACAAATTTTTTATGTTGAAAATGAATGTATGTTTCAAGTGTTGAACCTAATGTTGGACAATGTGTTTGTTATAGGTGGTACACATTTATTATATAAGAATGACATCACATGTGTTTGTTGGCCTAGAAAGTCAACAATCATTGTTCTTTATATTACTTGTACATTGGTATAAATTAGAATGAACAATCACTAAATTATATACTGTTTGTATGGAGTCTGGCTTCATTGTAGATATCTATTATTGTGTTTGTTGGCCTAGAAACCCGTCCAAGATTGACTCATTAGGAGTAAATCTTGGATAGTCCCCGGTTTGGGACTGTTCTTGAACACCTAATCTCACTTAGGATGTAAGTGTATAATGTGTATTGGGTTTTCGAGAAAATTTTGGTAGCATTTCCCCGTTTGTTCTCTAAGTACATATGTACTTAGAGAACAGCGGGGAAATGCTGCCGAAATTTTCTTGAAAACCCAATACACATTATACACTTACTAGTGAGATTAGGTGTTCAAGGATGGGATAGGTGGTACACATTTATTATATATAAGAATGACATCAAATGTGTTTGTTGGCCTAGAATGTGAACAATCATTGTTTTTTATATTACTTGTACATTGGTATAAATTAGAATGAACAATCACTAAATTATATACTGTTTGTATGGAGTCCGGCTTCATTGTAGATATCTATTATTGTGTTTGTTGGCCTAGAAACCCATCCAAGATTGACTCATTAGGAGTAAATCTTGGATAGTCCCCGGTTTGGGACTGTTCTTGAACACCTAATCTCACTTAGGATGTAAGTGTATAATGTGTATTGGGTTTTCGAGAAAATTTTGGTAGCATTTCCCCGTTTGTTCTCTAAGTACATATGTACTTAGAGAATAGCGGGGAAATGCTGCCGAAATTTTCTTGAAAACCCAATACACATTATACACTTACTAGTGTGATTAGGTGTTCAAGGATGGGATAGGTGGTACACATTTATTATATATAAGAATGACATCAAATGTGTTTGTTGGCCTAGAATGTGAACAATCATTGTTTTTTATATTACTTGTACATTGGTATAAATTAGAATGAACAATCACTAAATTATATACTGTTTGTATGGAGTCCGGCTTCATTGTAGACATCTATTATTGTGTTTGTTGGCCTAGAAACCCATCCAAGATTGACTCATTAGGAGTAAATCTTGGATAGTCCCCGGTTTGGGACTGTTCTTGAACACCTAATCTCACTTAGGATGTAAGTGTATAATGTGTATTGGGTTTTCGAGAAAATTTTGGTAGCATTTCCCCGTTTGTTCTCTAAGTACATATGTACTTAGAGAACAGCGGGGAAATGCTGCCGAAATTTTCTTGAAAACCCAATACACATTATACACTTACTAGTGAGATTAGGTGTTCAAGGATGGGATAGGTGGTACACATTTATTATATATAAGAATGACATCAAATGTGTTTGTTGGCATTTCCCCCTTTGTTCTCTAAGTACATATGTACTTAGAGAACAGCGGGGAAATGCTGCCTAATCTTTTCCTAATATATACTTGTTTCCTAATATATACTTGTTTTCTCTGATCATAGAATGGATAGATCATGGATGTCCATTCGTAATCGTTGCACCCCAGAGTTTATATCTGGTCTTGATCAGTTTATTAGATTTTCCGAGGAACATAGGAAAAACCCTACAGATAGGTTCTACTGTCCATGTAGGCATTGCGGTAACAACTTGAAAGTCAACACTGGTGAGGAAATCAAAAGTCATGTCATGTGCAACGGGATTGTACAAGGCTATACAGAATGGCACTGACATGGAGAGATTTCAAAATCGAAACCAGTAGATGTTGATAGCAGTGCTTGGGTGGAAGAAGAAATTGCCTCCGATGACGTAAATGTGAACGAACCAGTTCCAGCAGACATCGTTGATGCGATGCTGGATAGTTGTAGGGTAGAGCACACCGATCCACCTCCTATCTTTACAAACATTGTGCATGATGCTGAGATACCGTTATACACAGGCTGTGCTAAGTTTACGAAGCTTAGCGCTGTGTTGAGATTGTATAAGTTGAAAGCTAACAATAGATGGAGTGACAAAAGCTTCACTTCATTGTTGACTTTGTTGAAAGAAATGCTTCCTGAAGGAAACGAGCTTCCAATCTCAACATACCAGGTAAATAAAATGTTGTGCCCAATGGGAATGGAGGCCAAGAAGATACATGCATGCCCGAATGATTGTGTATTATTTCAAAAGGACTATGTAGATTTGAAAGATTGTCCAAAATGTGGTGCGTCACGGTATAAATTGACGACTTCGGGGGAGTCCAAAACTGGTTCTCCTGCCAAGGTGTTGTGGTATCTACCTATAATATCACAGTTTCAACGCTTGTTTGCAAATCCGAAAGATGCGAAGAATTTGAGGTGGCATGCAGATGTTAAGAAAAATAATGATGGGATCCTACGACATGCGTCTGATTCCCCACAGTGGAAGAAGATTGATCTATTGTACCCTAAATTTGGTGAAGAAGATAGGAATCTAAGACTTGGGCTTTGTACAGATGGGATGAATCCGTACGGGACATTGAGCAACCAACATAGCACTTGGCCAGTCATGCTTGTTATATACAATTTTCCTCCCTGGATGCGTATGAAAAATAAGTACGTTATGTTGTCATTGTTGATATCGGGCCCTAAACAACCCGGGAATGATATCGATGTTTATCTTGAACCTTTGATTGATGACTTAAAGAAACTTTGGGCTGAAGGTGTGATGACCTATGATGCTTCAGCAAGAGAGACATTTCGTTTGCACGCTATGTTGTTTTGCACTATTAATGACTTTCCATCATATGGGAATTTGTCTGGATATAGTGTCAAAGGAGCTAAAGCGTGTCCTATATGTGAAGAAAACACTGATTCAATAAGACTAAAACATGGCGGCAAGACTGTATATCTTGGTCATCGAAGGTTTCTTTCAAAATTCCATCCGTATCGTAGGAAGCGCAAAGCATTCAATGGATGGAATGATGAACGGAGTGCACCTAAACCTATACCAGGGGATGTTGTTTATGAAAGAGTAAAAGACATTGTCAATGAATTTGGTAAGAAATCACAATGTAGTATGGCCACACGGAGTGACAATTCTTCATTCAAGAAGAAGTCAATATTTTGGGATCTTCCTTATTGGAGTTCTTTGACAGTCAGGCATTGTATCGATGTAATGCACGTTGAGAAAAATGTCTGTGATAGCATCATTGGTACTCTATTAAATATACCAGGTAAGACTAAAGATGGGATAAAATCCAGACTGGACCTACGTGAAATGGGAATAAGGTCAGAATTAACAGAATTACGTGAAATGGGTAATAAAAGAACATACTTACCTCCCACTTGTTACACGTTGTCTAGAAAGGAGAAGAAAACTTTTTGTGAATGCTTGGTAAATGTTAAGGTGCCACATGGTTACTCATCCAACATCCGTAGATTGGTATCAATGAAAGATCTGAAGTTGATAGGTCTTAAATCTCATGATTGTCACACTCTAATGCAACAAATATTGCCCGTGGCAATTCGATCTATATTGCCGAAGCATGTAAGGTTTGCAATTACCAGACTTTGTTTCTTTTTCAACAGTCTATGCAGCAAAGTTATTGACCCTGATACTCTCGATAATTTGCAAAGAGAAGTGGTTGTTACCCTATGTCAGCTTGAGATGTATTTCCCTCCTTCGTTCTTTGATATCATGGTACATCTTGTTGTCCACTTGACTAGGGAAGTGAAAATGTTGGGACCGGTTTTCTTGCATTGGATGTATCCCTTTGAACTATACATGAGCGTTTTTAAAGGTGATGTTCGAAACCGTTATCGGCCTGAAGGGAGTATTATTGAAGGTTATGTGGCGCGAGAGGTTATGGATTTTTGCAATGACTTTCTCAGTGGTAATGACACTCCTGATAATGATAAGAATATTGAGGAGGGAAAAGGAATTTTGGGATCACGGGTGAAAGTAATCAGCCGTGAGCAGTTGGAACAAGCTCACTTGTATATTTTACACAATATGGACGAAGTGAGTGTTTATATCGAGGAACATACCAATTTCATAAAGAGACAACATCCTCGAGCAAGTTCAATGTGGCTTGCTAGAGAGCATAATAAGACTTTTACTAAGTGGTTTGAAGATAAAGTCTTACATCAACTATCTCAAACACCAAATGATATTACAGAAACTATCAAATGCCTCGCCTTTAAACCAAAACCAAATGTTATGTCTTATGAAGGGTTTGACATTAATGGATTCACATATTACACAAAGCGCCAAGATGATAAGAGTGTCGTCCAAAATAGTGGGGTCACTCTTCAAGCGTCAACTATGTACTTTGCAAGTGCAAAGGATAAGAGTCCACGTGAAGCTAAAATGTCATATTACGGTGTCATTGAGGACATTTGGGAGTTTGACTACATAGATTTCAAAATTCCGCTCTTTAAATGTAATTGGGTTGATAACACCAAAGGAGTTATAGTGGATGAATTGGGTTTCACTTTGGTGAACTTTGAAAAGATTGGCGAGAAGGGTGAACCATTCATATTGGCATCACAGGCGAAACAAATATTCTATATCGATGATCCTGCGAATGATAAATGGTCGGTTGTTCTTCATGGTAAAGGACAGTTCATTGAAGATCCTATAGATGAAGAAGAGTACTATGATAAGTATGATGACTCCAGTCCATTCTCAGTTGGGTTGCCCACTCCACAAAATATTGAAGCTAATGATGACTTATATGTGCGCGGAGATCACAATGAAGGATTGTTAATTGATAAAAGATCACAATTTTAGAGACATGTATGTTAATACAAATGCTAAATGTTTGCCTTTTTCTAGTTAATACAAATGCTAAATGTTTGCCTTTTTCTAGTTAATACAAATGCTAAATGTTTGCCTTTTTCTAGTTAATACAAATGCTAAATGTTTGCATTTTAAATGACATTTTCAGATGGCTGACCATGATGAGCATGATGTCCATGATGAGCATGAAGTCCATGATGAGCATGCTGTCCATGATGAGCATGGCGAGGATACTAATGTAAGTTCTAAAAACATATCCTGTATTTCTATAAAATTCATTATCTTCTAGTTATGTCATATATCCTATATTTCTATATTGGGCTAATTTAGTGTGTTTTATTTTTGTCAAATTTTAGGTTGATGCACCTGTACCCACTGAAGCACTGGAGAAACTTGATGCGCAGAACCAAACACTTAACAAGAAAAGGGGCATCACTCTGTTGAAGAAGTTATTAGCGCTAAGTGGTAGTGGATCCAAATTGGTGGTGGAGTTTGATAATGGAGGAAATCCAATTGGAGTGAACCGCAATAATTTTGTAAACTATCTTGGGTGTACCACTCGGAGCCATTGTGGTGTTAAGTATGACAATTGGCATAAAGTTCCTCAAGGGAAAAAAGACTTGATATGGAAGGATTTATGCGTGAGTTATTATTATTTGCAATTCTATTTTGTAGATTACAAATTCTATTATTTGCAATTCTATTTTGGATACTAGTTAATAACATTTCTATTTTACAGAATCTGTTTGCATTGGATGAGAAGTTGCATCGTAAAAATGTGATGCAACGCGCTGGAAAGATGCTTAGGAATTATAGGACAAATCTGAACAGAGAATACATAAAAGAGGGTGATAAGAAGAAGAAGTCAGCCCTTGAACAATGGAACTTCTTGGACAAAGAAGATTGGGACAATTTTGTTGCTTCAAGAAAATCTGAAGAATTCAAGGTATTAGGCGTCACTCCCAATTTAATTAATATACATTGTATTCACCTATTCAAGATTAACATTTAGTGCTACTAACCAAATCTTTAATGTGCATACTAACTAGGCCCTCAGTGACGCACAAAAAGCAAGGCGTGCACTGAATGTGCATGACCACACTATGGGTCCAAAAGGCTATGCAAGCGTTCGCCAAAGACTACAGGCGGAGTCTGCGACTACTCAGGAGTCTGCTCCTACTCAGGAGTCTGCCACACCCATGCCTCGCCATGATATCTGGATAGCTGGCAGGCAAAACAAGAAGGGTGAAATAAAGAAGCCTGTAACTGCTGAGGCGGCTGCAAAAATGGTAAAATACAACTCTTAGAGAAATCATTTGAATATTGATTATTTGTGGTGTTAACTTACCAATTTCTGTTTATGGTGATTAGCGGGAGCTGCACGAGCAGAGGAAACAAGGCACGTTCATCCCTCAGGGCACAAGGGATGAATTGACAGTTGCTCTGGGTAACCCAGAGAATCCTGGACGTGTTAGAGGTGCCGGCGCTGGTGTTGGCATCAAAGCATTCTTTGGGCCATCCCAGCGCAAACCCAGAGCGGGACTTTCTCAAGAAGAGGTAACCTATTCTATTTTTAGAATGTTACTGCAAAAGGAAATTCATTAATAAGAAGCTAATGTTTCTTTTATCCATGTATAGGAGAATAAGAGAGTTGAGGATTTAGTTGCTAAGAAGGTCAACGATGTAGTTGCTGAGAAGGTCAAGGAAGAATTGCTGCGGTGGCAGGCATCTCAGGCTTCCAATATGCCTATGGCGACCCACTCTTCTCCTGATGCACAGACTGCGAGTAATCCTAGAGACCCATCGCCTAGCACGTCTGCTGTAAGTATTGTTTATGACATTGTAGCTAGTCTTTTCAAGATGATATGTTTTCAAGATTATATGTATATATGTATAACATTCTTTACGTAAATTTGTAGGCATTGAAGCCATGCCGCTTAAGAATAAAAGACTATGTTGTTGCAGAGGCGCAAGCTTACCCGTCCCTTCCTGGGGAAAGGTTTCACGGGACTCCAATGCCACAGGGCTATGTTCGTGTGGGCCCATTACATGTGTTACCCGATTGGAGGGAAGTTGTGTTGCCATATGCCCACCCAGATATTGATACACTTGGTGAGGCAGAAGGCGGGGTCATATTGTGGCCCAAAGTAGATGTCGTCTACACGACTGAAATTGTAAGATAAATTTACATTGATTTAGACTGTTAATGTGTATATATTATGTCAACTGATCTGAAATTATATATACAGGTTAAAAAGAAGACACCAGGAGCACCCAGGCCTCCACCTCCACTTCCCGCATTACCAACTTAGGTTCCAACTGACCTAACATACCCGTTAGGTCCTGCTTGTAGGGGAATGGCATGTTGACTACGTGCACATAATATACATTGCCCTATAATAGTTTCTTTAGATGCAGATTATGCAGGTCGATCATACGATAGCTCTTTATTTATACAAGATATTATTGAGCTGTTTATGTATGATTGGCTGAATACATCAATGATAGAGACATGGATAAGGTGAGATCTTGTTTATACATCCATATACCTTGTGTAAGATCCGATGATCTGGTTTCTTATATATTAATGCATACATAATACATGTTTTGCAGCTACTTAGTCGAAGATCATTGCAAACAATTTGCATTTGATCATGTGGGATTTTTGATTCCATCATTGATTAGTATGGTAGCTAAAGACCCTGATAATGTTCAACAATACTGTATAGATGCTTTTACAATTTTTGGTCAGCAAAAGAAGACGATAATAATAGCTCCATTCAATGTCAAGTAAGTTTACTTTATTTATAATTTGGACTTAAGAAAATTCCATTTTTATTGTGCATTTTGAGTTATTAATTGTTAACTTTTTACCTCTAGCGGTAAACATTGGGAGTTACTAGTTATTGTCCCCGGGACGTTCACTGTTTATTATCTAGATCCCGCGGGAAGTACATTAAACACTAAAATTGGACACGTAATGAGAATGCCATTATTTTGGTGAGAAATATTTCATTTTTGTATCTGTTAACATCTGTTATTACATTACTATTTACTTATGTAATTTACTGTGTTATATTAACATGTAGGGGTTTAGATGCATTCAAAAAGGCTGGAGGAACGGTCCCAAGGAAAAAGAACCATCCAATAAATTGGGAGAACGTACAAGTAAGTTCCTGACTCCAATGTATATATTATTGATGTGAATTGTTCTTAGTTGTATTATTTTGTATGTTTAAATTTATAGTGCGCTACACAAAACAATGGCTGGGCATGCGCATACTATGTGATGCGATTTATGCAGATGATTATCAAATATGCCGCATTGGACATCGATACCATACATGAGGTATTATATATAGTCTCATTAGTTAGTATGAAATATATCAATCTTATCTTATTTTTATATTATTACTTATATATATACATCATTCTCTTTGCAGGTGTTTAAAACTGACAACACTACAGGTAAACGCTTAAAAAATATACATGCTCCATATACGATGGAAGCATTAAATGAAGTAAGAGAAGAATGGGCAAAAGCCATACAAGCAGTGGCAACTGTAAGATATAATTGGGATGTTGATAGCGATAATGAATGATACTTTGTAAATGAATATTTTTGAATGTTAATACATGTATTTGAATGTTTCTATATGTGTGAATGTGAGAATTGAATTGATGTCTGAATGTATGTACTTGTGTGAAATTTTCTTTGTGACTTTTGCAGGTTTGCGGCCTGTTTGTAGGCTGATATCAATGGATGTCGTAAACCTACAGTTCAGAAAACTGAACTGCAGGTTCTCATCTTGCTGACCAGCCACAGCAGGCCTGCAAACTGATATGAAAAAAAATATATATAAATAGGCATCGGTTATTTATAGAAAACCGTCAGCAAAAACATACAGCGTCGGTTATTTATAGATAACCGACGCCTGATGTGGCCAAAGCAGTCCTGGAAATTGCGTCGGATATTCGTATCGAACCGACGCCTATTTAAACAACCAGGCGTCAGTCGTTTGGTATATAACCGACGCCAAAAGGGTTCGCGCCACAGAAAACGGCGTCATCTAGGACACTTTATGCGTCAGTTATCAACTAAAAGACCGACGCTACATGGAATATAGGCATCGGTCTTTTAGTAAATCACCGACGCAGAAAGTGCCCTAGATGACGCCGTTTTCTGTGGCGCGAACCATTTTGGCGTCGGTTTTCTACTAAAAGACCGACGCCTATAGGTTAAATAGGCGTCGGTTAAAAAACCGACGCCGAAGTGTTCGACCTTTAGCGGCGCCCACATAGGCGTCGGTCGGAAACCGACGCCAAATGGGGTTAAAAGACCGACGCCAAATGGGGTTTCTGTAGTAGTGTCTCTGTACTCTCAGGTCCTTGGAGTTGGTTCGTACTGGTTTTATGATCAATAAGAGATTTTGGTTTACGCGCCTCGAGGTTTTATGTGTCTCATGTATAGTTTGGTAAAGCAACTGATATATGTTATCCTCGAGAAAAGATGGTAAAGTGTATGTACAATGTGAGCAATGATGTACATAAAGTTTTGGTTCTGCCTTAAAGAGTTTTCCTAGAAATGGATCTCTTTGTAAATTGGTTTTAATTTTTAGTGATTTTTGTTAATCTGTTGTTTATGTTTAAATTCCGCTTAATAAGTAACGATTTGATTGTCGGTCGCGACAGTTTTGGTATCAGAGCTTAAGGTTCGTTGAGTCTACAGAGACATAGGACTAAGGTGTTGAGTATGTGTTAGTGTCCTCCAGTATACCTTATAGTGACTTCTGCTTGTGCAGAAGAAAGGGTGAAGTTTATAAATGACTGGGGAACATGAGGAATACATTGTTGAGGGCAATGTTGTTGCACCAGGAAAGGGTACAAGGGATCAGGCAAGAGAAGAATGAATGCCTGAGAATTCCCATCATGACTCGATCAGGATAGAGAATCCTATGTTTGTGCTCTTGTTGGGAAGGCTAGGACAACAGTGATGCATATAGTAGACTGAATACTAGCATTACAACCTAGGTTACCAGTCCTCAATACCGAAACTTTGGGCTTTGAAAGGGTTCCTGAATGACATAGTCATGTTGGAACAGTGGAAAATGTGGGAAAGATTAACATATGGAGAGAAAGTAGACTCTGCCATAAGTTAGACAGATAGTATATCTATGATGGAAATGCCCAAGATGGGGAAATAAGTTGAGAAATAAGGAAAGGTCTCTACAATTCTAGAGACATGTGCCTAGTTGTTCTAAAAAGACAAAGTTTTTGTTGCCACCAGTACAAAAAAATGCCTAGTGTACCAGGGCAGTAGCCACTAAGTAAAGGCAAGGGCCTTAACTTTTCACCTGTAAGAACCCATGGCTTAGTCTCTACATCAGTAATAAGACCGATAAGACCATGGTACGAGGACAAGACATGCTATAGTTATGGACATGTTGAGCACACTAAACTCTTTTGTTCAGAAAGAAAGGAGGAAATGACTCAACAATCGAGGTAGACTCGGAAGGGCTTATGAAAGTTACAGCCCAATAACGTAAAAAGGCGAGAGCAACAACATGAAATAACTAGACTCTATGTGTTGAGTCAACCTGAAGCGGTGGATGACCGCGAGGGGTAACAGTTATATAGAACTTTTCATTTTGATATGCCTTATCTTGATGATTATCTGATAATCCTAAAAAGGATTGTTGTTATGGATTTCCCTATTGATTGTCCTATGGGGACATAGGGAAGCAATGATGAGAACTAGAATTTATATTCTGTTCAGTATTCTTTTAAATGCTCTATAATTGCCCTTTTCTGTGTAAAAGAGGATGAGGTATATATGTGGTGCCTGGAGAAAATCTAGGAATGTTAAATCTTGTGTTTATAATGATATGAAAAGTAAGGAACATGATAGTAAACAAAGTGCATACTACCTAATCTCAGTACTTATATACCCTGGCCAGGTATATAATTATTGGAGATAGGGCAAGTATGGAACTCTTAGATTGTTATCTTTCTGATTACTCTGATCAAATAGTCATTCTGAGACAATCTAGTGAGTATAATGAAACTAGAAATATGGTATGGACATGTATATCACATCCTAAGTGAAATAAAGTGGAATCTAAGATGATCTCAGATCAATCTGTATGTATGAGGAAATGAAAAGTATAATCCTCATGACAAGAGAATGAGAACAAGGGAGATGATCCCTGTCAGATAAAGCATGTGTGAATAGTAAAGATCTTTTCCCATGATGTGGAAATGGGAAATGTGATAAAATCACAAAATGCTCATAAACATGTTAGACAATAACAAAGAAAAGAATAATGACATGTAATCATCCTTATAATTCCTATGTTGATGGCAAGGAACCTAGGATGAAACACGAGTAAATGACTCATGAATAGTTGAAAGTTCATGCAATAACCAGAGGAGATGATAATCTCTTCTCTTTGATAAACAACCCTAGATGATGATGGGGTGATAATAGGAATATGTTCCTTAGTGTTATTTCTTTTTAGGGACATGGAAATCAAGCGGGTCTTATGACGCTTGATGTGTATAAGTTAAAAATGTTCAATTGATGGATACTTAGAAAAAGTATCAGTTTGTCTTGGACTTTGGTCCCAAGATAAAGATATGTGTAACAAGTAATGTCCCAAGATGAAAGAAAGATGAGGATGTGATGAGTTTTTGACACATGTGATAGATATTAAAGTAAGGAATCCTGGTATCTAAGTAGTGTCAGGTAGTATGAGAAGGTGAAAACATAAACTCCTAATCAGATGATTTATGTTGGTTGTCTAGGATGGCCAACTGTGAAATCAGTCTAGTTACATGAAATAGTATGGACATCATATGTTAGGGGTTTATGCTCTGCATAAACATAACATTGATGAGAATGATTTAATTGAAGGAATAATTGTAAAAATATTACAATAAAAGTTTGTCAAATGAGATTAACAAACAACTTCTATCTGAGTGAGAAAAGTGTTACCTGACCCAGAATTAACTACACAGTCGATAATAAAAAGATAGTGAAGCATGTATCCTATGCGTTTGATTCCATGGGATTTTTGTGTAAAAGAACTTTGCATTGATCAAAGTTCTATGGCATCTCCATAACATTAAGATGTTATATGGAGACTTGATGATATGATGAATGAATAATATCTGTTTCCCTTTACCTGGGATTTTGGGGACGAAATCCTTGTTAGGGGTTTATAACTTGTAACAACCCTGACCTGGGTTATGAGGTAACCCTATTTGTTTTGGCTAATAAAGTTGCTTAGAACTTTAATATAATCCTCTAAGGTGCTTTGTTATCATGTGACACATTTATGTTTCAATTTTGGTCCCGATTGAATGTTGTTTGAGCAATTTTCCTTTGTTTTGGACCAAAGTGCAATTTACCCAAATTGAGGGGCTATAATGCAAAATGTCACATGTTGAACATGCCTCATGTGTTGTAGCATCAATTTTGAGAGAATGATGCAAGGTGGTGGCTTGTGGAAAGTCTAAATTCCAAGTTTGAACTTGTTTGAACAATGATGGTACCTTGTGCACCAATTTTGGTACAAATTGTAATTTACTCAAAATATGGGGTTGATATGCAAATTACCACCTCTAGAGTGTTCCTACTTCCTCTATGTATCATTTAGAGGAGATAGAATGAATGGGACACCATGTTTTATTCCATCATGAATGATGGTAATCTTGGTGAAGAAATGACCAAGAAAAAGGGTTGAATTTGGAAGCTTAACTTGAGTTGTATAAAGTTGAAAAGCTTATATATGAAAGCCTATCGGCCATGGGGCCCAAGGAGGTGTCCCATATCTTTCTATGAACTCTTGGCAAAGGCCATATCGTGCAAAGCACCTCAAGGAGGTGAGGTGTGACGTCCAACAAGTTTCCTTAGGAAAAGTGTATCGGCTTGACTTAAAGTGATGATTTAATTGATATACCTTACCCAAATGGGTAAGTGATGGACGAATTTGCATCTCTAGATGATCCTCAACCTTTTTTCACGTCAATATAAATGTTGATGCATGCTTGTACACGTGTCACCCATGCATGACACGTGGCACCTACTAGCTCAAAATGTTGACACCTCATTGTTTGCTCTCCTTTATGATCAGCAAGTATATATACCCCTAGTTTCACCCCTTGGGGTAATTTTACGACCCTTACCACCCTCCTACCTTGTGGTATCGTGCACATAGCTCCCATATCGTGAAGGGAGGCTATGGTATCGTGCATGGGTCATGGGATATCGCCCATGGCATGATCATATCGCCCAAGTAGGTGATCTTGGCCATATTGGGTGATATCGGCCATAGAGTGAAGTGTTTTGATCCTAAGTGAGTACCATATCGTCCAAGTGAGTGTCATATCGTGCAAGAGGGGTGGCATATCGTGCAAGGACACAAGGGTATCGTGCATAGGCCTTGGGTATCGGCCATAGCAAGTGTATCAGCCATACCATGTTGATATTGCTCATAGCAAGTTGATATCGGCCAATTGAAGTGATTTTGGCCACAAGTGAGGGGGTATCGGCCACAAGCAAGGTTGTGTCGGCCAAGAGGAAGTCCATATCGCCCCAGAGTGGTGGGGTGTCGGCCAAGGAGCTAAGGAGCTCAAAACTTAACCCTAAGGTAAGCTATAGTTGTCTTCAAGCTTAAATTGAAGCATGGAATTAGGGTTATGATCTACATTTCTTTTGTCCTTCACCAATTGCTTATCCATGGTGATTCCTTGTATATGAAGGAGTTGTGAACGAGCCTTGGACCTTTGATAAATCATCTTCAACCTTAGGAACATGGATCTTTGGAGCTTGAAGCTTTGAAGTGGTTCTTAAGGCGGGTTATATAACTTGAACTCAACCATGTTATTATTCTTCACCTAAATTGCTATAATTAGTGAAGTACTTTTAATTCCAAAGTTTCCTAAAATAGTTGATGAAATTATGAGTTTTAGTAGTTTCTTAGACCTATTACCATGAACTATAACAGTTAGAACTAAGGTCTAGAGCTTGAAGAAGATGGTATCACTTTATAAAAGTGATATCGGGTGCAAGCACCTATAACCCGATATGATGATGCACCTGCTTCACTAAAATGAAATGGATATGATTGTATACCTTGCTTCACGATATATGGGTGTAGTATACACCCCTTGCACGATAGGGAGTCAAGTATAGACTTCATACATGATGCAAGATTGAATGAATACTTGACATGAAACCCTAATTTAGGTAACCCGATATGAGTAAAGAATGGCTAATGCTATTGCACGATATGGAAGCCCGATACACAATCCTAGATGATGTATAGCCCGACATGGTGATGGCTTAATACCTAATGCACGACATGGGTAACATATATACATACCTCTAGCCCGATATGAATAGTGTGTATATACTTCTAGCCCGACATGGGGAGTGCTCATATACATATAACCCAATATGGTGAACACATGTATATTTCTAAACTGAGATGCCTTGTAAAGGTGAGGGTAAGACACTCTTAAGAGTAATGAGTGAAACACCAAATAATGGTGTGGCTAATACATTGATAGGTGAAACACCTAAAGTGGTTGGTAATGGTTAATCCTATATCAATAATGCTTCAACCAGAGATGGGTCCATATTAATTGATGATGGTTGGACAATTCAAATGTGTTTGAATAAGTTGTTGCCTAGTGAGAGGTGACAAGATGTGTAATGGCCTTGTGAGCCATGTGTTTGAATAAGTTGTTGCCTAGTGAGAGGTGACAAGATATGTAATGGCCTTGTGATCCATGCGATGAATTAAGTAATTGTGATATCAAAGTTCTCAGTGTGAGATATGGTGATGCTGAACAGTTCAATTGCATGATTTTAGTGTATGAAGTGTGTCATGCCAATTGTTACGATATGGCAGGCCGTGTGAGCCTTGTGAGAAATGTAAATTGAGTTATGATTTCTGTTTTAAATGTATCTATAATTCTAATGTTAGACTTAGGTGCCCTGAACACCGTAGAACCCCTTTGAGAGGTCTGCACCTTAGGGGTGAAACTCGTGTCCAACATCAACCGGTTGAGTAATTCTGGTGGCATGAGGGTTGATAGACAGTGTCCAACACCAACCGATTGAGTAATTTCGGTGGCACTGGGGAAAAATAATAAATAAAGTAAAGGGTTATCCAACACCAACCGGTTGAGTAATTCTGGTGGTAACCCAGTGTTGACTCCCTGCGCCTATGTGCTCAGGTTAGAGGAGGAGTCCAGAGCACTCATGGTGAGTGCAGAGGAGGCCAGAGAGCCTGTGGGTCCTGTAGCAGACCAGGACCAGAAGTCAGACTTAGCATTTCCCGGGTGTGTCGCTAAGTCTTGTACGGTGTGGTCGTAGTGCACTGCGAATCTCATATGTAGAGTACACTGCATATGATCAGGGCATAAGTGTGATTGTAAAATGTAATCATCCGCCTAGCATGTTTGCTTAAATACGAAAATCATTTGGCTGATGTTACATTTCTTTTATGCATCCTTAGTGGATAGATGTGATTTATGTTTCTTTACATTCCTTGCAAAGCAAGTAGTTAATTATTAATTCTACCATGGGTAGATGCAATGTTCTCCTTAAAGAAAGGAGACTACTTCATTATGTTCATACAATGATTAATCCTGCCTGTTAATATAATAAGAACCTCTGCTCAGTTTATAAATGATTAACTATGATAATAATATGGTCAGCGGAGAGTTATATCTCTCGCTGGGGCAATTTTCAATTGTCTCACCCCCGTGGGGCCCAAATTTTTAGGTGAACGTGCACGAGGAGGTGAAGACCTTTTGCAGAGGAAGAACAACAGCTGAAGCAGCAGTGACAACTCTGGTTGAGTGTACTGTCTGTCATGTCTTGTAGATATGAGTCCTATGTGTCGTCTCTGTACTCTCAGGTCCTTGGAGTTGGTTCGTACTGGTTTTATGATCAATAAGAGATTTTGGTTTACGCGCCTCGAGGTTTTATGTTGCTCATGTATAGTTTGGTAAAGAAATTGATATATGTTATCCTCGAGAAAAGATGGTAAAGTGTATGTACAATGTGAGCAATGATGTACATAAAGTTTTGGTTCTGCCTTAAAGAGTTTTCCTAGAAATGGATCTCTTTGTAAATTGGTTTTAATTTTTAGTGATTTTTGTTAATCTGTTGTTTATGTTTAAATTCCTCTTAATAAGTAACGATTTGATTGTCGGTCACGACAGTTTTATAACTTGAAACCCTAACTTTGTTATTGCATTCAATTCCCCATCAAATAATGATCATTTCTCTATTTACAATTATTGATTTGGTTGATTGATGCAATCTCCATGGAAATCACAGAAGGTTTCGTGGGTCTAGAGCTTGATGATGATGACATCATCATAAGCACACACCTCCCAAAATATCTAGACCAAACGTTTTCAATCAAATGTCCAAACGGTTTGTGTTTTGGAAGCAAACGGTTTCAAAACCATTTAGTAGCAAACGGTTTCACCAAACAGCATGAGACCAAACGGTTTCAGACCGTTTGGTGATGTTGACCAGGGTTGACCATTTGGAGACTTGTTCATAATGAACTAGGTTAAAGACACACCAATTATTATTGATTAACTCCAATCGGTTCATGAGTTGAAGGTCCATCAATCACCTAAACCCTAATCGGGTTGAGTGCTGATTTCATGAGTGATTGAGTTTGAAACTTGGGTTGATTGACCCAAACGGTTTCAAAACCGTTTGGGAATCACCCAAACGGTCTCAAGACCATTTGGAGGTCAACAAAGACCGTTTGGAGGTCTAGGGTTGAGTATTGTTAGGTATTTGAAGATTCAAACACATGGTATAAACCCTAATCGGTTAAGTGCTGATTTTGCATTTGGATGAGTTGATGCTTTGGGTTGATTGACCCAAATGGTTTCAAAACCATTTGGGGATCACCCAAACGGTCTCCCGACCGTTTGGGGGTCACCCAAGACCGTTTGGAGGTCTAGGGTTAAGTTTGGTCAAGTGTTTGAAGGTCCAAAGATACCAAATTGAAATACAATTAAGTGTTGATTTGGTGACCAATCCTAGGATTCAAACCCTAACTGAATGATATGGTTAATGATGATATGATGGGAAAACGGTCTCAAGACCATTTGGAGGTCATCCAAACGATTCCAAGACCGTTTGGGGGTCAGCCAAGTCCGTTTGGAGGTCCAGGGTTGACTATGGTTAGGTGTTTAAAGATCTAAAGGTACTAAGTCGAAGTGCAATCAAATGTTGACTTATTAATCAATCCAATGATCCAAACTTTGATTGATTGACTTGGTTTTTGATGTTGACATGGGAAAATGGTCTCAATACCGTTTGGAGGTCATCCAAACGACCTCAAGACCGTTTTGGGTCAGGTCATGCCCAATTTGGATGATGGTCCAATAGTTTTAAAGTAACTAGTTTCACACTGGTTAATGTTGAAGGATCATTGATTCCAAACCCTAATCCAATTGATTCAAACCCTAACTGATGATCAATTGAGGGTTAATTAAGGGTCAAATCAGTTGAAAGATGACTTAATTAACTCAATTGAAGTATGGTGATGGGTCTAATTGAAGATTGGTTACATGAATTCAATGATTGAAGGAATCAACATTGAGAACCCCAAATCGACTTGATAGGCTGAGACCATCTTTGGTCCATGCAGTTTTGAGGAGGTTTGGACCAAACGGTCTCAAGACCGTTTGGGACCAAACGATCCCAAACCGGTTGAGCCCTTGTGGTTTCAAAAGGTGCTTTAGCAAATAGTTTCAAGTACTTGCTTTAGCAAACGGTCTCAAGCACCACCTTTACCAAATGGTTTCAAACCGTTTGAACTTTGAATGACTAAGACCGTTTGGGTCTCAAGTAGTCAAAATTAATTGAGGACTCAATTGGTTAATCCACTTGGACACCTTTTGTAATTGAAGATTCAATTGGTCAATTCAATTGGATACCTTATGAAATGGAGGTCCAATGTAATCGAATCTCTTGAGAATTAAGATGATGAATGATCCATTGATCCAATGATGATTAGTAATGATAATCAATGAAGGTACAAAGGTTGAATCCCTAATAGTACCTAAGTGATTAGTGCCAATTAAGGGATAAACCCTATTTGCCTATAAGAACAATGATTTGGTATGTTATGTTAATCATAATTGTATGTACTTGATTAAAGGGTTAATGTAACCTAATCAAGTTGAGTGGATGATGGAAAGGAATTCATACATGAGTAGTGATCATGTGATGAATAGGGTATGATCCATAATAAATAGATCATGAAACCCTAATCAAGAAGGTTGTTGAACCCCAACCCCTAATTGAGGTTGATTCAATGTGAATCCCTAATTGAGGTTGATTCCATGTGAATCCCTAATTGAGGTTTTTTAAACAATCCCTAATTGAGGTTGATTCCATGTGAATCCCTAATTGAGGTTGATTCAATGTGAATCCCTAATTGAGATTGATTCAATGTGAATCCCTAATTGTGGTTGATTCAATGTGAAACCCTATTTGAGGTTGATTCCATGAGAAACCCTAATTGAGGGTGATGCTATGAGAAAATCTTGTTGGGATGAATAGTAAACCCTAATTTTAGGCAATAAGATGTGAAAGCCTAATGAAGGGTAATGTTATATGCAATCCTCACCCTAATGAAGTATGATAGTATGTGAAACCCTAAACCCTATTAAAGAGTAATGATATGGGAAACCCTAATTCGAATAATGGAATGGTAACCAATACATTGATGGGGGAAATACCTAAAGTGATTGATTGTAGATACCCTTATAGCAAGCAATTCTTTAACCTGAGATGAGTCCATATCATTAAAGATAGTTGGACTATTCTTATGCGTGACCTATGCACTTCATGATAAAAGTGATAGGTCAGTGGATGAAAGGATTAAGATGGGAAATACCTTAATCCAAGATAAGTTGATAACTCAAGAAAGTTGAAAGTAATGAGGTAAGTGATACATCAAGATATGAAAGACTTCACAGTTAGCATCTCAAAGTTGATATACTTTGATAACTATGAAATCCTAATATGAGATGGGAAACCTTAACCCTAAATTAGGTAATGGGACATGAGAAATCATAATATGATATGAATAGTAAGCCCTAACCCTATTGAGGGAATAGTGGTGTTACTATTGTATTACATGAGGTGATATGTTATTGTTGCCTAGTGAAAGGTGGCAAGATGTGTAATGGCCTTGTGAGCCATATGATTAGATGTTGCCTAGTGAGAGGTGACAAGATATTTTATGGGCCTTATGAGCCATGAGAACAATTGTGGCATAGTGAAAGGTACCAAGATGATTATAAAAGTTTATTGTAAGAAATGATAACGTTTTAATAAACTTAATAAAAGGAACAATTGTATTCAATAAATAATGTGAAAAGCTATGAAGGCTAACCTCAGGGTTCAGAGCCTAGAGAAGGATGTGATGGTCAATGATGAGTTAAAGGAATGTATATCCCATGATCTATGTAATTAGGAGTGGTTGGAGTCCACTGCCTGGCTGTGTAATCAGGAGTGGTTAGAGTCCACTGCCTGGCTGTGTAATCAAGAGTGGTTAGAATCCACTGCCTGGCTGTGTAATTAGGATTGGTTAAAGTCCAATACCTGGCAGAGGCATGAAGCCTATAATCAGGAGTGGTTAGAGTCCACTGCCTGGCTGTGTAATCAGGAGTGGTTAGAGTCCACTGCATGGCTGTGTAATCAGGATTGGTTAAAGTCCAATACCTGAAAGAGGCATGAAGCCTATAAACCACAGGATTAGCATAGTCTAATACATGTAATGCACAGGATTGGCTAACTCCCAATACCTGGAATAATAACACATGATTGGCTAACTCAAAATACCTGGAATAATAACACAGGATTGGCTAACTCCCAATACCTGGAATAATAATACAGGATTGGCTAACTCCCAATACCTGGAATAACAACACAGGATTGGCTAACTCCCAATACCTGGAATAATAATATAGGATTGGATAACTCCCAATACCTAGAATAATAATACATGATTGGCTAACTCCCAATACATGGAATGCACAGGATTGGCTAACTCCCAATACCTGAAATAATAATACATGATTGGCTAACTCCCAATACCTTGTATGAATAGGTTTGGCTAACTCCCAATACCTGGAATAATAACATAGGATTGGTAATAACCCAATACCTGGAATAGTTGCACAAGATTGACATAGTTCAATACTTGGAATGGATACACAGTAATAATATCAGTCTAATGCTTGTACTAGTTGCACAAGATTGGTGTAATCCAATTCCTGGAATATTTATATAGGATTGGTATAGACCAATGCCTGAATAAGACATGATGATGCACACTCTAATGTCCAATATAACCAAAGTTTGTTTAGCAGATTGGCTAAGGCCAATAAGTTGAAACAAGAATGTCTCATGGGTGACACATCAAGACAATGAGTGTCACAAGAGAAGTTTGACATGATGTATAATATGGAGGATAAATGATATACATGTCATTCCTATTCCTTATTAAAAGAATACATGATATATTGCTCTATCATAAATCGTTGCAATGCTTACAAAGTTGAGGATGCTTTAAACTGCTTAACCTCTGCTCAATTTCATCTCTTTAATTGCAATACAATGTTTTGGCGGAGAGTTATATCTCCCACTGGGGCAATTTACAATTGTCTCACCCCCGTGGGATCCAATATTTTTAGGTGGATGCGGACAAAGAGGCAAGAAACCTTTGGCAGAGAAGGAACAGCAATAGCATCAAGGACAGCAGTAATATCTCAGGTGGAGATACTGTGGCGAACGAATCGATAAATCACGATGTAAACTCAGTGGAAGCGATTGATTAGCAGCGGAATTATGAAAAATCACTAGAAATTAAAACTTTTCAGAAGAAGATCTTTAAACCATAAAACTCTTTTATAAGCAAACATGATAACTTGTTTATAACATGGTTCTCCATTTACATCTCGAGTAATTTTATACATCCATTGCCCTGTCACATGTGCAAGGCAAGATACAAAAGAAATCTCGAGGATTAAAGCCAAAATCTAAGACCTACTGACTCCTAGGACCTGAGAGTACAGAGACGACATAAGACAAACTAACTACAGGACTTGACAGTCAGTATCTCCACCTGAGATTCACTGCTACCCCTGGTGTTGCTGTTGTTGATACTGCTCACCCGCAGATTGGTTCCTTCATCCTCAGAGACCACCTAAAAAGTTGAAATCTACGGGGTGAGACAATTTTTAAATAATTGTCCCAGCGAGAGTTATAACTCTCCGCCAGAAGCTTTGTTATAGAAAATAAGGAATAACATAAACAATATAAGCTTTAAGACATTCAACAACAGATTTGATATTAAGTAAAGCAACTTCATTAAGGAATATGAAGAACATGTATACTAGATACTTGAACATGATATTAATATAAACAATGTAACATCACTCATTGTTTCTCGTAGTTCAACCCTAGCAGATATGCTACGCGGCTGATTATGTTTTACAAACATTATTATGCCCTGTGGAGATGAGGTATACCGCTCATACTCCAACCGATCACTACTAAGTCGCACCGGTATCATACCTAGGTCATCAAAAGAGTCAGATTCTTATGACCTCATCTTCCTCAGTCAGTGTGAGGATCAAACATGCTGGACATCTCGTGTCTCTACTACTATAGCTTACCAGGGTATTCTGGCACTTCACTACTAGAGTCACAGTGGCATTCTGTACTCTCTTTGCCATCGAAAGATCTCTTATTTATCTCTCATTGATGCGGCATTAAAGATTCCCCGGGAGATTAATGGAACATCACCCCGGCATAAACATATAGTGAAGGGTTGATAGATTAAGGTACATCTACATCAATTCCTACACTAGGACATAAGGATATTCGCGTCCATAATCCCCCACATACTCAAAAGTATATGATCCAGGAGTTCCCTTAGGAAAACATGTTTCACCATCATTTAGCTTCTGACAATGATGGATCTATGATCAGGGCTCTACATGGTATGATTATAATTGATTATTTAGGTACATTTCAGTATTCTTTTAACATTAAACATGTTTCCAAGCATTTAACTAATAAAACACTACTATAAAAGAAGAATACTAAATGTATCAAGTTTAACTCACATCAGTTATCATATGGATATCAATTCTTAATCATTTCATTACTATGTATCAAGAATAGGGGTGTTCAAACCTTTAAATTATCATAAGTCATCTAATCAGAATGACCCTGATGTTATTCATGTCTTTTACAGCCCATCAGTCTCATGTGTTACCACTTAAACATAGGCAACATGGCATATATCACTATTCATAAAGCCTATAGTATGCTTTCAGTGAATAGGATGTCATAACCCTTACCTGGCTATGATTACCTCTTGCTAACCACCTGCATGATTAGTATAATTGAGAATATGCATATATAACAATATCAGCATCATACCAATTCTTTTCAATTTCTTTATAGGACACCACGGCCGTGCTCCCTTGCACGGTCGTGCAAGAGTAAGCCACCACGGTCGTGCTCCTTAGCACGGGCGTGCTAAGATCAACATATCACCATTGGTTTTTAGGGTTTGGATTTATTCACTTCAACGTAGGGTTATTGAACCTCTTAGCTTACAAGGCATAAAGATTCTTCATGTTACAACTTATAATTAGGGTTTCATACTCAAAGGCATAACCCAAAATTATTCCATTCATTACATCACCATAGTATTAGGGTTTACTATTCATATCACATGGTATTACCCTAGAATTAGGGTTTACTATTCACTTCATAGTGAATTGAACTCATACCATCCTCATGTATGAAGATTATTATCATTAATACCTTCAAATTAGGTTAAGATTCATCAATCATCATAATTAGGGTTTCTATGATCTCACTATGAAGGATCATACCCTAATCATGTACATTCATTCATATTGAAGGTATTTTATTTGAATTTCATTCATATTAGGAGCCTTATCTCTCCTCTCACTAAATAGATGATGTTTACATCACTCTAGATTAGTTTAGGTCAAGTCACTTTGATTAACATAAGTCAAGTCATCACCATAATGTCATTACGGTTTGCTTGATTAAGGGGTGTTGTCTACTTGAACCTTTCAAGGGTACATTGGTAATGTTCACCATTAACCATAACATGGATCAATCTTCTAATTACTTAACCCCTTAATGTATTTAGATATCATTAGGGTTTGAGTTAATCAACCATTGAACCATCTAAGCCTTCAAATCATTAAGTAATCTTAACTTTAAAAGTCTCCAAACGGTTTCACACTTTAACCTCCAAACGGTTTTGAAACCGCATGGAGGGGTTGACCGTTTGGTAACTTTGACTTTCAAGACCGCATGGACATGTTCACACTCAAGACCGTTTGCCCTTAAATGGTCTTGAAACCGTTTGATCATGTTGACCGTTTGGCCAAGGTTGACTTTGAAACCGTTTGATCCAATTACCCTTGAAACCGCAAGTCCTTAAACGGTTTGGAAACCGCATGAGTCCAAACAGTTTTGAAACTGTTTGGTCCCAAATGGTCTTGATACCATTTGCCCCCAAACGGTCTTGAGACCGTTTGGTCCAAATGTCTCAAAACTGCATGGACCTAAAAAGTGCATCAACACTTGCAATCTATTAGGGTTTTCAATGTTGAACCCCTCAATTGGTCATACCAAGGTTAACCACTTATCAATTGAGTCAATTAGGTTTATCCTTAACCAATTTTACACTCAATTGACCCTTAATTGATAGCCAATTAGGGTTGGAACCAATTGAATTAGGGTTTGTAATCGATCAACCATCAACATCCATCAACATGAGTCTAATTGAAGTTGAACCCATCAATTGTCACCCAATTGGGACATAACTTAACCCCACATGGTATTGAGATCATTTGTACATCCTCCAAATGTTCTTGAGACCGTTTTCCCAAAGTCTCATCAAAATCTAAGTCCATTTGTTAAGGGTTGAACCCTAATTAGGTCAAAAATCAGCACTTTTGATTAATTCAACAACCTATTGTGATTAGACCTTCAATTGATCAAATTATCTTAACCCTAGACCTGCAAACGGTCTTGGGTGATCACAAAACGGTATTAAGACCATTTGGGTGATCCCCAAATGGTTTTGAAACCGTTTGGGCCACTCAACCCAAACTTCAACATGATTGGTCCATAAAATCAGCAATTGAACCCAGTTAGGGTTTAAGTGATTGAAGTGCCTTCAACTTGTGATTTATTTGCAATTAGATGATAATTCTTTGTATATGATTAATTCATAATGTGTCCAGAAGACCTCTAAACGGTCAACATATGGTAAAACCTCCCAAATGGTCTTGGAGACCGTTTGATTCTAAACGGTCTTGCAAACCGCATGAATCCAAACGGTTTTGAAACCGTTTGGTTTCAAACGATTTTGCAAACCGTTTAGACCAAAGGTGCAAGATCGTTTGGTAAAGTAAGATAAGGATTAACTTTGGAATTAATGCCCATCATCTCCTACCTTAAGATTAAGGTCTGTGCTTCACGGTTTTACTTGCAAAATGCAAGGGAAGGTAGGGGAAAGAAGAACAAACTACTGTTTTCAAGAAAGAAGATATGCATAACAAAGCATAAGGGTTTAGAGTTATAAAACCTGCCTTAAGGTCTTCCCTAGAGCTCCAAGCTTCCAAGATTTCAATGGTTTCTTGATCTCCACAGGTCGGCCAAGGTCGTTTCTCCAAGAATTTGTTGGGAAAGGTCGGCTAGAAAGAAGAACTAAGTAGGAAAAGCTAGTCTACCAACCTTGTATGATGAATTCTTCCATGAATCCGAGCAAGATGATGATCAAAGCTTACATAGAACTCCTTAGCCATTCTCCTCTGTTCCAGAGCTCTACCATAGTCAGTTTAGCAAGGGGATAAGTGAGGAAGTGAAGGAAACGGTTCCTTGGTTTGCAAAGAAAGGTGTATATGTACTTTGGGTAAAACTTCAACATAAGGACAACTAGTTTCTTGATTTCTCATCTAGGTCCTTCCCTTATTATAATCCACGTTTATCCTATTCATACTTAAACAAAACTCATCTTAATCCCAAGGTCTAAAGGCAAAGAAAGCTAATATCAATACTAGGTTGCACATATAAAAGGGTTATTATGCTTATAACTTGATTATTTAATTACAAGGGTGTTCCCTCTTATATGATTATTCAAATGAAGCGCCCCCTTCATCATTTTTATTCTAGTTGATTCCAAGAGTTATAAAAGATATTCTAGAAGGTGTATTTTACATATTGCAATCCTATATTTTGGGTAAATTGCACTTTACACCAAAACTAGGGTTTAAAGCACAAGGATTGCTCCACAAGCTGCATCTTGATGCTCAAGCTTGGAGAATCCATCATGCTTCATCATATTCATTTTTATGATGTCCTAACACCAAAGGAGCATATTAACATGTGTAAATTGCAAGTTAACCCCTCTAATTGGGTAATTTGCATATAGGTCCCTGTATTACAAAACAATACTACAACATTGTTTAAAAAAAAAGCAAAAATTAGAAATATATGTTTCTCAGGAGCTTTAATTACATGCCACAAGATAATCACAAGCATCTAATTACATAATTAAGCAAAACACCTAGGGTTAGTCCATAACCCAGGTCAGGGATGTTACAGATACTGCTTGTCCAGTTGTATAGATAGTAGTCCTATGTGTCATCTCTGTACTCTCAGGTCCTCGAGATTTATAGATAGTGCTTTTATCATCAACTTGAGATTTTGACTTGATGCCTCGAGGTTTTATGCTGTCTGTACATAATGTTGAATAGAACAGCTGATGTTGTAATCCTCGAGAAGAGACAGTACAGGTTGTGTACTTATGGAACAGAATATAAATATTATATTTTGGTTCTTGATGAAAAAGATTTCCTATGTGTGGATCTCTTTGCAAAAAGTTTTAAATTTTTAGTGATTTTCAGTAATCCGCTGCAAATGATTCGCTTCTGCTCAGTGAATTTTGTTTTTGCGAGTTGGATGCCACATCCCCCTTCTTTGATGGGATGGTGGTTCCTTGGTGAGCCATCGTTGTAAAGAAAAGAGGAAAGAGTGATGATTATGTGTGAATGAACTCTATCGATTATCATTATAGAAGTAGGTGTCGACATCGTGCACAAATACTAGTGGTGTCATTTGAAAAAGAACTATACTGTGAATATGGCTGTCGATTGATTATAGTGAAAATGGCCCGACAATGTTATCGAGAGGAAGATCAACAAGAGGTAAAATATCAAGATGAATACAGGTTAGGTCGACATTTGCAATTTGTAAAAATGATCGATAAGGTTATCCATCAATAGGTATGTCGTGGCCTAAGTCAACAAGACTATCGACTTACGTGTGCATCTACCTATCAATTCATTGGGAACGTAGTCGAAAGGAACACAAAGGCAAGGGTGTCGACCGGTACTGTGACACCCCTTGTTACACAAAGCGAGATTACTCAAAACTTAAACCACGATCAAGCATAAAAAACGGATTATCAAAAATCACAAAATTAAAAGCAACTTGCAACAAGCACCAGGAGATGAGAATCATTACACGAGAGCCAATACTTGCATTTCATAACATATGTTCAAGGTGCTACATCATCATAATCCAATCAACCTGTTACATAAGATAATAGTTCCACATGTATATACATACCACCACAGGCACACAAGACAAAAACCACGTATCAACCACCATGTCAACAAAACACATCGAGAACACCCCCAATGACCTGAGTGTATAGGAATGACACATAGGACTCTATTACTAGACACTATACATATACCATGCTTCTCTAGGTGTGGTTTTTTTTCTCGTATTATCTTGAGCTGCATGATCTTCAACTCGGCATGCACGTCCACCTAAAAATTATTTAACCAATGGGGTGAGACGCACAGTCCCAGCGAGAGATATAACTCAAACTAACTTTATTGTTATAACAGATAACTAAGCAAGAAGGAATATTATTATAAAATTAGCAGATTCAACAATTCTCTTAAGTAAAGCAGCTATCACTTGATCAAACAATTTAGACATCTACACTACATAGTAGATTATCTTTATGCTTAAAAAGGAATATGAAGAACATGTATAAATGTTACAAACTAAATAGTATAAAAGCACATCAAGACCTCATCTAATGTTCTTGTATTTGATCCTATACATGTATGTTATATGGTTGGATTACGTATTTCATTATGCCCTAAGGATTTGAGTCATACCACTCAAATCCAACTGACCACTGCTAAGTCGAAATTGGTGCCATACAAGGTATAGTGGAAGAGCTGGACTCCACGACCTCACCCTCTCGGTCAGTATGAGTGAACATGTAGTGACATCACAAATCAACTTTTTCCAGCGACATATAGTCCAGTTGTACAAACCTAGCCTGCCTTGGTACAGGTCACAACACTAGTAAAACTGATCTATGACCACAGCCACACTCTTACTAGGGTATGGCCATAGCCAATCCTATGAAATCTCATAAACATATAATCACTGAGTCTACGGCCTGAAGTCACACTCTTTCTAGGGTATGGCCCAAAGCCAATCATGTGTCACATATCCAGAGGCATGATCTAAGGCTCACGCGTGGCCATGGTCACCCTCTATTGCTTGATATTAGGGTACCAAGTTGTCCTGACATACTCAATAGTATGTGCTCCGAGTTTCCCGTAGGAGAAACTCATTTCACCATCCAACAAATGCTGACATTGAATGGATCTATGGCACAGGGCAAGCTCCATGATTAGATTCCACTTGATAAATTAGACTAATTAAAGTATCTTTAAGTTATAATGTACAAACCACAAACAAATCCTTCAAAAGAAAGGACATAGTATTACAACAATATATATCATCGCTTAATCTATAAATTTATTCCCATCATCTCATAACATTGTATCACTACCAGTCACAAGGCTATTATATCACTTCCAGCCACAAGGCTACCATATCACTGCCAGCCACAAGGCTACTATATCACTGCCAGCCACAAGACTACTGTATGACTGCCATCCACAAGACTACTATATCACTGCCATCCACAAGACTATCATCATCACATTTTATCTCGGGATATAAATTCCTCATTTCAGTACCAAAGGATATCACCTCAATCAGGCATTAAGCCTTTACCAGGTCCTAAGACCCATCACATCACATTTGTAATTCATGGTTATCTCTTCATGCCTCATTGAGCATATATGTATTACTCATGCCACATCATTCATGCTACATCACATGTACTTGCCATAGCAATCATTAGCCATTATGTTCAGAGATATAATATGTTAAAGCATATTAAACACCTTTTACAAAAGCAAGAAAAGCATCATAAGATCTTTAATCTAATATTAGGCTTCATGATGATTTCACATAAGGTCCCCAAGCATCATTCTACCTCACTTCTCTGACATGCACTACCTCCCATAAATTGGAGTGTGTAAGGCTAACAATTGATTAGTGTAACCAGGTATGCACATTCACATATGCATACTGTTGACTCAAGGTCAATTAGGTCAATGTTGACTCACGTCTAAATTGACTAAACCCTTGTTTTGATGATGACTAACCATTCCACATATTGGTGTCTAATGCTTCTACATTGAGTGATTTCAGATTAGGTTTAGACACACTCCAAATGCCCTAACTTGCGCATATCAAATTGGAGAAAAGACAAGTCAAAATAGCTACAAGTGTGCAATTTGGGATCTCTATGTAAATGACCTTAGAATTGCTTTGTAATCACTTGTAATGATTGTATGACTTGTAATTAAGCTTAGAAAAATTATTGGGACACAAAAATCCATCATTTGTACGGTTAAACGAAAATTCCAAAATACCCATAACAGGGATTTTGTCGGCTGAATTCCAAACTCGGCCGATCCATATATTCTGGGATTTTTGTTGGAATCGGCTGAGTTACAAAATCAGCCGATTCACCGTTTGGTCGAGTTCTAGCTAGGAAACTCGGCCGATCCACTGATCGGTCCAAGTCTGGAAATGGACCGATCGGTCGAGTTTCTCAAAGGAAACTCGGCCGACAGTCTAGCTTTCAGCCTTATCTTTTAGTGGTTCGGCCGAATTGCCTTTATAGAAACTCGGCCGATCAGACTGTACTGGAATGCAGAAAAAGCATTTCCGACCGTTGGAGACTTTGTTGGGACCCAAAATAGATCTGTTGCAACTTGTAAAACGGCTATTTTTCGTTCACAAGTGTTCCCAAAGGCTAAGAGGCATCCCCAGCTATAAATAGGACCCCTTGGGCTTCATTCCAAGGTTGAGCATTCCATGAAAACTCTTTGAGAGGTTCCTATTCTATAGTTGAGTGCTTCCTACAGCCTCCTCTCTCTCTCTAAGCTTAATCACTTGCTACATCCATTAGAGTGAGTAGGAAATCTGTAAGAGAGCTAGTCCTATTTGTATATCTTGTGAGGCTCTCACTTCCACCACCTCCCCATCTATCATTTCCTATATTGAAGATGAAGGTTCTCTCTCTTGTCCAAGAGAGGTGAAGAAGAACAAGGGAAGGAGTCCCTTGGTGAAGATCAAGGCCGAAGACTTGGAGCTAGAGTGGGTAAGCCCTTGGAGAAGGCAGAAGACTCAAGCTCAAGTGGGTAAGTCCTTGGTGGAAAGCTTCTCCGAGTGAAGGCTAAGATGCATCATTATTTAGCCACCTTTATGGAACGCACAAGATATATCACCCAATCAACCCACCAGGTTAAAGCCATGTAATTAATAGGGGAAACAACATCATTTTTTCATTCATACTCATTCGACATTATGACATGTCCTTAGAATTAGGGTCCATGCTCTTCACATAGAACCAGTTAGGGTTTTACTTCTTTGTTACACCACCAAACCCTAATCACACCAAAACCCATCTTTCTAAAATGGATTAGGTTTGAACATCATTAATTAGATATGAATCACTCACTGTACCATCAGTACCAGTTATCTCCCTTTTATAAATGAATGTGTGTATCATCTTCATCAAATTATGTGTGGTTTAGAATAATGCATTGTAATAACATATTGACCATTTAACTAGTGTGATGTTTCAACATTAGGTGACCCATATATTACCACTTCTTACCAATCATTAACCACATATCATACCAAGGAGAGTCAAATCATAGGCTACATAACTAGAGGGTTTCACTTCAAGCTATCCACAATGCACCTATAAAGTCATTAGTCTTGTTATATGATTTCTACACAAAGGTTGCCACCATGTATTCCAACAAGGCTTTTCATCACCCTCATGTATACTCACATAGTTGTATCATTAACCTTACTCCAAAAGTTAAGATTATATGAAAAGGAAATATAGTTGACACTTGACATGGATTATAATCTTTCATTAAGATAAGCACATTGGTCATATTATTCCATGATTAAGGTTAACATATGGATAATCAACTATTAAACCCTACATCCATTACTTCCCACATTGCTAGAGAGTTTAGGGCTAAGCTCTTTAATTGAGGATGGATTACTCATAGTTACATCATTCTATGGTGTACTACATTTAGGAGAAGCAATTAACATTACTCATACATTATCTAAAACAACATTCTTCTATATCATGGATTGCTCATATGTGTGCATCATTGAGTAACCAATCATACCCTTCAACCCCCATCATGTGATTTGGAGTTCACCACATCCACTTGTATTGGTTTGACCACATTATGGTGTGTCAGGTTAGCTCATCCAAGGTATCGGTTTAGACCACCATGAGGTGTATCAATTTAGACCACCATGAGGTGTATCGGTTGAGGGCATCTTGTCCAATCTTGTCAGGTTCACCATTCATAAGGGGTGAGTTTAAGCTACACTTGAGGTGTCGAATTATCCACACAAGGGATGTATCGATTTATCTCCTTAAGAGTGTAACGAGAAACCCTTCTTGAAGGTGTATTGGGCATCAACTCTTGAAGATATATCGTGCATCACCTCTTGAAGGTGTGATGTGCGTCACCACCCTAAGGTGTGATAGAAAACACATGGTGTGTCAGGCATCACATAGTGTGACGGGTAGCACTAGGGTTAGGGTTAGGGCATGATGGTTATTCGCACAATCATGGGAATCATGACTAGTAGTCTAGAAAACCAGCTCACACAAGGGGTCCTTATGGTCATGATGGGCTAGCAAGGTGTATCGACCTAGCCCCATCTAGGGCATGATGAGTAACAATCATCAAAGCTTATTAGTTTGGAAACACATAGATTTAAACACCTCTAGATCATGATCAGTTAACACCTCCTCAAGGAATGTCATCCTAACTATTCATATCATTTTGGGCACCCCTCTAGGGTGTGACGGTTTGGCATCCTTCCAACTTATTGGCCTAAGTACTCCCAAGTCATGAAGACTTGCAACATGTGTGTCAGTTTGTTGCACTACAAGTCATGATGACTATTCACCATCTATGTGCCGACTGAGTCATCTTCAAACTTAGGAAACTCAGTCTCTATTCCATATACTATCAAAAGTAGGAAAGAACAACATACAGGTAGAAACTTAAATACAATTCCTTCATCAAAATTGTCCTCAAAACAAAACACTAACTACTAACATATAAGAGACTCACAATCTAGAGATGAAGAACAACTTTAAACATATAAAGAGTGATAATAACAAAGGAGGTTAAGAGTTATATAACCTATCTCAAGAAGGTCTTCATCAAGAGTCCAACCTTCCATGATCAAAGTTCCAAAGCAGACATCCCTCAATCTTGAACATGATCCATCAAGAGTCCCAAGTCGACTTCAACATCACCTCAACAAAGAAGAAGAAGATGCCATGGTTATGATAGCTTAAGAAGAAAGGAACAAAGGAGGGAGAACCATGTCCTAGTCAACCTTCATCAAAGGTAGGATTCATGGCTGAGAGAGGAGGAAATAGATGAAGAAGTGAGCATAAAGGAATGGGCATCAAAGAAACATAACTCGCCAAGATGGAAGTTGGACAATAAATCACCACGAGCTAGGAACTCGACCTCCTAAGCTCCATGGGGCTTCCTTCAGCTCCACAAGCTCCCAAGCTCGTCCACCAAGGGGAAAGGAACAAGGATGGATGAAAAGGGTTTACTTGTGTGAAGGAGGAGGGGGTTATATACTTGAGGGAAGAGAGAGAGAGATCAAAGGAGAGGTGTCATCACCTTAGGAACTTAGGTGACACTTGTCCACGAGGGAAGTGGCACATGCAACAACATGCAAGGTATGGTGATAAGATCCAGGCTAGATCTCATCCTCTAGATATCCTTCCATGTCCATGTCTGATATGCCAAGTCTCTACACCCTTCACAAATGACATGGTAAAACCTAACATACACATAAATGGATAGACCATACTCCACACACTCACAAATCGATAAGAACAACCCCACATAGTCTTAAACCTATAGAGAACAACCCTACACACTCACAAATCGATAGATCATAACCCTACTCACTTCACAAACCGATAGGCAGCCTCCCTAAGGTTCATTAATCTGAGATAGCCCATCTAAGTTCAAGGTACATATCACACATGTGTTCCATATATATCCATAGATGTTACCATACAACAAAGATCCAAACAAGGTGCCACCTTTTCCTCTCTCCTCTATATGATTCTATGAGATGGAAGCAACACTCTAGAGATGGTAAATTGCATGTTAACCCTTCACTTTGGGTACATTGCAATTTACACCAAAACTAGCACATAAAACACAAGCATCATCCATACATGTTCAACTTGGTACTTGAAATCTCCAAAAGGCACCCTATAGCATCAGTCTCTCTCTTATGATGCTAAATCAGTAAGGGAACACCCATCATGTGACATATTGCAAGATAACCTCTCATCTTCGGTACATTGCGCATTGATCCAAATCAAGCAAGCATTGCTCAAACAACATTCAAACATTACCAAACTTGAAACATAAGCATGTTACATGATAACAAAACACCAGTAGGGCCTCAGCATCAGCGTCTTCATGCTGCACTGGAGTGATCCAATATGGGTTTCAATAGAGGTATAGGAAAGTGTTGGGGGAAATGAATTAGGTGAAGTTGTTGGATATAGATGAAGTAGTACTAAATAATATATAGAATAATTTGGTAGAAGATATGAAACAAGTTGAAAAAAATGAGCATTGGTTTCACTATTAGGGACCATACAGGTATGCTCATTACGAATGTACTACTACCTCGGCCATTGTTTCTAATTTCATTCTATTCTATCCATTAGATTCTATATATCAAGGATTAGATTAAAGTTCTAAGCAACTTACTTAAGAAAAACAAATATGGTTAGCACAAAAACTAGGTTAGGGTCCTTACAAGTCATAAACCCCTAATAGGGATTTCACCCCCAAAATCCCAGGGGAAAGAAGATGGGTACTAATCATGCATTATACCTTCAAACTCCCACATAGTTCCTTGATGTCAGGGTGATGTCACAACACATGACAAATGTACTATTCTTGCATTCAAGATCAAGACAAGATCTGTTGTACAAGACACATACTCAACTTATCCTTTTCCATTATCAGTTGTAGAGTCAGTCTATGCCAGGTGATACTTTCTTGGACATATAAGAACTATTCATACTTATCTAACTCAGGTGTCAAATCCTTCTTATTCATCACCTCCTCAACTTAAAACTTCATATGATAAGATTCTTGATTCTAAGAGTTTACCATGCCTTCCTCAAACCTCAGCATGTCTCGTCCAAAGAAGGACTAGAACTATAAAACCTATCATGCTTCTGTTGTGCTACCCTGATCTTCTGAATGAACACTAGTGTTACTCTTTCGAACTATTCTGCCAACATACTCACTCTCAGTAGTAAATTCTCTTATCACAAGAAGATGTCACTTATCTAAGAAAACTATCTCAGAGATAACTCAAAATGTTATACGTCACCTTAACTAGTCTAAATAGGGAGTCAAAACCCTACTTATCAATCTATAGCCAAAGAACAATCTCCTTGGAATCTTTCTTACTTGTAGGTCGGATAGGAGTACTCCAAGGGATTTTACTCATCTTGATGAACTTTACCCAAGAAGATCTTGTAACTGTCTCTTCAACATATGCATCCTTGTCAATGTTACATTTATGTGAAGAATATACCCCGAACATGTGACATCCATATTATAGGTTGGGTACTTGCAACCAGATTGACCCAAAGTCAACCCTTCAAGGTAGCCAAACACCTTATACATCTTATCAAGTGGCATGTTCTCACTCTCCCATACAACTGCCACCACTTGGATACTATGATTCCTTACCTTGGTATCCATCACATATGTTAGAAACACATCACATCCATGTCACATCCATCTTCTGTTGTTTTTACAAATAGAAAAACATGTAAAAAGGATCTTCCTTTCATTTCAAGACATCTCTCATCACAGATATCCCTATCTTGGAACAAAAACCCAAGACCAACTGATACTCACCAGAGTATCCATCTTAAGATCACTTCTAAATAATGCACATCAAGGGACATAAGACCCACTTGACTACCACATCCTTGAAAGGTCAAAACACAAGGGAACATGTTCCTCACATCACTACATCATTACTAGGGTTTTCTTATCAAAGTGAAGGGATTATCACTTCCTTTGATTATCTTATGAGTTTCCAACTGTTCGTGTGTCATTTTAACTTATCTCATCTTGGTTTCCTTGCCATTAGAATAGGAACTGTAAATATGATTACATGCCATTACCCTTTCTTTGTTTATTGTTCTTCATGTTCATGAAAGTTTCCTTGTTTTACCACATGTTTCATCTTTACATCATGAAAAGGATCAGTATTCTTTACATACTCTTTATTGAACATGGATCATCTCCCTTGTTTTCTTTCACATATCATGAGGATTGTAGTTTATAATTTCTTATATTCATGAGTTGATCTGAGATTGACTTAGGTTCCATCTTATTTATTCATTATTCATTGTCATTTGTCTTCTTACTTCATCCTTACCTCGATAATTTCTACCATCTTATGTGAATTTTAGACCTTGACTTACTTTATTAGTATATATTCATCTTCCTTTTTCTTCATACATTTCTTGAAACTACAACTTTAAAAACTTCTTTTATCCTACTCACACTTAGATTTAGGTTTCATGGAGTTGTATCCTTCTCTTTTAATCAACAAACATTCAAGCGTTAGTGAATTATGGTGTAGTTCTTATCTCTTTTCATAGTATGATGGAGGTATTATCATCATGATTCCTGATTGCTATGCTCTTTAAATTGTTCCAAAATGATTACTTGATTAGAGTAATCAAAGAGAAATCAATCGAAGAGTTCCATACTTACCTTTTTCTTCAATATTTGAATACATGGCCAGGGCACTCAAGTACTGAGATTAGGTAGTATGCACCATGTTTTTATCTTAGACAACATCCTATTCCTAGTCCTAGTATCCCTATAGACTCAGTGAACCTAGATCTCTGATACCACCAAATGTGACACCCTTTATCACACAATGCGAGATTACTCAAAACTTAAAACACGATCAACCATAAATAGTGGATTATCTAAAATCATAGGAAATTAAAACTGATTTGCAACAAGCACTAGGAGCTGAGAATCATTACACGAGAGCTAATATTTGCATTTCATAACATATGTTCAAGGTGATACATCATCATAATCCAATCAACATGTTACATAAGATAATAGTTCCACATGGATATACATACCACCACAGGCACACAAGCCAGAAACCACGTATCAATAACCATGTCAACAAAACACATCAAGAACACCCCCAAAGACCTGAGTGTACATGGATGACACATATAACTCTATTACTAGACACTATCCATATACCATGCTTATCTATGTGTAGTTTTCTTCTCGTATTAATCTTGAGCCGCATGATCTTTAACTCAGCATGCAAGTCCACCTAAAAAGTTACTTAACCAACGGGGTGAGACGCACAGTCCCAGTGAGAGATATAACTCAAACTAACTTTATTGTTATAATAGATAACTAAGAAGGAAGGAATATTATGATAAAATGAGCAGATTCAACAATTCTCTTAAGTAAAGAAACTATCACTTGATTAAACAATTTAGGCATCTACACTACACAGTAGATTATCTTTATGCTTGAAAAGGAATACAAAGAACATGTATAAATGTTACAAACTAAATAGTATAAAATCATAGCAAGGCCTCATCTAATGTTCTCATATTTGATCATATACATGTATGCTTTACAGCTAGATTACATATTTCATTATGCCCTACAGATTTGAGTCGTACCACTCAAATCCAACCGACCACTACTAAGTCAAAATCAGTGTCATACAAGGTCTAGTGGAAGAGTTGGACTACACGACCTCACCCCCATGGTCAGTACGAGTGAACATGTAGTGACATCACAAGTCAACTGCTTCCAGTGACATATAGTCCAACTATGCAAACCTAGCCTTCCTTGGTACAGGTCACGGCACTAGTAAAATTGAGATACGACTGTAGTTTCACTCTTACCAGGGTATGGCCACAGCCAATCCTGTGAAATCTTATAAACATATCATCACTGAGTCTACAACTTGAAGCCACACTATTTCTAGGGTATGGCCCACATCCAATCCTGTATCACATATCTTGAGGTATGATCTGAGGCTCATGCATGGCCAAAGTCACCCTCTATTGCTTGATATTAGGGTATTAAGATGTCCCTGCATACTCAACAGTATGCGCTGTGAGATTCATGTAGGAGTTACTCATTTCACCATCCAGCAAATGCTGGTAGTGAATGGATCTATGGCATAGGGCAAGCTACATGATTAGATTCCACTTGGTTCATTACACCAATTAAAGTGTCTTTAATTTCTAATGTACAAACCACAAACAAATCCTTCAAAAGAAAGGACACAATATTACAACAACAGATTTCATCATCTAATCTATAAACTCATTCCCATCATCTTATAACATTGTATCACTACCAGTCACAAGGCTACTGTATCACCGCCAGTCACAAGGCCACTATATCACTGCAAGCCACAAGGCTTCTATATCACTACTAGCCACAAGACTACTATATCACTTATAGCTACATGAATATTGTATCACTGCCAGCGACAAGGCTATCATCATCACATTTTATCATGGGATATCAATCCCTCATTTCAGTACCATAGGATATCACCTCAACCAGGCATTAATCTTTTACCAGGCCCTAAGACCCATCACATCACACTTATAATTCATGGTTATCTCTTCATGCCTCATTGAGCATATACGTATTACTCATGCCACATCATTCATTCTACATAACATGTACTCGCCATAGCAACCATTAGCCATTTTAGAGAGTGAATATGTTAAACCATATTAAACACCTTTTACTAAAGCAAGCAAAGCATCATAAGATCTTTAATCTAATATTAGGCTTCATGTTGATTTCACATAAGGTCCCCAAGCATCATTCTACCTCACTTCTCTTACATGCATTACCTCCAATAAACTGGAATGTGTAAGGCTAAGAATTAATTAGTGTAACCAAGTATGCACATTCACATATTCATACTCCTGTGTTCCCTTATCAAGGTTCATAACCAAAGCTTATCATTATTCAGCCACCTTCATGGCACCCACAAGTTATATCACCCAATCAACCCACCAGGTTAAAGCCATGTAATTAAGAGGGAAAACAACATCATGTTTTCCATTCATACGCATTCAATATTATGACATGTCCTTAGAATTAGGGTCAATTCTCTTCACATAGAACCGGTTAGGGTTTTACTTCATGGTTACACCACCAAACCCTAATCACATTAAAACCCATCTTTCTGAAACTGATTAGGTTTGAACATCATTAATTAGATATGAATCACTCACTGTACCATCAGTACCAGTTATCACCCTTTTATAAATGCATGTGTGTTCATCTTCATCAAGTTATGTGTGGTTTACAATAATGCATTATAATACCATATTGACCATTGCACTAGTGTGACGTTTCAACATTAGGTGACCCATATATTATCACTTATTACAAATCATTAACCACATATCATACCAAGGAGAGTCAAACCATAGGCCTCATAACTAGAGGGTTTCACTTCAAGATATCCACAAGGCACCTATAAAGTCATTAGACTTGTTATACGCTTTCTATACAAAGGTTGCCACCATGTATTCCAACAAGGCTTATCACCCCCCTCATGTATACTCACATAGTTGTATCATTAACCTTACTCCACAAGTTAATATTATATGAAAAGGAAATATAGTTGACACTTGCCATGGATTATAATCTTTCACTATGATAAGCACATTGGTCATATTATTCCATGATTAAGGTTAACATATGGATACTGAACTATTAAACCCTACATCCATTACTTCCCACATTCTTGGAGAGATTAGGGCTAAGATTTTTAATTGAGGATGGACCACTCATAGTAACATCATTCTATGGTGTACTAGCTTTAGGTGAAGCAATTAACATTAATCATACATTATCCAAAAAAACACTCTTCTATATCATGCATTGCTCATATGTGTGCATCATTGAGTAACCAAGCATACCCTTCAACCCCCATCATGTGATCTTGGGTTCACCACATCCACTTGTATTTATTTGACTACATTATGGTGTGTCAGGTTAGCTCATCCAAGGTATCAGTTTAGACCACCATGAGGTGTATCAGTTTAGACCACCATGAGGTGTATCAGTTTAGACCACCATGAGGTGTATCAGTTTAGGGCATCCTGTCCAATCATGTCGAATTCACCATTCATAAGGGGTGACACTTTAGCTATACTTGAGGTGTCAGATTATCCACATAAGGGATGTATTGGTTTAGATCCTTGAGAGGGGAACGGGAAACCCTTCTTGAAGGTGTATCAAGCATCAACTCTCAAAGGGGTATCAGGCATCACCTCTTGAATGTGTGACGGGCGTCACCACCCTAAAGTGTGATGGGAAACACATGGTGTGTCGGACATCACATAGTGTGACTGGAAGCACTAGGGTTAGGGTTAGGGCATGATGGTCATTTGCTCAATCATGGGTGTCACGACTAGAACTCTATCAAACCAACTCACACAAGGGGTCCTCATGGTCATGACGGGCTAGAAAGGTGTATCGGCCTAGCCCCATCTAGGGCATGATGAGTAACAATCATCAAAGCCTATCGGTTTGGAAACACATACATTTAAACACATCTAGATCATTATGGGTTAAAAACTCCTCAAGGTATGTCGGCCTAACTATTTGTATCAATTTGGGAACCCCTCTAGGGTGTTATGATTTAGAATCCTTCCAACCTATCAGCCTAAGTACTCCCAAGTCATGATGACTTGCAACATGTGTGTCGGTTTTTTGTATTACAAGTCATGACGACTATTCACCACCTATGTGTCGACTTAGTCATCTTCAACCTTAGGAAACTTGGTCCCTAGTCCATCTACTATCAAAGAAGGAAAGAACAAGATATGGGTAGAAACTTAAACAGAGTTCCTTCATCAAAATAGTCCTCAAAACAAAACATTAACTACTATTATATAAGAGGCTCACAATCTAGAGATGAAGAACAACTTTAAACATATAAAGAGTGATAATAACAAAGGAGATTAAGAGTTATATAACCTGCCTCAAGAAGTTTTCCATCAAGAGTCCAAGCTTCCATGATTAAAACTCCAAAGTACATGTCCCTCAATTTTGAAGATGATCCATCAAGAGTCCCAACTCAACCTCAACATCACCTAAAGATAAAGAAGAAGATGTCATGGTTATGATAGCTCAAGAAGAAAGGAAGGAAGGAGGGAGAACGACGTCCTAGTCAACCTTCATCCAAGGTAGGATTCATGGCCAAGAGAAGAGGAAGAAGATGAAGAACAAAGCTTAAAGGAATGACCATCAAAGAAACATAACTCACCAAGATGGAAGTTGAATAAGAAATCACCATGAGCAAGGAACTCAACCTCCCAAGCACCATGGGGCTTCCTTTAGCTCCAAAAGCTCCCAAGGTCATCCACAAAGGGATAGGAACAAGGATGGATGAAAAGGGTTTACTTGTGTGAAGGAGGAGGGGGTAATATACTTGAGGTAAGAGAGAGAGATCAAAGGAGAGAGGTGTCATCACCTTAGGAGCTTAGGTGACACTTGTCTGTGAGGGAAGAGGCACATGCAACAAAATGCAATGTATGGTGAGAAGATCTAGGCTATATCTCAGCCTCTAGGTCTCCTTACATGTTCATGGATGATATGCCAAAGCTCTACACCCTTCACAAACCAACATGGTAAAACCAAACATACACATAAACTGATAGAGCATACTCCACAAACTCACAAACTGAGAGGCACAACCCCACACACTCACAAACCAATATAGAACAACCCTACACACTCACAAACTAATAAATCACAATCTTACACACTTCACAAACCAATAGGCAACCTCCCCAATGTTCTCTAATCCGAGATAGCCCATCTAAGTGATAGCCACATCTCACACATGTATTCCATAGATCTCCAAATATGTTACCATTAAACAAAGATCCAAAAAAGGTGTCCACATATTTCTATATCCTCTACATGATGCCAAGAGAGGGAAGGAACACTCTAGAGATGGTAAATTTCATGTTAACCCTTCACTTTGGGTAGAATGTAATTTACACTAAAACTAGCACATAAAACACAAGCATCATCCATACATGTTCAACTTTATACTTGAACTCTCCACAAGGCACCCCATAGTATCATTCTCCCTCTCTTATGGTGCTAAATAACTAAGGGAACACTCATCATGTGACATATTGCAATATAACCCCTCATCTTGGGTAAATTACACATTGGTCTAAAACAAGCAAACATCGCTTAAACAACATTCAAACATGACCAAACTTGAAACATAAGCATGTCATGTGATAAAAAACTCATAGGATTAGATTAAAGTTCTAAGAAACTTACTTAAGCAAAACAAATAGGGCTAGCCCAAAACCCAGGTCAGTGTCCTTACAGGTACGTCGATAGAAGGCTTGTTGAGCGGTTGTGCTTGGAGGTTGACAGACGAGCAGACCGAGAGGCAAAGCCTCACTAGTATTAGAAGGTGGTAAAATTCTTAACCTTGGGCCTTGTATTTATAGCCATGTTAAAGGTAAGTGAAACTGAAGTCGGTTGTTTGGATGTGGATCCAGATATGACAAATGTTATTGATCAACAAGGGTGTTGACCAAGAGGGTCGACATGTCTCAATATGTGTTATGTCGAACATTGGTTAAACATTATCGATCATGAAGTCGACAGCTAAAAACCAAAACATTGTCGACTGACCTGTTGAGAGAAAGCTTGTCTATCAGACCGACTGTGAGGATGACATCCATTCCAAAAAGAATATCAATTCTAGTTGGTCGACAGTCTTGTAGACCTAAATAGATTGACAACATTGTTGACCTACTATGATGGACAAGGTACTTCAAAAAATTTAAATGTAATATGTGATAAGTCAGATCACAATTTAGGTTGATAGGTCAAAGTAAAATGACTGTCTTCCAATCATCATTTTTAAAGAAAAATGATTGCCCACCTTGATTTAGATCTGACAGTCCTTTAAGAAGTTTTTGTACGAGAAGAAACAAAATCATCAAAAACTAATCTAAATGATAGAAAAAGAAAAATGCTTGGGTTTCCTCCCAAATAGAGCTTTGTTTATAGTCATGTAGCTTGACTCCTTGAAAATCTCATTCTACTTTTGGGGCATCTGACAACTTCAAATTCACCATTCTGGTGATGGTTTCGTCTTCATAGTACCTCTTTAATTGGTGACCATTAACTGAGAACATTCCAGATTTCTCACTGTGGATGTCCATCATTCTTGAGGGATAGATGGTAAATACTATGAATGGTCCAGACCAACGAGAATGAAGCTTCCCTGGGAAGAGAAATAGAGTAGAATTGAATACCAGGACTTTATCTCCTTCTGAAATATCCTTCCTTCTGATATGAGAGTCATGCCAGATCTTGGTGTTCTCTTTGTATATCCTTGTATTTTCATAAGCTTGCAGGAAAAGTTCTTCCAACTCCTATAACTGTAAGAAGAAATTTTCTTTAGAAAGTACATCATCCATGTTTAGGGCTTTGATAGCCCATTAGGCTTTGTGTTCTAGTGGGAGGTGACAAGATTTACCATAGATTAGTCAATAACAGGTGGTTCCTATGGGTGTATTGTAAGCAGCCCGATATGCCCAAAGATCATCATTGAGTTTAAAAGACCAATTTTTTCTTGACTTGCTCACAGTTTAATCGAGAATCTGCTTGATCTTCCTATTAGAAACCTCGACCTAAACTGCAATCTGAGGGTGATACGGGGTGTCTATCTTATGCCTCACTCCATATCACTTTAGAAGAGCCTCAAATTTCCTTTCAATGAAGTGTGAACCTCCATCACTGATTACAATATGTGGAACTCGAAATCTAGGAAAGATGATTTTTGTGAATAGATGTGTGACTGTCTTAAAGTCACATGTTGATGATGGTATAGCCTCCACCCACTTTGAGATGTAATCAAAGACCACCAAAATGTATTTGTTCCCAGAAGATGGTGGGAAAGGTCTCACGAAGTCTATCCCCCAAACATTTAAGTTCTCTATTTCAATTCATTCAGCAAGGGGTATCTTGTTGTGTTTTCTAATATTTCCAGTGCACTGAAACATGCTGCATTATTTAGTGAAAGTGTGCGCATCTTTGAATATGGTTGGCCAATAAAAAAATAGAGTTTAAGATTTTTAAAGTTGCCTTCTCAGTGCCAAGATGTCCACCATAGGGGGGCGCATGACATTGTTCTAATATTGAGTGAGCTTCATCGTGATCTACACAATGACAATATACATTGTTTGTGCACTTTCAGAAGAGTAGGGGATCATCCCAGAAATAGTTCTTGATGTCAGAAAAGAAAATCTTCTTTTGATTGCAGGTCATTTTTGGAGGTAACTATTGCCATGCCAGGTAGTTGTAGAAATCAACATACCATGGAGTCACTTGATCAAGAGAATGAATAAGAAGCAGTGATTCATCTAGATAGGATTCATTGATAGGGAGTGAACTATTTTCTTCCACCTTCATTTGAGAGAGATGATCAACAACAACATTTTATGTCCCATTTTTGTCGACAATCTCATGATATAATTCTTGCAAAAGAAGGGCCCACCTGAGGAGACTTGGTTTGGTATCCTTCTTATGCATAAGATACTTGATTTCCCCATGATCAATATAGATAGTCACCTTCCCACCCAATAGGTAGCATCTGAATTTTTCGAAGGCATAGGCTATGGCTAACATCTCTTTCTAACTGGTGGTTTAATTAATTTGAGCCTCATCAAGAGTTTTGCTGGCATAGTAGATGACATGATGTTTCTTGTCCTTCTTTTGACCTAGGACAACCCTTACTGCATAATCACCAGTGATGCACATTATTTTAAAGGGGAGGTCTGTAATGCCCCTCCAAGCACAAACATGACAGTGGAAGCAAATCCTATGTTGTCCATAACATGGGTCGCTCAGCTCGGAGGAGCATCACAAAACATGATATTCATTACAATAAGATAAGTGAAACACCTTGCCTTAACTAAAAATAGAGATTCATACATTGCTCATAAAAAGGGAAAGACATAAACTATCTCATCTTATTTCAAAACCTAATACATGTAGGCTAAGCAAATCTAAAGCATAAATTGAAACTAAACTAAATAATCTATAGAGTGGTAGATGGCACCCCCACCAGGCTAAAGTCTCCCTTGAATCATCTACACTTGAAATCTCGCTTCAATTCCCTCCTTCTCCTTGATCTAGGGACATCTCATCCCACGGCCATGTGAAACAAAGAAACAACATCAGTAAGCGACACCACACATTTTATAAGAACTGAAAATAAGCATATACTTGACTTGAAAGGAAACTTTGCATTGAATTTAACTTAAGCATTTTTTAAATCAATTACTTGACATAAATAAGAACTGAATAAGTAAAATATACACTCTCTATGACTTGCCCACTTAAGAGCCATAATTGGCACGAATGCCCATGGTTTGGCTAAAAAGCCCATAACAACCCTGAGGTCCATGATTGACTATGAAAGCCCATAACTGGCACGAATGTCCATAACGACCCCTTGAGGTCCATGATGGTGAGAGCATATAAAACTTAATCATATTCTTATAACATGATTCTTAAAATGAAAATTATCATAATATTGAACATTAAATCTTTGGCATAATGGGATTTCTCCCTCATTACATGATTTGCATGGCTCTTTCTTAAATGTCTTAATCATTACATGGTCATATTCACTAAACTAATGATCATATGTGATGAACATAGGACTTTATGAATATAACAAATAGCATGCAATGATATAATATGAGACATGATCATAATCTTAATTTCATTCATTAACTTGGAATTTAAAGCATAATCATAAAGCATACATAACATGCAGTTCAACCAAGGTACATATGTATGATGGCATGACCTGCTTACCTTATTGGAGAAAAACCTTAATTTTAGTATCCCTAATCCTGGGTCAAGTCCTAGGTTCCTGAAATTAGCATGATTTATATCATTTATCACTTCAATTACATCTTAAACCCTAATTGCCTTAAATCTTATACTTAATGAAAACCAACCCAAAATATGTCTTAAAACCTAGACCATTGTCTATTTCTCAAAAAACTATACAAAATTCATATATAACTTGACCCCATACGATCTACCAATTAAAAGTTATGAATTTTCATGCATCAGCCAATCAGAAAGCGAGGAAAATCCATGTTGGTATTTACAAACCAAAGACCACCTACACTTGGCTTAGTTGGACTAATCAGAAGACACCCACAAGGGCCAACTTGCCCTATCATCCAGACGCATGAAAAGTAAAAAAAACCCTAATTTACCCTCATCGGAAAAAATCATACTATCTATGAAGCTAGGGCAGAGGGGTAAATTCACCCTTACTCATCTTCTCCTTCGCTTCCTGCTTTGACAAGCAGACGATGGAGTTTTGAGGATCATGAATCATTTATCCACACTGATGACCAACGTCGAACACACAATGTTGGGATAGCCGTCAGGTTCCCTGCATCCTGGCACACTCATTGGCCTGTGACTTGGGGTCAGGCATGCACTGGAGCACCAACTCTAGGTACGACCATTGCCGGCCAGCAGTGAGAATAAGACAGTTGAAAAAAAATGATAAACTGAAGAAGAAAATGAATAGAGCATGTGCTCATCTGCATCGCCGTAGGCACCCGACGAGACCAACTGTGGGCCTTGCAGTGGTCAGTGCTCACGATAGATGAGCCACCATGGCACATCAGAAGAAGAATAAGGGAAAAGGGTTTAGGCACTGAAACCATCAGTCTGAGGCAAAAAATTATGAACAATGCCTTGCAAGGAAATTTTTAGGGAAAGGTGAAGGAGAAGGGCTCATTTCTATGACTAGAGAAGCTGAGAAACACCAAAACATTGCATCGTTGGTGAGGTCCTTAAGCCCAGCTATAGGACACAGAGACCCGACGCAACACATGTGACAAAAATGAGATAAAATTAGAGCCCAATGTTTAGGAATTCTTACTTGACGTCCAATTTAATAGAAGGTGGTGTCAGAGGCTTCGACATCACAGTGGTCACCGGAGAAGCAAAATAGAATGGCAGCACTGACTCATAGAACTTCCAACCAAATTGAGAGAGGAGGAGGAGCGTTTAGGGTTTGGTGGTTCTTTTAGAGCCTCTATTTATAGGTACAAGGGTCGGGAAGGTTTTCTATAAACCAATAGCAGTGAGAAGAGTTCCAGCCCTATTGGGCATCTCATCGATAGCATACAAAGTCCAGGCCAACCTAGGATCATTGAGTCTGTGTGAAGATCCCAGATTCATTGGTGAAAAGATCAAAAAGAATGGGTCGTTGTGGGAGCTGATCGGGATGGAAGTGGGATCGCGCCAGGCGAAGTCCCAAAGAGACTGGACTCTGGACAGGAGGGATGACCCCTGCGACCCACTTACCTGAGAGTCTGACCCGGGTAGGCCGCGTGATAGCGGACTTAGGGCGAGAATTAGAACATACAGTGTGACATTGAAATAAAAGGTCGAACCATATGAAATCAAATCGATTTATTCAATTAACATGTTATTTAGGGTTCAAACTATATTGAAAGTTTCTAAATTCATTAGGGGGTCAAACAAGGTCCAAATTAACTCAAATTTCGATCACAAGTTAGTTAAAGGGTCTAGAATCTTCTTATATGATCAAATTTAGGTTTTAACAACTTTTTCTTCATAAAAAACACAAATGTCATTATCTCAATATATATTAATTAAAATGAATTATCTTTTCCTTGGTGAGTTATATTTTGAACTAAAATTCGAAGTAGGATGGAATATTTCATTATATTTGATAATTTGCATAAATTCTTAGGATCTTGAAAATTAAAAGTGGAAAATTTGCACTAAGGACCTTAAACTTATTTTATTCACAAATTTGGGATGTTACAATTCTATCCACCTTAAATAAATTTCGTCCTCAAAATTTTCTTAAACTACTACCCACCTTAGGGTTTCAGTTATCCCCTCTTAAGTTTTATAACTTTTTATAAAAGAATATATTCAGCATTTAGCACTGGAAATGTAGGAATTAAAGGTTACCTTGATCACCATCTTCTAACTCCATGGAAAATACCCTAGCTTGCCTCTTAGGTGGAGGATCTTGGTTCCTATTTTGATTTGGATTTGCCTCCTTCTTCAAAAACTTTGGGCAACTTGACCTGAGGTGTCCATTCTCTCCATAGTAGAAGCATACTCCTGTACCATACGTACATGACATGCATGGTTCTTCTTGCATGTTGGGCATAAGGGCTTCTCAACTTCTGTAGCAGGCTCAGGTGCCTTTCTCTTATGGTTGTTGGGAGGTTGATATTGGTTGTTCTTTTGGTGACCTTCCTTCTGGTGAGACTTTTCGGGGTGGTCTTCTAGCTCTAAAGCTGCATCCAGAGAAGCTTGAAGGGTCATGTGGCCACTTCCTAACAGGGAAAAGCTTAGGTCGGGCTTAAGTCCTCGGATGAACTTCTTTGTCATGCGTCGCTCATCATAATCATATCCGTACTTCTATAGAATCCTAAACTTCATGGCATATTGTGTCACCATCATGTCACCCACCTAAACTAGATTGGAAAACTCTAGCTCCTTCTTCTCTATCATAGCTTCAGACACATAGCTCTCCTAGAAGGCTTCAATAAATCCTTCCCGTGTGAGTGCAGGTGCATCAACCTCTCTTGAGTTGAGGAAGTTCTACCACCATGTACGGGTTTCTCCCTTCAGCATGTGGGTGGCAAAGCGAACCCAAGATTGTTGAGGGCATTCCAAGTCATGAAAACAATGATCCATGCTCATAATCCATTCTTCTCCCTTGGTGACAACATAATCCTCTCCTTCTCCAGCATAGGAGTCAGGCCTAATCTTCAAGAAGACCACCAAGGTCAGGTCGAGGTGTTTGGGTTGATGTTGTCCTTGTCCTAGGGCATTGGTGAGTAGTTGGACTAAGTCCTCCAAGGTTTCCTTAGGGTTCTTTCTTGATCCACTTCCCTCACTAGAAGATCTAGCACCATCTTCCCTATCCTTTCCCTTGTCAACTTCTTAGGAGCCATCTAGAAAAACAAGGTATACCTAGGGTTAGAACAGGTGAATCTTTAGCTTAGTGGCCATCTACTCGTTGCTCTGATACCATATAACGCCCCTCTAAGCACAAACATGACATCGGAAGCAATTTTCCATAAAATGGGTCGCTCAGCTCAGAGGAACATCACAAAACATGATATTCATTGCAATAAGATAAACAAAACACCTTGCATTAACTAAAAAAAGAGATTCATGCATTGTTCATAAAAAGGGAAAGACATAAACTATCTTATCTTTTTTCAAAACCTAATACATGTAGGCTAAGCAAATCTAAAGCTTAAACTGAAACTAAACTAGATAATCTATGGAGTGGTAGATGACACCCCACCAATCTAAAGTCTCCCTTGAATCAGATGCACTTGAAGGCTCGCTTCAATTCCCTCTTGCTCCTTGATCTAGGGACATCTCATCTCACGGCCATGCGAAACAAAGCAATAACATCAGTAAGTGGCACCATACATTTTATAAGAACTAAAAATAAGCATATACTTGACTTCAAAGGAAACTCTGACATGAACTTAACTTAAGAATTTTTTAAATCAATTATTGACATAAATAAGAACTGAATAAGTAAAATATGAACTCTCTATGACTTGCCCACTTAAGAGCCCATAATTGGCACGAATGCCCATGATTTGGCTAAAAATCCCATAACGACCCTGAGGTCCATGATTGGCTATAAAAGCCCATAACTGGCACGAATTCCCATAACGACCCCTTGAGGTCCATGATGGCTAGAGCATATAAAAATTAATCAAATTCGTATAACCTAATTCTTAAAATGAACATTATCATTATATTGAACATTAAATCTTTGACATAATGGTATTTCTCCCTCATTACATGATTTACATGGTTCTTTCTTAAATGTCTTAATCATTACATGGTCATTATCACCAAACTAATGATCATCTATGATAAACATAAGACTTTATGAATATAGCAAACAACATGCAATGATATAATATGAGACATGATCATAATCTTAATTTCATTCATTAACTTAGAATTTAAAGCATAATCATAAAGCATACATAACATGCAGTTCAACCAAGGTATGTATGTATGATGGCACGACCCACTTACTTTATTGGACCAAAACCCTAATTTTAGTATCCATGATCCTGGGTCAAGTCCTAGGTTCCTGAAATTAGCATGATTTATATCATTTATCACTTCAATTACATCTTAAACCCCAATTGCTTTAAATCTGATACTTCGTAAAAAACCAACCCAAAATATGTCTTAAAACATACACCATTGGCTAGATCTCAAAAAATTGAACAAAATTCATATATAACTTGACCCCATATGATCTACCAATTAAAAGTTATGAATTTTCATGCATCGGCCAATCAGAAAGTGAGGAAAATCCATGTTGGTATTTACAAACCAAAGACCACCTACACTTGGCTTAGTTGGACCAATCATAACCCATCCATAAGGGCCAACTCACCCAGTCAGCCAGACACACAAAAAGTTAGAAAAACCCTAATTTACCCTCGTCAGAAAAAATCATACTATCTATGAAGCTAGGGCAGAGTGGCAAAATCACCCTTGCTCATCTTCTCCTTCGCTTCCTGCTTCGACAAGTAGTCCATGGAGTTCTGAGGTTCACGAATCCTTCATCCACATTGAGGACCTACGATGAAAAAATTATGTTGCCACGGCCGTCAGGTTCCCTGCATCCTGGCACAGTAGTTGGCCTATGACTTGGGGTCAGGCACACATAGCAGCACCAACTCCAGGTAGGACCATGGCCGGCCGGCAGTGAGAACAAGATGGTTGAAAAAAAATGGTAAACTGAAGAAGAAACTAAACAGAGCCTGTGCTCATGTGCATCACCACAAGCACCCGCAGAGACCAACTATGGGTCTCACGGTGGTCAGTGGTTCACGATAGATGTGCCGCCATGGAACATCAGAAGAAGAATAGGGGCAAAGGGCTCAAGTGTTGAAACCATCAGTCTGAGGCTAAAAATTATGAACAATGCCTTGCAAAGAAATTTTTGGGGAAAGGCAAAGGAGAAGGGCTTGTATCTGTGACTAGAGAAGCTGAGAAACACCAAAACATTGCATCGCTGGTGAGGTCCTTAAGCCCAGCTATAGGACACAGAGACTTGACACAACACAAGTGACAAAAATGAGATAGAATTAGAGCTTGATGTTTAGGAATGCTTACTTGGCATCCAATTTAATAGAAGGTGGTGTAAGAGGCTTTGACATTGCAGTGGTCACTCGAGAAGCAAAATAGACCGGAGACACTGACCAGAGAACTTCCAACCAAATTGAGAGAGGAGGAGGAGTGTTTAGGGTTTGTCGGTTCTTTTAGAGCCCCCATTTATAGGTTCAAGGGTCGGGGAGGTTTTCTGTAAACCAATTGTGGCGAGAAGAGTCCCAAACCTATTGGCATCTCTTCGATATCACATGAAGTCTAGGGCAACATGGGATCCTTGAGTCCATGTGAAGATCCCGGATTCATCGGTGAAGAGACCAAAAAGAATGGGTTGTTGTGGGAGCTGATTGGGATGGAAGTGGGATCGCGCCAGGCGGAGTCCCAAAGGGACTGGACTCCGGACGAGAGGGACGACCCCTGCGACCCCCTTACCTGAGAGTTCAACCCAAGTAGGCCTCGTGATAGTGGACTTAGGGTGAGAATTAGAATATGCAACATGCCATATGAAATCAAATCGATTTATTCAATTAACATGTTATTTAGGGTTCAAACTATATTGAAAGTTTCTAAATTCATTAGGGGGGTCAAACAAGGTCCAAATGAACTCAAATTTCGACCATAGGTTATTTAAAGGGTCTAGAATCTTCCCATATTATTAGATTTAGGTTTTAACTACCTTTTCTTCATCAAAAATAGAAATGCCATTATCTCAATATATATGAAGTAAAATGAATTATCTTTTCCTTGGTGAGTTATATTTTGAACTAAAATTCAAAGTAGGATGAAATATTTCATTATATCTGATAATTTGCATAAATTCTTAGGATCTTGAAAATAAAATGGGAAATTTTGCATTAAGGACCTTAAACTTATTTTATTCACAAATTTGGGATGTTACAAGGTCCCAATCTGGGGCTTATATAATGGGATCATTGTTTAGGGCATCTTTTAGGATTTGAAGGCCTTATGGAACTCTTAATCAAAGATAAACGAAGTGTCCTTTATCAATAGTTTGGCCAAGGGCTTTGTGATCTTTGAAAAATCCTTGATAAAATGACGGTAGTACCCTTCATGTTCCATCAAACTAGGGACAAAAGAAATTGAAGAGGGTGTGGAAGTTTAGAGATTGCCTCTATCTTACTTTTATCCACATCTATACTAGCTTCAAACACCTTGTGTCCTAGGACAATTCCTTCTCATACCATAAAGTGGCACTTCTTCTAGTTGAGGACTATCTACTTGTCTTCACATCTTTTGAGGACCAGGGATAGATTCTTTAAAAAATCTTCAAAAGATGACCTATACATAGAGAAGTATTCCATGAAGAATTTCATGACCTATTCTATTAGATCATAAAATATAGATGACATGAACCTTTGAAAGGTGGCAGGGGCATTGAATAGATTGAACAACATGCGCCGAAAAGCATATGTCCCGTATGAGAAGTAAATGTGGTCTTTTCCTGATCTTCGAGATGAATGGGGATTTGATAAAATAAAAAATACCCATCTAAATAACTAAAGTGTGAGTGATGTGTTAGCCTCTCTAGAACTTGATTGATCAAAGGAAGAGGGAAATTCTGTTTGTGTGTTGTTGCATTCAGTATCTTATAGTCTATGCACGTGTGCCAACCAGTCATTGTACGAGTGGCTAATTGCTTTCCTTCACTATCCTTTACTATTATCATCCCACCTTTCTTAGGAACCACATGAACTAGACTTACCCAGTTGCTATCACTAATAGCATAGATAATATTTTCATTCATAAGTTTGATGACTTTCTTGCGTACGACCTCTCGCATTTTGTCATTCAACTTTCTTTTGTGGCTTCGAATAATTATTGATGAAGACTCTACGCATACACACCATTGGGTTGAGACATTTTATATCATCTATAGAGTATCTGAGAGCCTTCTTCCAGTTTTTTAGTTTAGATAAAAGTTGCTCTTGCAGATTGGAGGGTAGTTGTGCATTAATGATTACCAGATTTTTCTTTTCTTTGTCAAGAAATTTGTACTTCAGACCTTCCAAAAGTGGATTGAGTTTTGATAGTGCTTTTATAACTAAAGTGTCTCTTGGTTCACACTGAAGAGAAGCATATCTTACTATTTCAGTAGTGCCATAAAAATCTTCTTCCTCGTATGCAGTTGCTAAGTGAGCTAGGTTTTCTTCGACCTCAGGGTCATCAAATCCTGGCACATGGTTGTTTAAAGCTCTCATCAGAGGATTGGTTGTAGCATTATGCTCTGCTATTTCTATTTAATAGGGGGCCGCATGTGATCGAGTATGTGGAAATCGATAGATTCATTCCCAACTATTATTGTGATGGGCCCATCGACCACATCAATAAATGCTCATGTTTTCTGAATATCATTGGATAGGTGGGATCTTCAGCTATGTCAATGATGATAGCATCACAGAGGTTGAAGAAATTCCCTATCCTGATTGCTATGTCCTCCACCACCCCGATTGGTTTAGTATAAGAATTATCTTCTGATTAAATTCTCATATTAGATGTAATAATTTCGGTGAGGCCCAACTTGGTTGCTAAGTTGTATGGCATCAGACTAATGTTGGCTCCTAGATTTGGATTACCATATCTCATTGATGAATCTCCAATGAGGAATGGTATAGTAAATGCATCGGGATCTCTTTGTTTTGTTGTCGGGTTCGATTGACAAAAGGTGGATGCCATTTTTGTAAGGCATATTGTCTCGACTTCTCCCCTCTTCCTCTTCTTCGTGACGAGGCCCTTCAGGAACTTGGTGTATGTAGACATCTTTTCTATGATGTCAAGGATGGTAATATCAAGATGAATTTTCTTAATGGTGTCAAGGAATTTGGTGTATCTCTTCTCGAGTTGTGCCTTGATGAAGCGATACAGGTAAGGGACCCCTGTGGGAATTTCAGTCACCTTCAATGACGAAACAGAGTTTGAGGCTCCTTTTGAATTTTTGCATACTGGAGCCTCTTCTTTGATGATGATTCTTCCTTTGATGATTAATACTTTAGGTTGTGGAATAGAAATAGAACTCCCGGAGCAAAGTATGGCCATTATTGTTGTTTTTTCTTGGGATTTTGTTCAGTGTTGGATGAAAATTGTCCTGCAGATCTCCCTATCGATGCAACAATAGAAGCTAGTTGTTTATCGATCATCTGATTGTGGGTTTGAAGATTACTTATTTGAGTATTCACAATGCTCATTTGTGTCTACATGTTTGCTAATGTGTTGTTGTTACTCATGAGACATTCCCCATCTTCTCTGTTAAAGACTCTCGACTAGATATAGACTTATGATGTTGTTGAAAGAGACTCCCTCTTTGCCCATTGATCCATGTTGTTGTGGATGAGATCTATTTTTTTGAAAATCGGGTGGCGTTCCTCTACCGATCGGTGTTGGATGAAAATTGTCCTGCGGATCTCCCTATCGATGCAACAATAGAAGCTAGTTGTTGATCGATCATCTAATTGTGGGTTTGAAGATTACTTATTTGAGTATTCACAATGCTCATTTGTGTCTACATGTTTGCTAATGTGTTGTTGTTACTCATGAGACATTCCCCATCTTCTCTTTTAAAGACTCTCGACTAGATATAGACTTATGATGTTGTTGAAAGAGACTCCCTCTTTGCCCATTGAAAGTTCCATGTTGTTGTGGATGAGATCTATTTTTTTGAAAATCGGGTGGCGTTCCTCTACCGATGGCTTGCCCTCTTCCTATTGCTTGAGAAGATTGATTGCATTGAAATGAGTTTTCTACTACAAAGGTGTTCCCAGAAGAGAATCCAGGATGATCAGGTTGTTTGTATTTCACATAAGACACATTCTTAGTCGGTGCGTCTTATACTTCTTTGGTGTAGATGCAGTGATCAATACCATAACCCCCTTCTCCACAAGTGTTGCACTTTATGGATGCCTTGGTAAAGTGTCTAGAATTGACTTCCTTTAGATTTTGGATGTCAGATCCCATTTTATTAAGTTTTTTGTTCAATTTCTCCAATAGCTTAGAGTCAAGAGATTCACTGGCAAAGGACACAATTGTTGAAGAGCCCCTATCAAAATCTCAACCTGTTGGGAGAGTTGCCATGTTATTGATGATTTCTTTGGAGGTGTCAACATCATGTTTCATGAAATTGCAACCAGCTGTAGTGCTTAAAGATATTCTCTCGATTGATGTAAGGCTTTCATAGAAGGTGGTGGCAATAAACCCATCATCATAACCATGATGAGGATAGTCTCTCAAGTATTATTAATATATCTCCCATGCATCATGTAGGCTTTTAGTAGCCTTCTGTCTAAAATTGGTGATTTTTGTCTTACACCTCACTGTCTTCTCAACTAGACAGAACTTGTTCACAAAGGATTTAGACGGCTATTGCCACAAAGTAATGCCCTTTTGAGATACGTACCATTGTAGGCTTTGTCCTTGAGAGAGAAATAGAAACCCTTCATGTAGATGACATCATGCGGTATTATGTTCAATTTGATAGTATTATAAAGGTTCTTGAAGGTGTCTATATGGTGATAAGAATTTTCTTCTACCGAGTTTCCCCCAAACATCTAATTTTAGATCATGTCGATGAATCCATGCTTCAACTCAAAGTTTGTTGCTGGTATGAGAGGGAGAACTATGGGAACCCGATCGTCATTGACACGACCTGCAACTAGGGAGCACAAAGAAGGCTTTTCTTTAGGGACACCTATGTCAGGGGGACCTTGTGTCACCATTAGATTTATGAGGAGAATATCTTCCTCTGGATATTTAGTGAGGAACTCCAGGATTGGCTAGAAATGGTAAGAGTCTATCTATAAATGAAAGTATTGAATGAATTAGAGTCTGAGAATGGAAACATAACCAATATTCTAGTAGATAGGTAGTACAAGAATTTGCTAAGAAACTTTTTGCAAAATTTAGACGTGATGACTAGTGCTAAGTAGACCACATGTTCTTAGAGATTATCTGATGCCTTGTCCCCGACAATAGTTCCAAAAGTTGACCGCTCTTTTTCATGGGCTAAGAGTGTGAACACAATTGTCCTAGTCAAAGAAATCGAACTTTAAATTTATACACTAGTAGAGGCATCCACAACTCAATATTGAGTCCTTGTAGTAGTGTGGGGTCAAATGCATGAACAAGGAGAATAACAAAGTAAGAACATGAAATCTTTGCTTAGTCTAGCCTAACCAAAAGCAATCTTGTGGGTGTTCCAATTAAGGAACGGGTTTGACCTGATTAAGTAGCAAACCTAGATTATGGAAAATTAAAGGAAAGATAAAGATAAATTGAGAAATCAAGATAAAAAGGGAACTTGGATTGGGTTTCACCAATTAAGCCAACCTCAACCATGTAAAACCTTCACTCTTATTTTATACATATTCTCTACTCATTTTGCAAACAACCATAAGAAAATATATGTCCCTTCCCTCTCTCGAGACCCAGGTAGATGTCTATCTAATGAGGTTCCCTTTCTCAAGTTAATAATTGAAAAATCGATGGAAAACAATATGACTTTTGTTATAGTAACTCCTCACTCTCGTGTATCGTTACTATCCAACACTCCAGATCTCATTGAATTCATTCTCTCGAACAACATTCATATCAAATTTCGAAGGAAGGTAGCTAATCATCAATTGACGCAATTAAACAAGAATAAAGGAATAAAACTTTAAAGAATATATGTCATAAAATAGAAAGATGAACAATTACACAGTTGGGAGGGCCTGATGGCTACTCCCAACCCAAGTTAGGGTTTTAGACACTCATAGTCAAAGGAACACAAATAATACAACTAGAACAAGTCATGATGCAGAAAAGAGAAAGAGAAGATTGATGCAAGGGTAGATCAAATGATTGATCTACCAACCTATTAGTTGATATCTTGGCGATCGATAGTGGTGTCGACAGTCTTTGTCCTTCAACTCTGGAACTTGATAAGTTTTGACAGAATCCTCTCGGTGCTCTCACTCCAAAGATTCAATATGCAAGGTTCGGCTATGTTGGGTGCATATTTATATGGTCAAGGTTGTCGACCCCTCTCCATCGATGTCGATGGTTTCCTGTTGTTGGGATTGTTGACGTCTAGGTTGATAATGGATCTCATTAACAACCTTTGTCAATCGACAAGTATGTCGATCTCTTCTCATTGTCGATAGAGTTATTCCTTACAAGGGATCTGTTGGCCTTGCTATCAATAGGTCTATCGAGGTGATTCATCGACAAGTGTCTTCTGGACGTCAACAATGTTGTCGACGTATTCTATTAGTGGAACAACCGATGGGACTACTGAGGATCCTCTACTTGACAAGTGTGTCGAGTGATGGATCGACAACTTCATACTGATAGGTGTCTATCGGTGTCGACGGACTGGGTTGTCGATGTTGCATCGATAGAGGTGACTTTTGCCCCTTTTGTTCGACACTCCTTACCTCAATAGGTTGTTGTCGAGGTTCTTCAATTTGTCAGGTTGGTGCTCGATAAGTCTATCGAGTTTGAGTAAATAGCCTTTTTGTCTATCCTCTTGGTAAATACTTCTTGTCAACTGATTTGATCAACTGTGTGAAGCCATGTCTTTTGATCAATTGCTCAATTTCATCTATTTCAATTGAACTGCGTCGAATTCCTTCAAATATCACCAAAACTCAATTAGAACTTATTATTCAATAAAATAGAATAAAATGAGTAAATCTAAACATATAAACATTATTTCTATTGATTTTTGTTATGTAAAAAGCTATTAAAATTGCACCAAAACAGATGTTATTAGGTAGCATCAAGAAGCTCATGACCAAGTTAATTGGTCAAAGGTGGTTTAAGTAGTCAAGGCAATTGTGGGGTCATACGAGGATATGATGGAGGCCAGGAGGGATTATTATAGTGCTTAGGGTTCAATTAACACTAGGGGATGAGTGCAAAGATTAAGGTGGTGTTTCCTATGTCTTTATATAGGAATGGGGAAACCCTGGCTTTAATTTACAAAGCAGGATGAAAATAGAAGTGAGGGAGAGATAAAAATTCTCATGTTGAGCCACCACTTCACAAGATTTAGGGGTAGGGAGGTTCAAAAAGGTGAGAGGAGATTATTGGAAATGTTTTAAGAGAGGGAGATAGAGAGAGACAATGTCAAGGGAGGTAGTGATCAGGGGAGAAGGAAAGGCGTGCATCATTCCTTTCTAGACAGGACGTGGAAGTTGATAGGAGTGCCGCTAGATTAGATTGAATACTCCACATTGGCCCCTGTTCACATCATAATGTTTCTAATGTCCAAGTTAGGGTTGGCGTTACATCTATCATGGCATTGATTGATTGATAAATCATTCAATCCAAGAAAGCCAACTATATGCAAATCCTTTCTTTCTTCTAAATTTCATAACTTTTAAAGTACAAGACCAATTGTCACAAAACTTTGGTTATTACTTCCTTGCTAAGTAACTTTTACCCTTACCATGTTTTCTCAAAAAGGCATTTTTTATTGCCCAACTAAAACCCTTAGATCAAATCATATACTTATATGATCCATAGTAGATAAATAATACATTAGACCACTAGAAATGTCTAATTGACTTAAAGCTCTCGGATCTTCTTTAATTTCTCCCTCATCTTTCTCCCATAAAATTTGGTAACAAAAATTTTTAGTTTTAGTATCATTTTATTGGCCTTCAAATAAACCTTATATTAACTTAAAAAAAGTCTTTAAGATCACATATAATATCTTAAAGTGTTTAAAGCTTGGATATAACTTTCTAAGTATTATATTTAAAAAGTGTTATAAGAATCCTATATTCTCAGTTGAGCCACCAATACTTTAACTTGTGTCCAAAGGACTCAAAGATTATTTATAAGCAACTACATATTTTTTAGAAAATATGCTTAATATTTTTTTCAATAACTTCTACAAAAAGAGGAGGAATTTTCAAGTCCTCATCATCCTCTTGTCTGGTGCCCATAGAATACCCATACTTTTTGTCATGTGAGCTATCAAAGATCTCAGAGAAGCAAGCTTATTTTCCATGGGAGGTAGGTTGGATGTATCGTATGGGGCGATCTGGAGCATCAACCCAATTAACGGAGATCAGTCAGGTGCTCTGCGAATGTCAGAGGTCGTGGAAGAGGGTGTGCATGTTCATCAAGACCATAAAGGTAGATATTGTTGTCTAATATGGGACAAAGTTCAAGTATTCATCCATGTATGAGTTAGAGATGACGGATGAGTGTAGTCCATCCCCTGTTCCTGTCAATCTTAGGTGTTGACTTTGTGAGTATTTTGCTACCTGCTGTTGAGGCCACTAGAATTGTTTAAATCCAATGGTGAAAAGTGGAGAGAGAAAGCAGGTGAGGAACTTGAATGTGATAGTCTGATAGTGTATAAAGTTGTTGTTTATTTTTTAATCATAATGTTTGGTGTCTTTGTTGTAGTACTTACATGTGAAGAGCTCGCCTCGCTTGGATAGTGTAGAATTGATCTAAGAAGATGGAGTTTGTTGGAGCATGCTACAATTATGCGTACCTAGGTGATCATATGGCTGTGTTGAAATCAAAAGTGTACATTTCTAAATTACTGTTATTTTCTATTTTTAACCGTGTATGATTTTCAAGTATAGTGAGAGATCATCAAACTATAACTATGTTTCTTGGCACACAAATTAGGCGTGGTTCATTCTCCTTCTCATGAGCTTTGGCTGATGCATGTTCTTTCTGTTGATCTTTATGCCAGCTGCAGGGAAGTTCGGTGGCTAGGTAGAGAGGAAGGTTGGCTCTATCGTAGCACATTAACACCTTCAAGAAGAGTATCCTCATTGTAACTTGTCAGGTTATAGCTTCAGGAGCGTGTGAGGCGGCTGCGGGTCGAAAAAAATCACTCATACAACACCGTATGTGCATGGTACACCGTCCTGTCGAAGCAACTTTGGGAACGATTGATGATATTTGATTTGAAAGATTCAGTTCGATTAGGGAGAATTATGTAATCGCTAGAGATTTCCGAAATCATGTAGAGCAGTCCTTTATGTTTGGTTAATGGAAGCAAAACATGTCTGATCCGCGTGGGTGAGAAAGGGTGACAGCGGATTAATATGAAAAAGAAAGGAATAAATCACCTCCAACAGCATGTAACGACAATGTTAGATGGCGTTCAAATATGTTGTGACGAATCCCTGTTGCACATTCTGTTCCAGTCAATCTTAAAAGTCATTTGCGTTCCGCCTTTCTAACTACCGGTATTTAATGCACAATTTATGTGTTGGTGATATTTCAGTTCCTCGATTAAACAGCTCCTGCTGCAAGGATGGTGTTTGAGCTCCACAGGTGAGCCCCGACCCCACAAAAACGTAGTGATCAGAAAGTCTGTCCATTTTGATGTGTTTTGCAAATGCTGCTTTTAGATATCAAATTTAAGCAATATTATATTTATGATCACCACTTAGTGAATATACTACAGCTGTTATCATACAAGACTGCCACATTGTGAAAGTTTTATCCCAAACTAGACCTTAGTCATTCATCTATCCCAAACCCCCCCCCCCCACCCTTCTAAATAAATTAACTTGGTGTCTACCGTCCAGATTATTTGCAACACGCCTTAAACTGGATCTTTGGAACAAAAAATTTGATCCCCGTTAGATTAGTTGTTTGCTGGGGATCTGGCTGTTCTCACATCCACCAGAACAGACACTAACATATATAAGATAGAGAAATGATAAGCCCCAGTGAAACAATCGTGGACGACTCCCGACAAGAGGCCTAGGCCCTGCAGGCAGGAGGGCGGTATCTGCGTTGCTACTGTTTGAGAGTAAGTTTCTGCTACTGGTGGACCAACGATGACCAACGTTGCTTCTGTGTTGTTGTTCGTGGGCCACGAGACGCCTGGATCACGCATCATATGGCGGGTTTTCCTTGGACCCGTTCAGGTCCACTCCAAACTACTATTCGTAAGTAGCGTGAGACCTGTCGGCATCGATGATGTGAACACATTATCAAAACCCATTCTTTGATACATGTTTGGAATAAAGAAAAGAGGCAGCCAACCGGCTTTTGCTATCGTCATTTCCGCCGTATTTTACAGTGTTGACCAGGCCCAAAACCAGCGTGCCTGCTGGCCCAAGGAAGAACACTTAACGAACACGAAGAATAGATTAATGGAGTACATGCAAAACACGGATACATGTATTACGAGTATGATAAGTGAGAAAAATATAGGTTTAGACAGGAGTATAATAAGTGAGAAAAATATCGAGGGATAAGCTCAGACAGGAGTATGATTAGGCCTGCTTGGTAAGGTATAGTCAGATGACAAAGTCATATGTTTGTTGTTCACACAACTAACTCTAAGAGAGAAAAATATGGAGGGATAAGCACTGGCGATGGGGGAGAAAGGAAACGACTATTGATGATCCCGTGTCTATATTCCAGGCAGTACGACGATTGGATAGCAAGGTAGTGGTGACTTCGTACAACACTTTGATATGTGCTCCATACCGGAAACAAGCAAGAACATTTGCCTTTGATAGTGGTTATAAGCTATTTCTATTCTAAATTCATTTACATTTCCCCCTAGTTGCAGAAACAAATTTTGCCCAAACCATTCAACCAATTCCATGATAAATAGCTTGCAATTACGGGGACTAGACCAACCTACTCAAAAACATTAAATAGTTCAACACCACATACTTATCTACCATACTTATGTACCACTTGCCCATTTTACAGCAGCCGTAAAAACTTTTGTGCTCCACAAGTTTGGCTCCACATGATGAAGAAACCACAAAAGTTTAAGAGGCTAAACACTCATACAAACAACCTCCTTTCATGCTAGATACTCTATTTTTAGAAGCTCTCCTTATAGCCAACGTGGACACTATTCTTCGGTGTATCAAAATATCTCCTAAAGGGACTTCATGTGGCACAGTTGGATTGAGGGCCAAATACATCTTAGACGCTTTATGTGAAGAGCGTTTTGTAGTTGTCACTGATCTCTTACATGTCATTACTCTAATGGTTAATTTGTGTGTGTGGTGGGGGGGGGGGGAGTTTGTCGCTTCTGCACCTCTTAAACTGCTACTTAAGTCTGACAGCAGTGTATGTCCCATCATCGTGGGTACCATTTAGAGGCTTCTTGTGTCAAAAGTTTCTATGATAGGAGTGGGTAAAGATATGACAAAGTATCTCAATGAGTTTCAGTTTGCAGTCGGTGTATCTGGTGGGGCTGAGGCAGTTTTGCACAGTGTCAATAGGTTGTTGAGTGACCGACATGAAGACAGATCTCTCTCCAGGCTTACAATGGACTTTTCTAATGCTTTCAACTCGGTGGATATGTTGATGCTACTTTGTGAGGTGAGGACAAGGTGCCCATCTATTTCTTTATGGGTGGAGTTCCTTTATGGTTAAGCAACTAGGTTGTACATTGAGACAAACATATTTGATCATCCACTGGAGTGCAACAAGGTGATCCCTTCGAGCCGCTTCTTTTTTCCATTATAATAATTCCTCATAGTCAGGAGATCAAAGACAAGTGCAGGCTTCTTCTTCATGCTTAATACCTTGATGAACGAACAATCATTGGGAACACATTAGAGGTATCCAATGCACTTGACATCATTCATCATATTGGTCCATAGTTGGGGTTTGTTTTAAATATTCATAAAATTAAGTTTTTCTGGCCTGATTGCAATGGTAGGAATCTTCATAAGGGATTGTTTCTGTGGAGATTGGAAGGTCTCTTATGGGAGTCAAGCTACTTGGAGGAGTTGTTAGTAGGAACAAAGGTTTCATTGAGGATTTGGCAATAAGGAGGGATGTCAAGGCTGTTGACTTGATGCATATTCTCTTACAATTACGTGACCCACAAAGTAAGCTTCTGTTGCTTCGCTCTTGCATGGGTATCGCGAATCTTATATTTATCTTAAGGATGTGCCAACCTCTATAGATGGAGAAAGCATCATCGTGGTTTGACATAGGGCTTTGAGGGTCTATGGAGGACATTGTAGTATATGGAGGTCCTTTCTACGTTGGCCTACAATGGTGTATGGTTTCCTTACCCATTAGACTCGGTGGTCTAGGGCTGCACTCAATAGTAGAGGTCTCTTCATATGCTTTTGTGACCTCTAGGACTCAATCTTGGGTGTTTCACGATCATATTTTACGAGACAGTGGGATATACAATATGAACTCTAATTTTTATTCTGCTTTGTATTGTCTTCGTGTTATGATTCTGATCTTAACAATTTTTCTAACAAGGACATCATCCCCCCTAAATCCTAACATTTTTTGATGAGTGCCATTTTTAGTAAAATTGTTAAGGACGTGGATGTTAAGTTTGACACGATCATCAGATAGAAAATAGTTTTTGGGTGTTTGCAAGCTAAACATGCTCAAGATTTTCTTCTAGTTGTTCATATTGATGGGCCTGGACTATGTATGTCGCCACTGAACTACTGTAACATCCTCAAAATTTTGGGAGTTGAAATATATAAATATAAGGCTTGAATTGATAATTAAATTCCCAAATTAGTGGAATAATCATATTATCTTTGTGGCATGGGTTCAACCCATGGCCCAAGTGAGGTCCATGAGACTACTGTATTGCAAATAGCTCCTTGTGGAACACGTTTAAGAAATAAAAGGAATTAATACATCACAAAGGGCTTTTCGGTTTGTTAAAAAATGGGATTATGGAATAATAGACAAGTTCCTAAAATATGCAAAGAGAATTTTCAATTTAGATAATTATATAATTTGAGGTAAAAAGGACTTTCCAAGTAACTATTTTAAAGAAATAAATAAAGGTCAAGTTTCACCTCAAAATGTTATCCCAATAAATCCCAAAATATATATATACATTTAGAAAGATATTAATGAGTTTCCTTCGAAGGTTCATAGTGAAAGAACACTCCTAGTAGCCTATGGAAAATCAAGAACAAACAGGGACTTACTTGTAATAACTAAATATTGTTTCCCTTGTTTCAAGAAAGAAAAAGGGTATCTTGAAACATCTCGTTCTTATCAAACTTGGCTCAATACAAGATTCTAGGATAATAAAGAAAGAATCCAATTTTGGGACTAGTTGGAGTAAAGATGAGAAAGAGATATGGATTACTTAATTTCTACAATCAAGGTTTACACAGGGGTCCCTGGGATACCAAATAAGGAAATAAGCATTTTTGTCCTCATGAAAAGACTCAAAATAATTTACGAGATAGAAAATACAATTATAGGATTATGGAAGAAACTTGAGGAAGTCCTAAGATATTTTGTGGCCAAGAAAATCTAGGCAGTGATTATGTAGTTTTGCCTTTGAAACTAAGTTTCAATTAAATAAGGGAATATTAAAGGAGTTTTCCTTTTTCCAATGGGAGGTAGTAGTATGAATAGAGTTTTTCCAAAATAATCGTATGAGGGGTGGTTTCCTATACATGACTTTTGGGGTCTATAAAGTAAAAGATATGAGACTTTTAGTATAAGGACAAGACGGAGGAATATAGTTATTGCTTTCCTAGAATGATGCTTTGCTAATTGCATAAGGAAACTTTATGGAAACTAGACCCATCGATCTCCAAACCTTATGCTATATAAGAAATTGTACAAAGAGAGGATGGTATACCCCAATCTCTTCCTTCCTTGATGTGCATCCTTCCATAGAAGTACGGTATCAAAACCCTCTCCCTTCATCATGGCAATGCTCTTCCTCATCCATGATGGTCTCGTTGTATCTCGCAACATGGTGCTTGCCACAATGACATAGAAGTCTAAGATCTTCCAAAGTACTTTGCCCCTCTTCCCTTTTCTTCTGAGTCTTCATGGAAAAGGTTGCCACGTCACCCCATATTTGAGGTATAGATTCTCATTTTGTATAATTCACAAAAATTTCTAGGATTTCCCACATATGCAAATTTGCATACCAAACTGATCGAGAGAACAAGTAGGATCCAAATAAAATAGTATCATGGCCTGGATCTGATCCTATTTCCAAAGTAGGGATGATGCATGATTAAGTGGTGATTATATACATGGAAGTCCTACATATAGTAATTAACATCAAACCCGAGACAATCCTAAAGCCTACTTTAGGACATATGCTAGATTAAGTATTTTTCAATATGATTAGTGACACCTTAGAGTATACATACATGTAGATAATGTTGGTTGGTTTTTTTGAATGATTGGATGTTTGAAAATATTCTTGAAGTACATGTTGCATGGTTTTTGCATGAAAGCAAAGGTACATGGTTATGACTATGAATACTCACCTTATCGACGTCTGAGGTTTTCTGACGTTTCCCGAATGGATTGCAATTAAACTACTTGGTTGTTTATTTACTTCCTACAATCTATAAGACTCACATGAGTATCACTTTATACAATATAACCTTCTTGAACCCTGTCACATCCTCATTTTCTTAGGTATGTAATTCTAATTACTACATGATTTTACTCCTTTGTTGGTCCAGAATGCCTTGAGATGTTATATAGCCTTTTAGTGTATAATAAGAGATACATTGAGATTATGTTAAAAGAGAATGATGGATTTACCATTATGGCCAATTTTGGCAAGATAATTTTATTCCTATGATTTAATAGGATTTTATGATAATTTAAACCTAATTAAATTAATTAGGGCTTTTGTTGAGAAATTAGAAAATTTCAACTCATAATAATGTTCTAGGGGTTAATAGGGAACCATGATCCAAATTTGAAAGCTTTTTGACTTTGTTTGACCCATCAAATGATTTTTGAAAGTTTCTATATAGTTGGGACCTATGAAGCCTTGATTTTTGGATTTATCAAATCGATCTCCTAAGTTTGTAAAATTATGCAATTGTCACATGGAGATTTCCCATTTTCACCCAAAGTTGATTGATTTAGGGGTGTCACACACCTCCCCTCTCTTGCCTCACTTATGAACAGATCATTGGGCACCATTGGATAGGGATCTGATGGCGGGTGGGTCATCTCCTAGATCCCGCCCAAGGTGGGACTCTGAGCAGTCCGACTCCTTCCTAGTTTTTCTGAGTTTTATTGTTATCTAGAGAAACTCGATTGGTGATTGTGATCCTGATAGCTCCAGGCACCTATCTGAACCTATATATATATGGGAGTGAACCCTAATTCCTTCTCCCAAAGAAATGCCTAATCTCGTTGCCGCTCCTCTCTTCGAACGTTGGTTGCAGTCATTGTTTTCCTTGATCGTAGGGTCGCAAAGAGGGCTGTGAAGTTCCTAGGAAGTGTGGGGAGGCTATAGACACCGATAATTTGGTTGGTTCCCACTGGAACCTTACCACCAGCTCATTTTCTCTTCACTGGCAACAATGGTTGCTCCACCACCCCTCACCTTGTCCTGCCAAAATTTGACAGCGTGGTAAGCATCTAGAACTCCTTCCTTTAAATTCTCGATCACTCATTTACTCTACAACTACTCCAGGTGTTGTGACCTGTAAATCTGGATTTTTGGTGCTCACCGGCATCCAACACCTGACCACTCAGATGGCTTTTTGGACTATAGGGGCATAAGACCAACTTCATTTGTCCCTAGAGATTGTTTTCCTGAGGCCTTGTATTCTCGTACACCCTTTGTCCTTCCGCAAGGGTAGCATGTGCTAGCACCTAGACTTGCCAAGCTTCAGCAGCTAGGGAGGCAGGGATGGAACTCCCCCACCCTACCAGGGACTTTCAGTGGCCAGACTGGGGATTGTTGTCATCGAGTCAGGTTGAGGGTGATGCCAGACATGGTCGCCTGACAAGATCCTCACCAAAAGATCTGAGCGCAGATAAGAGTTGGCCCATGTACCAAGCTTCTTGCCATGGTTAGAAGGCGATGATGTGGGTCAGGGAAATGGCCTTATTACCCCTGCCAGGTTGATAAGGGTTTTTCTTTGTGTATGGGTAGTTTTGGGATTTTAAGAAAACATATAGCTAAATTCGTAAATTGGATATTTGTGATGCTTTGCCATTTTTGCCCCCTGTTATGCTTATAGTCTAGGGTAACGCCGAAGGGGCTTTCTTGTCTTTTTATTTTGTTTTATTTGGACCCTAGATAATGCAAATTTGATTTATCTGAATGTTGATTGGGTGATTTTGTGAATTTGATATCTCTTCATTAGTATGTCCTGTCGGGTCGAGTAATATATGGTTTTTTATCAGTTTTTTGATCAGTTTTTTGAGATCTAGTCATTGGAATAGGTTATGAGTCATGATTATGATTCTTGTTTCTTAGTTTGTAAAACTAAACCTAATTAGGGTTTATAAGGTAATGCTTTAGGTTTTGGGTTATAATGATGGAAAAATATTAAGGCCCTGAGGTCAAGAACCTAGGAGCGAGTATTCCTACTTAATTTGGTAAGTAGTCCATGCCTTGGGTTTTAATGTACTACATTCATGCAATTTTTGCTCCTTCAATCATGTTTTAAGTTTATATTACATATGTTAGCATGTGAGCATCTAATGTTTTAGGAAATGTTAATATATGCATATCTTGTTAAGATTTACTGCATAAAGATTTATGACAAGATCAAATTAGTTAAAGGAACATACTTATTTATGTTAAGATAAATAATGTGATCATATGTGAAAACCCTAGATAAGACAAGAAAAAATTAGGAACAAGCATTTAGGCTCTATTCATGAACAATTTTATTAAAGGTTGGTGCCCTATGAGCCCCCTTCATCTTATTGGGTTCAAGCCCTATTCCTGTTCACTTTCAGTGTGTTCAGATGATTGTTCACTTTCAGTGTGTTCGATGTGTATATGTTCCTGTTCACTTTCAATGTGTCCATATGACTGTTCACTTTGAATGTGTTCGGTATGTTATGGTTCATTGAGTAGGTGCCCTAATTAGAATGTTTAAATAAATCTGGGAATGTATCCTTAAGTGATATTTAATGTTTATGCAAGTTCTTAACATTGTTAAGATTATTTAAGTTAGATTCATTTACTCATATCAAACCCAACCACTTATAGTAGTTTTGTCCAATGCGTGACTATGTGTAGATGCACATAGGTGGAGGATAGTGTCAGCAGCAACTGCAGCGTCATTAGCAGTGGGAGGTGCAGTTTGTGAAGTTTTCGGATCCTACCCTAGTGGGGTGCCATTCTAGAGTGTTTCTCTAGTATATCTTTACATTCATGCTATCTTAGAACTTTCTTTCACGTTCTTCAGATGTTAGACATTCTATTTCTTTCTCTTATGCATGTACGAAGACACTACAAGTTGATATTTTAAATTTCTATGGTCCTTGCTTAATTAATGGTACTATGTCATGATTTTTTCATGATCTCCTATGAACGAAAATGTTTATGTTATACTTGGATTGTGTAAGTTATGATGGTTGTGACAAAAGTGGTATTAGAGCAAACCTAGAATGACCACTATAGTAGGATCTTATAAGTTATACTTCATGGTAATGAATGTCTTTCTCCCTCTTCCAGATGGCCCCTAAGTGTCGCCTTGAGAATGACAAGTCCCCCCCACACTCTGATAGAGAGAGTGATTAGCCCTCTAAGCATGAAGAGAATCTACATGGAGAAGACCCTCCCCTATCATACAATGTGTTGGTCAGAGCCTCAACCAATGCAATGCGAGGAAGAGATGGGGGCCTTCGTCAAAGGAGAGATGAAGTCACCTTAATAGACTTCCTTAAGGTGAAGCCAGAGATGTTCGCTGGAGAGGAAGAGTTGGATGTTTTGGGAAAGGCTGAGGCCTGGATCTGCAACCTAGAGCATTGCTTTCATGACTTGGACTGTTCAGAGGAGTCTCACGTCAGGTTCGAGATGCACATGCTGAGAGGTCCGACTCGTGTCTGGTGGGAAAACTTCTGTGATGCCAGAGATCCAAATGACGAGTTCCTCACATGGGAGGATTTCATGAAGGCTTTCAAGAGTCACTGTGTATCTGAAGCAACGATGGATAAGAAGGAGGTAGAGTTCATTTATCTACGACAGTGTGGTGATATGACAGTCACTCAATACGCCATGAAATTCCATGTTCTTCAGAAGTACAACACTGAGATGACTGAGCTGAAGTGAGATGACCTGTCCGAACTAAACATTATTAACTAGGCGGAAGTGATAATTAACAACAGATTTACTAAAAATCATTAAAAATTAAAACCATTTATAAAGAGATCCAAATACAGGAAAACTCTTTTGTCAAGAACCAATGTATTTTATTTACATCCTGGTTCATAAGTACATATCTTGTACAATCCCTTCTCAAGGATTACAAGCATCAACTGCTCTATCAAAACTATACACAGGTGGTATAAGAACCTTGAGGCTTCAAGCCAAAATCTCAGATCGATTCATTGAAGTACTAACTACTAACTCTGAGGACCTGAGAGTACAGAGACGACACATAGGACTCTCTATACAAAATATGACAGCCAATGCCTCCACCTGAGATATCATTGTTGTCCCTGTTGTTTTTGTTGCTTCTCTTCCCCTATTATAGGGTTTTTTTCCTTTTCTTCCTCATCCACCTAAAAAGGTTGGATCCCACGGGGTGAGACAATTGAAATTGTCCCAGCGGGAGATATAACTCTCTGCCAGAAATATTATTATTGCAGTTTAATAGAATAAAACGTAGCAGAGGAATCTTCATTAAACAGTAGGATTTAATCATTATTAAGCATAATAGAGCAATGTCACCTCTTAAAGTATTACAACTATAAAGTGATAAGTAGTAGATCATTTATTCTTTTAATAAGGAATATGAAGAACATGTATAATATTTATCTACCTTAGGATACAATAAGCAATGTAATATCAACCAATGATTTTCGTATTTCATCCTTGAGAAAATACGCTACACAACTGATTACATTTTACAATCATACTTATGCCCTGAGGAGATGAGGTATACCGCTCATGCTCTAACTGACCACGATTAAGTAAAGCATCGGTACCATACATAGGTCAATGGAAGAGTCAGACTCCATCGACTCATCTGTCTCAGTCAGTACGAGATCATATGCAAGACATCTTGTGTCTCTACTAAATAGTTTTCCAAGGTATACTGGCATCTTCACTATAGAGTTATAGCCCATAGCATATACTCTTTTCAGGATATGGCCCGTAGCCAATGCCTGGTATTGTGGAGTTATGACCCATAGCCATACTCTTATTGGGATATGGTCCATAACCATTCATGTACATAGGATATGACCCTCAGTCATTCTTATGAGGTGTAAGGATATTTTCACCCATTACCCACACATATTCAAAAATATGCATTCTAGGAGTTCTCGTAGGAAAACCTGTTTCACCATCACCCGTTACTGACGATGATGGATCTATGGTCAGGCCTCTACATGATAATATTTCACTTGATTAATTAAGTGCATTACCATATTCTCTTAGTATCATTCAGGTTTTCAAACATAAACTATTATAACAAATGCTACAAAGAATGTGTAATACTTCTAACAAGTACTTTTTAAAGCTTTATAAAACATTGGGACCTCAATCCCTTGTCACATCATGGGTATTCTCATCCCTTAACATCTCATCATCATGATTAGGGAATATGGATATTCAAACCCTCAGTTCATCAAAGAAAACTTATTACCACTTATCAGGTAACTAATACCTTCAGGTCATCTGACCAAGGTAAACATGATACTTGCTATACAAACATCTCACATGGCTCTCAAAGCCTATTTAATTTCTTGTTACCTTCTAATAGGCAACAATGCATATTATGGCTCACAAGGCCCATAAAACAATTTCAATGATAACACATCATAGCTCATACCTGGCTATGCCCAACTTCTCATGATACCTGCATGGTTAGTACACATGATAACAATTATATCAATTACATATCAGCACTATGCAATGTAATGGTAGCATCACTATTCTCTCATTAGGGTTAGGGCTTCCAAATTCATGTCAATTAGGGATACTCATCCCATTACCCAAAATTAGGGTTATGATTTAACATCATATTGTCAAAGATTAGGGTATCATGCACTATATCCCAAAATTAGTATTTCACATACCTTCACCCTATATTAGGGTTAGGATTCCATATAGCATCACCCTTCATTAGGTTTTCACATAACCTCACCCTATATTAGGGTTTCACATAACATCACCCTATGTTAGGGTTTCACATGACATCACCCTAGATTAGGGTTTCACATGGCATAACCCTAGATTAGGGTTTCACATGACATCACCCTAGATTAGGGTTTTACATGACATCACCCTAGATTAGGGTTTCACATGACATCACCCTAGATTAGGGTTTCACATGACATCACCCTAGGTTAGGGTTTCACATGACATTACCCTAGATTAGGGTTTCACATGATCTCTTTATCAAGGATCATACCTTAAATTAGTGCTTCCACATAACTTGGAGCACATAGCATTATTTAAGTATCAAATCATACTTATCATTGTTTCATGTACTTAGGAACACACGACATCATCATCTTACCTTATTCGGTTGACTTAATCGCTCACTAAGTACATACACCTATGCTTATCATAATGTATTGAATTTAATACTTTCATAAGCATCAAGTGATAATCACTTTTAATTGTACTAATTACCTAAGAACTCTACAGGTGCTTCCATTTGAAATCATCCTTGAGATACTCTTTAACCACTCATAGGGTTATTAGTACTTACATGGATTGAATCAATTAGACCTTCAAACGGTCTTGAACCAATCAACCCTTCAAATGGTCTTGGATCAATTGACCCTCAAACAGTCTTGGACCAATTGACCCTCAAACGGTCTGAGACCGTTTAGACCTCAAACGGTCTTGGTTCAATTGAATCTCCAATCAGGCTTGAACCTTTTGTACCTCCAAATGATCTTGAGGTACTTGACCTCCAAACGGTCTTGAGGGTGTTTGAACTCCAAATGGTCTTGATCTTAAAATTCCTAAACAGTTTAAGATCGTTTGAATTAAAAATTATTAAACCCTACATGGTCTTACGACCGTTAGACCTTAAACGGTCTTGTTATCAAATCTTCAAACGGTCTTGCCCTCATTCCTTTAATCGGTTTTTAAACCGTTTGAATTAAATATTATTAGACCCCAAACGGTTTGAGACCGAATGGTCCTAAAATGGTTTGAGACCGAATGGTCCTCAAATGGTCTAAGACTATTTGGTCAAATCAGCAATGAAACCATTTGAACTTAAATTTGGGTTTTAGCTTTAATCAATTTAGGGTTTGAAATCAAGGAACCATAAAATGTTGAAACATTTGGGACTAGATCAATTGTAACCATTGGATCATCATCCAACCATGACACCACTTGACCTTAAATGGTCTTGAGACCGTTTGGTCTCAATCGGTCTTGAGACCGTTTGGTCACCAAAAAGTGAAACCGTTTGCTCATGATTTTTGTTGAGGTGTGTGCTAAGATGATATCATCATCTTCAAGATACAAACCTTAGAAATTTGTTGTGATCTCTGTGATGATTTCAACAACTAATAGAAAGGAAACTTGGGAATGAAAAAGGAATCAACATATGATGAAGAAATGAAGTCAATAATGATATTTAACGGTTCAAGTTATATAACCTACTTTCAAAGTTGAATCCAAGCTTCAAGATTCATGTCTTTAATGGTGAATGAAGCTTTCTCAACTTCCCAAGGTCCATCCTCAAGTCTTTGAGTGAAAAGAATGGCTAAAGTTGAAGATTGAATGGAGAAAAGAAGAAAATAAGCATTGAATTTCGATTTCCACCATGAAATCAAGGTTGAAGATGACTATGGAGCTTACCTACAGGTTGGGGCACGTCCTCCTGTTTCTCCTAAGCTCCCTTGTGTTCAGCCAAAGCAAGGAGAGAAAGTAGATTCCAAAAAGAGTTTTTCATGTGGATGGAAAATGGGATATATGTAAGGGAATTTCAAGAGAGAGAAAGTGTTATAAAAATCCTTTAATTCCCAAAATTGGTGCCACTTATCCCCTTCACTTACTTGCATACGAAGCCATCATCTTATCCTTCAAAAACCTCTCGTTTATCCTTGAATTAAAAGCAATCACTTAAGCACCTCAATTAATATAATATTATTGTCAATTTTTAGTGGACAATTCTTTTTAATTAACAATTGCAAGTGGATTCTTCACCTTCTTAGGATATTTCGGTGCAACTCAAGGCATTTGGACGTCCTTGCACTATAGGATTTCAACCAAATCCTTTTTAGTTGATGGGCACTTCAATTAATATATTTATTTTTGCATTGAATTAAATTAGGGTTTCAATTATGCTTAAATCTTGATTATTTTAATATCAAGATTCTCTCTCCTACAAAGAGATTCAAATGAGATGATAATTGATACCAAGAAACATTAGGGACTCTCAAGAATTGATATTTTGCATATTGAACCCTAGTTTTTGGGTAAATTGCATGTTACACCAAAACTAGGTTTTAATGCTCAAACATTGCTTAATAAGCTTTTTCTTGGTGCTTAGGCTACTACAAGCCATACCTATACATCATTCTCATTCTTATGATGCTTCAACATTTGAGGAACATTTTTTCATGTAACATTTGCAAGTTAACCCCTCAACTTGGGTAATTTGTACTTTAGTCCAAAACAGGCAAAACATTGTTTTCAACATTATTCAAATGGGACTAAAAGTGAAACATAAGTTCGACTCTTGAGCCTTAATTACTTTTCAAAAGATAAGAGAAAACATATAATTATCTTTATTAAACAACACATCTAGGGTTAAAGCATAACCCAGGTCAGGGATGTTACAAATTATCCACCCCTAACAGGGATTTCGTCCCCGAAATCATCAAGAAAAAAGAGAAGGGTACTTCCTCCTCATTTCTTCCTCTAGCTCCCACAAAGCTTCTTCAATGCCACGGTGATGCCAAAGAACTTTCACAAGACATATGTCTTTCTTTTTCAACTTTTTAATTCTTTTATCAAGGATCATCATAGATCCTTCAACATATGATATATCATCATTTAATTGTACCTCCACAAGTTGCAAAACTAACTCTGTGTCAGGATGACACTTTCTCAGCATTGAGATATGAAACATTGGATGCAACTTATGCAGCTCAGGTGATAACTCCAGCTTATAGGCTACCTTTCCAATCCATTCAATGATTGGATAAGGCCCCATAAATCTAGGAGCTAACTTTCCATTCCTTCCAAATCTAAGGACACCTTTCCAAGGTGAGACCTTGGGATATACTCTGTCTCCAACTTGGAATTCTAAAGGTCTTCATCGTTTGTCAGTGTATGACTTCTTTCTATCTTTTGCAGTCTTTAATTGTTGTTGTATTACTTTAATCTTCTCAGTTGTCTGCTGCACTAGCTTAGGACCCAAAAGTTGATATTCTCCTGTTTCATACCAACATAAAGGAGATCTACAACGTCTACCATATAATTCTTCATATGGTGCCATATCAATACTGTGCCGATAGCTATTATTGTAAGCAATTTCTATCAAGCTCATGTGTAGATCCCAACTTCCTACAAACTGAAGGATGCATGCCCTAAGCAAATCCTCCAAGGTTTGTATGGTCTTCTCAGATTGTCCATCTGTCTGTGGGTGAAAGGCAGTACTAAAGCTTAACTATGTACCCAAATCTTTATGTAGTCGTTCCCAAAAATGACTCGTAAACTGGGGTCCTCTATCAGAAATGATAGTAACTGGAACTCCGTGCAACCGCACTATCTCATCTACATATATCTGTGCAAGCTTCTCAGCAGTGTAGGTTGTTTTGACAGGAAGGAAATGTGTTGTCTTAGTCAACCTATCTACTATCACCCATATGGAATCATGACCCTTGGTTTTTCTAGGCAAACCAACCACAAAGTCCATGGTCACATGATCCCATTTCCACTACGGTATAGGCAAAGGTTGCATTATACCTGCGGGCTTCTGATGTTCAACTTTAACCTACTGACACAATAGACACCGCATAACAAACTCAGCTACATCCTTCTTCAATCCTGGCCACCAATACATATCCTTCAAGTTATGATACATCTTAGTGCTTCCTGGATGCATTGCATACATCGAAGAATGAGATTCCTCCAAGACTAACTTCCTTAAGTCATTGGCATCATGTACTAGCATCCTACCATGGTAACAGACTACCTGATCTCCTGACTCATGAAAGCCATCCCGTTCTCACTACCATACTCTGACCTAATCTGCTGAACCACAGTATCAGCTTGTTGTGCTTCTTTAATATGTTGTTTTAGAGTAGGTTTCACTTGCATCTCAGCTAACAACCCGGCTAACAATGATACCTTAAGTTGTATATTGGTTTGCCTCAAGGAGATAAGCATATCTCTTTTAAAGCACACTAAGGAATTCAACTGTGTTTTATCTAAGGCTGGTGATGATGATTTCCTACTTAGTGCATCAACCACTACATTAGCCTTCCCTGGATGATAATCAATTGTACAATCATAGTCCTTGATTAACTCCATCCAGCGGCGTTGTCTCATGTTTAACTCATGTTGTGAGAAGATATATTTTAGATTCTTATGATCTGTAAAAATATAGAATGTTTCTCCATAGAGATAATGTCTCCAGATTTTCAAAGCATGGACCACAATAGCTAGCTCTAGATCATGTGTTGGATAAATCTCCTCGTGTTTCTTAAGCTGTCGAGAAGCAAAAGAAATCACTTGATTATCCTGCATCAACACACATCCTAATCCATTCTTAGATGCATCAAAGAAAACTATGTACCCCTTCCCTTGCTCAGGTAACACCAGCACAGGTGCACTTGTCAACCTTTCTTTCAGTAGCTGGAAAGAATGTTGACACTTGTCATTCCAGACAAAAGGAATCTCCTTCGTGGTCAACTTGGTTAGGGGTCAAGCTATAGAACTGAAGTTCTTAATGAATCTCCTGTAATAACCTGCCATTCCTAGGAAACTGCGTATCTCCGTCGGTGTCTTTGGCTGTTCCCATTGCATGACATATTCTAGCTTCTTAGGATCAACACGGATACCTGAGGAAGATATTATGTGTCCTATAAAAGAAACTTCTGGTAACTATAACTCACATTTGCTAAACTTAGCATACAACTTATGCTCTCTTAGCAAAGTTAAATCCTGACAGAGGTGCTGCTCATGTTGTTGAGCATCTCTACTGTATACCAGGATGTCATCTATAAAGACTACTATGAACTAATCAAGAAAAGGTTGATAGATTCTATTCATGAGTTCCATGAATGCAGTTGGTGCATTAGTTAGTCCAAATGACATAACTATGAACTCACAGTGATCATACCTTGTCCTAAAAGAAGACTTAGATATGTCACTCTCCTTGATACACAACCGATGATATCCCGATCTCAAATCTATCTTAGAGAAGATAGTTGCACCACACAACTAGTCAAACAGGTCATCGATCCTTGGCAGAGGATACTTGTTCTTTATGGTTACTTTATTCAACTGTCTATAATCAATGCATAACCGCATCGATCCGTCCTTCTTCTTAATAAAGAGAACTGGAGCACCCCATGGTGAAGTACTCGGTCGGATAAAACCTTTCTCAAGCAACTCCTGTAGCTGTTTCTTGAGCTCTGCCATCTCAGTAGGTGCCATTCTATATGGCGTTTGTGCTATTGGTTGCGTGCCTGAGATTAGATTAATCTCAAAATCAATCTCTCCGGGTGGAGGAACACCTAGAAGTTCCTCAGGGAACACATCCTCAAACTCCCTAACTATCAAAACTTTAGAAAGATTAGGGTTCTCAATTGTGGTATCTACCACATGTGCCAGGAATGCTAAGCATCCTTGTCTCATCAGTTTCTCAGCTACGATAGATGATACAAGATAGGTTGAAAGAATCTTTCTATCTCCCTGAAAGATCCATGTGTCACCATCATCTGTGAACACAACTTGCTTGGACTCACAATCCAAGACAACCTTATACTTTTCTAGGGTGTCCATCCCAAGAATTATATCGAACCTGTGCATCTCAAGTGGTATAAGATCCACTTGAATGTGATGTTCATAAAAGGAAAGAATGTAGGGAGAACACACCTCCTGCAACAATACAGATCACAACAAAGGGGTTTCTAATAACAGACTATCTGCTTTAAGACTAACAGTCATATTGCAGTCATGAATCACTTCTCGAGTGATAAAGGAATGTGTAGCACCCGGATCAATTAAAACAGATACAAAACAGGATGAAGACATATCAGAATGAAATAGTTCCATATGACCTGTCACAACTTGAGGGTTGACTACTGCTTAGGTTTGATTAATCACATAGACCCTCGTTGTTGCTTGCTGTTGGCCCTGTGCTCGATTGTTGGATGCTGACGAACCACCTTGGGACGCTTGTCCACGTCCTCTAGCACCACTAAAAACTGTCGCCTCTGATGACCTTGTTGACTCTACCTCGGTGGTTGGGTTACCACTGTGTTTCCAACTGGACAATCCCTTGCTAGATGTCCTACATGTCTACACTGGTGACATGTTATGTTCTCTTGATATGGTCTAAAAGGTCTAGTTGGTGACGTTGATGCTGTATTGGGGGCTCTATTTGGCGGTAAACTTCGACCACTACCCTTGTTGGATGTCCACTGTGTCTGGGTGTTGAACCTTGGTTGTTACAACCCCAATTTTTGGGTTCATTTGGTGAGAAATGTAATTTCTCATATTAAAGATATTTGAACAGATAATGATATAATTTGTTTTGAATAAATGGATTTCATTTACAATAGCCTTGTTGATTGTTTTGTGGGCTTGATTGGCTATTGGGCCCAATAACAAGGAAATTCGATTAGTAAATTAATAATTGAGAATTAGAGAAAAGAAAGATGTGGAAACCTCTAGGAGGCAAAAGAATATAATCTAAAGTTGGATTTTGTACCTCTTGGGTTCCTTGGGTCCCAAGGAGTCCAAAGTTGCAAAGATAATGCAAAAAGAAAATAAAAGATCAATTAAGTATTTTTTGATAGCATGCAGGATGATTCATTACTCAATAAGCCATACGACATCTACAAGATAAGAGTACAACACCACCAAACCATACAAAGAGCTGATCCAGAACAAAGAAACACTGCGACACATATCGGAAAGAAAATAAAGCGCTTCTGTATTGATTCCTCTTCTGTAATACTGACACAAGCAGTTTATCATGAGAAATTCCTTCAACATGAGAAAAGAGCAGAGAATTAAGAACTCGATCAACATGATGTTTTGATAGTGGGTAATCTTCTCAAACGAAACCAGACGAACCAAGCAACAAGATCAACCCGTGGCAAAATGAGATCTAGACTAACTAGAAATCTCTCACTCTCCGGTAGAGAGGATCGCAGGAAAGCGGACAAGCCAACACCGATAAACGGTGACAAAGCAACACCGATAAATGATGAGAGAAAAGGCAGATAAGCTGCCAGAGACCCAATCAAATGACGGAGAAAAACCAAACACAGAAAAGGAAACAGGAACGCAGAGGAAAAGGGGGAAATCCAAGCTGCGAGGGCCAGCTCGAAGGAGGGGAGAGCCAGATCCACCTGAGGGAGCTGCAAGGAAGACCACTGACGATCGCCCCAGTCGTCACCACCACCGATAGGCATCACCACCGAAGTGGAGTCCGACCCGAGGCACAAAACTCCACCGCCGAAGGACAGGAGAGGCGAGGCCGGATCTGGACAAAATTGCCGCCACAAGCTAGAGTCGAGCGACTTGGAGAGGGAGAGTGGCTCGGGGGGAGCGGGAAGGCGCTCACCGGCAGCCTGGAGCCCCTCCCCCAAGCCAGTCGCGTCGTAGGGGAAAATCTAGTCGCCCCTTTTCGCCAGAGCGGAGCGGCTTGTTAGACCTCTAAAAATTCAATTAAGTATTTCTTTATTAAGAAAGAAATTGAAAACAATGATAAAATGTGGAAAATAAGTATAATGGAGTTATCCTTGATGGATTTTCATATCCAAAGGGTTCCTAATGTTAAATGGAATGCCAATGAGGAAAATAAAAGGAAAGAAAAAAAAGAGAAATCCTCAAAAAGAGATATTTTAATAAGAAATAAACAAGATAATGTGAAATAATGAATATGAATGCATCTAGAAGGATAATAAGTATCCTTATAAAGGAATTTCGAAATCTTGAAGTTTCTTGGGGTCCAAGGAGCCCCAATAAAGAAAGAGGAAAGACAAAATACCAATAATGTCAAATAAAGAGATAATATGATGCATAATGAATGTTTTGGGGTATTATTTAAAAGGAAGTAATTTCTATTAAAAGAAAATAGAAATTTGTGCCAATGGATTAAAAAGCAAGAATAAAGAGAATAAGTGAGAGGAATTTTAAATTCCTAATTATCCAAGAAAAAAATAATATCAAAGGGATAGTAAGGAGAGAGAAATCTTGGTTCTCAATGAGGAAAATTGTTTCTTATTAGGAAAAGGACTTGAGTCCTCGTGGATGCACATCTTGGGGTGCGAATACCCACCCCTATATAAAGGGTTGAACTCTGGTTCAAGTTCAGGAAAGATCCCACGTACCCTTCTCTCTCTCTCTTGTTCTTTGCATACAAACCCTAATCTTGGAGGATAGCCCTATCTCTGGAGCAGCGAGGGACCGTGATAAAATTGAGATGAACGAAGGATACCCCATGATGCTGGGGAAAGGCTTGGCCACCACCATCGTGCCCTAACCCAGGTACAACAGCTGCAACTCGACTGCAAGGACATCTGCACGAGTGGGCTTGGTTCTCTTGAAACCAGCTGTCTTAGCCATGATTCGAGGCACCATTAGGCACGACAGGGAACATCGGAGGTAGAAAGTGTGGTTCCGGTGAGCTTCATGCCGTGGAAGTGAGGCAGATGGCCTCACACCTGGCTGTAGGACGATGGTTGCGTAGGGTTCCAGGGAGGAAGATGACCAACGTTCATCGGACCAATTTTCCCCTCCGTGGGCTGAAGAGAAGATTGATTCAAATGGGGGCAAGATCATAATTTGGTTATAAACTCAAAAGCGGGCCATGTTGCATGTATGAGGTGACGTGGCGGCTTCTGGTTGGTCCAAAAAGGTAACTTTTGCAAAATTCATAACTAAATATCCATAGCTCGGATAGATACACATAAAATATGAAAGTTGCTCAGAAAAATGAGAGGAATCCATTAAAAATATAATTGAAGCCTGATTCTAATTGAAATTTAAAAAGTAATGGAAGTTATCAACTTTAATACTTTAATGATTAAGAAACCCTATTTTGAGATGACTAATGTAATTAGTAGGGTTTAATGGATGATTAAAGTTGGTTTTAACCTGTTAATGATAAAAAGGAACATTAGGAACAAAAAGAATGAACTTTTCACGTAATTAGTTTAATTTACAGTTTCATATGCATGAATATGCTTTAATGGGCCTTGAAACCCTAATATTGGTAAATGCGACCCTTAATGGCTTTAATTATTCAAGATCGTGAATAAAGTTAAGATATGATGATTCTAAGCTATTTCGAGTACGGAAGTTCTTAATTTTGGATAAATACCTTTAATGTAGAAATTAGGGTTTTCTAATGAATAAAGGTAGAATTAATGACAATTAGAATTCATATGTGAATTAGACCATAATGAACTACGAATTGATGATAAATCACTATTACAGTAACAACATTCAGTGTCACTTTTCTGGGCGTCGATTATTTAGGAAAACCGACCCCTATAAATTTAAACATCGGTTATTTATGCAAACCGACGTGTATATTCGAAGACCAGCCAGACACGGGTACCGCTTTGTATTCAGCATCGGCTGGTTATAACAGACCGATGCCTAAAATCACCCGCGAAATCCAATTTTCAAGCGAAAACATTTTAGGTCACCTACAACGTCGATTTTTTAACTATTCACTGACGCCTATTTAAAATGAAAATTTGCGCGAAAAGTCCCACTTTCAGTGTCGGTTATCCCTCGATAACCGAAGCTGATAATGGTTCCCACGAAATAATTTAGGGTAAAGGTTGTTTAGTTGGGCGTCAGTGTTTTACTATCAACCGACGCTAAAGCATAATAGGCGTCGGTTTTGTAGATAATCGACGTTGTTGACCAACTTAATAGACCCGATCACCCAACTCTTCCCCCTTTCTTCCTGTTTCATCACGATATTCTCCTGTGTTGCTGCTCGCCGCCGCTCTCCCAAAATCACGACGTCGGTTGCTGCCCCTCTGCTTCTTCGGTGCTGGTGCTCTTCTACTTGCCGGCGCCGCTACCCGCCGCCCGCCGCTGCTACTTCTTCGCCTACTGCTTCTCCGGCCGGCGCCTACTGCTTCTCTGACTGTCGGTTGCTTCTTCCCACTACCCGCCCCTCTGCTTCTTCACCTGCTCGCCGCCACTACTGCCGCCACTCGCCGCCGCTCTTCTCCACGCTAGCTCCAGGTAGGCTAGCCTCTTTGCTTCCTTCTCCCTAGCTCCTTACCAACAACAAGCACGACCATGGTTGTGTTGGCCTACCACGGCCGTGCTGTCTAGCACGGCCGTGGTAGGCCAACACAGCCACGACCGTGCTTGTTGTTGGTAAGGATATGAACAAATTTTTATGTAATGATTTATGTAAATCCTAGGATATGAACAAAACTTTTGCTTGCATATATTTGTCATATATTTGTGCTTCTAATCGTAATGTTTGGCCTAATTCAGTAAATTTTGATGCATGTTGAAATAAGATTTAAACTTGTCAATTGTAGCATCCTAATTTGATTTGATGAAACCCTAACATCAATTGTGATGAAACCCTAACATTAATTGTGATGAAACCCTAACATGTACATATCTATTATTGTGTTTGTTGGCCTAGAAACACGTCCAAGATTTACTCATTAGGAGTAAATCTTGGATAGTCCCCGGTTTGGGATTGTTCTTGAACACCTAATCTCACTTAGGATGTAAGTGTAAAATGTGTATTGGGTTTTCGAGAAAATTTCGGTAGCATTTCCCCGTTTGTTCTCTAAGTACATATGTACTTAGAGAACAGCGGGGAAATGCTGCCGAAATTTTCTTGAAAACCCAATACACATTATACACTTACTAGTGAGATTAGGTGTTCAAGGATGGGATAGGTGGTACACATTTATTATATATAAGAATGACATCACATGTGTTTGTTGGCCAAGAAACCCATCCAAGATTTACTCATTAGGAGTAAATCTTGGATAGTCCCTGGTTTGGGACTATTCTTGAACACCTAATCTCACTTAGGATGTAAGTGTATAATGTGTATTGGGTTTTCGATAAAATTTCGGTAGCATTTCCCCGTTTGTACATTGGTATAAATTAGAATGAACAATCACTAAATTATATACTATTTGTATGGAGTCCGACTTCATTGTAGATAATAGGAGTAAATCTTAGATAGGATGTAAGTGTATACCCTAATCTTTTCCTAATATATACTTGTTTTCTCTTTGATCATAGAATGGATAGATCATGGATGTCCATTCGCAATCGCTGCACCCCAGAGTTTATATCTGGTCTTGATCAGTTTATTAGATTTGCCGAGGAACATAGGAAAAAACCTACAGATAGGTTCTACTATCCATGTAGGCATTGCGGTAACAACTTGAAAGTCAACACTGGTGAGGAAATCAAAAGTCATGTCTTGTGCAACGGGATTTTACAAGGCTATATAGAATGGCACTGGCATGGAGATATTTCAAACTCGAAACTAGTAGATTTCGATAGCAGTGCTTGGGTGGAAGAAGAAATTGCCTCTGATGACGTAGATGTCAATGAACCAATTCCAGTAGACATCGTTGATGTGATGCTGGATAGTTGTAGGGTAGAGCATACCGATCCACCTCCTATCTTTAGAAACATTGTACATGATGCTGAGATACCGTTATACACAGGCTGTGCTAAGTTTATGAAGCTTAGCGCTGTGTTGAGATTGTATAAGTTGAAAACTAACAATAGATGGAGCGACAAAAGCTTCATTTCATTGTTGACTTTGTTGAAAGAAATGCTTCCTGAAGGAAATGAGCTGCCAATCTCAACATACCGGGTAAAGAAAATGTTGTGCCCAATGGGAATGGAGGCCAAGAAGATACACGCATGCCCGAATGATTGTATATTATTTCAAAAGGACTATGTAGATTTGAAAGATTGTCCAAAATGTGGTGCGTCACGGTATAAATTGACGACTTCGGGGGAGTCCAAAACTGGTTCTCCTGCCAAGGTGTTTTGGTATCTACCTATAATATCACGGTTTCAACGCTTGTTTGAAAATCCGAAAGATGCGAAGAATTTGAGGTGGGATGCAGATGTTAAGAAAAATAATGATGGGATCCTACGACATGCGTCTGATTCCCCACAATGGAAGAAGATTGATCTATTGTACCCCAAATTTGGTGAAGAAGATAGGAATCTAAGACATGGGCTTTGTAAAGATGGGATGAATCCGTACGGGACATTGAGCAGCCAACATAGCACTTGGCCAGTCATGCTTGTTATATACAATCTTCCTCCCTGGTTGTGTATGAAAAATAAGTACGTTATGTTGTCGTTGTTGATATCGGGCCCTAAAAAACCCGGAAATGATATCGATGTTTATCTTGAACCTCTGATTGATGACTTAAAGAAACTTTGGGCTGAAGATGTGATGACCTATGATGCTTCAGGAAGAGAGACATTTCGTTTGCACGCTATGTTGTTTTGCACTATTAATGACTTTCCAGCATATGGGAATTTGTCTAGATATAGTGTCAAAGGAGCTAAAGCGTGTCCTATATGTGAAGAAAACACTGATTCAATAAGACTAAAACATGGTGGCAAGACTGTATATCTTGGTCATCGAAGGTTTCTTTCAAAATTCCATCCGTATCGTAGGAAGCGCAAAACATTCAATGGATGGAATGATGAACGGAGTGCACCTAAACCTATACCAGGGGATGTTGTTTATGAAAGAGTAAAAGACATTGTCAATGAATTTGGTAAGAAATCACAATGTAGTATGGCCACATGGAGTGACAATTCTTCATTCAAGAAGAAGTCAATATTTTGGGATCTTCCTTATTGGAGTTCTTTGACAGTCAGGCATTGTATCGATGTAATGCACGTTTAGAAAAATATCTGTGATAGCATCATTGGTACTTTGTTAAATATACCAGGTAAGACTAAAGATGGGATAAAATCAAGACTGGACCTACGTGAAATGGGAATAAGGTCAGAATTAATAGAATTATGTGAAATGGGTAATAAAAGAACATACTTACCTCCCGCTTGTTACACGTTGTCTAGAAAGGAGAAGAAAGCTTTTTGTGAATGCTTGGTAAATGTTAAGGTGCCACATGGTTACTCATCCAACATCCGTAGATTGGTATCAATGAAAGATCTGAAGTTGACAGGTCTTAAATCTCATGATTGTCACACTCTAATGCAACAAATATTGCCCATGGCAATTCGATCTATATTGCCGAAGCATGTAAGGTTTGCAATCACCAAACTTTGTTTCTTTTTCAACAGTCTATGCAGTAAAGTTATTGACCCTGATACTCTCGATAATTTGCAAAGAGAAGTGGTTGTTACCCTATGTCAGCTTGAGATGTATTTCCCTCTTTCGTTCTTTGATATCATGGTACATCTTGTTGTCCACTTGACTAGGGAAGTGAAAATGTTGGGACGTGTTTTCTTGCATTGGATGTATCCCTTTGAACGATACATGAGTGTTTTTAAAGGTGATGTTCGAAACCGTTATCGACCTGAAGGGAGTATTATTGAAGGTTATGTGGCGAGAGAGGTTATGGATTTTTGCAATGACTTTCTGAGTGGTAATAAAACTCCTATTAATGACAAGAATATTGAGGAGGGCAAAGGAATTTTGGGATCATGAGTGAAAGTAATCAGCCGTGAGCAGTTGGAACAAGCTCACTTGTGTATTTTACACAACATGGATAAAGTGAGTGTTTATATCGAGGAACATACCAATTTCATCAAGAGACAACATCCTCAAGCAAGTTCAATGTGGCTTGCTAGAGAGCATAATAAGACATTTACTAAGTGGTTTGAAGATAAAGTCTTACATCAACTATCTCAAACACCAAATGATATTACAGAAACTATCAAATGCCTCTCCCTTAAACCAAAACGAATGTTATGTCTTATGAAGGGTTTGACATTAATGAGTTCCCATATTACACAAAGCGCCAAGATGATAAGAGTGTCATCCAAAACAGTGGGGTCACTCTTCAAGCGTCGACTATGTATTTTGCAAGTACAAAGGATAAGATTCCATGTGAAGCTAAAATGTCATATTACGGTGTCATTGAAAACATATGGAAGTTTGACTACATAGATTTCATAATTCTGCTCTTTAAATGTAATTGGGTTGATAACACCAAAGGATTTATAGTGGATGAATTGGGTTTCACTTTGGTGAACTTTGAAAAGATTGGTGAGAAGGGTGAACCATTCATATTGGTATCACAGGAAAAACAAATATTCTATATCGATGATCCTGCAAATGATAAATGGTCGGTTGTTCTTCATGGTAAAAGACAGTTCATTGAAGATCCTATAGATGAAGAAGAGTACTATGATAAGTATGATGACTCCAGTCCATTCTCAGTTGGGTTTCTAACTCCACAAAATATTGAAGCTAATGATGACTTATATGTGTGCGGAGATCACAATGAAGGATTGTTAATTGATAAAAGATCACAATTTTAGAGGCATGTATGTTTATAAAAGATCACATTATCTTCTAGTTAATACAAATGCTAAATGTTTGCCTTTTTCTAGTTAATACAAATGCTAAATGTTTGCCTTTTTCTAGTTAATGCAAATGCTAAATGTTTGCCTTTTTCTAGTTAATACAAATGCTAAATGTTTGCCTTTTTAATGACATTTTCAGATGGCTGACCATGATGAGCATGATGTCCATGATGAGCATGAAGTCCATGATGAGCATGATGTCCATGACAAGCATGGTGAGGATACCAATGTAAGTTCTAAAAACATATCATGTATTTCTATAAAATTCATTATCTTCTAGTTATGTCATATATCCCATATTTCTATATTGTGCTAATTCAGTGGGTTTATTTTTGTCAAATTTTAGGTTGATGATGCACATGTACCCACTGAAGCACTGGAGCAACGTGATGCACATCACCAAACACTTAACAAGAAAAGGGGCATCACTCTGTTGAAGAAGTTAATAGCGCTAAGTGGTAGTGGATCCAAATTGGTTGTGGAGTTTGATAATGGAGGAAATGCAATTGGAGTGAACCGCAATAATTTTGTAAACTATCTTGGGTGTGTCACACGAAGCCATTGTGGTGTTAAGTATGATAATTGGCATAAAGTTCCTCAGGGGAAGAAAGACTTGATATGGAAGGATTTATGCGTGAGTTATTATTATTTGCAATTCTATTTTGTAGATTACAAATTATATTATTTGCAATTCTATTTTTGGATACTAGTTAATAAGAATTCTATTTTACAGAATCTATTTGCATTGGATGGGAAGTTGCATCGTAAAAGCATGATGCAACGTGCTGGAAAGATGCTTAGGAACTATAGGACAAATCTCAACAGAGAATACATAAAAGATGGTGATAAGAAGAAGAAGTCAGCCCTTGAACAGTGGAACTTCTTGGACAAAGAAGATTGGGACAATTTTGTTGCTTCAAGAAAATCTGAAGAATTCAAGGTATTAGGTGTCACTCCCAATTTAATTAATATACATTGTGTTCACCTATTCAAGATTAACATTTAGTGCTACTAACCAAATCATTAATGCGCATACTAACTAGGCCCTCAGTGACGCGCAAAAAGTAAGGTGTGCACTGAATGTGCATGACCACACTATGGGTCCAAAGGGCTATGCAAGCATTCACCAAAGACTACAGGCGGAGTCTGCAGCTACTCAGGAATCTGCTGCTACTCAGGAGTCTACCACACCCATGCCTCGCCATGATATCTGGATAGCTGGGAGGCAAAACAAGAAGGGTGAAATAAAGAAACCCGTAACTGCTGAGGCAGTTGCGAAAATGGTAAAATACAACTCTTAGAGCAATCGTTTGAATATTGATTATTTGTGGTGTTACCTTACCAATTTATGTTGATGGTGATTAGCGGGAGCTGCACGAGCAGAGGAAACAAGGCATGTTCATCCCTTAGGGTACAAGGGATGAATTGACAGTTGCTATGGGTAACCCAGAGCATCCTGGACGTGTTAGGGGGGCAGGCACTGGTGTGGGCATCAAAGCATTCTTTGGGCCATCCCTGCGCAAACCCAGAGAGGGACTTTCACAAGAAGAAGTAACCTATTCTTTTTTAGAATGTTACTGCAAAAAGGAATTCAATAATAAGAAGCTAATGTTTCTTTTATCCATGTATAGGAGAATAAGAGAGTCGAGGATATAGTTGCTAAGAAGGTCAATGATATAGTTGCTGAGAAGGTCAAGGAAGAAATAGTGCGGTGGCAGGCATCTCAGGCTTCTAATCAGCCTATGGTGACCCACTCTTCTCCTGATGCACAGACTGCGAGTAATCCTGGAGACCCATCGCCTAACACGTCTATTGTAAGTATTGTTTATGACATTGTAGCTAGTCTTTTCAAGATGATATGTATATATGTATAACATTCTTTACGTAAATGTGTAGGCATTGAAGCCATTCCACTTAAGAATGCAAGACTATGCTGTTGCAGAGGTGCAGGCTTACCAGTCCCTTCCTGGGGCAACGTTTCATGGGACTCCAATGCCGTAGGGCTACGTTCGTGTGAGCCCGATATGTGTATTACCCGATTGGAGGGAAGTTGCATTGCCATATGCCCACCCAGATATTGATACACTTTGTGAGATAGAAGGCGGGGTGATATTGTGGCCCAAAGCAGATGTCGTCTACACTACTGAAATTGTAAGATAAATTTACATTACTTTAGATTGTTAATGTGTATATATGAGGTCAACTGATCTGAAATTATATATATAGGTTAAAAAGAAGACACCCGGATCACCTAGGCCTCCACCTCCACATCCTGCTTTACCAAGTTGGGTTCCAACTGACCTAAAATACCTGTTAGGTCCTGCTTGTAGGGGGATGGCATGTTGGCTACGGGAACATAATATACATTGCCCTATAATTGTTTCTTTAGAAGCAGATTATGCAGGTCAATCATACGATAACTCTTTATTTATACAAGATATTATTGAGTTGTTTATGTATGATTGGCTGAATACATCAATGATAGAGACACGGATAAGGTGAGATCTTGTTTATACACCCATATACCTTGTGTAAGATCCGGTGATCTGGTTTCTTATATATTAATGCATACGTAATACATGTTTTCAGCTACTTAGTCGAAGATCAATGCAAACAATTTGCATTTGATCATGTGGGTTTTTTTATTCCATCATTGATTAGTATAGTAGCTAAAGACCCTGATAGTGTTCAACAATATTGTATAGATGTTTTTACAAGTTCGGTCAGCAAAAGAAGACGATAATAATAGCTCCATTCAATGTCAAGTAAGTTTACTTTATTTATAATTTGGACTTAAGAAAATTCCATTTTTATTGTGCATTTTGAGTTATTAATTTTTAACTTTTTTACCTCTAGCGGTAGACATTGGGAGTTACTAGTTATTGTCCCCGATACATTCACTATTTATTATCTAGATCCTGCAGGAAGTACATTGAACACTAAAATTGGACACATATTGAGAATGCCATTATTCTGGTGAGAAACATTTCATTTTTATATCTGTTAATATCTGTTATTACATTACTATTTAATTATGCAATTTAATGTGTTACATTAACATGTAGGGGTTTAGATGCATTCAAAAATCCTGGAGGAAATGTCCCAAGGAGAAAGAAACAGCCAATAATTTGGGAGAACGTAAAAGTAAGTTCCCGACTCCAATGTATATATTGTTTATGTGAACTGTGCTTAGTTGTATTTTTTAATATTTTGTATGTTTCAATTTATAGTGCGCTACACAAGACAACGGCTGGGCATGCGCATACTATGTGATGCGATTTATGCAGATGATTATCTGACATGCCGCATTGGATATTAATACCATAAATGAGGTATTATATATAGTCTCATTAGTTAGTATGAAATATATCAATCTTATTTTTATATTATTACTTATATATACATCATTCTCTTTGCAGGTGTTTAAAACTGACCACACTATAGGTAAACGCTTAAAAAATGTACATGCTCCATATACGATGGAAGCATTAAATGAAGTAAGAGAAGAATGGGCAAAAGCCATACAAGCAGTGGTGATTGTAAGATATCATTGGGATGCTGATAGCGATGCTGAATGATATTTTGTAAATGAATATTTCTGAATGTTTATACACGTCTGAATGTTTCTACATGTATTTGAATGTTTCTACATGTGTGAATGTGAGAATTGAATTGATGTCTGAATGTATCTACTTGTGTGAAAAAATATTTGTTGATTTTGTAGGTTTGTGGCCTGTTTGTAGGTCGATATCAATGGATGTCGTAAACATACAGTTCAGAAAACTGAACTGCAGGTTCTCATCCTGCTGACTAGCCACAGCAGGCCTGCAAACTGATAAGAAAAAAAAATTAAAGTATAGGCGTCGGTTATTTATAGAACACCGTCATCAAAGGCCTACAACGTTGATTATTAGATAAAAACGGACGCATAACATGACAAACAACCCAACCGTGCAGGAAAGCACGGTCGTGGTGGAAAAGACGTCGCTTATTCGTATAAAACTGACGCCTATAGTACTAAACACGGCAGTGCAGCGAAGCACGGCCGTGTCATCTGGGAGTATGGCGTCGGTTGTTCAGTTGTTAACCGACACAGAAAGTGTCCTAGGTGGTGCCCTTTTTTGTGGCGTGAACCCTATAGACGTCGGCCAACTATATATAAATGACGCCTATAGATCATATAGGTGTCGGTTAGAAAACCGACACTGAAGAGTTCAACCTTTAGCGGCGCCCACATAGGTGTCTCTTGAAAACCGTCGCCAAATGGGGTTAAACATCCGACGCCAAAGGCGTATTCTGTAGTAGTGAATGAGCACAATGACTTTGTCATAGATTAAAAGGATAAAATGGCAGCTTTAATGTAAAAGAGGCTTAATGGACTTAATTGATGATTAATTGTGTTGTTTCTAAAATTAAGGTTATATGTTGTTAAAAGGTAACCTTAATAACTTTCAGGAAGGATAGATGAGAAATTAGGGTTTAAAAGAGTAAAAACCCTAATTGCAAAGTAAACCCTAAAAGAGGTAGAAATCCTAAAGTAGCAAGATGGCTTGTTGAGCGGTTGTGCTTGGAGGTTGACAGACGAGCAGACCGAGAGGCAAAGCCTCACTAGTATTAGAAGGTGGTAAAATTCTTAACCTTGGGCCTTGTATTTATAGCCATGTTAAAGGTAAGTGAAACTGAAGTCGGTTGTTTGGATGTGGATCCAGATATGACAAATGTTATTGATCAACAAGGGTGTTGACCAAGAGGGTCGACATGTCTCAATATGTGTTATGTCGAACATTGGTTAAACATTATCGATCATGAAGTCGACAGCTAAAAACCAAAACATTGTCGACTGACCTGTTGAGAGAAAGCTTGTCTATCGGACCGACTGTGAGGATGACATCCATTCCAAAAAGAATATCAATTCTAGTTGGTCGACAGTCTTGTAGACCTAAATAGATTGACAACATTGTTGACCTACTATGATGGACAAGGTACTTCAAAAAATTTAAATGTAATATGTGATAAGTCAGATCACAATTTAGGTTGATAGGTCAAAGTAAAATGACTGTCTTCCAATCATCATTTTTAAAGAAAAATGATTGCCCACCTTGATTTAGATCTGACAGTCCTTTAAGAAGTTTTTGTACGAGAAGAAACAAAATCATCAAAAACTAATCTAAATGATAGAAAAAGAAAAATGCTTGGGTTTCCTCCCAAATAGAGCTTTGTTTATAGTCATGTAGCTTGACTCCTTGAAAATCTCATTCTACTTTTGGGGCATCTGACAACTTCAAATTCACCATTCTGGTGATGGTTTCGTCTTCATAGTACCTCTTTAATTGGTGACCATTAACTGAGAACATTCCAGATTTCTCACTGTGGATGTCCATCATTCTTGAGGGATAGATGGTAAATACTATGAATGGTCCAAACCAACGAGAATGAAGCTTCCCTGGGAAGAGAAATAGAGTAGAATTGAATACCAGGACTTTATCTCCTTCTGAAATATCCTTCCTTCTGATATGAGAGTCATGCCAGATCTTGGTGTTCTCTTTGTATATCCTTGTATTTTCATAAGCTTGCAGGAAAAGTTCTTCCAACTCCTATAACTGTAAGAAGAAATTTTCTTTAGAAAGTACATCATCCATGTTTAGGGCTTTGATAGCCCATTAGGCTTTGTGTTCTAGTGGGAGGTGACAAGATTTACCATAGCTTTAATCAATTTAGGGTTTGAAATCAAGGAACCATAAAATGTTGAAACATTTGGGACTAGATCAATTGTAACCATTGGATCATCATCCAACCATGACACCACTTGACCTTAAATGGTCTTGAGACCGTTTGGTCTCAATCGGTCTTGAGACCGTTTGGTCACCAAAAAGTGAAACCGTTTGCTCATGATTTTTGTTGAGGTGTGTGCTAAGATGATATCATCATCTTCAAGATACAAACCTTAGAAATTTGTTGTGATCTCTGTGATGATTTCAACAACTAATAGAAAGGAAACTTGGGAATGAAAAAGGAATCAACATATGATGAAGAAATGAAGTCAATAATGATATTTAACGGTTCAAGTTATATAACCTACTTTCAAAGTTGAATCCAAGCTTCAAGATTCATGTCTTTAATGGTGAATGAAGCTTTCTCAACTTCCCAAGGTCCATCCTCAAGTCTTTGAGTGAAAAGAATGGCTAAAGTTGAAGATTGAATGGAGAAAAGAAGAAAATAAGCATTGAATTTCGATTTCCACCATGAAATCAAGGTTGAAGATGACTATGGAGCTTACCTACAGGTTGGGGCACGTCCTCCTGTTTCTCCTAAGCTCCCTTGTGTTCAGCCAAAGCAAGGAGAGAAAGTAGATTCCAAAAAGAGTTTTTCATGTGGATGGAAAATGGGATATATGTAAGGGAATTTCAAGAGAGAGAAAGTGTTATAAAAATCCTTTAATTCCCAAAATTGGTGCTACTTATCCCCTTCACTTACTTGCATACGAAGCCATCATCTTATCCTTCAAAAACCTCTCGTTTATCCTTGAATTAAAAGCAATCACTTAAGCACCTCAATTAATATAATATTATTGTCAATTTTTAGTGGACAATTCTTTTTAATTAACAATTGCAAGTGGATTCTTCACCTTCTTAGGATATTTCGGTGCAACTCAAGGCATTTGGACGTCCTTGCACTATAGGATTTCAACCAAATCCTTTTTAGTTGATGGGCACTTCAATTAATATATTTATTTTTGCATTGAATTAAATTAGGGTTTCAATTATGCTTAAATCTTGATTATTTTAATATCAAGATTCTCTCTCCTACAAAGAGATTCAAATGAGATGATAATTGATACCAAGAAACATTAGGGACTCTCAAGAATTGATATTTTGCATATTGAACCCTAGTTTTTGGGTAAATTGCATGTTACACCAAAACTAGGTTTTAATGCTCAAACATTGCTTAATAAGCTTTTTCTTGGTGCTTAGGCTACTACAAGCCATACCTATACATCATTCTCATTCTTATGATGCTTCAACATTTGAGGAACATTTTTTCATGTAACATTTGCAAGTTAACCCCTCAACTTGGGTAATTTGTACTTTAGTCCAAAACAGGCAAAACATTGTTTTCAACATTATTCAAATGGGACTAAAAGTGAAACATAAGTTCCTCTTGAGCCTTAATTACTTTTCAAAAGATAAGAGAAAACATATAATTATCTTTATTAAACAACACATCTAGGGTTAAAGCATAACCCAGGTCAGGGATGTTACAAATTATCCACCCCTAACAGGGATTTCGTCCCCGAAATCATCAAGAAAAAAGAGAAGGGTACTTCCTCCTCATTTCTTCCTCTAGCTCCCACAAAGCTTCTTCAATGCCACGGTGATGCCAAAGAACTTTCACAAGACATATGTCTTTCTTTTTCAACTTTTTAATTCTTTTATCAAGGATCATCATAGATCCTTCAACATATGATATATCATCATTTAATTGTACCTCCACAAGTTGCAAAACTAACTCTGTGTCAGGATGACACTTTCTCAGCATTGAGATATGAAACATTGGATGCAACTTATGCAGCTCAGGTGATAACTCCAGCTTATAGGCTACCTTTCCAATCCATTCAATGATTGGATAAGGCCCCATAAATCTAGGAGCTAACTTTCCATTCCTTCCAAATCTAAGGACACCTTTCCAAGGTGAGACCTTGGGATATACTCTGTCTCCAACTTGGAATTCTAAAGGTCTTCATCGTTTGTCAGTGTATGACTTCTTTCTATCTTTTGCAGTCTTTAATTGTTGTTGTATTACTTTAATCTTCTCAGTTGTCTGCTGCACTAGCTTAGGACCCAAAAGTTGATATTCTCCTGTTTCATACCAACATAAAGGAGATCTACAATGTCTACCATATAATTCTTCATATGGTGCCATATCAATACTGTGCCGATAGCTATTATTGTAAGCAATTTCTATCAAGCTCATGTGTAGATCCCAACTTCCTACAAACTGAAGGATGCATGCCCTAAGAAAATCCTCCAAGGTTTGTATGGTCTTCTCAGATTGTCCATCTGTCTGTGGGTGAAAGGCAGTACTAAAGCTTAACTATGTACCCAAATCTTTATGTAGTCGTTCCCAAAAATGACTCGTAAACTGGGGTCCTCTATCAGAAATGATAGTAACTGGAACTCCGTGCAACCGCACTATCTCATCTACATATATCTGTGCAAGCTTCTCAGCAGTGTAGGTTGTTTTGACAGGAAGGAAATGTGTTGTCTTAGTCAACCTATCTACTATCACCCATATGGAATCATGACCCTTGGTTTTTCTAGGCAAACCAACCACAAAGTCCATGGTCACATGATCCCATTTCCACTACGGTATAGGCAAAGGTTGCATTATACCTGCGGGCTTCTGATGTTCAACTTTAACCTACTGACACAATAGACACCGCATAACAAACTCAGCTACATCCTTCTTCAATCCTGGCCACCAATACATATCCTTCAAGTTATGATACATCTTAGTGCTTCCTGGATGCATTGCATACATCGAAGAATGAGATTCCTCCAAGACTAACTTCCTTAAGTCATTGGCATCATGTACTAGCATCCTACCATGGTAACAGACTACCTGATCTCCTGACTCATGAAAGCCATCCCGTTCTCACTACCATACTCTGACCTAATCTGCTGAACCACAGTATCAGCTTGTTGTGCTTATTTAATATGTTGTTTTAGAGTAGGTTTCACTTGCATCTCAGCTAACAACCCGGCTAACAATGATACCTTAAGTTGTATATTGGTTTGCCTCAAGGAGATAAGCATATCTCTTTTAAAGCACACTAAGGAATTCAACTGTGTTTTATCTAAGGCTGGTGATGATGATTTCCTACTTAGTGCATCAACCACTACATTAGCCTTCCCTGGATGATAATCAATTGTACAATCATAGTCCTTGATTAACTCCATCCAGCGGCGTTGTCTCATGTTTAACTCATGTTGTGAGAAGATATATTTTAGATTCTTATGATCTGTAAAAATATAGAATGTTTCTCCATAGAGATAATGTCTCCAGATTTTCAAAGCATGGACCACAACAGCTAGCTCTAGATCATGTGTTGGATAAATCTCCTCGTGTTTCTTAAGCTGTCGAGAAGCAAAAGAAATCACTTGATTATCCTGCATCAACACACATCCTAATCCATTCTTAGATGCATCAAAGAAAACTATGTACCCCTTCCCTTGCTCAGGTAACACCAGCACAGGTGCACTTGTCAACCTTTCTTTCAGTAGCTGGAAAGAATGTTGACACTTGTCATTCCAGACAAAAGGAATCTCCTTCGTGGTCAACTTGGTTAGGGGTCAAGCTATAGAACTGAAGTTCTTAATGAATCTCCTGTAATAACCTGCCATTCCTAGGAAACTGCGTATCTCCGTCGGTGTCTTTGGCTGTTCCCATTGCATGACATATTCTAGCTTCTTAGGATCAACACGGATACCTGAGGAAGATATTATGTGTCCTATAAAAGAAACTTCTGGTAACTATAACTCACATTTGCTAAACTTAGCATACAACTTATGCTCTCTTAGCAAAGTTAAATCCTGACAGAGGTGCTGCTCATGTTGTTGAGCATCTCTACTGTATACCAGGATGTCATCTATAAAGACTACTATGAACTAATCAAGAAAAGGTTGAAAGATTCTATTCATGAGTTCCATGAATGCAGTTGGTGCATTAGTTAGTCCAAATGACATAACTATGAACTCACAGTGATCATACCTTGTCCTAAAAGAAGACTTAGATATGTCACTCTCCTTGATACACAACCGATGATATCCCGATCTCAAATCTATCTTAGAGAAGATAGTTGCACCACACAACTAGTCAAACAGGTCATCGATCCTTGGCAGAGGATACTTGTTCTTTATGGTTACTTTATTCAACTGTCTATAATCAATGCATAACCGCATCGATCCGTCCTTCTTCTTAATAAAGAGAACTGGAGCACCCCATGGTGAAGTACTCGGTCATATAAAACCTTTCTCAAGCAACTCCTGTAGCTGTTTCTTGAGCTCTGCCATCTCAGTAGGTGCCATTCTATATGGCGTTTGTGCTATTGGTTGCGTGCCTGAGATTAGATTAATCTCAAAATCAATCTCTCCGGGTGGAGGAACACCTAGAAGTTCCTCAGGGAACACATCCTCAAACTCCCTAACTATCAAAACTTTAGAAAGATTAGGGTTCTCAATTGTGGTATCTACCACATGTGCCAGGAATGCTAAGCATCCTTGTCTCATCAGTTTCTCAGCTACGATAGATGATACAAGATAGGTTGAAAGAATCTTTCTATCTCCCTGAAAGATCCATGTGTCACCATCATCTGTGAACACAACTTGCTTGGACTCACAATCCAAGACAACCTTATACTTTTCTAGGGTGTCCATCCCAAGAATTATATCGAACCTGTGCATCTCAAGTGGTATAAGATCCACTTGAATGTGATGTTCATAAAAGGAAAGAATGTAGGGAGAACACACCTCCTGCAACAATACAGATCACAACAAAGGGGTTTCTAATAACAGACTATCTGCTTTAAGACTAACAGTCATATTGCAGTCATGAATCACTTCTCGAGTGATAAAGGAATGTGTAGCACCCGGATCAATTAAAACAGATACAAAACAGGATGAAGACATATCAGAATGAAATAGTTCCATATGACCTGTCACAACTTGAGGGTTGACTACTGCTTAGGTTTGATTAATCACATAGACCCTCGTTGTTGCTTGCTGTTGGCCCTGTGCTCGATTGTTGGATGCTGACGAACCACCTTGGGACGCTTGTCCACGTCCTCTAGCACCACTAAAAACTGTCGCCTCTGATGACCTTGTTGACTCTACCTCGGTGGTTGGGTTACCACTGTGTTTCCAACTGGACAATCCCTTGCTAGATGTCCTACATGTCTACACTGGTGACATGTTATGTTCTCTTGATATGGTCTAAAAGGTCTAGTTGGTGACGTTGATGCTGTATTGGGGGCTCTATTTGGCGGTAAACTTCGACCACTACCCTTGTTGGATGTCCACTGTGTCGGGGTGTTGAACCTTGGTTGTTACAACCCCAATTTTTGGGTTCATTTGGTGAGAAATGTAATTTCTCATATTAAAGATATTTGAACAGATAATGATATAATTTGTTTTGAATAAATGGATTTCATTTACAATAGCCTTGTTGATTGTTTTGTGGGCTTGATTGGCTATTGGGCCCAATAACAAGGAAATTCGATTAGTAAATTAATAATTGAGAATTAGAGAAAAGAAAGATGTGGAAACCTCTAGGAGGCAAAAGAATATAATCTAAAGTTGGATTTTGTACCTCTTGGGTTCCTTGGGTCCCAAGGAGTCCAAAGTTGCAAAGATAATGCAAAAAGAAAATAAAAGATCAATTAAGTATTTTTTGATAGCATGCAGGATGATTCATTACTCAATAAGCCATACGACATCTACAAGATAAGAGTACAACACCACCAAACCATACAAAGAGCTGATCCAGAACAAAGAAACACTGCGACACATATCGGAAAGAAAATAAAGCGCTTCTGTATTGATTCCTCTTCTGTAATACTGACACAAGCAGTTTATCATGAGAAATTCCTTCAACATGAGAAAAGAGCAGAGAATTAAGAACTCGATCAACATGATGTTTTGATAGTGGGTAATCTTCTCAAACGAAACCAGACGAACCAAGCAACAAGATCAACCCGTGGCAAAATGAGATCTAGACTAACTAGAAATCTCTCACTCTCCGGTAGAGAGGATCGCAGGAAAGCGGACAAGCCAACACCGATAAACGGTGACAAAGCAACACCGATAAATGATGAGAGAAAAGGCAGATAAGCTGCCAGAGACCCAATCAAATGACGGAGAAAAACCAAACACAGAAAAGGAAACAGGAACGCAGAGGAAAAGGGGGAAATCCAAGCTGCGAGGGCCAGCTCGAAGGAGGGGAGAGCCAGATCCACCTGAGGGAGCTGCAAGGAAGACCACTGACGATCGCCCCAGTCGTCACCACCACCGATAGGCATCACCACCGAAGTGGAGTCCGACCCGAGGCACAAAACTCCACCGCCGAAGGACAGGAGAGGCGAGGCCGGATCTGGACAAAATTGCCGCCACAAGCTAGAGTCGAGCGACTTGGAGAGGGAGAGTGGCTCGGGGGGAGCGGGAAGGCGCTCACCGGCAGCCTGGAGCCCCTCCCCCAAGCCAGTCGCGTCGTAGGGGAAAATCTAGTCGCCCCTTTTCGCCAGAGCGGAGCGGCTTGTTAGACCTCTAAAAATTCAATTAAGTATTTCTTTATTAAGAAAGAAATTGAAAACAATGATAAAATGTGGAAAATAAGTATAATGGAGTTATCCTTGATGGATTTTCATATCCAAAGGGTTCCTAATGTTAAATGGAATGCCAATGAGGAAAATAAAAGGAAAGAAAAAAAAGAGAAATCCTCAAAAAGAGATATTTTAATAAGAAATAAACAAGATAATGTGAAATAATGAATATGAATGCATCTAGAAGGATAATAAGTATCCTTATAAAGGAATTTCGAAATCTTGAAGTTTCTTGGGGTCCAAGGAGCCCCAATAAAGAAAGAGGAAAGACAAAATACCAATAATGTCAAATAAAGAGATAATATGATGCATAATGAATGTTTTGGGGTATTATTTAAAAGGAAGTAATTTCTATTAAAAGAAAATAGAAATTTGTGCCAATGGATTAAAAAGCAAGAATAAAGAGAATAAGTGAGAGGAATTTTAAATTCCTAATTATCCAAGAAAAAAATAATATCAAAGGGATAGTAAGGAGAGAGAAATCTTGGTTCTCAATGAGGAAAATTGTTTCTTATTAGGAAAAGGACTTGAGTCCTCGTGGATGCACATCTTGGGGTGCGAATACCCACCCCTATATAAAGGGTTGAACTCTGGTTCAAGTTCAGGAAAGATCCCACGTACCCTTCTCTCTCTCTCTTGTTCTTTGCATACAAACCCTAATCTTGGAGGATAGCCCTATCTCTGGAGCAGCGAGGGACCGTGATAAAATTGAGATGAACGAAGGATACCCCATGATGCTGGGGAAAGGCTTGGCCACCACCATCGTGCCCTAACCCAGGTACAACAGCTGCAACTCGACTGCAAGGACATCTGCACGAGTGGGCTTGGTTCTCTTGAAACCAGCTGTCTTAGCCATGATTCGAGGCACCATTAGGCACGACAGGGAACATCGGAGGTAGAAAGTGTGGTTCCGGTGAGCTTCATGCCGTGGAAGTGAGGCAGATGGCCTCACACCTGGCTGTAGGACGATGGTTGCGTAGGGTTCCAGGGAGGAAGATGACCAACGTTCATCGGACCAATTTTCCCCTCCGTGGGCTGAAGAGAAGATTGATTCAAATGGGGGCAAGATCATAATTTGGTTATAAACTCAAAAGCGGGCCATGTTGCATGTATGAGGTGACGTGGCGGCTTCTGGTTGGTCCAAAAAGGTAACTTTTGCAAAATTCATAACTAAATATCCATAGCTCGGATAGATACACATAAAATATGAAAGTTGCTCAGAAAAATGAGAGGAATCCATTAAAAATATAATTGAAGCCTGATTCTAATTGAAATTTAAAAAGTAATGGAAGTTATCAACTTTAATACTTTAATGATTAAGAAACCCTATTTTGAGATGACTAATGTAATTAGTAGGGTTTAATGGATGATTAAAGTTGGTTTTAACCTGTTAATGATAAAAAGGAACATTAGGAACAAAAAGAATGAACTTTTCACGTAATTAGTTTAATTTACAGTTTCATATGCATGAATATGCTTTAATGGGCCTTGAAACCCTAATATTGGTAAATGCGACCCTTAATGGCTTTAATTATTCAAGATCGTGAATAAAGTTAAGATATGATGATTCTAAGCTATTTCGAGTACGGAAGTTCTTAATTTTGGATAAATACCTTTAATGTAGAAATTAGGGTTTTCTAATGAATAAAGGTAGAATTAATGACAATTAGAATTCATATGTGAATTAGACCATAATGAACTACGAATTGATGATAAATCACTATTACAGTAACAACATTCAGTGTCACTTTTCTGGGCGTCGATTATTTAGGAAAACCGACCCCTATAAATTTAAACATCGGTTATTTATGCAAACCGACGTGTATATTCGAAGACCAGCCAGACACGGGTACCGCTTTGTATTCAACATCGGCTGGTTATAACAGACCGATGCCTAAAATCACCCGCGAAATCCAATTTTCAAGCGAAAACATTTTAGGTCACCTACAACGTCGATTTTTTAACTATTCACTGACGCCTATTTAAAATGAAAATTTGCGCGAAAAGTCCCACTTTCAGTGTCGGTTATCCCTCGATAACCGACGCTGATAATGGTTCCCACGAAATAATTTAGGGTAAAGGTTGTTTAGTTGGGCGTCAGTGTTTTACTATCAACCGACGCTAAAGCATAATAGGCGTCGGTTTTGTAGATAATCGACGTTGTTGACCAACTTAATAGACCCGATCACCCAACTCTTCCCCCTTTCTTCCTGTTTCATCACGATATTCTCCTGTGTTGCTGCTCGCCGCCGCTCTCCCAAAATCACGACGTCGGTTGCTGCCCCTCTGCTTCTTCGGTGCTGGTGCTCTTCTACTTGCCGGCGCCGCTACCCGCCGCCCGCCGCTGCTACTTCTTCGCCTACTGCTTCTCCGGCCGGCGCCTACTGCTTCTCTGACTGTCGGTTGCTTCTTCCCACTACCCGCCCCTCTGCTTCTTCACCTGCTCGCCGCCACTACTGCCGCCACTCGCCGCCGCTCTTCTCCACGCTAGCTCCAGGTAGGCTAGCCTCTTTGCTTCCTTCTCCCTAGCTCCTTACCAACAACAAGCACGACCATGGTTGTGTTGGCCTACCACGGCCGTGCTGTCTAGCACGGCCGTGGTAGGCCAACACAGCCACGACCGTGCTTGTTGTTGGTAAGGATATGAACAAATTTTTATGTAATGATTTATGTAAATCCTAGGATATGAACAAAACTTTTGCTTGCATATATTTGTCATATATTTGTGCTTCTAATCGTAATGTTTGGCCTAATTCAGTAAATTTTGATGCATGTTGAAATAAGATTTAAACTTGTCAATTGTAGCATCCTAATTTGATTTGATGAAACCCTAACATCAATTGTGATGAAACCCTAACATTAATTGTGATGAAACCCTAACATGTACATATCTATTATTGTGTTTGTTGGCCTAGAAACACGTCCAAGATTTACTCATTAGGAGTAAATCTTGGATAGTCCCCGGTTTGGGACTGTTCTTGAACACCTAATCTCACTTAGGATGTAAGTGTAAAATGTGTATTGGGTTTTCGAGAAAATTTCGGTAGCATTTCCCCGTTTGTTCTCTAAGTACATATGTACTTAGAGAACAGCGGGGAAATGCTGCCGAAATTTTCTTGAAAACCCAATACACATTATACACTTACTAGTGAGATTAGGTGTTCAAGGATGGGATAGGTGGTACACATTTATTATATATAAGAATGACATCACATGTGTTTGTTGGCCAAGAAACCCATCCAAGATTTACTCATTAGGAGTAAATCTTGGATAGTCCCTGGTTTGGGACTGTTCTTGAACACCTAATCTCACTTAGGATGTAAGTGTATAATGTGTATTGGGTTTTCGATAAAATTTCGGTAGCATTTCCCCGTTTGTACATTGGTATAAATTAGAATGAACAATCACTAAATTATATACTATTTGTATGGAGTCCGACTTCATTGTAGATAATAGGAGTAAATCTTAGATAGGATGTAAGTGTATACCCTAATCTTTTCCTAATATATACTTGTTTTCTCTTTGATCATAGAATGGATAGATCATGGATGTCCATTCGCAATCGCTGCACCCCAGAGTTTATATCTGGTCTTGATCAGTTTATTAGATTTGCCGAGGAACATAGGAAAAAACCTACAGATAGGTTCTACTATCCATGTAGGCATTGCGGTAACAACTTGAAAGTCAACACTGGTGAGGAAATCAAAAGTCATGTCTTGTGCAACGGGATTTTACAAGGCTATATAGAATGGCACTGGCATGGAGATATTTCAAACTCGAAACCAGTAGATTTCGATAGCAGTGCTTGGGTGGAAGAAGAAATTGCCTCTGATGACGTAGATGTCAATGAACCAATTCCAGTAGACATCGTTGATGTGATGCTGGATAGTTGTAGGGTAGAGCATACCGATCCACCTCCTATCTTTAGAAACATTGTACATGATGCTGAGATACCGTTATACACAGGCTGTGCTAAGTTTATGAAGCTTAGCGCTGTGTTGAGATTGTATAAGTTGAAAACTAACAATAGATGGAGCGACAAAAGCTTCATTTCATTGTTGACTTTGTTGAAAGAAATGCTTCCTGAAGGAAATGAGCTGCCAATCTCAACATACCGGGTAAAGAAAATGTTGTGCCCAATGGGAATGGAGGCCAAGAAGATACACGCATGCCCGAATGATTGTATATTATTTCAAAAGGACTATGTAGATTTGAAAGATTGTCCAAAATGTGGTGCGTCACGGTATAAATTGACGACTTCGGGGGAGTCCAAAACTGGTTCTCCTGCCAAGGTGTTTTGGTATCTACCTATAATATCACGGTTTCAACGCTTGTTTGAAAATCCGAAAGATGCGAAGAATTTGAGGTGGGATGCAGATGTTAAGAAAAATAATGATGGGATCCTACGACATGCGTCTGATTCCCCACAATGGAAGAAGATTGATCTATTGTACCCCAAATTTGGTGAAGAAGATAGGAATCTAAGACATGGGCTTTGTAAAGATGGGATGAATCCGTACGGGACATTGAGCAGCCAACATAGCACTTGGCCAGTCATGCTTGTTATATACAATCTTCCTCCCTGGTTGTGTATGAAAAATAAGTACGTTATGTTGTCGTTGTTGATATCGGGCCCTAAAAAACCCGGAAATGATATCGATGTTTATCTTGAACCTCTGATTGATGACTTAAAGAAACTTTGGGCTGAAGATGTGATGACCTATGATGCTTCAGGAAGAGAGACATTTCGTTTGCACGCTATGTTGTTTTGCACTATTAATGACTTTCCAGCATATGGGAATTTGTCTAGATATAGTGTCAAAGGAGCTAAAGCGTGTCCTATATGTGAAGAAAACACTGATTCAATAAGACTAAAACATGGTGGCAAGACTGTATATCTTGGTCATCGAAGGTTTCTTTCAAAATTCCATCCGTATCGTAGGAAGCGCAAAACATTCAATGGATGGAATGATGAACGGAGTGCACCTAAACCTATACCAGGGGATGTTGTTTATGAAAGAGTAAAAGACATTGTCAATGAATTTGGTAAGAAATCACAATGTAGTATGGCCACATGGAGTGACAATTCTTCATTCAAGAAGAAGTCAATATTTTGGGATCTTCCTTATTGGAGTTCTTTGACAGTCAGGCATTGTATCGATGTAATGCACGTTTAGAAAAATATCTGTGATAGCATCATTGGTACTTTGTTAAATATACCAGGTAAGACTAAAGATGGGATAAAATCAAGACTGGACCTACGTGAAATGGGAATAAGGTCAGAATTAATAGAATTATGTGAAATGGGTAATAAAAGAACATACTTACCTCCCGCTTGTTACACGTTGTCTAGAAAGGAGAAGAAAGCTTTTTGTGAATGCTTGGTAAATGTTAAGGTGCCACATGGTTACTCATCCAACATCCGTAGATTGGTATCAATGAAAGATCTGAAGTTGACAGGTCTTAAATCTCATGATTGTCACACTCTAATGCAACAAATATTGCCCATGGCAATTCGATCTATATTGCCGAAGCATGTAAGGTTTGCAATCACCAAACTTTGTTTCTTTTTCAACAGTCTATGCAGTAAAGTTATTGACCCTGATACTCTCGATAATTTGCAAAGAGAAGTGGTTGTTACCCTATGTCAGCTTGAGATGTATTTCCCTCTTTCGTTCTTTGATATCATGGTACATCTTGTTGTCCACTTGACTAGGGAAGTGAAAATGTTGGGACGTGTTTTCTTGCATTGGATGTATCCCTTTGAACGATACATGAGTGTTTTTAAAGGTGATGTTCGAAACCGTTATCGACCTGAAGGGAGTATTATTGAAGGTTATGTGGCGAGAGAGGTTATGGATTTTTGCAATGACTTTCTGAGTGGTAATAAAACTCCTATTAATGACAAGAATATTGAGGAGGGCAAAGGAATTTTGGGATCATGAGTGAAAGTAATCAGCCGTGAGCAGTTGGAACAAGCTCACTTGTGTATTTTACACAACATGGATAAAGTGAGTGTTTATATCGAGGAACATACCAATTTCATCAAGAGACAACATCCTCAAGCAAGTTCAATGTGGCTTGCTAGAGAGCATAATAAGACATTTACTAAGTGGTTTGAAGATAAAGTCTTACATCAACTATCTCAAACACCAAATGATATTACAGAAACTATCAAATGCCTCTCCCTTAAACCAAAACGAATGTTATGTCTTATGAAGGGTTTGACATTAATGAGTTCCCATATTACACAAAGCGCCAAGATGATAAGAGTGTCATCCAAAACAGTGGGGTCACTCTTCAAGCGTCGACTATGTATTTTGCAAGTACAAAGGATAAGATTCCATGTGAAGCTAAAATGTCATATTACGGTGTCATTGAAGACATATGGAAGTTTGACTACATAGATTTCATAATTCTGCTCTTTAAATGTAATTGGGTTGATAACACCAAAGGATTTATAGTGGATGAATTGGGTTTCACTTTGGTGAACTTTGAAAAGATTGGTGAGAAGGGTGAACCATTCATATTGGTATCACAGGAAAAACAAATATTCTATATCGATGATCCTGCAAATGATAAATGGTCGGTTGTTCTTCATGGTAAAAGACAGTTCATTGAAGATCCTATAGATGAAGAAGAGTACTATGATAAGTATGATGACTCCAGTCCATTCTCAGTTGGGTTTCTAACTCCACAAAATATTGAAGCTAATGATGACTTATATGTGTGCGGAGATCACAATGAAGGATTGTTAATTGATAAAAGATCACAATTTTAGAGGCATGTATGTTTATAAAAGATCACATTATCTTCTAGTTAATACAAATGCTAAATGTTTGCCTTTTTCTAGTTAATACAAATGCTAAATGTTTGCCTTTTTCTAGTTAATGCAAATGCTAAATGTTTGCCTTTTTCTAGTTAATACAAATGCTAAATGTTTGCCTTTTTAATGACATTTTCAGATGGCTGACCATGATGAGCATGATGTCCATGATGAGCATGAAGTCCATGATGAGCATGATGTCCATGACAAGCATGGTGAGGATACCAATGTAAGTTCTAAAAACATATCATGTATTTCTATAAAATTCATTATCTTCTAGTTATGTCATATATCCCATATTTCTATATTGTGCTAATTCAGTGGGTTTATTTTTGTCAAATTTTAGGTTGATGATGCACATGTACCCACTGAAGCACTGGAGCAACGTGATGCACATCACCAAACACTTAACAAGAAAAGGGGCATCACTCTGTTGAAGAAGTTAATAGCGCTAAGTGGTAGTGGATCCAAATTGGTTGTGGAGTTTGATAATGGAGGAAATGCAATTGGAGTGAACCGCAATAATTTTGTAAACTATCTTGGGTGTGTCACACGAAGCCATTGTGGTGTTAAGTATGATAATTGGCATAAAGTTCCTCAGGGGAAGAAAGACTTGATATGGAAGGATTTATGCGTGAGTTATTATTATTTGCAATTCTATTTTGTAGATTACAAATTATATTATTTGCAATTCTATTTTTGGATACTAGTTAATAAGAATTCTATTTTACAGAATCTATTTGCATTGGATGGGAAGTTGCATCGTAAAAGCATGATGCAACGTGCTGGAAAGATGCTTAGGAACTATAGGACAAATCTCAACAGAGAATACATAAAAGATGGTGATAAGAAGAAGAAGTCAGCCCTTGAACAGTGGAACTTCTTGGACAAAGAAGATTGGGACAATTTTGTTGCTTCAAGAAAATCTGAAGAATTCAAGGTATTAGGTGTCACTCCCAATTTAATTAATATACATTGTGTTCACCTATTCAAGATTAACATTTAGTGCTACTAACCAAATCATTAATGCGCATACTAACTAGGCCCTCAGTGACGCGCAAAAAGTAAGGTGTGCACTGAATGTGCATGACCACACTATGGGTCCAAAGGGCTATGCAAGCATTCACCAAAGACTACAGGCGGAGTCTGCAGCTACTCAGGAGTCTGCTGCTACTCAGGAGTCTACCACACCCATGCCTCGCCATGATATCTGGATAGCTGGGAGGCAAAACAAGAAGGGTGAAATAAAGAAACCCGTAACTGCTGAGGCAGTTGCGAAAATGGTAAAATACAACTCTTAGAGCAATCGTTTGAATATTGATTATTTGTGGTGTTACCTTACCAATTTATGTTGATGGTGATTAGCGGGAGCTGCACGAGCAGAGGAAACAAGGCATGTTCATCCCTTAGGGTACAAGGGATGAATTGACAGTTGCTATGGGTAACCCAGAGCATCCTGGACGTGTTAGGGGGGCAGGCACTGGTGTGGGCATCAAAGCATTCTTTGGGCCATCCCTGCGCAAACCCAGAGAGGGACTTTCACAAGAAGAAGTAACCTATTCTTTTTTAGAATGTTACTGCAAAAAGGAATTCAATAATAAGAAGCTAATGTTTCTTTTATCCATGTATAGGAGAATAAGAGAGTCGAGGATATAGTTGCTAAGAAGGTCAATGATATAGTTGCTGAGAAGGTCAAGGAAGAAATAGTGCGGTGGCAGGCATCTCAGGCTTCTAATCAGCCTATGGCGACCCACTCTTCTCCTGATGCACAGACTGCGAGTAATCCTGGAGACCCATCGCCTAACACGTCTATTGTAAGTATTGTTTATGACATTGTAGCTAGTCTTTTCAAGATGATATGTATATATGTATAACATTCTTTACGTAAATGTGTAGGCATTGAAGCCATTCCACTTAAGAATGCAAGACTATGCTGTTGCAGAGGTGCAGGCTTACCAGTCCCTTCCTGGGGCAACGTTTCATGGGACTCCAATGCCGTAGGGCTACGTTCGTGTGAGCCCGATATGTGTATTACCCGATTGGAGGGAAGTTGCATTGCCATATGCCCACCCAGATATTGATACACTTTGTGAGATAGAAGGCGGGGTGATATTGTGGCCCAAAGCAGATGTCGTCTACACTACTGAAATTGTAAGATAAATTTACATTACTTTAGATTGTTAATATGTATATATGAGGTCAACTGATCTGAAATTATATATATAGGTTAAAAAGAAGACACCCGGATCACCTAGGCCTCCACCTCCACATCCTGCTTTACCAAGTTGGGTTCCAACTGACCTAAAATACCTGTTAGGTCCTGCTTGTAGGGGGATGGCATGTTGGCTACGGGAACATAATATACATTGCCCTATAATTGTTTCTTTAGAAGCAGATTATGCAGGTCAATCATACGATAACTCTTTATTTATACAAGATATTATTGAGTTGTTTATGTATGATTGGCTGAATACATCAATGATAGAGACACGGATAAGGTGAGATCTTGTTTATACACCCATATACCTTGTGTAAGATCCGGTGATCTGGTTTCTTATATATTAATGCATACGTAATACATGTTTTCAGCTACTTAGTCGAAGATCAATGCAAACAATTTGCATTTGATCATGTGGGTTTTTTTATTCCATCATTGATTAGTATAGTAGCTAAAGACCCTGATAGTGTTCAACAATATTGTATAGATGTTTTTACAAGTTCGGTCAGCAAAAGAAGACGATAATAATAGCTCCATTCAATGTCAAGTAAGTTTACTTTATTTATAATTTGGACTTAAGAAAATTCCATTTTTATTGTGCATTTTGAGTTATTAATTTTTAACTTTTTTACCTCTAGCGGTAGACATTGGGAGTTACTAGTTATTGTCCCCGATACGTTCACTGTTTATTATCTAGATCCTGCAGGAAGTACATTGAACACTAAAATTGGACACATATTGAGAATGCCATTATTCTGGTGAGAAACATTTCATTTTTATATCTGTTAATATTTGTTATTACATTACTATTTAATTATGCAATTTAATGTGTTACATTAACATGTAGGGGTTTAGATGCATTCAAAAATCCTGGAGGAAATGTCCCAAGGAGAAAGAAACAGCCAATAATTTGGGAGAACGTAAAAGTAAGTTCCCGACTCCAATGTATATATTGTTTATGTGAACTGTGCTTAGTTGTATTTTTTAATATTTTGTATGTTTCAATTTATAGTGCGCTACACAAGACAACGGCTGGGCATGCGCATACTATGTGATGCGATTTATGCAGATGATTATCTGACATGCCGCATTGGATATTAATACCATAAATGAGGTATTATATATAGTCTCATTAGTTAGTATGAAATATATCAATCTTATTTTTATATTATTACTTATATATACATCATTCTCTTTGCAGGTGTTTAAAACTGACCACACTATAGGTAAACGCTTAAAAAATGTACATGCTCCATATACGATGGAAGCATTAAATGAAGTAAGAGAAGAATGGGCAAAAGCCATACAAGCAGTGGTGATTGTAAGATATCATTGGGATGCTGATAGCGATGCTGAATGATATTTTGTAAATGAATATTTCTGAATGTTTATACACGTCTGAATGTTTCTACATGTATTTGAATGTTTCTACATGTGTGAATGTGAGAATTGAATTGATGTCTGAATGTATCTACTTGTGTGAAAAAATATTTGTTGATTTTGTAGGTTTGTGGCCTGTTTGTAGGTCGATATCAATGGATGTCGTAAACATACAGTTCAGAAAACTGAACTGCAGGTTCTCATCCTGCTGACTAGCCACAGCAGGCCTGCAAACTGATAAGAAAAAAAATTAAAGTATAGGCGTCGGTTATTTATAGAACACCGTCATCAAAGGCCTACAACGTTGATTATTAGATAAAAACGGACGCATAACATGACAAACAACCCAACCGTGCAGGAAAGCACGGTCGTGGTGGAAAAGACGTCACTTATTCGTATAAAACTGACGCCTATAGTACTAAACACGGCAGTGCAGCGAAGCACGGCCGTGTCATCTGGGAGTATGGCGTCGGTTGTTCAGTTGTTAACCGACACAGAAAGTGTCCTAGGTGGTGCCCTTTTTTGTGGCGCGAACCCTATAGACGTCGGCCAACTATATATAAATGACGCCTATAGATCATATAGGTGTCGGTTAGAAAACTGACACTGAAGAGTTCAACCTTTAGCGGCGCCCACATAGGTGTCTCTTGAAAACCGTCGCCAAATGGGGTTAAACATCCGACGCCAAAGGCGTATTCTGTAGTAGTGAATGAGCACAATGACTTTGTCATAGATTAAAAGGATAAAATGGCAGCTTTAATGTAAAAGAGGCTTAATGGACTTAATTGATGATTAATTGTGTTGTTTCTAAAATTAAGGTTATATGTTGTTAAAAGGTAACCTTAATAACTTTCAGGAAGGATAGATGAGAAATTAGGGTTTAAAAGAGTAAAAACCCTAATTGCAAAGTAAGCCCTAAAAGAGGTAGAAATCCTAAAGTAGCAAGATGGTTTGAATAGATTTTGATAAAAAGAAATTGGATGTAATTTCAAGACTCTTGTACTTTCTTGATTGGATGTCTTGATTGATTGGACTATTCTATCTCAATTCAGCCTAACAGGTATGTGGTTAATTACGATTAATCACATTAGTTTTCTCGAAGGTTTCCCGAATGGTTAATCATGTAGATTGAAACTAAACAGTTTGGATGTTCATACTGCAATTATAAAGTCACTACGGTTATCACAATTATAAATACATGTGTATTCTCGCACCTACGTGCCACCCTAATGGAAGATGCCATAAAGGTCAGGCCCAAGAGGGTAGACCAATGGGCACCATGAGAGGTGACCCCAGACACCAAGCTCGTGAATGAGAAGGTGGTCTATGTTGCATGACTATGGGGCACCATGAGAGGTGACCCCCAGGCACCAAGCTCGGGATTGAGAAGGTCACCTTAAGTCAATGGCGAAAGAGAAACCCTAGAGGGGTATTCCAGGGTTAGGGAAAAAGCGGTGGAGAATGACACATTGAAAATATAATTTGGTTTTCTAATTACCTTGATTGTGATAATTAAATTGTTAGCCATATTTGTAAAATTTTGGCTGTTCCCACATACCAGCATATTCCTATATGTTGACCGACGTTTTGTTTTTCGGCGTTTTAGGTACAACAATTGAAAGAACAAACAGTAAAGTGACACATTGTGGAAATAAGAAATAAAGTGCAAGGAGGATTAGATAGAATGAATCCAGGCTGTGGATAGAGTAGTTTACCTAAGTTTTAAAAAGGCATGCAAAGTTTTATTTTATACTAGTTTTCAGTTTAGTTGGTAAAATTTGATAATTGTTATTGATTATTTGTCAAACCTTTGATCTTATTAATTGGGATAATGGCTCTCATCTCATGCTCTCCCTTAATTGGGGGTTATCGGGAGGCGGGTGTCGTTACATTTGGTATCAGAGCATCGGTTCCTCATTTAATCTTTAATAATTATTAAAATTTTCAAACTCCGTAGAACCTAAGGGAGTTATTAGAGGATTTTTCAAAAGACAGAGGTGTCTAGAAAAGGATCACGTCTGGGGCTGGCAAGATTTTCCTCCACACCGCTAGTCGGAATACGAGGACTCCCAGATTAGTGTGACTGCCTGGCCAAAGTCTCATGATTTGACTCGAAATAAGATACCTTTAGGACTCTCTCATCTTGTTCATCCCTTCTCAACTCAAATTTTGTTAAGGACCTTAAGGATTAGGGTTTTCTCTATTTTCCTCACCTTCTTGGGGGATGGGTAAGGTTGATAAGGTTTAAGGAATCCTCCACTAAAATTAATGAAAAGCATGTAAATAAGATGTCTTGGACATAAGCTTAATAGGTTATGCATAAACTAAAGAATAGATACATGCTTAGGTCGCATGACATAAGTTGTCATGCCCTTAGGAGAGACCTAAGGCTAGGCCTTCTTGGCAGGAGGATAAGTGAAGAGAGTTAGTCTTGGAGGTAAAGATCTCCATTGCAAGTAGAGACCTGGCACATCCTCTGAGGATGATGTTAACCCTAACCCTAGAGTGAAGGTTAGAGAGAGAGATGACATCATGAGTTAGATGTCATGGTAGACCAGGTGTTTGGATAGACATGCCTTGGATTCCACCTAAGCCATGAGAGGTTGGATGACCGAGTACCTTGGCCACCAAACCCTGGGAAGGGTCGTGCATGTTAGAATGAAGGATATCAACTTCTTTGATGAGGTTAGAGAAGAACCTATAGAAACCCCATGAGCTTATATGAGCATGGTACAACAACAGTGCAGACAATAGGTCGAAACCCTGGCCAGGAGAGTTTGAGGGATAGCTTATGAGATAAGCATAAAGGGTTATGGATAACCTTGAGTAAATGTAAGTTTGAACATAGGCTTCACCCACGTAGAGGTGTGCTTGTGAGCTTGATCCTTCATGAAGAGAGGACTTCTAGTAGTAAGGTTGGATGTGGAGTTAATTATAGAGAGAGAAAGCAGGACCCAAGCAAGGAGGATGGAAGTTTAGATTTTGAAACATGAGGAACAATGGAGAGTTGAGGATGATGCTACCTAAGTGGATGATAGTGGTTGCCTCGTGCTTGATCCCTGGGGGCTGATGATATCTTGGTGGCCTTTAGAGGAACCAAACCCTAAAGAGAGGATTATGCTTCTAGAACCTATGTGCCTATGGTATAGGATTTTACCTGTTGAGATGAGACAAAGAGTGGCTTAGACCCTGAGGAGGTTTAAGTAGCAAGTTGTGAGGCCTTGTACCTTGTTGGTTACCCTTGAGGAAGACTCAACTCTAAGGTGCTACTCGAATAAAAATATCATGGGAGTACATGACATACCTTGGACATGCTGGATTCATGGTTAAGAGTTTGAGTATGCAATTAGATACCCAAACGTGAACCTAGGGTTCCTAGGCCTATGAGGGGAAATAGTGAACTTGATGCTCATGATGAGATTTGACTCTCTATAGTTTCAAGCATGGTACTCCTCATGTGTAGAGGAAAAGGAAACCCCTTAAGTTAAAGGTATGTTTGATGAACCCCTCACAGCTATGTTGATGACATGGGAAGGTATGGTCTTGATCCAATGTTGAGGATGAGAACAAGTATGACCTAGCATGGCTTAGTAGGTGGTCTGCTTGTGCCTTAGTAGTTGTTGGGTTAAGCATGCTCATGTGAATATAAACCCTAAGGATGTTTGTGACCTTGTTGTCAAGAGTTGTAGTTTCCTCCCATCCTGGGAGAGGGACCCTTTGGTAGGGTGTGTACCGGTTTGTGGGTTTTGTGGAAACCTAAAGAGGTCTCATAGGATCGTGAGAAGCTAAGTGAAGAGTACATGGTAAGAGAATGAAAGAAAACCCAAGAATGCAGAGAGAGATGATGAAGGCTTGGGTAAGGTTCTATGTTGGACATGTACTATAATGGAATCCTAAGTCTATCATAGGGTCATGTGGGGATAAGACTAATGGAAGTAGGAGTTTCCTAATTCCCTAGTTGCACATGACCATAGGGTCAGGAGGTAACAACTATCATTGTGTGAGGGACATGGGTTAGGAGATTGATCACCTTCATGAACTCATGGGACCCAAAGGGAAAATGAGTAGGGCACTCTATGGATGCATGAGGGAAGAGGGATGACCCCAAAAGTGTCGGCACGCTATAGACCTAGAGGATATGACCAAGGATTGTGTGGTGATCCAAGTAGGTTCAAAACCAGTTTTCCATGGAAGTAACCTTGATATCGAGATGACTGTGATATAGAGACATAAGTTGCACGTTTCAACTTAGATTTGAAAGTGTACTGGAAATATGGGATGTACCATATCTACTCTTGGAACAAAAAGAACTTTGTGTTTGGACGGCCGCCAAATGCTTATTTCCTCTTGTTATGGGAGTGAGAAATAGGACAGTACGCATGCCATACACCAAGGGTAAAGATGATGTGAGTTGGAATGTTTCCATGAGGAATGAGGACAGAGATGATAATGTGCCCTTGTGGAGTGGATGATACATGGATAAGTACAAATGATTAGAGTATTAAGGTAATCATCTTGTGACAATGTTTTATCATGAGCTATGTGGAATTTGCAAGTGATACAAGGTTGAGTTTGATAACCAAGAGGATGAGCTCAGAGTGTTTTGATGAAGATAGACTTAGAGTTTGAGATGAGATGATAAGTGGAATACATGGAGGTGTATGTCTTCAACACTACCTAATACCTAAGGATGTGAAGTGGTAATGGATGCTCTGGTTGAGATATAGATGCCTAGTTTGGCTAGAGACTAGAAGAGGTTGTTAGGCTAACCCTATGTTTGGAAAAAAGATATGTTTGGCTAACCCTTAGATGCAATGATACCGATTGATCAAGTTAATGGTTGTTTGGTTAGCCAGCCTAGTCTTTGATGCAATGGAAGGATGGTGGTAGAACCTCATATACACTTATTTGGATAGGAAATAAAATCCTGATGAGAGTGGTTTAGGGATTCTGAGGAATCGATCTTGAGGAATCATGACATATAGGAGATCATGGTTTTAAGATCACCATACACCATGATACTACAAAGATAGTAAGTGATAATAGCACTTTGGATGCTTAATATGAAGTTGCTTGTGGCATGTGACCATGCAAGCCGGGGGTGAAGGATGAACACCAGTAACCCAATGCTTGACATAGAGGATAAAGAGGTCCCGAGAGGGAATGGGAGTTCACCACTATGGATGTTGTAGGAAGTCTCCCCTTGATCAAGAAAGATCAAGATGCAATATGGGTTATGGTAGACCGCCTTACCTAGATGACATGAGAATGAAAGAGTACTATCAAGAGACATATCTGGTTGAACTACATATAAGAGAGAGAGATGGTTCAGCTACACCATGATGTGAGTTCAAAAGTTCTTGAGTAGGACCTAAAGGTTCACTTCCATTAGGTGGAAGTAGATACATGAAGAACTCAATGTCAGTACAGTTTATCACCCCATACTAATGGTCAGTATGATCCAGACTAGAGGGTCTGATGAGAGCATGTGTGCTCATTCAGGGTGATACATATATGTGATGTTAACCACCATAGCCAGTATCGGGATGTAAAGAAGCTCTGTAAGGGAGGTTGTGTCGGTCACCACTTCATTAAGATGATGTTGGTAAAGCAGGCCTCACAAAGGACAGAAAAGAACCACATTGTGTGCAGATGAAGTCGCTTTGATCGTGCAATGGTGGAAATAGATCCCAGAGGCGACATGGATCGTGAGCTGATGCAAAGCAGACTGACATGCAGTTCACTGTGACAGATTATGTGATGTGAAAATCTGACCCCTCTAAGCTACAAATGAGAGAGATGAGTCCTGGTTGCATGGTCCATTTGAGATGGATTTGTGGAGATGGTTGTATTTAGCATTACCCCTCAAGATAACATGATGTATAATGTGTTACATGAGTCTGATCTAGAGCACCATATGAGGTACCCAAGCCATGTGCGAAGCCCTGAACCTATTCAGCTTTTGGGAGGCTGAAATGTCTTGAGTCACCTATGAGGGTACGATGTACCAAGGTAAGAAAGAACTCATATGGAAGAATATGAGATGATGAAGGTTCTTGGGAAGAACCATGGAAAGGGTGAAACCACATGAGATCCCTGATGGACATAAGAAAGGCTTATCCTGATTTGTTTGTTTGCTTGATGGAATTTTGGGGGCAAAATTCTTATAAGAGGGGAAGGATGTTACAACCCCAATTTTTGGGTTCATTTGGTGAGAAATGTAATTTCTCATATTAAAGATATTTGAACAGATAATGATATAATTTGTTTTGAATAAATGGATTTTGTTTACAATAGCCTTGTTGATTGTTTTGTGGGCTTGATTGGCTATTGGCCCAATAACAAGGAAATTCGATTAGTAAATGAATAATTGAGAATTAGAGAAAAGAAAGATGTGGAAACCTCTAGAAGGCAAAAGAATATAATCCAAAGTTGGATTTCGTACCTCTTGGGTTCCTTGGGTCCCAATGAGTCCAAAGTTGCAAAGATAATGCAAAAAGAAAAGAAAAGACCAATTAAGTATTTCTTTATTAAGAAAGAAATTGAAAACAATGATAAAATGTGGAAAATAAGTATAATGGAGTTATCCTTGATGGATTTTCGTATCCAAAGGATTCCTAATGTTAAATGGAATGCCATTGAGGAAAATAAAAGGAAATAAAAAAGAGAAATCCTCAACAAGAGACATTTTAATAAGAAATAAACAAGATAATGTGAAACAATGAATATGAATGCATCTAGAAGGATAATAAGTATCCTTATAAAGGAATTTCGAAATCTTGGAGTTTCTTGGGGTCCAAGGAGCCCCAATAGAGAAAGAGGAAAGAGAAAATACCAATAATGTCAAATAATGAGACAATATGATGCATAATGAATTTTTTTGGGGTATTATTTAAAAGGAAGTAATTTCTATTAAAAGAAAATAAAAATTCGTGCCAATGGATTAAAAAGCAAGAATAAAGAGAATAAGTGAGAGGAATTTTGAATTCCTAATTATCCAAGAAAAAATAAAATATCAAAGGGATATTAAGGAAAGAGAAAGCTTGCTTCTCAATAAGGGAAATTGTTTCCTATTAGGAAAAGGACTTAAGTCCTCTTGGATGCACATCTTGGGGTGCGAATACCCACCCCTATATAAAGGGTTGAACTCTGATTCGAGTTCAGGAAAGATCCCATGTACCCTTCTCTCTCTCTCTCTCTCTCCCTTGTTCTTTGCATACAAACCCTAATCTGGACAAAATTGCCGCCACAAGCTAGAGTCGAGCGACTTGGAGAGGGAGAGTGGCTCGGGGGGAGCGGGAAGGCGCTCACCGGCAGCCTGGAGCCCCTCCCCCAAGCCAGTCGCGTCGTAGGGGAAAATCTAGTCGCCCCTTTTCGCCAGAGCGGAGCGGCTTGTTAGACCTCTAAAAATTCAATTAAGTATTTCTTTATTAAGAAAGAAATTGAAAACAATGATAAAATGTGGAAAATAAGTATAATGGAGTTATCCTTGATGGATTTTCATATCCAAAGGGTTCCTAATGTTAAATGGAATGCCAATGAGGAAAATAAAAGGAAAGAAAAAAAAGAGAAATCCTCAAAAAGAGATATTTTAATAAGAAATAAACAAGATAATGTGAAATAATGAATATGAATGCATCTAGAAGGATAATAAGTATCCTTATAAAGGAATTTCGAAATCTTGAAGTTTCTTGGGGTCCAAGGAGCCCCAATAAAGAAAGAGGAAAGACAAAATACCAATAATGTAAAATAAAGAGATAATATGATGCATAATGAATGTTTTGGGGTATTATTTAAAAGGAAGTAATTTCTATTAAAAGAAAATAGAAATTTGTGCCAATGGATTAAAAAGCAAGAATAAAGAGAATAAGTGAGAGGAATTTTAAATTCCTAATTATCCAAGAAAAAAATAATATCAAAGGGATAGTAAGGAGAGAGAAATCTTGGTTCTCAATGAGGAAAATTGTTTCTTATTAGGAAAAGGACTTGAGTCCTCGTGGATGCACATCTTGGGGTGCGAATACCCACCCCTATATAAAGGGTTGAACTCTGGTTCAAGTTCAGGAAAGATCCCACGTACCCTTCTCTCTCTCTCTTGTTCTTTGCATACAAACCCTAATCTTGGAGGATAGCCCTATCTCTGGAGCAGCGAGGGACCGTGATAAAATTGAGATGAACGGAGGATACCCCACGATGCTGGGGAAAGGCTTGGCCACCACCATCATGCCCTAAGCCAGGTACAACAGCTGCAACTCGGCTGCAAGGACATCTGCACGAGTGGGCTTGGTTCTCTTGAAACCAACCATCTTAGCCATGATTCGAGGCACCATTGGGTTTGACAGGGAACGTCAGAGGTAGAAAGTGTGGCTCCGATGAGCTTCATGATGTAGAAGTGAGGCAGATGGCTTCACACCTGGCTGCAGGACGACGACTGCGTAGGGTTCCAGGGAGGAAGATGACCAACGTTCATCAGACCAATTTGCCCCTCCACGGGATGAAGAGAAGATTGACTCAAATGGGGGCAAGATCATAATTTCGTTATAAACTCAAAAGCGGGTCGTGTTGCATGCATGAGGTGACGTGGCGGGTTCTGGTAGGTCCAATAAGGTAACTTTTGCAAAATTCATAACTAAATATTCGTAGCTCGGATAGATACACATAAAATATGAAAGTTGCTTAGAAAAATGAGGGGAATCATTAAAAATATAATTGAATCCTGATTCTAATTGCAATTTGAAAAGTAATGGAAGTTATCAACTTTAATACTTTAATGATTAAGAAACCCTATTTTGAGATGATTAATGTAATTAGTACGGTTTAATGGATGATTAAAGTTGGTTTTAACCTGTTAATGATAAAAAGGAACATTAGGAACAAAAAGGATGAACTTTGCACGTAATTAGTTTAATTTAGAGTTTCATATGCATGAATATGCTTTAATGGGCCTTGAAATCTTAATATTGGTAAATGCGACTCTTAATGGCTTTAATTATTCAAGATCGTGCATAAAGTTAAGATATGATGATTCTAAGCTATTTCGAGTATGGAAGTTCTTAATTGTGGATAAATACCTTTACTGTAGAAATTAGGGTTTTCTAATGAATAAAGGTAGAATTAATGACAATTAGAATTCATATGTGAATTAGACCATAATGAACTACAAATTGATGATAAATGATCATAATGACTTTGTCATAGATTAAAAGGATAAAAATGGTAGCTTTAATGTAAAAGAGGCTTAATGGACTTAATTGATGATTAATTGTGTTGTTTCGGAAATTAAGGTTATATGTTGTTAAAAGGTAACCTTAATAACTTTCAAGAAGGATAGATGAGAAATTAGGGTTTAAAAGAGTAAAAACCCTAATTGCAAAGTAAACCCTAAAAGAGGTAGAAATCCTAAAGTAGAAAGATTGTTTGAATAGATTTTGATAAAAAGAAATTAGATGTAATTTTAGGACTCTTGTATTTTCTTGATTGGATGTCTTGATTGATTGGACTATTCTCTCTCAATTCAGCCTAACAGGTATGTGGTTAATTATGATTAATCGCATTAGTTTTCCCAAAGGTTTCTCGGATGGTTAATCACATAGATTGAAACTAAACAGTTTGGATGTTCATACTGCAATTATAAAGTCACTACGGTTATCATAATTATAAATACATGTGTATTCTCACACCTACATGCCACCCCGATGGAAGATGCCATAAAGGTCAGGCCTAAGAGGGTAGACCAATGGAAACCATGAGAGGTGACCCCAGACACCAAGCTCGGGAATAAGAAGGTGGTCTATGTTGCATGACTATGGGGCACCATGAGAGGTGACCCCCAGGCACCAAGCTCGGGATTGAGAAGGTGGCCTTAAGTCAATGGAAAAAGAGAAACCCTAGAAGGGTATTCCAGGGTTAGGGAAAAAGCAGTGGAGAATGACACATTGAAAATGTAATTTGGTTTGCTAATTACCCTGATTGTGATAATTAAATTGTTAGCCATATTTGTGAAATTTTGGTTGTTCCCACATACTAGCATATTCCTATATGTTGACCGACGTTTTGTTTGTCGGCGTTTAGGTACAACAATTGAAAGAACAAATAGTAAAGTGACGCATGGTGGAAATAAGAAATAAAGTGCAAGGAGGATTAGATAGAATGAATCTAGGATCTGGATAGAGTAGTTTACCTAAGTTTTAAAAAGGTATGCAAAGTTTTATTATATACCCGTTTTCAGTTTAGTTGGTAAAATTTGATAATTGTTATTGATTATTTGCCAAACCTTTGATCATATTAATCGGGATAATGGCTGTGATCTTCTGGTCTCCCTTAATTGGGGGTTACCGGAAGGCGGGGTCATTACATTGGTGGTATTGTTGGTGTAGAAAACCTTGGTTTCTTAAAACTTTTAGACCTCTATCCTTGAAATTGTTTATACACCTTCTTACTGTGGGCCTGATGATTCTCAATCACAAACCTTTCTATCCACCTCACGGACTCCACAAAGGTAGCAAACCTCTCCCTGTTCTCTAAGCAGACATAGGAGTGGTCAATTCAGCATTCAACCCCTTCTCAAAATGCCGAATTCTCTCTTCATCAGTAGTTGCCATGTGTGGACAAAACCATAGAAGCTCCACAAACTTAGCTTCATACTCACTAATGTTCAGTGGTCCTTGCCTTATCTTCTCAAACTGGGAGATCTTCTCATCTAGAAACATCTTGGGGAAGTATCTACTGACGAATTCTCGTCGGAATTCCTCCCAACTAATTTCAACACCTGGCCTCTTGCCCTCTTCTATAGTCCACCAATGGCCAGCACTCCCGTTCAATAGGTACACCGCATGTCTAACCTTCTCAGCTTCTGGGATGTGAAGGATTCTGAAGGCCTTTTCCAGCTCAGTCAGCCACATCTCAGCATCTATTGGGTCAGCTATACCGGCATAATCAGTGGCTCCAACCCGGTGAAGTCGTTCGAAAGTCTTGTCGGATCCCCGTCCTTCATTATGGGTTGGTTCAGGTGGTGACATCCTATCCGCCATATGCATCATGGTTGCCATGAACTTCCCAAACAGATCATGGAAAACTAGGTTTTCCAATGCAACTCGATTAAGCTGGGGATGTTCAGGTATTGGTAACTCCCTATCCTGATCCCTTGCACCTCTTCCTGGTGCAACAATGTTACTCTCAGCAGCATGTTCTTCATGTGATCCAGACATCTTTAAGTTCTTCTTCTCCTCCTATATGAGCAGAAGACACTATCAGATAACTGGAAGACACTAGAACAGACTCAACAACCTTAATCCTATTTTTCTCTAGACTCAGTGAACCTAGAGCTCTGATACCACTAAATTGTGAAGATCTATCCAAAAAAACATTATTAACTAGGCGGAAGCGATAATTAACAGCTGATTTACTGAAAATCACTAAAAATTAAAACCATTTACAAAGAGATCCAAACACAGGAAAACTCTTTTATTAAGAGCTAATGTATTTTATTTACATCCTGGTTCATAAGTACATATCCTGTACTATCCCTTGTCAAGGATTACAAGCATCAACTGGTCTATCAAAACTATACACATGTAGTATAAGAACCTCGAGGCTTCAATCCAAAATCTCAGATCGATTCATTAAAGCACTAACTACTAACTCCGAGGACTTGAGAGTACAAAGACGACACATAGGACTCTCTATACAAAATATGACAGCCAGTGCCTCCACCTGAGATATCATTGTTGTCCCTGTTGCTGCTACTGCTCCTCTTCCCCTGCTATAGGGTTTTTTCCTTTTCTTCCTCGTCCACCTAAAAAGGTTGGATCCCACAGGGGTGAGACAATTGAAATTGTCCCAGTGGGAGATATAACTCTCCGCTAGAAACATTATTATTGCAGTTTAATAGAATAAAACTTAGCAGAGGAATCTTCATTAAACAACATGATTTAATCATTATTAAGCAGAATAGAGCAATGCCACCTCTTAAAGTATGACAACTATAAAGTGATAAATAGTAGATCATCTATTCTTTTAATAAGGAATATGAAGAACATGTATAATATTTATCCACCTTAGGATACAATAAGAATGTAATATCAACCAATGATTTCCATATTTCATCCTTGAGCAAATACGCTACATGGCTGATTACATTTTACAATCATACTTATGCCCTGAGGAGATGAGATATACCGCTCATGCTCCAACCGACCACGATTAAGTAAAGCATCGGTACCATACATAGGTCAATGGAAGAGCCGGACTCCATCACCTCATCTATCTCAGTTAGTATAAGATCATATGTAGGACATATTGTGTCTCTACTAAATAGTTTTCCAAGGTATACTGGCATCTTCGCTATAGAGTTATATCCCGTAGCATATACTCTTTTCAGGATATGGCCCGTAGCCAATGCCTGGTATTGTGGAGTTATGACCCATAGCCATACTCTTATTGGGATATGGTCCATAACCATTCCTATACATAGGATATGGCCCTCAGTCATTCTTATGAGACGTAAGGATATTTTCACCCATTACTCCCACATATTAAAAAATATGCATTCTAGGAGTTCCCATAGGAAAACATGTTTCACCATCACCAGTTACTGACGATGATGGATCTATGGTCAGGGCTCTACATGATAATATTTCACTTGATTAATTAAGTGCATTACCAAACTCTCTTAGCACCAGTCAGGTTTTCAAACATAAATTATTATAACAAATGCTACAAAGAATGTGTAATACTTCTAACAAGTACTTTTTAAAGCTTTATTAAACATTGGGACCTCAATCCCTTATCACATCATGGGTATTCTCATCCCTTAACATCTCATTATCATGATTAGGGAATATGGGTATTCAAACCCTCAGTTCATCAAAGAACACTTGTTACCACTTATCAGGTAACTAATACCTTCAGGTCATCTGACCAAGGTAAACATGATACTTGCTATACAAGCATCTCACATGGCTCTCAAAGCCTATTTAATTTCTTGTTAACTCCTACTAGGCAACAATGCATATTATGGCTCACAAGGCCCATAAAACAATTTCAATGATAACACATCATAGCTCATACCTGGCTATGCCCAAATTCTCATGATACCTACATGGTTAGTACACATGATAACAATTATATCAATTACATATCAGCACTATGCAATGTAATGGTAGCATCACTATTCCCTCATTAGGGTTAGGGCTTCCAAATTCATGTCAATTAGGGATACTCATCCCATTACCCAAAATTAGGGTTATGATTTATCATCATATTGTCCAAGATTAGGGTATCACACACTATAACCCAAAATTAGGATTTCACATACCTTCACCCTATATTAGGGTTAGGATTCCATATAGCATCACCCTTCATTAGGTTTTCACATAACCTCACCCTATATTAGGGTTTCACAAAACATCACCCTGTGTTAGGGTTTCACATGAAATCTCCCTAGATTAGGGTTTCACATGACATCACCGTAGATTAGGGTTTCACATGACATCACCCTAGATTAGGGTTTCACATGACATCACCCTAGGTTAGGGTTTCACATGAACTCACCCTAGGTTAGGGTTTCACATGACATCACCCTAGATTAGGGTTTCACATGATCTCTTTATCAAAGATCATACCTTAAATCAGTGCTTCCACATAACTTGGAGCACATAGCATTATTTAAGTATCAAATCATACTTATCATTGTTTCATGTACTTAGGAACACACAACATCATCATCTTACCTTATTCGGTTGACTTAATCTCTCACTAAGTACATACACCTATGCTTATCATAGTGTATTGAATTTAATACTTTCATAAGCATCAAGTGATAATCACTTTTAATTGTACTAATTACCTAAGCACTCTAGAGGTGCTTCCATATGAAATCATCCTTGAGATACTCTTTAACCACACATAGGGTTATTAGTACTTACATGGATTGAATCAATTAGACCTTCAAACGGTCTTGAACTAATCAACCCTTCAAACAGTCTTGGATCAATTGACCCTCAAACGGTCTTGGACCAATTGACCCTCAAACAGTCTGAGACCGTTTAGACCTCAAATGGTCTTGGTTCAATTGAATCTCCAATCGGTCTTGAACCTTTTGTACCTCCAAACGATCTTGAGGTACTTGACCTCCAAACGGTCTTGAGGTGTTTGACCTCCAAACGGTCTTGATCTCAAAATCCCTAAACGGTTTAAGATCGTTTGAATTATAAATTATTAAACCCAAACGGTCTTAAGACTGTTAGACCTTAAACGGTCTTGATCTCAAATCATCAAACGGTCTTGCCCTCATTCCTTCAATCGATTTTTAAACTGTTTGAATTAAATATTATTAGATCCCAAACAGATTGAGACTGAATGGTCCTCAAACGGTTTGAGCACGAATGGTCCTCAAACGGTATGAGACCGAATGGTCCTCAAATAGTCTAAGATTGTTTAGTCAAATCAGCAATGAAACCGTTTGAACTTAAATTAGGGTTTTAGCTTCAATAGATTTAGGGTTTGAAATAAAGGAACCATCAAATTCTAAAACCTTTGGGACTAGATCAATTATAACCATTAGATCATCATCCAACCATGACACCACTTGACCTTAAATGGTCTTGAGACCGTTTGACCTCAAACGGTCTTGAGACCGTTTGGTCACCAAAAAGTGAAACTGTTTGCTCATGATTTTTGTTGAGGTGTGTGCTAAGGTGACATCATCATTTTCAAGCTACAAACCTTCTAAATTTTCTATGATATTTGTGGTGATTTCAACAACTAATAGAAAGGAAACTTGGGAATGAAAAAGGAATCAACATATGATGAAGAAATGAAGTCAATAATGATATTTAAGGGTTCAAGTTATATAACCCGCCTTCAAAGTTGAATCCAAGCTTCAAGATTCACGTCTTTAATGGTGAATGAAGCTTTCTCAACTTCCTAAGGTCCGTCCTCAAGTCTTTGAGTGAAAAGAATGTTTAAAGTTGAAGATTGAATGGAGAAAACAAGAAAATAAGCATTGAATTTCGATTTCCACCATGAAATCAAGGTTGAAGATGACTATGGAGCTTACCTACAGGTTGGGGCACGTCCTCCTGTTGCTCCTAAGATCCCTTGTGTTCGGAAAAAGCAAGGAGAGAAAGTAGATTCGAAATAGAGTCTTTCATGTGGGTGGAAAATGGGATATATGTAAGGGAATTTCAAGAGAGAGAAAGTGTTATAAAAATCCTTTAATTCCCAAATTTGGTGCCACTTATCCCCTTAACTTCCTTGCATACGAATCCATCATCTTCTCCTTTAAAAACCTCTCATTTATCCTTGAATTAAAAGCATTCACTTAAGCACCTCAATTAATATAATATTATTATCCATTTTTAGTGGACAATTCTTTTTAATTAACAATTGCAAGTGGATTCTTCACCTTCTTAGGATAATTTGGTGCAAATCAAGGCATTTGGACGTCCTTGCACTATAGGATTTCAATCAAATCCTTTTTAGTTGATGGGCACTTCAATTAATATATTTATTTTTGCATTAAATTAAATTAGGGTTTCAATTATGCTTAAATCTTGATTATTTTAATATCAAGATTCTCTCTCCTCCAAAGAGATTCAAATGAGACGCCCCTCTAATTTTCTTGTTTCTAATTGATACCAAGAAACATTAGGGACTCTCAAGAAGTGGTATTTTGTATATTGAACCCTAGGTTTTGGGTAAATTGCACGTTACACCAAAACTAGGTTTTAATGCTCAAACATTACTTAATAAGCTCTTTCTTGGTGCTCAGGCTACTACAAGCCATACCTCTGCATAATTCTCATTCTTATGATTTTTCAACACTTAAGGAACATTTTTTCATGTAACATTTGCAAGTTAACCCCTCAACTTGGGTAATTTGCACTTTAGTCCAAAACGGGCAAAACATTATTTTCAACATTATTCAAAAGGGACTAAAAGTGAAACATAAGTTCCTCTTGAGCGTTAATTACTTTTCAAAATATAAGAGAAAGCATATAATTATCTTTCTTAAACAACACATCTAGGGTTAAAGCATAACCCAGGTCAGGGATGTTACATGAAGTGAGCAAAGAAGTTCATTCGCGGTCTGAAGGAGGATCTCAGCTACTAACTTACTGGGCGAGGCCATGAGATGATGCAGGAAGCCCTTGATGTTGCCCTAGAGCTGGAGGATCACCCCAGTAGGGCTGGGAATAGGAACCACAATGGCGGACAACAAAATCACCACCAAAACTACCAGCAGAAGAACAATACCCGTTACAGGGTCACAACTGCAAGCAACATGACAAGAAAAGGAAGGCACCAAAAGGGGGACCTGCTCAGTACAACCATAGGAACAACAACAATGGTCAAACCAAGTGTCCCCAATTCCACACATCATGGTGGGAAATGCAGGATTGGACAGGGAGTTTGCTACTTCTGTGGGGAGCTAGGTCATATCAGGAGGGATTGTCCCAAGTTCCTTCAGTAAGGAGGTTATTCCGGTATGGGTGCTGCAACTGATGCTCCTAGGGAGAAAAGATAGGCTCTCATGTTCATGATGGAAATAGAGGATGGCAAGCCGAATCAGGTCATAGAAGGTACTGCTTTTATTCATGATCAGAGTGTTAAAGTCCTATATGATTTTGGTGCATCACATGCCTTCATTTCATATGCACTAGTTGATATGCTTAGTTTACCTATTGAGCATCTAGGTTATGATTTCAATGTCATAACTCCTAGTAGACATGTACTTGAACCTGGCATGGTGATATCTAGGGTTCCCTTATCTGTTGAGGGAAGGGTTTTTCTTGCAGACCTTATGGTAGTGAATATGAAATCCTTTGATGTTATCCTGGGAATGAGTTGGCTTCATGAACACTATGTATTTCTTGACTATATAAGGAACCTGGTTTTGTTCATACATCCTAGGAAGGAGCCCTTTGTTTTTAAAGGGAGGAGAAGGGACAAGACGAGTCTCTTAATTTCATGTATACAGTCGGAGAAGATGAAGAGGAAGGGTCATGTTGTGTTTCTGGTATCCTTGTTAGTCGAATAGGAGAAACCTATTTCTGGTATTCTTGTAGTGAAGGAATTTCCTGATGTTTTCCCTAAGGAATTTCCTGGTCTCCCTCCCGATAGAGAATTTGAGTTCTATATTGATTTACTTTGAGGTACTTCTCCAATCTCAAAGTCTCCTTACAGAATGGCCCCTGCTGAATTGGTTGAACTTAAGAAGCAACTTCAGGAGCTTTTGGACTTGGGTTTCATTTTCCCAAGTGCTTCCCCTTGGGGTGCTCCTATCCTCTTTATTAAGAATAAGGATGGGTCGCTACATATGTGCATTGATTATAGGATGCTCAATCAAGTGACTATCAAGAATAGATACCCTCTACCCCGAATTGATGACCTTTTTGACCAGTTGAGGACTGCTAAGGTATTTTCAAAGATCGACTTGAGGAGTGGTTACCACCAATTGAAGATTCAAAGTTCTAATATTGAGAATACATCTTTCCATACTAGATATGGGCATTATGAAATCTTGTTGATGCCTTTTGGTCTTATTAATGCTCCTGCTATCTTTATGGATCTTATGAAAATGATATTTCATCAATTTCTTGATTCTTTCATCATCGTGTTCATTAACGATATTTTAATCTATTCTGACAGTGATCGGATCCATCAAGAACACCTTTGTATTACTCTGGATACACTCAGAAAGCACCAATTGTATGCTAAGTTGTCTAAGTGTGACTTCTAGATTAGAGAAGTCATGTTTCTGGGGCATATCATCGCAGATGGGCACATAGTTGTTGATCCAGCAAAAGTGGAGCCAGTCAAGAACTGGTCTGTTCCTAAAACTCCTATAGATATTCATAGTTTCCTTGGTCTAGAAAGGTACTACATGCATTTTATTCAAGAATTTTACATCATAGCAAAACCTCTTACTCAGTTGACCATGAAGGACTACGAGTTTGTTAGGGATGATGCTTGTAATCACAGTTTCCAAACCCAGAAAGACAAGTTGACATCTACTTTAGTATTAGTACTTCCATCTGATGATCATGGTTTTGTAATTTATAATGATGCTTCAAAGCATGGTCTAGGTTGTGTCCACATGCAGAAAGACAAAGTTATCTCCTATGCTTCCCAAAAGCTCAAAGTGCATGAAGAAAACTATCCAACACATGATCTTGAGCTTGTTGCTATTGTTTATGCACTCACGATATGGAGGCATTACCTATATGGCACACGATTTGAGGTATTATCTGATCATAAGAGACTTAAATATATCCTAACATAGAAGGACCTAAATATGAGGGAACGTAGGTGGCTCACATTCATCAAGGATTATGATTTCTCCATCACCTATCATCTGGGAAAACCAATGTAGTGGTTGATTCTTTGAGCAAAAAGAAGGATGTTAGTTGTGCATCTATCTTGATTGATGAATAGAAGATGATGAATAAGATGATAGAGTGGAGACCACTTCTTGTTGAGGTTGAGTTGAAGATGGCACATATCATGATCAAGCCAGATTGGACTTCTCATATACATAGTGCACAATAATGTAGCTGTGATTACCCACACACATTAGATCTTCTTGAAAGAGTCAGGACTAGACTCTTGAAGGGTAAAGAGGGTGAGATTCTGATGAATGGAAAATTGTGGATACCTTCTGATGAGATAAGATAGAATATTCTCTTTGAGGCCCATGACACTAAGTACAATATTCATCCAAGTTCTACAAAGATGTATCAATATTTAAAGACAACCTTTTGGTGGGAAGGAAGGAAGAAATGCATAGCTACTTTTGTCTCCAAATGCCTAAAATGTCAGTAGGTGAAGGCTGAACATCAGAGGCCTGGTGGTCTTCTTCAACCACTTGATGTTCCTAAGTAGAAGTGGGAGAAAATAACCATGCATTTTCTTATGGGTCTACCAAAGACAAATAAAGGTCATGATGTAATATGGGTGGTCATTGATCATCTAACAAAAAGTACATACTTTCTAAGTTGTGGAAATAGATTCAGAATGAGTTAGGCACTCAACTCCATTTCAGTATTGGTTATCACCCTCAGACGGATGGACAGTCTGAAAGGACCATTCAGACTTTAGAGGACATGCTAAGAGCATGCATGCTTGATTGGGGAGGATCTTGGTCAAAGTTCCTTCCTTTGGCTGAATTTTCTTATAATAATAGTTTTCACAACAGTATAAGCATGGCACCATATGAAGCTCTTTATGGTAGGTCGTGCATGTCACCTTTGCTCTGGAGTGAGGTTGGTGAAAGAAGTTTGATCCAAAGTGATGAGTTTCAATTCTATACTGATCAGGTTGAGCTAACTAGAAAGAGGATGAAGTCTGCCCAAGACTGACAAAAGAAGTATGTTGATGCTCGTAGTTCTGACAAAGAGTTCAAGGTGGGTGATCATGTTTCTTGAAAGTCAAACCCATTATATCTATTGCTAGATCTAAGATCAAGGGAAAACTTAGACCTTGTTATATTGGTCCTTATGAGATCCTTGATAGGGTGGGAGAGAGTGCTTATAGATTAGCACTACCACCAGCATATGACCAAATACATAATGTATTTCATGCTTCCTTGTTGAGGATATACATCAAGGATATATCTCATGTTCTAGCTCATGAGCCTATTGAAATCAGAGAGGATCTTTCCTATGAAGAGTTTCCCTTGCGGATTCTAGAAGTCTAGACCAAGAAGTTGAAGAACAACGATATTGTTCTAGTGAAAGTTTTATGGAGGAATCATAATCTTAAAGAAGCTACATGGGAGCTTAGAGATGAAATGATAAAGAAATACCCTAAGGCCTAGTTTGGGTAATCACTTTATAAATCTTGTTAGGTGTGTGTATAATTATTCCTTCCCTGGTAATCTATTATACCGTAGAAGGGAGGGGAAAGTGACTGACACTACATGTGTGCCAACAGAAAATGAGAGATACCAGAGTAGAGGGCTGGCTCAGAAGTGGTTGTTCAGAAGCCCGCCGTTTCAGGCACAAATTACAACTTCCATTTTTCTGCTAAATTATATGCACAGTAGTCCGGAACAAATACAGCAGGGCAACTGTTACTCATAATATCTTATTTATATTGTGCATCAAATGTCGGAAGTTTGGATTACGGTGGCCAAACTAGGCCTAAGATTTTTGATCCATGAAGTTTTGAGGATGAAACTTTTATAAGGTGGAAAGGATTGTCACATCCTCATTTTCTTAGGTATGTAATTCTAATTACTACATGATTTTACTCCTTTGTTGGTCCAGAATGCCTTGAGATGTTATATAGCCTTTTAGTGTATAATAAGAGATACATTGAGATTATGTTAAAAGAGAATGTTGGATTTAACATTATGGCCAATTTGGCAAGATAATGTTATTTCTATGATTTAATAGGATTTTATGAGAATTTAAACCTAATTAAATTAATTAGGGCTTTTGTTGAAAAATTAGAAAATTTCAACTCATTATAATGTTCTAGGGGTTAATAGGGAACCATGGTCCAAATTTGAAAGCTTTTTAACTTTATTTGACCCCTAAATGATTTTTGAAAGTTTCTATATAGTTGGGACCTATGAAGCCTTGATTTTTAGATTTATCAGATCGATCTCCTAAGGTTGCAAAATTATGCAATTGTCACGGGGACATTTCCCATTTTTGCCGAAAGTTGATTGATTTAGGGGTGTCACACGCCCCCTCTCCTGACTCACTTATGTGTAGATCGCTGGGCACCATTGGATAGGGATCTGATGGCGGGTGGGTCATCTCCTAGATCCCGCCAAAGGTGGGAATTTGAGAAGTCCAGCTCCTTCCCAATTTTTTTGAGTTTTTTCATTATCCAGAGCAAATCGATCAGTGATTGTGATCCAGATAGCTCCAGGACACCTATCCAAACCTGTATATATATGGGAGTGAACCCTAATTCCTTCTCCCGAAGAAACACCTAATCTCGTCGTCACTCCTCTCTTTAGACATTGGTTGCAGTCGTCGTTTTCCTCACTCGTAGGGTCACAAAGAGGGACGTGAAGTTTCGAGGGTGTGTGGGAGGCTACAGACACCAGATATTTGGCTAGTTACCACTAGAACCTTACCAACGGATCATGTTCTCTTCACCAGTGACAATGATTGCTCCACCACCCCCACCTCGTCTTGTTGAAATTTGACAATGTGGTAAGCATCTAGAACTCCTTCCTTTAAATTCTCGATCGCCTGTTCACTCTGCAACTAGTCCAGGTGTCATGACCTATAAATACATATTTTTGGTGCTCACCAGCATCCATCACCCAGCCACTCATATGTCTTTTTGGACTATAGGGGCATAAGAGCAACTTCGTTTGTCCCCGATGATTGTTTTCCCGAGTCCTCACATTCTCATACACCATTTTTCCTTCTTCCACAAGGGTATCTTATGCTAGCACCTGGACTCGCCAAGCTTTGGCATCTAGCACAGTAGGGATGGAAATCCCCCACCCGACTAGGGACTTTTAGTGGCCAGACTAGAGATTGTTGGCTTTGGGTTAGGTTGAGGGTGATGCCAGACATGGTAGCCTGATGAGATCGTTGCCAAAAGCTCTGAGCACATATCCGAGTTTGCCCTTATACCAACCTTCTCACCATGGTTAGAAGGTGATGATGTAGGTCAGGCAAATGGCCTTAGCACCCCGTCAGGTTGATAAGGGTTTTTCTTTGAATATGGGTAGTTTTGGGATTTTGAGAAAACATATAGCTAAAGCCATAAATCTGATATATGTGATGCTTTGTCATTTTTTCCCCCTGTCATGCTTATAGTCTAGGGTAACACTGAAGGGGCTTTCTTGTCTTTTTATTTTGTTTTATCTGGATCCTAGATAGTGCAAATTTGATTTATATTAATGTTGATTGGGTGGTTTTGTGAATTTGATATCTCTTCACTGGTATGTCCTAAGGGTCGAGTAATATATGATTTTTGATCAGTTTTTCAAGATATAGCTATTAGAATTGGTTTTGAGTCATGACTTTGACTCTAGTTTCTCATATTTTAAAACTAAACCTAATTAGGATTTATAAGGTAATAGTGTGTTCGGATGGTTATGGTTCATTGAGTAGGTTCCCTAATAAGAATGTTTAAATCAATATAAGAATGTATCCTCAAGTGATATTTAATGTTTATGCAAGTTCATAACAATGTTAAGATTATTTAAGTTAGATTCATTTACTCATATCAAACCCAACCACTTACAATAGTTTTGTCCAATGCATGGCTATGTGTGGATGCACATAGGTGGAGGATAGTTCCAGCAGCAGCCGCAACGTTAGTAACAGTGGGAGGTGCAGTTTGTGAAGCTTTCAGATCCTACCCTAGTGGGGTTCCATTCTAGAGTGATTCTCTAGTTTATCTTTACATTCATGCTATCTTATAACTTTCTTTCACGTTCTTCATATGTTGGACATTATATTTCTTTCTCTTATGCAAGTACGAAGACACTACAAGTGGATATTTTAATTTTCTATGGTCCTTGCTTAATTAATGGTACTATGTCACGATTTTTTCATGATCTCCTATGAATGAAAATGTTTCCATTATACTTGGATTGCATAAGTTATGGAGGTTGTGGCAAACCCCACGTGCTATCTCTAGATGTATGAATGTGGAAAATTGAAAGAAAGTCATTGAGATGGATATGACCAAGCCCCAGATTGGGAAGCTCACAAGAGGTCAATCCCCGTATTGGAAAACCTGACAAGGCACCAAGCCCCAGATTGGGAACGTGACCGAAGTCACTACAGGGAGAAAACCCTATGAGAGGGTACTCCTAGATATTGAGCAAACAAGGGTTGAGAACTTATAATATAAAATGCAAGTTAGATAATATAATTGTTTTAATGGTTATTTATTAAACCTACATCCATATTTCCCCCCCACATACTCAGTATATAGATATACTAACTGCATTTTTGTTTCATGTTGTTTTAGGGTAATTGCAAATTATTTGAAGAAATTGAATTCCAGCAAAGATGGAACTATAAGAAAAGATGACTAAAGTCTATCAAAGGATTATTGGTAGATTTAGTTTATGTTGCCAACTTTATTTTTCACTTTCCATGAAACTCCCTAGAGGAGATTTTATCTTCATATTATTATAAAACTCTTTTCCATTCAATGAAATTTCTATTTATTATTGGTTACTTACTAAACCTTGATCCTAGAATTATGATGATGGCCATTGTATAAGTCGGGAAAATAGGGGAGGGGGTCATTACATTTGGTATCAGAGCCCAAGTTTACCAATTAACCTTTAATAATTAGTAAATTTTAATTAACTCTTTAGAGACAAAAGGAATTATTAGGGCATTAAGGAGACAGTGTCTACAAGAGATCACGACTCGGGGGCTAGTAATGTTTTCCTCTACATCTCTATTAGGGGTACGAGGACTTCCAGGACTCTATGAATCCTATTTGGCCAAAGTCGGAAGATTTTTCCCAAAGAAAAATACATCTAGGTTTATTCTCATCTTGTTGTTCATCCCTTTACAATCCCCTGCTTCACTCATAATACCCTAGAGACCCAATAGTTGCTTCCTTCCACCCTTATAAAGAATAAGGGTTAAGATTATTAGGGTTAAGGCAACCTCCGCGAACTAATGTACATGTAAGTTGAAAAAAAATTTAGAAAAATATTTTATGAGTTTTTTTTGCAAAGGCAAACCCTAGTTGGGACTAGGGTTGGTTTAGGAAAATTCCTAAGTAGATTGAGGGATGTAGAAACCCTAAGGTGTAGGGTGTAGTCCCTAACATAAAACCCTAATCCCAAGTAATGAGAGTGGTTTGGGTAGATGGTTGCCCTACCCATATAAACCTAAGTAAGGAGGATAGATAAAGAATATACAATTGGGTTGGGTGAGCTAGTCTCAATACCACACAAAATAAAATTTGAATACCCTAGTTTACCCATGCATGCAAGTATGTGGATTAAGGCATGAAGGATGCATGTGAGGAGTTTTGAATGTACATATGAAACATTGGCAATCAAGGGTTACATAACAAGGAAAATATGAAAACCCTTAATGCAATTTTTAGGGAGGGTGCCCCAACCTAGGGTGGGTCAACCCAGGAGTGGGGAAAAGATCAATGAGGGAGATAAAATATAAACTCGTGAGTTCAGGTTGTGGTTAGAAAGCCTAATATTTTCCTATTAGTCACCCTAACTGGAAAATTTTCCCGCACATGTACGGGTAGAAGATATTCATGTACCTAAGTGAAAAGTGAGTGACATCAAGCTAGAAGAGGAATTGGTTCTAAATCAGATGCCTAACCTTGTTGGAATATGTGATAGATGGAATAGATGAAGGAAGTTTAGATGATACAATTAGGGTTTTATGTAATGAGATAATATGGTTTGTTATGATCTCAGTCAAATTTCAGAATTTGACTTTAGTTTTGAGGATCTGACATAAAAGTTAAGTATGCAAGTATGTGTGCTTCTCTGAGATAAGATAAGTCAATTGAAGATAAAATATGATTAAACAACAACCTCAATCACTTATTCAAAGGGGGGGCTCTAGTGGTGGGACTATTTATATGGTTAACTCTAGAGACTTTGAGACCCAAAGGGAGAAGGTCGATAACCTTAATTCTGAGATATGAGAAGTATTTGTTGTGATATGTCCTAAACTAGACTACCCCTGAGTAAATGAGTTGAGTTTCTTTATGCATGATTCCTAGAGGCTTGTTGTACCCTATAAGTCCTTGGGAGGACCAAACCCTAGAGATAGAGAAAGAGGCCTCTTACATATATAAGTCCTTGGGAGGACCAAACCCTAGAGATAGAGAAAGAGGCCTCTTACATATATGTGTATATGATATGAATACCTACCATCTAGGTGAGGGAGAGAGAGTCACGATATCCTGAAGAGATAAGGAATGATAGTATGTTGCGAAGCCTTATGCTCAGGTTGGCAGTTCCTTGTGTGGGACTCTAGTGGTTATTTATGAGAAAGTTGGGTATGAAGATTTCATGAGTAGAGATCTAAAAAGAGAATTCCATATCAAGTTTCAGTTCAGTTTGTGCTTGAGTGGCTAGATCTTGTGAGGTTGATGAATGATACTAATCATGTAGACCCGAGTAACCTTGATAAAATATGAAAGATAGATCTAGTGAATATAATACTTATAGAGTTGAGTGAGATCATGGAGATTGATCATGGCACCTCCCTTAGGTAATGGGTTAAGGGAGCCTCAATTGGACTTTCTGATATGTGTTGGACAAGACACAGATACAAGTTTGATAAGCACAACATAATATAATATAATTATGATGATGATCCAAACTTGAGATGTGATATATGGATGTGACATTATGGAAGTCTAGAAATGTTTTAATAGTTCTCTACGTATAATTGTCTAACCATATGCATGCATTATGATAATGTGAAATAGTTGTATAATCTTAGGATGAACCTTTAATAAAGTTTACAACCTAATATGAGAAACTAAAGTGAGATATTGTTCATGACAAAAATTGACCATGGTTGTATTTTGCATGAGGAATATGTGGTAATTGAATTTGTCTTCCTCAAGGTACATGTTACCTCTTACTTGGCCTACTATAAAGTATGGTTGTATTATGTGGGCACAAAATACTTGCATATGGTATTGGATGAAATAATTTCTCATGTATGCTATCTTGCTTAATTTTTTGCATATATACTCTCAAACACATGAAACATAATATATTGATTCCATTATAACTAAGCACTTCATATTTTTAGTAGTAACATGTTGGAAAGTAAAGTACTTCAAACTCTTTGGTAGCACTTGATAGAGATCCAATGCTTGGTTAGTAGATCACATTGTATAATGATATAACTCTTGGGTAGTAGATCATAAGACCTTTAAAGCATTCAAATCTCAGGTAGTAAAAGCATGGATTGCATAATGGAAAATATGCCTAAAAGACATGTTCTCTTGTGGTAATAGAATTTTGGTTCAAGTATGTTTTTGTCATCATTTTTTACAACCAAGTATTAGTTTTATCTTGTCTTGGGTTAGAACCCCCCCTAGAGGGATGAGTTCACAAATAGTTTAAGAATTGATGTAACCTTCAACCTCACCTAAAAGCTTGAAAATTTAGTGTATGAAGCATGAAAGCACATATATTGAATATAATTCTCTAAACCCAAGTATGCCATCATATGGGGGACATGAGGAGAAGTCACGATACAAGTGGCTGACAGTATGGGACCAAGCCTGGAAAGGAAGGTTTTGATGAACCTGATGAAGGGAATAAATTAAATAATTCATACTCTAAGAGATGAAGAAAATACAAGTTAAAGAATTATAAAGGATATAATGTTCTCGAATATTATCAGAGAAATTTCAAGAAAAATGTGTAATGAAATAAAGTGACGGCATCTTGATAAACCCTTCAGAAGGGTTGAAATCTAACTCAACCCTAAGATCAAGTAGGGATGGTTAAAGGTTCATAGGAGCTATGAGGTCAGGAGGTCATCATGCTTTGAGTGCATGAGACTGTGGAATCAGGAGATGGACATCCATATGTACCCAAGGCCCATGGGGTGATGAGATTGGCCACCTTCATGAGTTGATAAGGCCCAAAGTGACAGTGTGAGAGGCACTCCATAAGTTCGTAAGACCCTTGGGGGACAAGAGGAGATCACTCCAAAGGTACATATACCCTAGAGATCTTAAGTGAATGACTAAGGTCAATGAGACACATAATGTAGATATAAGGAACACAAGAAGCCATGTAATAGTGTCAACAATGTCGTAAAGGGAGTTGCATATAAATGCAAGAGTTATGGAAAACAAATCCCTTTCCCCTGTGAGCACATGAAATTTAAGAAAGAATATGGAATTATAAGTATTCATGATTTGTTAAGGATGATTCAACCAAAATTTTAAATTCAAAGGTAATGTGTGAACACACCATCTATGCCCTTGGAATGAGATGAAATTTGTAATTGGGTTACAAACAAATTCTTATTTAATCTTATTATGAGTGTTACAACCCCAGTTTTTGGGCTTATATGGTTTGAAACGTAATTTTTCCAATAAATTATATGATTATGAAAATTGTATGATTTGCATACCTCGAATGGATTTCTTTGATAATAATCCTTTTTGCATGAATGTTTTCATGGGCCTTATTGTGTAACAAAGGGCAATATGTTTAAAAGAGAATAATGATGGAAATAAATCTAATAATAAAAGAAATTGAGATAATGCTAATAATAATGTGGAATTCTCTAGAAGACTAAATGTTTGTTCATAATAGAGTGGATTTCTAATCCACATGGCTTCTAACGGTAAAAGGAATCTAAATAAAGGATATAAAAGAGTAAGAGAGAGGAAATATGAATAAACTATGCTTTAATAAGTGTTAACTTGCATATTAAAAAAATTCCTTTATCCTTTTGAGTTTTGGACTCAAACTTGGTATAAGAGTAGATAATGCCAACACAAGGTTTATCCTAAAATTTGGATGAAAAAGGATGAATGAGCACAGAGTTATGTATTTTTTAAATTCCCTAAAGTGAAGGGATAATCTTTCAAATACATTAAATGTCACCATATCAATCGAATTATATTTTCAATTTATAAGAACATGGGTGATGTGGACCGTTGGATTTGAGATCTAATGACGCTAGACTAATCCTTCTTTATTTGGAAATGAGAACCAGTGGCCAGTCCAGGATGGTTTTCCAAATTGGATTGCTCGCGATTGAGATAATGAAAGGTGTTGGGATTAATCCCAACATCTTTAGGTGCACTAGACAAAGCATGTGATTGTAGGGTTGTGGTGGTTTTGGGAAACCTAGAAGTTTCACCCAAAACTGCTCAGATCAGCAAGAGCATACCCCAACCTAATCTATATATATGCCCCTATGATATCTTGGCAAGGCTACTGCATTGTTTGTGAGGTGACGTGGGACCTTTGGTCCCTTTCCCTGGGTTTAGTTCGACACCAGAGGGATGAATTCTCACCCTTATTCCTTCTTCTCCACTGAGGTACCTTCTCATCGTCTGCCCACTCCAGCCACCGATAGAAGAATCAAACACCACGGTCGAGTTCGAGCAGACAAGACAGAGTAGAATCCACCGACACCCACCTTCCAATGACTCAAACGCCTAGAGTCAACTCAAGAGTTGACCACGACTGGAAGCTACTTCGTGAAGCAGGTGGCTCATGAGGTTGAAGAAAAGAAGAGGTGAAAGTACCTAATTGCCCTCGGCCTAGCTGTTGAGAGGAAAGGGCAAAAGCATCTTTAAGCCCTATTTACAACCCTCTCCTCACTAGGATGGGTCACTGAGATGGTCACACACCATTGGCTGCATAATACTCACGTGGAAAAGGAAAAGGAGCCTGATTAGCTGACGTGACGCCCTACTATTGGCCAAAAGGTAATTTACATTGCAAAAATCATAACTAATGATTGGTAACTTGGGTATGGACAAGTTATATATGAAAATTAATCAGGAAAATGCAAGGAACCCAATAAAAATATAACTGAAGCCTAAAATTATTTGCAAATAAAAAGTATATAAAGTTGTCACCTTTAATTCATGTATGAGTAAGAAACAATTGTGAGGTTAATAAGATTTAGTAAAGTTCTCTGATGATTTAAGTTGATAATAACCTATTCCTAATCAAAAGGATGTTTTAGATCTAAAAAGATGATCTTTGTGATTAATTGGCCTAATCTAGGGTTTCATGTATATAAAGTGCATTAATGGGCTTAAAACCCTAATTTAGGTGAATATGACTTTTAATGGTTTTTGTTTGGAAAATCCATGTATAAGACAGAGATATGATGTTCTAAAGCCAATTTGAGTATAAAAGATCCTTAATGTGGATAATTTGATTAATTAGGATTTTTATGAGTAGAAAAGTTATTTTAGGGTTTGTTGACCTAAAAAGGTAAAAATTGAGAAATTGATCTAAGAAACCCTAAGGAAACCCTAATTCAACCTAGGAACCCTAGAAGGGATTCCCAAGCTAATAAAAGGAGTTTATGATGAGTAAGTAGTAATTAGGTCATACATGCTTTTTAGGATTTAGTTGTGCTTATGTGATTGGCTTGACAGGTTGATTGAACTGCCGAATTGGATTGGAATGATGCTTGATTGTTTGAGATATCCAAATCAGGTATGTGGTTATTTTGTTATTACTCACTTTAGTTTAACAGTGATTTTTGAGGTTTCATTGATTGCCTAAAAATAACCGTTTAGATGACTTTATTTCTTGCAATCTATAAAGTGACTATGATTATCACAATGTAATTATTTATGACTTTCCCGAACCCACATACCATCTTTGAATGTAAGATTTATGAGGACCAAGCCCTCGAGGGAAGGTCATAGGTGATCAAGCCCTGGCGTGAAGACCACAGGGCACCCAGAGAGGTGACCCATAAGGTACCAACCTTAGGATGGAGAAGGTAGCCTGAAATCCCTTGCAAGGACTAAACCCTAAGAGAGGGTATCCCAGAGGATAAGTAAAATTGGTTGGGAAGTTATAATGAAAAATGTAATCTTGGATCGTTAACAACTATTTGATGTGATTAGGTTGTTATGAAATATGTGCAAATGTTTGGTTTCCACCACATACCAGTATATTCTTTATACCGACCGACATTTTGTTTGTCAGCATTTTAGGAATACTTGAAAAAGGACAAACAGTAAAGTGATATTTGAATAATAAAGCTAATTAAAGAAAGGCGGATTTAGTTAGATACAACTCTACATTGGGTAAAGTTCCAATTCCTATTTTTGAAAGGTATGTGAAAAGTAAATTTTTATCCTACTTTAAGCTTAGCATTTGGTAGAGTTTATTAATTATTTTTTATTATTTGCAAAACCATTGATCCTATTTTGGGATAGCGGATGGTTACCGGGAAGTGGGGTCATTACAATGAGTGTGAGATATTGGGAAGACACATGTTATGTTTAAGAGCGAGAAAATGGCATATGAGAAGGAATACCCAAATGGTGTGATGCAAGGTTTTGAGGTATTACCTCAAACTTATATAGAAATAAATTATATATTAGAAACTTAGGTTAAAATGCAATCACCAAGTGAAATCAAAATTGCAAGTGAAAATGTAATCACCAAGTGATAATGGAATGCAATGGATGAGTTTGTGGATATACCCTAGAATTGAATTCAGGCACCAAACTCCATAACCATATTGAAAGAAAGAAAATATTAAAGATGAACTATATAAAAATATCCAAGAAGGGTTTCTAACCCTAAGGTTTGAAGCTATGATGAGTTATCATTCACCTTAACCTTACTTATTTTAAATTTTGGGGATAAAATTCTTTAAAGGAGGGGTGAACCTAATATCCTAAAATTTGGTGACTTTATAATATATAAACATAAGGCTAGAATTGATAAGTGAATTCCCTAATTGATGGAATGATAATGTTATCTTTGTGGCATAGAGAATCCATGGCCCAAGTGAGGCTCATGAGACTATTTTCTATACAAATAGGTCCTTGTGGCACAAGTTTAAGGAATAAAAGGAATTTTTCATAATAAAGGATAATAATTTATGGCTTTTAAAAATGGAATTATGGAATAATAGACAATTTCCAAAATATTCTAAGATAATTTGTATTTAGATTATTAATGGAGTAATTATCTAACTATGAGTGGCATCACAAGTTTTGAGGCATCAAATAAAGATATTTTGATCTAATTTTTGGAAAACTTAAAGATAATGTGGAAACTAAGATAATTATAGAATTTGAAATGAAATGAACTTTTCATATGATGTGGGTAATTGTTTTAAGGAAGTACATAAAGGGCAAGTTTCACCTATGAATGCTATCCCAATATATAAATCCCAAAATATATATACATTTAGAAAGATATTAATGAGTTCCCTCCAAGTTTCATAGTGAAAGGGTGCACATAGTAACCTATGGAAATTAGAGAAGGAAGAGGGACTTGCTTGTAATAATTAAATGTTGTTTACCTTGTTTGAAGAAAGAGAAAAGGTAATCTAGACACATCCATTTGTTACCAAACTTGGATCAATATGAGATTCTAGTGTAATGAAGGAAGTATCCAATTTTGATACCATATGGAGTAAATATGAGAAAGAGATATGAATAACTTAATTTTAACATCAAGGTTTACAAAGGGGTCTTTGGGATACTAAATAGGGAAATAAGTATTTTCATGCTCATGAAAAATACTCAAAATAATTGATGAGATAGATAATCCAAATATAGGAATATGGAAGAAAATCTAGGAAGTTCTAAGATATTTTGTGTCCAATATAATTTAGTAGGTAATTATGTAGTTTTTCCTTTGAACCAAGTTTCAGTTAAATAAGGGAATAATGAAGGAGTTTTCCTTTTCCAAATGGGAGATAATAGTATGAAGAGAGTTTTTCCAAAATAATGGTATGAGAGGTGGTTTCCTTTATGTGAATTTTGGTTTTATAAATTAAAAGATATGATATTGTTAGTATAAAGACTAGAGGGAGGAATATAGATATTACTTTCCTAGAATGATACCTTGCCAATTGCATATGAAAACTATACGGAAACTAGACCTATAGATTTCTAACCCTTGTTCTATATAATAAGTGGTATGAAGAGAAGATGGACTACCCCAATCCCCTCATTCCTTGATTTTCATGATTTTGCAACAATGTAGTAGAAAATCTCTCTCCCTTCATCATGGCAATCCTATTCCTCATCCATGATGGTCTCATTGTACCTTGTAACTTGGTGTTTGCCACAATGACACAGAAGTCCACAATATCCCAAAGTACTTCACCCCACATCCCTTTCCTTCTGAGTCTCCATGGAATAGGACACTACATCACCCTATGTTTGAGGTATAGGTTCTTATTTTATTTAATTCATAGATATTGCTAGGATTACCCAAATATGGCAAAATTATACAAAACATTCATCAGGAGAATAAGTAGAATTGTAATAAAATAGTATCATGACATTTTTCTGATCCTAATTCCAAAATAGTGCTAGTACATGATTAATAGGTGATTATATACGTGGAAGGTTAAGATCTAATAATTAAAATCAAACCAAAGACAACCCTAAAGCCTACTTAGGACATATTCTAGATTAAGTATGTTTTGAATATGATAAGTGATACCTTAGAGTATACATACATGAATATAATATTGGTTAGTTATGTTGAATGCTTGGATGTTTAGATATATGCTTGAAGTACATATTGCATGGTTTCTTCATGAAAACAAAGGTATATGGTTATGTCTATGAATAATCATCGTATCAACTTCAAAGGTTTCCAAAGTTCCTGAATGGATTGAAATTAAACTTCTTGGTTGTTTATTTACTTCCTACAATCTATAAGGCCCACATGAGTATCACTTTATATTAATATAACTTGCTCAAACCCACATTACATCATTGATAGTTTGAATATGGAAAATAGTAAGAAAGTCATTGAGATGACTATGACCAAGCCCTAGATTGGAAGGCCACATGAGGTCAAACCCCAGATTAGCAAGGTCAACATGGCACCAAGACCCAGACTGGGAAGGTGGCCCAAGTCCAATGTAGGGACAAAATCCTATCAAAGGGTATCCACAGAGATTTAACAAACAAGGGTTGAGAAGTTATAATAGAAAATGTAAGTTTGATTATATAATAATAATTGCTACTATAGTTTTCTATGTTGTTACACATACATGTGTCTAGATTGTTTCCCCCACGTACTCAATATAGAGATATATTGACCACATTTTTGTTTCACGCCATTTTAGGCTAATTGTAAATTATTTGAAGAAATGGACTTCCATAGAATATGGAACTAAAAGAAAAGATGACTAAAGTCCATTGGAGGATTATAGATAGATTTACTTTATTTTTCCAACATTAGTTTTCCCTTTCCATGTTACTCCCTAGAGGAGATTCTATCCTCATAGTGTTATCAAACTATTTTCAATTCAATGAAATTTCTAATTATTATTGGTTACTTTATAAACCTTGATCTTGTAATTATGGTAATGGCCTCTCCCAATCAGACCACCTTAATTGCGGATAATAGAGGGAGGGGATCATTACAAGTACCATACTATCCTTTGGTATCACCTTATGATCCCTATATTCTCTATTCATGAAGTATGTCATTTTTGTCTTAGGGTGTTCTTAGACACTTTTGGAGAGCATGCGGTTCATTGTAGGGACATCCCAAGATTCGAGCATAGGCATGATCTTGTTAGGGATGTTATTTATTATGAACTTAGACATGCAAGAGTGGTTGTTAAGTAAGAGGTTCTTGTGAATTTTTGGACTGATCCACCTGAGGGGAGATTGACACGTAGACCAACAAATGTCTTGATTTTTGTATGGTTAGAGGTAAGCATGAATGTAGGGATATAATAGGGATATCTTAAAATCCCCCTCAGCTAAAATGATCAAACATGAGAAAGCATGTATCAATAATCAACATATTTTTATACCTTTACAATTTGATACTTTTGGGTTATGGGCACATGAGGGTGTAGTATAATCAATAGGGTCAAAAAAAAGTGTAGTATAGTTATAAACCTAAGATCTATGGATGTAGGGTTTTGTAGGATTGGTTTTTCCATCCAAAAGGGGCTAGTGACAAAACTTGTTTCCCACCTGCTTTCTATCTCATTGTAAGTCTTCCCCCTTTCGTAAGAGTAATAGAGACTAAACACCATTCATTCTTCTTTCTACTCTAGGCAAAAAGTATAAATACTGAAACCATCTAAGAGCCACATTGGACAGACAAAAAAAGTAAATATTGGGGCTCTGCTTAAGGGCTTGTTTTGGAATGGTGTATTGCACTCTCGGGTAATGCAAAGCAGACAAACTGAGGGATACTTTAAGGACAGAGTGGATCATAACCTCTTCTAATCTGGGAATTTTTGGGTAGGTCCATTTGTGAGGAACAACTTGGCTGAATCAAGCGAGTTTGTGTCCATTAATGTGTTATCCACTTGTGTGCCCAATGATCTCTTTCATAGCCTAGATGATGGCCATGATCTTTACATGTAAGGATGACCCTTCTTTGATGGTGTTGTTGACACTGCAGATTAGATGACCACTATGTCTATTCACAATGTACCCAAAGGTTGTAACCTTTTTAGATACTTACAATGATTCATCTACATGAACAAAGAAGTCATGCATCCTTTCCGATCTCTATGCCATTATCTTTCAACTTATCAGGGTTGTGGGTGGAAAACACAATTGTTAGAGAGTTGATCATCTTGGGTCATTTCTTATCAATGTGATTGTGATTTTTATTATCATAGTATTCCCAGCATGGACATATTCATTGTGGAGCGCCCAAAGGTTCCAAGATACAATGAGTATATCTTATTGGTAGCATACCCACCATGATGCCTTGAGTAGTGTTGTTTATCCACCATCTACATTGTGTACAAATAATGCTTAGTCCATGTTGAGTCCCAACCATGTCCTATGACTAACTGGAGGCTGGTCTCAGGGTTGTTGTTACATCTCAGGCACACCAAGGATAAATCAAGATGACTTTGTGCTTTCCCACATTTGTGAGGATGGCTTGGTGCTCCAATAACCAGAGGAAGGACTTGAGCTTCTATAGTATATGTGATATCTAAATTTTGCTCTAGCTTCTCAACGAGGTAAGTTCCTCGTTGATCTTGATCAACTTGTATGCAAAAATAGGCATCATCTACATAGATAATATGGCATGCGTCCTTTCCTACCTTTGTGCCATTATCTAATGACCTATCAAGGTCATGTGCATGGTGATGGAAATCATTAATGAGATGATCATCTTAGATCATTCTATTAGGAAATTGATGCAACAGATAAGGAAGCAGAAACAAAAAATGAATGCCTGAATCCCAAACTAGAAAGATATCATCAACAACAATGTATCTAGGAAGGAAGGTTGCAAGATATATACTTGGTCTTGGAGCAAGTCCATCAATAACTCTTGCTAAAGTGTGCTGCTTTCTTCAAGTTGCACATGGACGGTTGTCGACAACATCCTCCTGGTGTCGCACCATGGACGACGGTTGATGAAATCCTCCTAGCGAGTGACAAATGCCTCCTCGCCTCTAGATGAGTCCATGTGGACCATCAATAACTCCATTTTGTGCTAGAAAAGCCAAGGGGAAGGAGTTCTCCCTTTAAACATCAACTTGTTATATTTGATTTGCTCTCCCACGTTGTCTCCCCATTGTTGTCCCTCCCTTTTACGGTTAGAATTTGCTCCGACATTCTTGGTTACCACAACCAGAGAGAACAACAATTGTCAAAGCTTTATTGTTTTGTCTAGGAATCCCCCAGTACCCCACTATTTATAGGAGGGCTAGGGTCAGGGTTTCTAGTCGGTCTAGGAGTCAAATAGATGGAAATTCATGAATTTTTAGAAAGTTGTGAATGATGAAGTAGTCAGTTCACTATTGAACCAGTTGGATCACATGTGAACTGGTCGAATCATAGGTGAACCAGTCGTTTCAAACCTTGAACCACTTGGTTCATGTGGTTTCTTATTTTGAATCACATTGGCATTCAAATTTCGATTAATGCACAATATGAGTCATCATAAATCCTTGATTCAGTTGAATTGATGATTGAAATGGGCCATTCAATAGTTGAACCGGTCCTCTCATACTTTGAAGTGGTCGGTTCATGCCCTAGTTTAGATATTTCAACCAATGTTGTTTCCAATTGACCTAACACTTGAATTGATCGATTCAATACTTGAATCGATCAGTTCACAATCTAGTTAGCCAATTTTCAACAACCATTGTTTAAATTGAATACCTAAACACTTTTGTAATCAATTTAAACATCATTCATGAATAAACTTCTATTCTATGTGCATCCTATGTGTATGACCCTATAGGTCCAAAATTACATTGGCAGTGGTGTCCATAACTAATTTATGGCATCACAGGCAATGAGTAGTATCTAGAAACACATCATTACTACTTAAGTAATTTGAAAAGTTGGAAGACAACTTCAACCTACAATACTTTAGTGTTACCATGTTTGTATAGTTTCTTTGTCTCTAATACCTGGATTGAACTCAAGGCCTAGAATCATCATTCTCACCAACATTCAATCCATGTTCCTTGAACTATATCAAACTGTATGGGATGCATGTGAGCTCACATATCATATATTGAGTTGCATGAGTATGTTCATATGTTTCTCAGTCTCACTTATCAAGTGGCCTGGATATCAATTTCATATAGGAGGTACAAATCATATCTACATCACTCACACTCAATCCCTATGTTCACAACACACCTGAGCATCACCTTTTTTGCAACCCTTATTCAAGTTCAGGTTGGATGATGTCAAAATACATCAAATGACATGTGATGAGTATACTGACTTTGGGTCTATGAACCACAATCACCACTATCACTATGAGAGTCATTGTGACTACCATTCCAAAGTATCCATGTATCACCCTCAAGATGGGTCTATCTGATGCACTCTTCTATAAAAATTACATATGTGCTTGATTTTATATCACATACCATGATTCATGAGACTATGTCATCATTCAACACATGTTCTAATCTTATGTATTACTATTGTCTATTTTTGTTCCATAATAATATCTGACTAGGGACATAACAAGGATGTATATACTCTTAAAATACTTATGATCTCATTATTCAGATCCTCAACCTAAAGACATGTCATCGAGTAACATCATTCTGTAGACATCTATTATGGTTTTTTCATCATCTCATGATTGAGAAAAACATAATAAATGAAAATTCATCTATCATTATGAAATTAGGTATCTAATGCCCCACTATAATCATTGTATGACCGGCTCTCTGGGCATACATACCAACACATTTTCTAATGAATTTGATTCCAACTTTCATTAAATTAGTCTTCTTGGCATGGATGTATCCATTTCTAAGAACCTAGAGGTGCCATGTTGCAACAATTATATATTATTGGTGGTAGACACCCATTGTGGTGCCTTGAGTAATGTTGTTTATCCACCCATCTTCTTTATGTAGAAACAAATCTTGGTCTAGCATGAAGACTAGACAAGTTGAGTTACTAACGTTAGAGTCAAAAAGATGTTGTAGGATGGTCTAGATCTTACTGGTAGAGAACTCAATGTGTCTCTATGCTTTCTCTACACTTGTGAGGATGGCTCAATGCTCCAACAACCATTGGATGGACTTGAGCTTCTCCAATATGTGAGATTGTTCCAATTTCCTGGAAATGTAAGTTCCTTTTTCATATTGATCAACCTATATGTGGACTTGTCTGTGAGAACCCATTACACTAAACAAGATTACTCAAAACATAATACACAATCAGTCACTAATTAATCACATACCCAAAAATATGGGTAAATTAAAACTGATTTCAACGTTAGCACCCGCTTAGAAACATTTGTGTAAGAGCCCAACATCTTTCTTATATCCATACTATGTCAAGAATTTGATACAAACTGTTCTATCATCTTAGCCACGACATATATACACAGGAGAACAATATTCGTATATGCCACACAAACAAGCCTTAATATGAAAAAAAGTTTGATTCATTTGAAACACCATATTCAATTTTTTCTCACTCGGACCTGAGAGTACAGGGACGACTCTAGGACACACTAGACATCTAATCAACTTTCTCAAAGATTCATTATTATATCTCCTCTTTGCTTCCACGAGTTTGTTTTCATCAATTCTGATTACCAAAAAAGATGTGGTGAACCACAAGGGTGAGACCCATGTCCTAGCAAGAGATATAACCTCCAACAACGTTTATTGATTCCAACATTTTTAGGTAATGAGATAGTTTAAGCAGTTTAATCATATATAAAAAATAAGCTCAACAACACTGATGAATAACAAAGTACATAAAGGAGCAGATAATAACTACCTTCATTAGCCAGACTATTCTCATATCCCTATTAACAATATAAGGAGTCTAGCAGCATGAGAATCGCAAACATCATGAATAAGTCTAGTATAATAAGCATAACTAACAACATCAGCATGTCTATCAAGTTGAACATATCAACATCATAAGTAGAGCTAATAGTATAAGCACAACTATCTACATAAGCATGATTAGCAGTATAGGCATCTCTAGTTACAAAGGCATAGCTAGAAATATAAGCATAGCTAACAACATGTGATAACGAATGTGATAATCATAGCCAACAGTAATAATATCTCAATTAAATTAAATATGACTATTGTATGTACACATTTATAACATGAGAATATCCACAACATAAGAATATCTACTATCTTTTAATGCATAAAACATCATCTATGTACATAGAATAATAAGGGTTATCATCCAATATGAAGCGTCATGTATAACCCTAAATAGATTTTCTAGACGGCTATATTACATTTTTTATTATTCCCTGGGAAATTTGAATCATACCATCCAAAGTCCAACTGACCCCTATGAAGGGATATTCAATTTCATACAAGATCTAGGAGAACCAGTATCATAAGATCTCTTCCCCTCGGTTAGTATGAGTAAAAAGGCAGTGACATATCAGTCAAAGTTGCCACTACATCGACATATAGTCAAGTTGCTAGCCACTAGTCTGCCCTTGGTATAGGTTATGACACTAGAAACTAGGGTATACAAAACCCTCTAATCCAAGGTACAACTGTAGTTTTCCTCAATCACATCAAATGTCTAAGGCGTGACCATATCCATCCTCCAAAACTTGCATTGTGGATGACAAGGATATATCCTCAACTTGCCACCCCTACATACTCAACAGTATGCATTTCAAGTTTCCCTTAGGAATACTCATTTCACCATCCAACAAGTTCTGACACTGAAGATGGATCTATAGCACAGGGCACTACATGATTAGAGTTGCACTTGATTAGTTATGCCAATTGGGTGAATTAAGGTTGCATCAAACAAGTGGACATACAAACCCTAATTCACTTCTAGCAAGCATATAAATATCACACCTTCAAAATATGTAAAACATGTGAAACATAATTTCTCATCTCATCATCACATGGTACTATTCACTTGCCATTCATGAGACTACACTAGTCATCATACTATCCCAAGATATAAATCCTTTTCACAATATCACAGGGTATCAACCCTTATCAACACAAGAGGATTACACCTGATTCAAGGCTCGACCATGCCCAAAGGTCAGTAAGACCATCATAGTATTCCCTACAAGATCCTCATTACCTTTCCATGCCTTATAATAAGGCTCAACAACATCACTTACATATAATACACCAGATCAACACAATATTGCATTAATGAGCTAGGATATATTCATAAACAATCATAGCAGGGTTATATTAACATTAAGAATATTCCTTTATTACATCAACATGAAAGGAACTAGATATGATTAACCCTCATCATATTCATAAGGCATATGCTTAGCATAAGAAAGTATCAACCAAGTGGCTATGATAACCACCAATTAACACATTAAGGTTAGGATCATATTAAGAAGGTTATTTCACCATCATGCCATCATATAAGAAGGTTAAACATGAATAATAATCTTTATCTATTTGCATTAGAGTTAGGTTCAACAAGATAAATTATATTAATGTTACTAATCAGCACTTATACCCAAATCCTAACTCACAACATCCCCATTGGATAAAGGATACATAAGGTGAAGCATCACCATCTCATTCCATAATATTATCAAGTATGAACCCACACATAAATCAAGGTGTAACCATCGAGTTATTGCATACTAAGGTTTCAACAACAATAAGAGAGTACTCCATGATTGTATTAATCATTCAAGGACTACTCATACCCAATTACCATCATTTAGTTATATTAAAGCTAGGTATAACAAGATATACCTCATTAGGGTTACCTATTAATTCATTATGGTGATTATAAATAATAATAATATGAGGGCAAGGGTAATACTACAAGTTTAAGGCATTGATCCATCAAATTCGCATCATTAGATAATAACATTACACTATAGTCTTCACCTAAAACAATGGGAATATTGAGGCATCGACTTCTAACCATTAAATGTTGAAAAGGTAAAGCCATTGGTTGTTTACATAAGTACCTATTAAGTCATTGCGTTGTGATCTACAAAGAGTCATCATCTAACCCTAGACATCCCTTGATTAACAACTTAAAAAGATCCACTGAGAGTAGGGTAAACCCCATAAGTGATTGTTTATACAAAACAAGTCGTCAGTAAATGAGCTTCTTAAGTTGATCTCATAAAGGAGACCATATAAATTACTTTATTAGGACCAACATATTACATTAGGCATCATTCCAATTTATTGGATGAAGAATCATTAGATCTTAACCATTGGGTGAAGTTCATATATTAAAACCATCAATTGGAGTATAGGTCCAACCATTGCATCAAATGACCCAAGAAACCATTGGTTTAAGGCTTAATTGATGATAAATCTACATGATTAACTCATCATAGGTTGTGGGGACCTGATCTACCATCACTAGTGACCATTAAGTCACCATAGGTTGTCATATCAACACTATATTCATTAATCACCATTGAATATCAAGCAAATGTCACCATTGATTGATAGCATCATTAGGGTACTTAGTTGTTGATAATTAAGCTTATAATTAGTCCAACACTTGACCTAAGGGGTGAATGTCAATTCACACCCTTGGTCACCACCATCAGTTGTCATGAAGACAACACCATCAGTTGTTGCAATGGTACCACCATTGAGCCATGTGTTTATAGAAGAAATCAACTTTAAACCCTAAAATTGACCATTGGTTGATAGGTGTTTAGCATCATCCATTGTCAAACCAACCTGATCCAAGTCATATTATACCTTAGGAATAGCATACACAAGATCACAGGTTCATCCAAAAGTGAAATCAGAATAGGGAACATTATAAAAATCGAAATCCAAGTCAAGCATAGCTTTTTAGTGCATGGATAATCACTTAAAAGAAAGAACATGAGCTAGGAAGCTTATGGTAAGAAATAAATGTGGAGCAAGTTATAAAACTTGCCTGTAATTAGAAGATAAACTTCCAAACATAAGAAAACATGAGAAGGTAGGGTAGAAAATCCAAGCATAAGTTGTGAACTCGTCCATCTAGCACCATTCTTCATCAAATGAACAAATCCTAAGCATAAGGAGCAAGAAAGATAGGATTTTATATCTTTAGAGAAATTTCTACCATGGAACAGCAAGGTTTTGACATGGAGAAAGTTAGTAGGAAGGATAACAAAGAAATAAACTTAGGAAAGAAGGGGATTCTTACTCTTTTAGGTCAACAACACTAGAAGGAAGCTTTTTAAACCCTAAAAGGAAGTCAATTGCAACCCTAGAGCTTTTTCCCCAAGAAGATCCCCACTTTCTTCTTCCTTGGATAGGAACTTCACAGTAGCACAGAGGGAGAATGAGGTTCATAGGAGGAGGGAAGTGGTGGAGAGAAAATGGTTCGTTTGGGTTCTTAGGGATAATTATATAAAATTTTAAGATAAAGAAAAAGAAAATTTTGAAGTTCTAGTATCTTTCCAAGTGTCCATGGCCTTAAAATATTAATAATATACAAGAACACACACAAGAAGTTGATGCACCATCCATGATACCTTCTTATACCTCATTTCTTGATTTTTCAAGCATCTCATTCATAAAGGGGTAAATCCTAAAATACCCTTGAGGAAAAAACCTCTAAGAAAAGGTTCAACTAGGTGCCCCATGGCTCAAAAATCTCAAGAATGATGAGGGAACATACAAAGAACATAATGCAAGTGATAAATTGCAAAGAAACCTCTCAATTAGGTAAATTGCAAAAAAGTCCAAAATGTGCAAAAAATTGCATAACTTGCACAAATAGTGTCCAAATTGGACCAAACTTGAAACTTAACCTTGTCACATGATACCAAAACATATCACAAGGATATATTAGGATTATAAGATTAAATTATGGTAATTAAGATTGTTCAACACTTTAAGCAAGGTTAGGAGTCTCACATTGTCCATCATCTCACCACTCTGTTCCAGCGGCCAAGACCATAGATCAACACCCACTACTAGATCTGGATAGGGAGTTGTGTTGATAACATCCCATGTGGACTATGAAATATGGGCAAAAATGAATTCTCAATCCCAACTCCCAGTGTTAATTTTCATGCACTCCACTGTCATGTCACTAAAATTGAGAGGGGCCACAGCCTCTGGGTTCATCTCATCTACATTGCAGTATGCCAATGGTCCTTACATACTAATGTGATATTTTAAAACTATATTATATTATCACCGGTGTTAGTGACAACAGGAATATGATTTCATATGAATCTCCAAATCATAGGGTGCAATCAAGTTTCATGGTCACTTCTTGCAGCATATTTTCCTGCATGATCCTAACCCATAGCTTGGATGGTTGGCTAAGGTAGGTCCAGATGTACTTCATCATTAGAGCCTCATTCTGATTGAGAGTATCCCTAATATTTAGGACTCCTCTATCCTTTTCTAAGGTGATCTTATTGTATGAACAAGGTATAGTTTCCTTTGTTAACGTCCCACATGCCAGAAATCATGGCAATTTGTATCATTGTAGAGCATCTGGGAAAGTTGCTTTGTCTGCAATGTGTATGACCGTATGGATTATGGGGTAGATTTCACCAGCGTGATGTGCCCTTTAAGATATATATATTTAGCCACCCAAGTGTTCATCTTATTCTTAATGGTCTCAGTGTTGTTGGTGTATGTAGACCTTTTTATTCTCTGATGAATGATCAAGACTCCCATATATTTTCCAAGATCTTTTGTGTATGTGAAGTCCAACCTTTTACTGATCAGCCTCTTCTTTGGTGTAAAGACATTGTTAGGGAAGAAACAACCCAATTTATGATGCAACACAACCTGCCTAGAGGCAAGTGATAAAGCTTTGAGAATCTTGAAGATGATGGTTGCTTGGTGCTTTGAGGCCTTAGACGTCAACAAAATGTCATCAATGAAGCATACAGTGTAATAAGGGTGCCACCCTTGGCTAGTGTTATGGGCTTTGAGGCTCTAAGATCATCGACTTGGTGGATTTATTATCTAAGTCTCACCTTTCATAAAATGAGCATGTAGGGTCTCAATATATCTCCTTGTCTTGCCTCTCGTATAGTTGTAACACCTCAAACTTTGAGTAAATAATATTTATTCCCTTAAAAGAGTTTTCCATAAATAAAAATTAATTCTTGGATAATGCAATTAACCCAAATAAATAGTTTTTCCTTTACATAATATTGAAGATAAGTAATGCAATTTCTTTACCTTCCTCATTTTATGATATACTTGGTTCAATATAAGAAGTACCCTTTAATTTCAAAATACATTTATATGATACAAAATACCAAATGAATTCCACTCTTTCCTCTCCTCTATATAACTTCACCTCCTAATATATATTCAACCAATGGAAATGCCAACAAGTGTAACTTTGACCTACTAACTTTCTCAAAAAAGTACCAACTCTAAATGACCATAAATGGAAGATCACCTCAACAATAATCACATATTAATCCATTAATTAAATACAAAGTAATGATAATACAAGTTTGATTTATAGTGATTATTCATCATCAAAACTAGAAACTAGTCACCTTGGGATATTATAGACCCTCTAGTAAATATGTTTTCAAATCTTGAGGTCAATTTGACCTTGTTTGATCCATTTATACATTAGGAAATAATTTGCATATTTTTTATTAAAAAAAGAATGATCAAATGAATGTGTTTATCAACTATATTTTCATTCTTTCAATGTATATCACACACCCCTTTCCATTTATTTACTTTTTATACAAACATATCTGATGATCCATGTTCTTTCCCCTTATTTTAGCCAAATGAAATAGTGAGGACAACGTCCCCTATCTCACAATGTTTACAAAAGCAAGAAGGCCCAACTACCATTTTCTTGTCGGTCCCCTCTCTCCTTTGTATCTTCACCTTGCATCAAGATTTTTTCACCAACAAGTTTATCTCATTTTTTTAATTTGGTTTAACCCTAGTTCTCTCTCATTGATTAAGAAAAAAACACCCAAGTTGTCTACAAACCTCCTCAATGTTGTTGTCTTATAGTTCCCCAGCAATGCCTATATAAGCCTAAGTATTTATAAATCTTTGGGAGACTTATACCAGTAGTACACCACCCTCAGTTTCATCTCTCACACCCATATCTATCTTCACCAATTGAGTTTACATCTCCAACAACCTTGACTGCCTCCCCCTTCAGCCATCAACACCACCTTCAATGCAATTCATGCACTAGTAAGCACCTCTAATACCCCCTAATTCTTTCCCAATGGTTTTTATGTCATCCTTTTTGGTCCAGTTATGGTTTTGGTCACCAAGCTTGTGATCTAAAATTATAGTCATTATCGGCACACTCCATTGGTCCTTTGAACCCACAAGGCTTTACACAGGTCTGTGAGACCTTGATGAATCTATTTCAAACTTTCCTTTTATATTTTTATATGTTTTGCCAAGATTGCATTCAAACTTTGATCCCATGTTTTGTGTGGTTTCCCATCTTGTTCTAAGGACATGATGGTTCTTTCACCAACGGGAATTCTCATTTAACTTTCCTAGCTACATAAGAATTGCATGGATACTTTTACTTGTCCTACTTTGGCAGTGATCATCCATGGTCGTAGCTCACACATGTTGCTCCAATGCATCAACAAGATTGACTCTAAGTTGTATGGCTTTGATGCGGATTGGGGCACACTTTGGTGGAATCTAGTCCTCACAAACACCTACTACTCTCAACCTTAGTCACAGATTAGAAGAAGTAGGGATGCTCCCTACTCTTCACAAATGGAAAAGAAACCAGCGGATCAAATCTCTTTTCTGACCCTACTCTATAATCACCCAATTAGTATTACAAGGGCATTTGGGACTTGCAGTGCAATTGTTTATCAACAATGTGAGATTCAAATGGTTTAAATGAAATCCTCCCTACTTGTTTGGTCTATGTTTTGTTTAGTATATATGTAATGTGTGCTCAAGTTTCTCTGCCATTTTCTTGATATATTTAAATAAACTTCATCTTTATGTCACACATATAGTTCATTCAAATCATTATCAATCAAGAGTAAGAAATCCACTATAGTTACATTTTTGTATTATAAAAATGTGAAAAATATATTTTGGAAAGGAATTTTCATAAGGAAGTTGAACTTCTAGTTCTTTTTTTTGGTCGATCAAAACTCTTGTTGCTTTTTTTTCATTTTTGTTTTTGAAAGTACAAAACTTGTTAGCTCTCAAATAAGAGCCAACTCAAGGAGGGAAACCTATCTATACATCATCAGGGATAGAAAAAAGGAATAAAAGAAGTGAAACCAGAAGGACCCCTACTCATACATACAAAAATCTATATGAGCATCATACTCATCAAAAGATAAGGAACAACTAAACAAAACCCACAAAGGGAAAGACAACAACTCATCAAAACATCCCAGGGTCAACCACGATCAAGATCATCCACTCCAAAGGAAAGGTAAGAGCAAACACAACAAATCTTGAACCTTGAGCAAGTTCTGCCACTCCACACAAGATAAACTCGACCACTCAAGAAACAAAGAAAAAGAACTAAGCATCCTGCGAACACCCAAACTGAAACTTGGAGGAATTCTGCCACTCCTCAAAGGATAAACTCAAACATCCAAGGCCAAAAAGGACAAACACTATCACAAAGATGTATAGATCCACAGAAAACTTGAGCGAGATCTGCCACTCCATCCAAGATAATCTCGACCACTCAAGAATTAGAGAAACTAGCAACCTTGGGAGAGTTCTGCCACTCCTCAACAGATAAAGTCATCCATCAAGATTAGACGAGAAGCAACTCTACCACAGTGCAACACAAAGCAACTTATAAAACTTTAAGTCATAAGGCACAGCCTGCATAAAATAAACCTAAGCATAACAGAAACTGTAGGACCTCACACCAGAAAAAATCCTCAGAAAGACAAAGCAGAGATCTGCCCGTCCACATAGAATGTATAGAATCTTCATATGCACTGTCAGCAAAAAACGACCACCACTTCTCGAAGAGAGGGGAGAAACAAAACCATCTTCAGACAACATCCAGTGAGAAAAGAAAAGCTCCAACAGATAACCCAGCACCAGACATCAGCAGCCAAGCAGGGAACATCAAGAAAGCTTAACCCGCTCCATCCGGGATAACCTCGACCACTCAAGGATCAAAGAAACTAGCAACCTTGGGAGAGTTCTGCCACTCCTCAACAGATAAACTCATCCACCCAAGGTCAAACGAGAAACAACTCTGCCACAGAGCAGCACAAAGCAACTTATAAAAATTTATGTCAACTAGCACAGCTAGCACAAAAGAATCCTAAGCACAACAGAAACTTCATAGCAGAGCAGGCTCATCATCAGAAAAATGAGAGAATAAGAAACTCAACAGGATCAACCATCACTCAATGAGTGAGAGGGGAGCAGCAAGCACAACAAAATCGATATTAGAGAGACCAAGCAGCATCAGACACGCAGCTAAGAAAACATCATGAAAGCAGAATCTAACCAAAGACCAGCAAAAAAAACACCTAACAAAAAGAAGGCAGAACAAGAGAGGCCAAGCTCAATTTCCAGTGAAGAAACAAAAGGTATCCTGATTAATAAATTTCCATAATTGAACTGGATTCCTATATTTGTCCTCATGAACCCTTTGATTTCTCTCTACCCAAGAGTGATATAAAATGATGCTCATAATGCATTTTACTTTTAGATCATTCAAATTTTCAGCCTGACTCCAAGAACTGATCTTAGGAATATTGGCCGCAGCCCAGATCTCATCAACATATTTGCACTCGAAAAGAATGTGATTGGTATCTTCATAATCATTCTAACATAAGTAACACATAGAGGCCAGGCATAGGCCTCTCCTCCTGGAATAGTCAGTTGTGGGAAGCCTTTTATGCCTCGCTTTCCAAAGGTGTAACCTGGCATGATTGTGAGTTTTAATCTTCTAAATCCACCCAAAGTTGATATATCTTGATTTTTTAGTTCTAACAGCTTCCCAGACATCATGGAATTTAATATCCTTCTTCCCATAAAAAAGAATAGTATCTCTTAGACCCCTGTGAATCTGAAAGGAGTTAACAGCTTTAAGAATATCAGCTTGGCCTCGATTGTTAATCCTAGGCATATTCCAAGCACCATTTTTTATCATGACATTCAGAGTTGAATCCCACGGAATACCTACTCTGATAATACACTCTTTGCCCACAAGGTTTTCAAGAAAAATATTGTTACACCAGGGATCCTGCCAAGTATGAATAGAAGTGCCATCTCCCACCTCAAACTTAATATAACCAAGAAAATCCTCTTTGATACGAATAAGGTTATTAAACATTCAGGAATAGTTGGGAGACTCCTTAGCAACCCAGAAGGATTGCTTCTTTAAGTATTTCTTAGAAATCCACTTCACCCAAAGGGTGTCTTTTTTACTTGCTATGTCCCATGCATTCAATAACAAGCACGCTTTAGCCACATCCTTGGGCTTTTTGATATTCAGACCACCATCTTCTTTAGGTTCAGTAATAGCATCCCATTTGACAAGATGGAGATTCTTCTTAGACTTTGTTTCTCCCAAAAGAAAATCACGGCAAAGTTTGTCAATTTGATCGATCATGGAACTTGGGATGGGAAAGGAAAAGAGCCAGTATAAATGCATATTGGAGAGGGTAGACTTAATCAGCTCCATTCTAGCAGCAATAGACAACAGTTTCAATTTACAAGAGTCCAATCTAGATTTGACTTTATCAATCAAAGTCCCGCAAAATCTTTTGGATAATTTCCCAGAGAACAAAGGTAACCCAAGATACTTGGATGGGAAGTAACCTTCTTAGATATTAGTGATTTCTGTGATAATTTTCTTATCAGCATTCTTGCTATAGATAATAGAACTCTTCTCATAATTAACACAGAGGCCATAAACATCAGCAAAAGAGTCAAGAACATTCTTTATAATAATAGCATTAGCACTGCTTGCTTTAGAAAAAATCATGAGGTCATCCGCAAATAGGAGATGGGATCTATACATCTTCTCAGAAATAGCAATGGGCTCAAGACCACCATTCCTAACCATTCTCTTAAAAAGCTCAGATATACCTTGCATGCCAATGACAAACAAATAAGGGGCAATAGGGTCCCCCTGTCTCACCCCATTAGTGGGTTTAAAAGGATCGGAAGGCTCCCTGTTAATAAGAACCTGATATGTGGTAGAGTAAAAGATTTCTCTGACCCAGTTTATCCATATGGCAGGAAAGCCCATTTTGTGCATAATAGAGAAAAGGAAAGACCACTTAACCGAATCATAAGCTTTCGTTATATCGGCTTGAATGCACATTCAAGGAGAAGCATAAGGTTTTTTAAAATCACTCAAAATTTCATTAGTGAGTAAAGTTTCCTCCTTTATGCTTCTATCTTTAACAAAGGCACATTGAGAATCATCAATAATAGAAGGCAAAACACTTTGAAGTCTATTAGCAAGAATCTTAGAAATAATTTTATAGAAAGTATTACACAAAGCAATGGGCCTCTAGTTTTTAATCAAGGTGGAATCAGAACCTTTGGGAATAAGGGTTAGAAAAGTTCTATTGGCCTCCTGTAGCATTTTACTATTCCTAAAGAACTCAAAGACAGCCTCACAAACATCATCTCCAATAATATCCCAACACTTCTTATAGAAAAACCCATTAAAGCCATCAGGCCCCGGGGCCTTATCAACTTTTAAAACCTTTATGACCTCCTCAATTTCAGCCCTCGTAACATTTAAGATAAGAGAATTTTTCTACTGAAGAGTTAGTGTTGTCGAGCCATTCTCCTTGCCACATTCCATTAGAGCCAGTTGAATTATTAAAAAGCTTGGAATAAAATTCAGAAATAGACTTCTTAATATCATCATTGTCATGCGAAAGGTTACCATCAATATTGAGGCTTTTAATAGAATTAGATTGTCTTCTAACATTCATGGAGGCATAAAAGTAAGCAGTGTTAGAATCACCTTCCTTGAGCCATTGAACCTTCGACTTCTGTTTATAGAGAGATTCCTGGGCAGCAGCATAATGATTTACTTCCAGTCTAAGATTCTTAGCAATAACCCTTAGATCTTCATTCAAAGGGTCCAAGTCAGCTTGTTCTTGAGCTTTAACAGCATTGAATTTAGCTATCTTAAGATTATCATTGATGTTCCCATAAAACTCTTTATTCCACTTAATAAGATCTTTCTTAAGCTTCTCCAATTTCTTTTATAATTTAAACATGGCAAATCCAGGAACTTCCATAACCCACGAGTTCTTCACTATGGATATGAAGTCTTGATGTTCAACCCAAGCATTAATAAATCTAAAAGGTGATTTTACTCTCCTCGGATTACCAATTATGACAAGGACTTTTCTTTGGTCACTGATAATGTTGGAGATCACTTCACCCGAACACTCATCAATATTATTGAGAAAATCAGTATTATAGAAAACTCTATCAATTTTCGACATAACAAAACTATCATCGTCTTGTCTATTATCCCAAGTGTAGAAAGGCCCTTGGAGGTTCATTTAAAAAAGATTACAGTTTAAGATGCATTCATTGAAATCATCCATGGATTTTCTAGTGGGCATTTGCTTGCTAACCCTTTCCACATTCTTACGCACACAATTGAAATCACCCAAGATGAGCCATGGACTATCCACTATGGAACAAAAGGAGGAAACGGAGGACCAAAGTATTTCTCTGTGATTATCAGGGTTATGGCCATAAACAACAGATAGATAAAAATAAGATTGGTCAGAAATAACCTTCATATGTAGAACTTGGTCATTTTCAGCTATTTCAGAAATATCACATTCAGCAGGATTCCAGAGGACAACTATCCTACCAAGGACGTGAGAGGTATGATTCGAGAGCCAACTGTAACCAGAAAAGTACTTATTGATTAGAGATTTAATCTTGCAAGGCCTGACTTTAGTTTCAACCAAGATAACTATACTGTCATTAGCCTTCCTAATTTCTTCTTGAATGTCCTGAATTTTATTTCTTATACCATGGACATTCCAAGAAGAAATAGATAAAGGAGGAATCATTTGTCCACCTGGGCTGTTGGGAGGACAGCCTCAGCTTCATCAGTAGATACATTCAGTTCCTCAATTTGTGCAAGAATAGGGGAAAGGTTTGACTCTATAATTCTATAATAGATGCCAGTGCTTTGTTTTGGTTGATGCTCAGGAGGGAAGATATTCCTTCTTTTGTCATTTGGGCCGATGTGAACTTTGTCAATATTAGAACTATCAGGGGTGATATTAGAGAAAATATGTATCTCAGTAGGAGTCGAAGGAACAGAATCAGTCCTGCCCGCCAAAGATAAACTAGTAATGTTGATTCCTTTATTAACAGCTTTAGAAATTTCCTCATCCTCAACAGTATTATCCATCTGTTCAATCATAAGTTTCTTGCGTTGTATTTCCTCTTCATCTGAGATTTCTTCAATAACATAAACTCCACTATTTTCTAGACTGATATTAGGAATAACATCAAACACCTGGCCAGCATCAGTTCCTTTAACCTTCCACGTTTTCATAGCTTTAGCTGGAGGTTTGGCTCTCTGTATTTTCTCTGAACGAGCTGATTTGCGTTCCCCATGTCCCAGGAACCCGCATCTACTACATTTATATGGTATCCATTCATAATCAAGAGAAATTGTGTGCTCAGAACCAGAATCACTAATTAAAGTTAAACTTCTCGGGAACTTAGCACCTTTTGTAACAATAACTTGGATCCTCACAATGTCTAACCATTTCAAACTGACAGTGTCTTCGTCCATCTTCACAGGACGACCTAGGAAGGAGTTGATCCTATTGAAGGTCCTGGTATCCCAAAGCTCCATAGGAAGGTTCAAAATATCAACCCAAATAGGTACATCAGATAATACAGTTCTGGTCTGTTGTTCCCCTGGAACCCATTTCTTAAGGACAACTGGTCTTCCGAAGATAGTCCATTCACCTTTAAAAACATTCTCCAGATCTTCTACATCGTCAAATCTTATCAGGAAAAAACCACTACCTCTATCAAACATCTCAAAGCGGCCACGAGTATTCCAGATCGTATTAAGATGGTTCGCAAGGGTGAAGATATCAGGCCAAAAATCAATGATATAACCAAGAAGGCATTTCTTCCATTTACTGGAATTTTCCTCCGCTTCCTTTCTAGGATAAAGCAAATTACCATTAATCGTGGAGATATCAACACATTGTAATCTCGATGCATTCCCAGTAGATAACAGCTTGAAGGAACCCCACTGTAGCGGTGAATTAACTGTAGCATGATTTATAACTTGTGGAACCACCGGAGCTTGAGACGAGACTGAGGTTTCCACTCTTTTACTGCAATCCAATGGCGTACACAGACTCAGACTCAGAGGAGGGGATTGACTGGGTGGTGTCGCCGTCGCCTTGCCTTTCACCTTGTCTAGTTCTTAGACCATGATTCATACATCTAAGCCCTTAAATATTTGAATGACCAAAACTATGGTTCAAGGTAATGTGCTAGTGTATATATTATGGGATGAACATCTACTTTAGGTGATTAAGGACAAATAAGGGATAGACTATTTGACCTAGGTTTTTTTGTCTAAGATAAATGAGCCATCCTATTGTTCACTTTTACTATGATTGTTTGGTTGGTATATATTAGGTAGGAATGCCCATTTTCATTTCATGGAAGTATAATTATTAAGAATGTCCTAATGATGTTTTTGTATATCAATTGTTTGAAGATTTGTATATGTTAAACTTTATATTTGTCATCTTCATTATGGTCAAAAATATGATTACTTAATTTTAATGACCAATGATTTAAGACATCATGATTCAAGATTCCAAGAGGGTGAAATCCTATTATGTTCAGAGATGTTATGTTTAGATCCATAATCATGTTCATTGTAATTTTCATGTAATGTTAAGATAATGTTAAGGGTAATGATTAATGTTAATGGAATTGATTAATGTTTATATTCTTCTCGTAATTATAGACCTTCAAGGGTTGTTAACGGCTTTCCTAGCAATAAAGGACTATCATATCATTATTTCCCTTATGTGGGTGATTATATATAAGACTTATATAACTTAGTTCAACTGTTCATGTTACTTGAACAATGGGTTCATGAATTCTGAAGTCAACTACATGTCAAGTTTTATTTTCAAATCAATTATGTATATATATATATATTCTTATAATGTGTTAGTACCATTTACTTTCATTGATATTTTACTTTGTGTGGTTGGGTACATGATGTCCCGATATATTGAAGAAAGAGAGGATTAAAGAAAAGGTCTTCAAGGAACAAAAGTTACCAAGACCTTTATGGTGGGGTTCCATATACAGATAAGATCATATCATCTGCATTGTTTAATAAATGTCATATATTAAGTTTAACCATGTTTGGAATCGTTAGTTTTAATTTTAAGAAATTAGTTGTGGTGGTTTAATCTCATTAAAAATGTATGAATCTGTTTCTAACATCAACGGATGATGTTAATTTACATTATTTGTGATGTTTACCCTTACTTGTAACACTTCCCTAAACCAAAGTACCCAATGTTGTGAAAAACATGGGAATTGCTTCAGTTAATGTATGTACTCTTAGAGGGGCATTGCATGTGATATCAGAGAAATGCTGTAGATGGACACTAGGAAAACTCTTGTAGTTACCTCTAGGATAAATGTATGCATTTAAATTATACAAATGGACTAATGAGGAAAGATATTAAACTCCAAAATAAATAGAATTTTCACCTCTAGAGTACATAGACATGATAGGGATATATTTGTATATACTTTTATCTTAAGTATTGACCTAATTTTATGAAGTGATATGTACTCTCTTTTCTCAATGGTCATGGCCAACAAGTAGATAGTTTTGGAGAGGATTTCATTACATAATATTCATTGTGAATATCTTCCCTTTTTACTAGTTCATGTGGTGTAGGATACATGTACTATTAGTTTTGTAAAGAGTAGCATGTCATGTTGGGCATGTTCCTGATCAACATATATCTAGGGATGTTGCAGATATAAGTAATACAACATACCTAAAATGAATATTCACCTAGACCTAATATTAGGAATTCGTGACTAGGTTAAAATTAGATACTCTAAGTTAGTAGTAATTTTGATTTCATACACTTTATATACAATTTTAAAGATAACCTTGTTTTTACATGCAGAATTATGAACACATATGATATTATTAAGGTAGTTGTGTATCATAAACTAGGGATAGGTAAAATCCTAAGGTGGGTAGTAACATTAAACTTTTAGGACAAATTTTAAATAAAGTGGGTACAATTGTAACACCTCAAATTGAAGTTCATAATTTTTAGGCCCTTAATTGAGTTTTTCCATATATAAAATTGAAGTATTGGACTTCAACGTAAATAAACTAAATAAATAATTTTGTCTTTTAGTTAATATAACAAATAAGTAATGCAATTCCTCATCCTTTCCCCTTTTGCAATATAGTTAATCGATATAAAGAAATAGTCCTCAATCTCAAAATATATTTATATGATTCAAAATACCAAATTATTTTCACTATTTCTCTCACCTCTATATAATTTCACCACTGCTAACATATGTTAACCATAATCAAAACTTCAAAATGTAATATCAACTCCAAATGAATATAAATGAAAAGTTACCTCAACAAGAATCGCATTATATTTCATTAAATATATATGAAGATAAAATGATCGAATTATGGTCTATATTGATTGTTTGGTCATCAAAATTGGAAGCTAATCACCTATGAATATTATATACCTTATAACAAAACTATAGTCAAAGTTTTAGATGAGATCTTGTTTGACCCCTCAATGGATTAGAAAAAAGTTCACATATTTTTTTAATCTAAAACAAGAATCATTTAGTCAATGTGTTGATCAACTACATTATCATGATTTAATTACCAATAAAATGCCCCTTTTATATCTTTCCCCTTTGTACATGTAGATCTGATCAATCCACATTCTTTCACCATTTTTATCTAGATTGGATGGTGGGGATATCATACCCTATCTCATGATCTTTATATGAGGGAGGAGGCATGACTACCATTTTTATTAGCCCCTTATCTCCCTCATATCTCCACTTCACATCATGATTTCTTCACCAACAACTTCATCATGTTCTCCTATTTGGTGTAACCCTAGTGCATTATTTCTTGTTGACTAATGAGAAAACACTCAGCTTGAGTGCAAGCTTCCTTGCATCCATTTTCCAATAGACCCCTCCCAACCACTGCCTATATAAGCCTAAGCATCTAGAAATCTCTGAGAGACTTCTAATAATAGTCATCAACCCTCATTTTCATCTCTCACACCGATATATATTACTTCTAGTTGAGTTTGCATATCCTAAAACCTTACCCCACCTTTCATCCAATTGACACCACATTTAGTGAAATTGATGCACCAGAAATCACCTTCAATACCCCATCATTCTTTCCCATAGGTTTCCACATCGTCCTTTTTGGTCCAGTTATGGTTTCAATCATCAAGCTTATTAACATTGACCATGGTCATTGTCGACATGATTTAGTGTCCTTTGACGCCGTCAAGGCCTTAAAAAGATCTGCAAGACCTCGATGGATCTTTTCATAACTATCCTTTTATCCTATTATCTATGTTTGTCTAGATTATGATTTAAGTTGTCCTCCCATGTTTCCCTTGCTTGCATGTTTTGTTCTAAGACCACAATGGTCTCTTCATCATTAGGAATGCTCATTCAATTTCATTGGCTTCACATGAACTGAATAGATTCTTATTCTTGCCCTATATAGCCTAGATAATGAACTTCCTCTTTTGGAAGACATCATCCATGGTCTGACTCACAACGAATGCTCCAATGCATTGACACACTTAAATATGACTCTAATTCTTTGACATTGCTTGAGGAACAATTTGATGGCCTCATTTCCTCATGAAAACCCACTAATAAAAACTTGGTAACAAATGAGAAGCAACATGGATGCTCCCATTCTAAATCAACTAAGAAGAAACTAGGGAATCGAATCCCTTTTCTGCCCCTACTCCACTAGTCTTCCTACTAATATAGGGAATTTGGCTCTTTCAACATGTGTTTCTATTTATAAATGACATGAGATTCAATCGTCATAAATGATGATTCCCCCCACCCCACTTAATTAGTCTATATCTATGTGTTCCTAAGTTTTATTTTCATTTCACAAATATGTTTAAAATAACTTCATCTTTATGTCACATATATAGTTTCCTAGATCTTGATTGTTCGAGAGTAAGTCACTAATAGTAAATGCATTTGCTATAAATTAATATGTAGATGAGGGGGTTGTAGCTCGATGGAGAAGGCCCATGCTCCCCAAAGTAGGGACCCAAGTTCGAATCCCCGGTTGTGCAACTTCAGCGATCCTTGGTCCCGTCACGCACCTCAGCCTCTATGTGAGTTTACCTAGTTGACCCTGATGTGTGAGTAGTTGGGGAAAGCTGGGGGTTTATGCTGCCAGGGGGTCACAATTGTGGCACTTCCTCGGGGGTGATTCCCACATCATCCAATAATAATAATAATAATATGTGTAAAAAATATGTATTGGAAAGATTTCTCATAAGGAAGCAAATCTTTTAGTTAGAAAACTTTGATTTATACATTTCATTTCTTCAATAACTGAATCAACAAAATTAGGGTTTAAGGCAATGTACTAATGTATATCTTATATGCAAAATATTTACTACAGATGATTAATGCGTACATAGATAAAAAGAGTTTGACATATATGTTTTTGCTCTAGGGTAAATGGTCCATGTTATTGTATAGTACTACTAAGATTTCTTATTTGATATATATAATGTAGAAATGAACAATTTTATTTAATTGAAATAAAATTGTTAAGAATGCCCATATAATGTTTCATTATATCAATTCTTTGATGTTTGTTGTATATTAAGTTTATAATTACCATCTTCACTACAATTAGATAGTAATATTACTTACTACTAATATTAAGTGAGTTAATATTTCATGTTTCAAAATTCCATGAAGGAGAAATCGCGTTAACGTCAAAGATGTTATGTTTAGAGCCAATATCATGTTCGTTGTAATGTTCATATAATGTTGATATAATGTTAAGGGTAATGATTACTGTAAGTGGAATTGATTAAGTTGTATTCTCTTAGCACTATGGACCTTCAAGAATCATTAAAAACTTTTGTAGCATTATGTGCGCCTAAGTGGGTGATTATATAGATAAATGTGAATTTCTTATTCAATCTTTGCATTTTTAGAATAATGTGTTAAAATGCTTGAGTCAATTGCATGTCAACCTTTTCAAGTCAGTCTTACACATGCATGTGCACATACACAGACACACACAAATATACATACACACAATCACACATACATATATAAATATACAAGTGATTCTTTCATTTGCATGGTTGGAACACTATGTCCCTAGACAATGAAGCAAGAGAGGGTTGAATAAAATCTCTTCAAGAAATAGAGGTTACCAAGACTTACCTAGTAGGGTTTCATCTAAATAAAAGATCATATTATCTAGAATCATTTCATACATGTTTTAGATTATTTTTAAACATGTTTGTCTTAGTTAACTTTACTTTTAGAAATTATTTGTACTGGTTTACCCTCACTTAACAATATATGAATCTTTTTCCATATTGATGCATGGTGTTTGTTGACATTACATGCAATGATCATCCTTAGTTGTAACACTCCTTTGAGCCAAAGTACCCCATGTTATGGAAAACATAGGGATTGGTTTCCATAATGTATGTACACTTGGAGAGGCATTACAACAACCTTTATTGATTGGATAGGAATTACTTCCCCTGGAATAGACGATTCCCCATGTGTGATGATTTTCATAGTGAGGATTAAAAGATTGGATGGTAACCTCACTCTCTTGAGAGTGTCTTTGAAGAATTTCTAGTTCATGCAATCAAAATCTCTATAGAGGATGAACTTGATCGTCATCCATTTCTTCTTTCCCTTCTTGGTGTCATAGAGTGTATTACTTATTGCATGAGAAGGATGTTGTTGCTAAATTTCCCACCAAAAATGAAGTGGGATTGGGTGGGCATGATCTAGTTTTTTAGTCAGATGTAGCTACCTGACTTTCTCTCTGCTCTTATATACTCTTTATCTCTCTACTGATGACCCATCCTACTCAACTATGTATAAATCTTGTGGTTTGAGTACGTTGATGCACAAATTTTGTCACATTCAAGATTATTTTCCAATATGGCACATTGATTTTCAAATTAGACCGAAGTTCCAATGTCATAATATGTTACCATCTTCCAACAAAATTTCATCATCATCATATCCAAATTATATCATGTTGTAGAGGATGTATTACAAATCAAATGGTACAAAAATCACCTTGATTGGACCTTTAAAATAAAATTTGTCATGGTATGAATTTGTGACTTTCTTAACACGATGTATTTGGTTTTTGTTCCTAATTGAGCCCATTTAGGGTGTATGGACCAACCAGGTAGTGTCCCTTTTCCATGCCAGCAATCCTCCCCATTTTGTCTTTGACCAATCATGATCTTCAGATCACAAAACATGCATTCACCTGCTCATCCAATGGTTAGGAGGTCATCTCCTTCCCTAGGTCCAACTGATGTAGAACCTACTACAATAGCTTTCCTCCCAACCAATAGCATCTCTTCTTGACGCCTTTAGGAACAATTGGCTTTCCCAAGAAATTTTCTCTTCACTCTTTCTTTCCTGCTTCTTTCCATCTTTTGTACCTAGGGAACATCAGAGCCTCCCCTTCCTTCCTAGACTCTACATCAGGAACCAAGACGTAGAGAACATACAGAACATAGAGCCTCCCCTTCCCGCTTCTTTCCAACTTAGTGTAATTCAACCACGTAGGTTTTTCTTAGCTTAGGGTTTGGTTGAATTACACTAAGTTGATCAATCAAGCAATTAAGAGAGAGCAAAATAAAAACCTACGTTAGACCTAGACAATTTAGTTCTAATAAGAAAGAAAGATAAGCAAGAAAAATGGTAATTAAACTAAGAAAAACAAGAACAAGTTAACTCTAAAGACTAGACTAGAAAATCAATCCTAATTATCTTCTTAGATAAGACAACTAGCTAAACTACGCAAGAAAGGAACTAGAGCAGCAATTATGAAAGAAAGAGAATTAGGGGACTATATTAGAAACTAACTACATAAGACTAGAACAAGAAACCACAAAGGAAAACTAATTACACTAGCAAGACCTAGCTATCATGAATAAGACAAATAATTAAGAAGACAAGTACAATAACTAGCTAAGAAAGTATTAAATAAGCAAGAGCAATTAATTTTAGCAGCTAATAAAAGTGTGGGCCGCTTGGTGGTATTGTGACTATTAGTATGTTGGGGTTATAGCATGCAAGCCATAATCATCCATTTATATCATCAAACAAAACAACAAGATAGATGCTAGGTAATTTCCCTAAACTACTAATTGGCCATGGATGGAATAGGGTGTGTATAGGGGAAGTACTCCCTAGCACCACCTATCCAACTTTGTGAGCCTCATTTGGATTAGGGTTTAGATGGAATTCAACTAGGATATAATAAAGTCTAGGCTTCTAGGATAGTATCTACTAGTCTAATTAGGGGCTAAGGGTAGTAATGGAGGGTGGAAATGAGGGTATTTCATCTCACATCACCCACCATCTAGCCTTTAAATAGCTCCAAGACAATTGTATTAAGTGTTGCTAAACTAGCTATTAAGATCTCACACCTATGTGTAGGAGAGTAGATAAATATATGTGGGAAGATGGTTAGTTATCTAGGGATACACTAGTTGTACCTAGGATAAAATCCCCAAATAACCACATATAGGCCACTTCTCCTAGCACCTAGGTGGTTTCAAGCGCAAATCACAAGATAATTTTTGTTTTCTTGCACAAAGATAAATAATGGCAAATGAGATATAAGTAGAAAATAAGCATTATCAAATGAATTTACAAAGTTTGTGTATCATTTTACCCCCAACACAGTATCAATGTCACATTTTAACCCCAAACAACCCACATAAGGGGGCTTAGCTACACATAACATATAAAATAGGAAATAAGAATGAGTAGAGGAGTAGATAGCAATGTAATCTTGGTGAAGACCTCCTATTGTAGCATCTTGTCCTTCTCCCTATCAGGTGGTTGGATGACATAAATTGATAGAAGTAGCCAAAACTCTAGAAAACTAGGGTTTTAGGTGGAAGATGATGTCAATCAGGTGGAAGTAGGTGGAAAGGATTATGTGGCTCAATGAATTTGGTAGTAAGTTCTAGGGTGTCTAACATTGAGTTCCAACCTGTCACTACTGTATATATAGTGGTTTGGGAAGCTGAGGGTTTTGAGGGGGTAGAATACAAAAATTAGTGGGAAAATCTAGTGGGGTTTATTGGTAGAATGATTTTTCTAGGTAGAAAAACCTCGGTGGTAGATGGGTGGAATGGCCATGCTATAAGGGAATGACTGTGGTAATGGAGGGAAAATCATAGTTAAATTTTGGGTTTTTGAAGATTGGTAGCATGACCATGCTAGGAAGCACAGTCGTGGTGATAATGAAGTAGCACGGATGTGCTGGGTAATATGGACATGGTGGTTAGGTTGGATAGTGGTTGTTCTCACTAGCATGGGCCTCTTGACATCTTGGAAACATGGTCATTCTGGGTGGTATGGCCATGTTGGGATCTTCTTGGAATTATTGTGCTGATGAACTTTCCTTGAGATCATTCTCCACTATGAATCTACTGTGATGTTTTCATTGGCAGCAATACCATTTGGTCGTACCACAACCATGTTGGGTGTCTTCTAGTGCACTTGCTTCTTCTCATAATTAATTTTATATGTTTTTTGCTCTAAGTCGACCCTTGGCTGCTAGGGGTAGGTTGGGGAAGGTCTTAGACCCTTCTTAGGCTCCTCCAAGGTTGAAGGAACCCTAAGATCATTGTACTTCCTCCACTTCCATCAAAATCATGGTAAACGTACATACAAAATATGCAAATAACATTTCGTAAATGTATTTGATAATAAACCATTTATTGAGGGAAATATCCTAACATGTTTAGATGGGATTAAAGAGTAAAATGACATAAGATGAATCCCTAAATGAGGGCTGCATCAAACACTATGTAAATGCTTTGCTCCATAGGTGAGTGTTTGCCTCTCTCTTAAGCTCTATAATCATGTTGAAAGCTTAACTCTATCTCACTAAGGATTAGTGAAATAAATGTTTGTATTGTATACAAATGGGTAGTCAATTGGGGAAATCTTGGGGAATTGAATACCACTTATTTAGATTTATTATTATTGAGTTGTATATGTTAATATCCTGGTCTGTATATTAAAGTTCTATTCAAGAAATTCATGTGCAAAGAACTACCTTTCCAAGTGCTTATATTTCCTAAGATCATCCTAAAGAGTATATGCTTGAAAATTTATTTGGCATGTATACAATCATAATTGAACCTAATAAGAATGAGTTACTCAATTGAATTTTTGAGTCTTTGCTAGAATTACATATGAAATGTACATGACAATTAGTATTAGGGTTTGAAATAGATGTATTATATATCTAAGGTCAATGTTGAGGGATTGACTTAAATGAGCCAACAATTGATGTATAAATATGAATAATGTCAGTGAAAAATATGAAGTAGGATTTCCATGTGTTGTGAATAGCCTTAATGACTCTATACACACCCTAATGAGGTTGGTAAATAATAAGTTTCTTATGATGAACTTAACTAATCCAAATTCATGAAAATCCTAGAGGTTCAGTATTAAGATGAAGTGGGGAGATCAATCCCAATGTGATGGAGTAAACTTTTGGAGCCTTCAAATGTTTAATGGCATAGTAGATTTATGTGTTTATTTAAAATTTCAAATGTTTGGTAAAGTTTGAGTGTTTATTGATGTTGACATCATCATTAACATCCCCAACTACATGCCCCTTTGAGGTATATAATTGACTAGTCCAACAACTAAGTTTTGGTACCAAATTGGTGTAGAATGTAGCTTGAGTTATGATAAAGCTAGGATTAAATCTCATGAATATTGGGTATTCCTAGAAGAAGTTATTTAGGTTTGAAATATTGTTAAATAATTAGTATTTTGGAGATTTTCACACCAACGTTCATGGTATTTCTGGGCTAAGTTGTTGGTCAATGATGTTTTACACACCCATTTCTAAGTGACAGATTGTGTGGTCTCTTGTGCGCCATAGATTCCCAATCTAGTGGTCAGAGGAAATCATAAGAGGAGCCATAAATCGGCTTCAGTGGTAGGTGATCCAGGACCCTAGGATGCTAGATCGAGGGTTAACAAGTTGTCTTCTATGTTGCATTTATAGAAAGGTAGTGGACCAGTTAGCATTGTGATCATCCCCTCCACCACACGTTGTGATCATGGCCCGAAGGGGGAAATGAAATGGATAGGTGTTCTTGGATTAACTAGAGGATTGAAAAGACTCCATAAATGAGACGCACGACCACTCCAGTGGAGAGAACCAACCACTGTCCCTTGTTTCTTCTCCTCAGTAGTGAATAGGTTGTGATTAGGGGTAATGTATGGAGTCACAAGTGAGATAATAGAAATAGGAAGAGGGAGAAAGAAATCTTGAGACACGATAATTCAATCCAATCACTTCCATGGACTATGATTGTGGCTATCATGGCCGTCGAACCCTTCTTGTAGTAGGACTTTGCGGCAATTGAAGTTAACACCTGGAGAAATCTTCATAGCCATTGAAGGATCCATTGGAGTTTATAGAGACATCATGGAGCTTGCGGGATCTATAAAGGAATGGGAGGGAAACCATGGTGGATTCACCAAATATTATTTGCCAACTGCTCTGTCGTAGTCACCAACCAGAGATGGAGCTCATACCTTCCACATCTTGGCACTACTGAGTAGTCACGGAGGTCTGGATGACTTTGGTGAAGATGATGTTGGCCTTTTGGATAGACGAGGATCAATAGAATTTCTAGGATTGTTCGTCAATGATATCCTTTACGGTTGTGCTCCATCGCAAACATAGAACACTACTGCAGATTGGGAAATGACCTAGAGCGGGTAAAATGGCAAGAGAGTGAGGTTGTTAACCAATGAAATTGATCGTGAACAGGATCCAGTGAACTACCAACTCAATACAGCCATAAGAGCTGAGGGGCACACACTCAAAGCCACATGGTGGAACTGGATTGGTCCAAAAAGGTAAAAATCTCATAAAACTATTAGATTTTGTAAAATTCATAGTAATTAGCTCATTCATCTAAACAATACAAATAATGTATCAAAATGTTCAAAATAATGAGTAGAAGAACCATAATATTAGTGCTTTGATGCTTAAATCATAGTTATATCATGTAAGATATACTACACTTGTTTCATTAGTAATCAATATCAAACAGCCTAAAATTATGAGAACATGTCACTAGATCCTAAATCATGTTTGTAATCCATCTAAGGTTACTGATTATAATGTTGATGCATGAAATTCATGTTATATGAAGATGACTCTTAATACATGGTTTGTAACCCTATTTGGAATAATGTATGTGGACCTATGGGTTAATATGTGCACACAAATATATGCAACTTGAATCCATATAATCTAAACTAATGTAGAACATAATTGAACAATAAGATAAGTAAGATAACTATAAGAATATAAGACAAGTAATGATGAAAATATTGTAATGACTAAGCAAAACCCTAAAATAAGTCATGACTAGGGTTGATGATGAGAATGTGATGTAAGTCGTATGTAATCTTGTTTAATTAGGGATTGATGAGGACCCAATTGATATCAGGAGTTGACCAAGGATAGAATGACTCACAAATAGGTTATGATTAGGGTACTCTTGATCAAGGTACACTTTACCTCTTACTTGTCCTACTATTTAGTATGGTTGTATTATGTGTGTACATATACTTGGCATATGATATTAGATGAAATGACTGTTCTTATATGCTACCTTTCTTGTTTTCCTATAGATGTATAGTATGGAACACATGAAACATAATATATCTGGTCCATTGATGCGATGATTTTGAGTCGCATTTAGAGACCTACTTCATATGTGTTTTGTGCTCTAATTACTCATTTTTATGGATAATATTGCATAATTCACTTTATTTGGTCTTTGCCATCATTTTATATCAAATCCCCTTTGTTTTACTATTTTGAGCATTATTTATCATCTTATTATAAATTGTGTGGATTTACTTGGTCTTGTTGTGAAATTTCAGGAAAAACAAGTATCTGCTTCCGTCGATACCATCGACGGAAGTCGATACCATCGACCAAGCCACAGGTTGTCAGCCGAGAAGAGCAATACAGAGTCGATACCATCGACACCCAAGTCGATGGTATCAAGATCCCTTCAAGTTGGTGGCGAGGAAACTGTCGATACCATCGACCCAAGTCGATGCCATCGACACAAGGGGAGCTACAGCGTCGCTAAACGACAACAACCGACGCTAAAGGAGTCGATACCATCGACACCCAAGTCGATGGTATCGAGATCACCACAGGCGCTCAGAATAAAAGAAAGGAAAGCTGTCGCTAATCCGCTGGGTCGATACCATCGACCCGCATCGATGGTATCGACGCCGACAGATATGCGTTGGATCTGTTTTGATCTCGATCGGACGACTGTTGTTATTTGACGACCTAATTAGGGACTTATACCTAATGACGGCCGCCCAGACGGGGGAGGATCTCATTTTTTGGATTACACGAGTGCCGAGGAGGAGAAAGGAGAACGGAGGCCGAGAAGCTCATCCCGGGTGATTCGGACGCTGCCGAAGACGATTTCCACCACCGATAGGCGGGGAAGCTCGTGTTCTACGCCAAGGATCCACCGGTTCTTCTCCGTTCAGGGGTTTTCCCATTTATTTCCCGTTTTTCTTATGAATTCCCCAATTTCTACCATGTATTCGTGTGAGATGAACATGAGAGGCTAAAACCCTCAATCTTTAGGACCGGGAGTAGCCCGGGAATGCATTGTATGACATTTTTATATCAATAATTCATATTTTTCTCTCAAATTTGTGGTATAGATTCATTTTCTCCATTTCTATTGTTATGCTTGATCACCATAATAATAATTTAACACCCTTAATCACTTCGACAGAAGGATTAACGGTTGAAAAGAGACGAATTCTACATTAATCAATAAAACCCTTGACAAAGGAGTTGTAAAATTAATGGTGGGAACTGAGAGACCGTTTATACTGCACTTAGTTTAGGGGAATGATTACTACGACGGTGGAATCAACCTAAATCTAAGTAGTGAATTACACCACGACAGTGGGTAATTCTATTTTCAGGCCACTACCCGGATAGAGAGAGAAGTGTGAGGAATTATATGAAACCTAATACAATGTTGACCCGCGGTGAAACCGCCATCCTAAAGATATCCCTTTAAATTGATTAAATTAACCTTTAATCGATTGTTTTCTTTGTTTGATTTTTATTTTCTTTTTAATTTGAACACAAAACCCTACTTTGTTAACCGGTCTAGCTGATTGCGATTAGTTAGTAGAAGTCTCCAATAATTCACGTATCCCTGAGTTCGACTCGGGCCTCACAAGGCTTATATTACTCGACACGTATACTTGCGTTTAAGCACGTAGTAAAATACACGTCAAGTTTTTGGCGCCGTTGCCGGGGATCACGGCGAATTATTGGCACTTTGAGTGCTAAGAGCGGCCATTCTAGGCCACATATTTTTTTTATTTCAAAACAATTTCAAAAATTCCTTTATTTCTCTATAATTGTGTTGACTCGTTCAAAGCATTGTACTGAACCCCTATTTCCATTTTTCAGGTACTTTGCATGGTGTGCACACGTAGTCGAGACTACGTGAATCGCACACCTGAGGTTCCATCTGCGGGACCAGAGGACGAGGACTACTACGAGCAGGAGCACCACAGTGATATAAATTCTGAATCTGAGCAAGAACAAGAAGAAGTAATGGCTGAAGCACAGACAATATGGGAGAAGATCAAGGCGTCTTCTTCCTCGGCATCAAAGGGGCCTATAAAGAAACAGGGGATAAACATTCCAACCTACAAGATCGATCCAACACTGATTAACCTGGTTAAATCAAACGCATTTCACGGATTAAAAAATGAAGATCCAGTGGCCCACATCAGCCAATTCGTGGAGAACTGCGATATGGTGAAGATAGATCGATTTCCACAGGATGTGCTCTACCTCAAGTTATTCCCGAGTTCCTTGGCTGGAGTGGCAAGAGAGTGGCTTCATAACCTCGACGACGAGTTTGTTGAATCATGGGATCACATGGTGGAGGTTTTCTTCGAGAGGTTCTTCCCTCCTGAGAAGACCAATGATATGATCCGGAAGATCCACAATTTCACCCAACAGGCGGGTGAAACTTATTCTGAGACTTGGGAGCGATTCCAAGTCATGTTGAGGAGATGTCCACACCATGGACTGGACAAGGAAACCCAAGTGAAGATCTTCTACTTTGCTCTCTCCGAGCATGATAGAAGCAATTTGGACTCGGCTGGCTTCGGATTTTTCTTAAATAACACTGATACAAGATGCTGGGAAATACTGAAGAATATGGCACGAAAGCAATCTTGGGGAGAAAGAGAAAGAAGCCCAGTTGAGCAAGCAAGAGTTGCCAGTGAGTCAAAGGCAATGAGAGAGCTAAACGAGAAGATGGATCTTCTCGCAAAGAAGTTGTTGCAGAAGGACGACAATGAGTCCGAGGATGAGGCTCAGGTCAAGTACATGAGGCAACAGCAGGGGTACAGGAATAACGATTATTCATGGCGGAAGGACAAGAAATTTTCATGGAAGGATCCAAATAACTTTCTGCAGGATCCGGACGCCAAGCCTGCACCGGTCACAGAGGACAAGAGCACGGAGTTGCTCAATCAAGTCATAAAGCAAAATCAAGAGTTGATGAACACTTTTGGGCAGCAAATAAAGCAGCAGGGTGAATTTATGAACCAGTTTGGGCAGACTTTGCAGAGCCATGGGGCTCAAATGAGAACTATAGAGACTTCCATGGCGCAGATGGCAGCCGAGATTGCAAGCTTGAAGAAGCCGGCACATCCGGGTTTTCCGGGGAACACCAATGTTCCCAGGGGAAACCAACAGGCCAAGGCCATCTTATTGAGGAGCGGTAAGAAAGTGTTAAATCCAAGGGCGGATGACACAAGCACATTGCAGGACACAGTTGAAGAAGCAACAGTCAAAGAGCAGCCCGCACCTGTCATAGAGCAAACTGAGGACATAGCTGAAGATGGTAAGGAAGAACAAGCCACTGAGGAGGAACCACAGAAATTAACTCCCTATGTGCCACCTCATCAAAGGGCACATACCGTTCCGGTCCCCTATCCCAATAGTGCAAAAGCAAGAAAGGTGGATGCACAGTTTAAGAAATTTCTGGACAGCTTTAGGAAGTTATCAGTGAATATTCCTTTGCTAGAGGCGATTGAACAAATCCCGTCTTATGGGAAGTTTCTCAAAGATGTAATCACCAAGAAGAGAAAGATACCCGACACTGAGGTCGTGGTATTGAAGGAGCAAGTGAGTGCTTTTATTATGGGCACTTTGCCGCCAAAGAGACAGGATCCCGGTTGTTTCAATATTTCTTGCTTTATCAGAAAGTTCAAATTTGGCGAAGCACTTTGTGATTCCGGGGCAAGCATCAATCTGATGCCCCTTTCTACGTTCAAGAAACTTGGATTGAAGGAGTCGAGGCCAAGTAACATGACCATCCAATTGGCCGATAATTCTGTGGTGAAACCGTATGGAATCTGTGAGGATGTTTTGGTAAAGGTAGACCGCTTTGTTTTTCCAGCTGATTTCGTCGTTATGGAAATGCAGGACGAGCACGGCAATGAGTTACTACTTGGTCTCCCATTCCAAGCTACAGCTAATATGATCTTGGAGATGGGGAGAGGTCGCTTGACCTTGGGCATTGCGGATGATCGCTTTGAGATGGTCATGCCCAATGGTAATGCATCTAATAAAGCAAAAGCACATTGCAACATGGTTAAGCATGTGGAACAAAATATCTCACTTTGTCTTGGGAAGCCATTTTTGGATATGGCTCATGTTATGAGCAGGATAGATAATGGGACCCTAGCAGTGGACCTTATGGAGCAAACTAAAGTTGTCTCTTTATGCAAGGCTGTTGGGTTTCCAAATGATGAGAATGAGGACATTCCACCTTCATGGGAGGATGATGTGATTATTACTTCCGTCTTTGATGCATATCCGGAATTGCCTTTGGAGGCGTGTTTGTTAAATGTCACTTATGATTGGATGCGGAGTACTTCACTCAAGGAGTGCGCCAAAATGCTTCAAATGCTTCCATGTTTCTACACGAGGCACTATGAAGATTTGGGTACACTTCCCCCACCGCTACAATCATCTCTTATTTGCCCACCTGATCTGGAATTGAAGCCATTGCCCCCGCATCTGAAGTACGTCTTTCTAGCTGAGGAGGACAAGTTACCAGTGATTGTTTCTGCATACTTGAGTGCGGATGAGGAGGAGCAACTACTGATAGTGCTCAAGAACCACCGTGGAGCTTTTGGGTGGTCTGTGGCGGACATCAAGGGGATCTCCCCTACACTTTGCCAACACAAGATTCGGCTCGAGGAGGGAGCCAAGCCAGTCATACAGCCTCAAAGACGTCTAAATCCAAGCATGATGGAGGTTGTCAAGAAGGAAGTCATAAAGCTTCTTGCTGCAGGGATCATTTATGCCATATCCGATTCAACGTGGGTGAGTCCCACACAGGTAGTCCCTAAAAAGGGGGGAATCACTGTCACTACTAATCTTTTGAATGAACCTGTCACCACCCGATTGGTAACCGGGTGGCGTGTTTGCATTGACTACCGCCGATTGAATGCCGCAACTCTTAAAGATCATTTTCCATTGCCATTTATCGATCAGATTTTGGAACGTCTAGCTGGTCGGTCGCATTTTTGTTTTCTAGATGGCTATTCGGGGTACAACCAGATTTCTATTGATCCTTTGGATCAAGAGAAGTCTACGTTTACATGTCCCTATGGGACGTTTGCTTACCGCCGTATGCCGTTTGGTTTATGCAATGCGCCGGCGACTTTTCAACGCTGCATGCTCGCCATATTCTCTGACATGGTAGAGCGGTGTCTTGAAGTTTTCATGGACGACTTCTCGGTGTATGGAGCGTCTTTTGATGAATGCCTTTATAACTTAGATAAGGTGTTGCAGCGGTGTGAGGACACACACTTGGTCCTCAATTGGGAGAAATGTCACATGATGGTGACGGAAGGAATTGTGCTAGGACACAAGGTGTCTAGCAAGGGTCTTGAGGTAGACCCCGTAAAAATTGAGGTGATTTCTAAGTTACCCCCACCAAATTCTGTAAAAGGGGTGAGAAGCTTTTTGGGACACGTCGGGTTTTATCGGAGATTTATTAAGGATTTTTCGAAAATCGCAAAGCCATTATCGGAATTGTTGGAAAAAGACGCAGTTTTTTATTTCAATGAGAAATGTCTTCACGCATTTGAGGTTTTGAAGGAAAAGTTGATTTCAGCTCCGGTTGTTCAAACGCCGGATTGGACAAAGCCATTCGAGTTGATGTGTGATGCGTCCGATTATGCTGTGGGAGCTATTTTGGGGCAAAGGGTAGATAACAAGCATGTTGTGATTTTCTACGCTTCAAAAATGCTTAATGATGCTCAATTGAACTACACAACCACGGAAAAGGAGTTACTGGCCGTCGTGTTCGCCTTTGAAAAATTTCGGCAGTACTTAGTGGGTTCTAAGGTATTTGTGTGGACTGATCACGCTGCAATAAAGTATTTGATGGAGAAGAAGGATGCGAAGCCTAGACTAATTAGGTGGATTTCGCTCCTACAAGAATTCGATATTGAAATTAAGGACAAGTCGGGAATTGAAAATGTGGTGGCTGACCACTTGTCTAGGTTAGAGAGGGTTGATGAACAAGGTTTGCACATACCCATTACCGAGACCTTTCCCGATGAGCAACTTTTAAAAATTGATTCTAAAGAACCATGGTTTGCAGAAATTGTGAATTATTTGGCTTGCGGGATCATCCCGGAGGATTGGTCCTATCAAGAGAAAAAGAAATTCTTTCATTCATTGAGATATTATTTTTGGGATGACCTGATTCTCTTGAAGCAGTGCAAGGATGGTATTCTTCGCAGGTGCGTGCCGGAGGTGGAGTACGAGAGTGTTCTCCACCACTGTCATGCGTCGCCTACAGGAGGACACCATGCTAGCTCACGGACAGCAGCCAAGGTGTTGGAAAGCGGCCTTTATTGGCCCACTTTGTTTCGGGATGCCTATGATTTTGTTAGGCAATGTGACCCGTGCCAGCGCGCAGGTAACATCTCAAGGAGACAGGAAATGCCCCTGAATGTATTTCAGGAAGTTGAGGTATTTGATTTATGGGGCATTGACTTCATGGGACCCTTTGTGTCCTCAAATTCAAATCTTTATATCTTACTTGCTGTAGATTATGTGTCGAAGTGGGTGGAGGCAATCCCCACAAGGACTAATGATTCAAACGTAGTGTGCAGGTTTGTCAAAGAGAACATTTTCTGCAGGTTCGGGATTCCCCGAATGATCATAAGTGATGGAGGCACACATTTTTGAAATCAGAAATTCGCGACACTTTTAAAGAAATATGGGGTCAAGCACAACATCGGCACCATCCACAGACGCAAGGACAAGTGGAGGTATCAAATAGAGAAATCAAGAAGATTTTAGAAAGGACCGTAGCATCAACAAGGAAGAATTGGAGTGTATTGCTACCAGACGCGCTTTGGGCTTATCGAACGGCGTACAAAACACCTATAGGCACCACGCCTTTTAGGTTGGCGTACGGCCGGGCTTGCCATCTTCCGGTGGAATTGGAGCACAAGGCCCATTGGGCGCTAAGAAGGCTGAACTTGCACTATGATGAGGCCGGGAGAAAACGGATGTTTGAATTGAATGAATTGGATGAGCTACGCATGACGGCATATGAGAATGCCCGCATCTACAAAGAGCGCACAAAGCTGATCCACGATCGCCATATTGAGATGCGCACGTTCAAGAAGGGAGACAGCATTCTATTGTTCAACTCCCGTCTCAAACTACATCCCGGGAAGCTGAAATCTCGGTGGAGTGGACCCTTCATTGTGGAGGAGGTGAAACCACACGGAGCGATTCTCGTGCGTGATGGAGATGCCACGTTCTTGGTGAACGGGCAACGCTTGAAGTTGTATTTTGGTGAGAATTACAAGAGGAAAGTGAATGAGGTCAAACTCATTTCACTTGTGCATGAATGAGAAGAAGGGAAGACGTCTAGCCTAAGACGCTAAACAAGGGCGCTTGTTGGGAGGCAACCCAACCATCGGTACATTAGGATAGTTTAATTTTAGTCATAGATTGCTTTTATTTTGTTTAAATTTTAGTTTAAAAATGATACCTTGATCCATTTGTTGAATGTGCAGGCACAGGCAGGGTCGATACCATCGACACATCCGTCGATGGTATCGACATGGGTTCAGGTTGACACCAGCAAAAATCGCACTGCGTCGATACTATCGACACATCCGTCGATTGTATCGACATGGTCACAGACGGGTTGCAATAAAAGTGTCGATGGTATCGACACCCCAGTCGATACCATCGAGATCTCTGGAGATATTCAGACGAATTTTGCTCAGTCAACTCGATACCATCGACGGCCTCGTCGATGGTATTGACATCATCACAGGTTGAATGCAACACAACGGCAGTGTCGCAATAAAAGCCAGTCGATACCATCGACGGACATGTCACCGATCCGCACACAGACATCGACGACGATCGCAACAGCCACGTCAGCGATCCGGGTGCTGCGTCGATACCATCAATTCCGTCGATGGTATCGACCCGTCAGCAATCTGGGTTTCTCGATCCAGCAAACGTCAGCCGTCGATACTCGCGAGGGAGGCGGATACCCGCGAGATGTGTCGATACCATCGACCCGCGTCGATGGTATCGACGGGTCAACAGGGGCGCCGATCAAGCCTATTTAAGGGGACTTGCAACATCACTTGACGTCACACCTTCAGAGCAAGTATCATCCTTTGCACCTAGCACTCCCCCGAGCCCTCCAAGACTGAAGAGAAGCGTCATCGAGCGGAGATCTTCATCGAGCGGAGAATTTCTTCTCCATCTTCACCGAGCTCTTTTCTTCTAATCCCATCTTCTCGCAACCATGGTGCACACCGCCAGAGCGTCGTCCTCAAGCGCTCACCCTATGGAGATCGAAGAGTTCGTTCCTCCCCCACCCGCTTCCATCCCTCATCCACGCCTAATTCATGCCAACATGGATGTGAGGAAGGTCTACGAGGAGATAATGAAGCTAAAGTTCGAGCCCACTCGGTATGTGGACCGGGGCATGATCCAGGAGTTGGGATTCAAGGCCAACTTGGCCTATGTGCTTCATGGACAAGCACGCCTCACCAACAGAAGCCTACGCCCTGACGAGCTGCAGTACCATGCGGATGGGCAGCCGTTTTTTGGCGAATGGCCCACCTACAAGGAACTGGTGGCGGAGTTCATGGCGTCTCTCGACGTCTGCGTCGTACCAAACGACGTGGTAGCATCGGACCGGGAATGGATCAAGGGAAGGGTGTCCTTCCGACTCTTCAACAACAATTACAATCTCACACTGGTCCAGTTCAATAAAATCTTCAACTGGATCCACTCTCCACATGATCACCGAAGGCCGGACTCCCACACCGACTATGCAAAGATCTTCTCCGAGCTAGTTATAGTGCCGGCGGGGAAGACCGTGAGCTACCACAATGCAGCGGTAGCAGATTTTGAGCACCCGTTCGTCCGGGTCTTGCATAGGATGTTGAGCTTGACATTCTTCGCTTGAAGTGATCTTGCTTTGAGCAAGTTTTAGGAGAGTGACTTGTTCTTCCTCTACGCACTCCTGAAGCGTCAACCATGCAACTGGGGGGCGTTCTGGCTACAGCGCGTCCTGGCGGTGAAGAGGAGCACAAGGAAGGCTCCAATCCATTTTGGTGGTCTTGTCACCAAGTTGGCGCTTTACTTGGGGCTGAACCTTCAGTCCATGACTTCGATCTTTACGAGGAGCAAGGTGAACGTGCAACACTTGCACCGTTCCAACCTCATTCTTCTCCAGGACGGGTTGGCGTACGCTCATTGCCACGTCAACCAAGCTTATCAGGAGAGCTCCCTACCGGACGACGTCTTCAACATAGAGGGCAAGCAGCACTTCCGGTGGCCAATCATAGCCATCGAGTCCTCGGAGGAAGACGGCGGTGGTGACGAGCAAGAAGGCGAGGCTGCAGAGGAAGAGGAGGCTTTCACACCTCTTCGAGCACGTGTGGCACCACGGAAGCGTCCTAGGATGCATCCGGGTGCATCTTCATCATCTCAGCCCCCGCCGCCATCACCACAGTACGAGCAGCCAACTGCGGATCCCTATTCCATGCAGGGGATGTACACCATGCTGCAAGACATCCAGCAGACTCAGCAGCAACACATGGGTATGTATACCGGCATTCATGAGACTACGAGCCGGGTACTTGACAACCAACGGGCTATGTTCGAGAACGAGAGGCTCATCCTCGCCAACCAAGAGCAAATGCACACCCGGTTGCAGCGGATAGAGACGCAACAGGAGCCTTTCTTCGACCATTACTGGAGTCAAGACTACTTTGGAGGCTATCCACAGCCTCCGCCGAGGACCCAATATGATCCAAGCTTCCAGGGGGAGTACCCGTCTTGGGATCCTACGGCACCGCAATACCCACCACCGCCTCCGCAAGATTGATCAGGGTATCACTGTTCCACCCTTAAGTTGGTTTTTGACTATGAGGCCATAGTCGATTTCAAGCTTAGGGGGGTGGCGGGAACAGCTCTATCTTTTATCTTTTCTTTAGTTGTTTTTAGTTTTTTTTTGCTTTGTTATTTGTTCCTGCAATTTTAGTTTTTGTTTAGGATCCACATCTATCTAGTGTAATCGTGGATGTCTTAAAAATTGTCATCTCGCTGTTTTCATGGGAAATTTAAGTGAATTTAAAAATTTTTGTGTCTTTTGGATAGCTTAACTTGGTTGTCCTTGGGAAACTTGTCCTATGAAAATGATTGATTATGTCAACTCTAAAGCAATATGTCACACCCACAACCCCATTGACTCATGAAAAGTGGATAGTAACAGTTGTTTGAGCCTAACCTAATCAAATGGTAATGAGACCATAATTGGATATACGAGAAAGAACCCTTTGAACTACTACACATGTCAGTAAGGAGGGACACATGATATTTTTCTAAGGTTCAGTAACTTAATCTTGTGATCATTCCACTTCATATTTTTCCCTAATCCACCAAAGAATTGGAAGTAAAGTACAGTTTTAATTCCTCCTTGCGTGCATAGCATGTAGATAGGATTTGCATTGTTATTTTCATACTTTTGCATAAAACGAAAAAATGTATAGTGATTCATGCACATTACCTTTTGGTGCATGTCATGTAGTTGCACTCATAACTTTCATGATTTTCATGCATAAGTACACCATGTACCTCAGTTTGTCTTGAAAAGTGATCTAAATTGTCCCATACCCTCGAAATAGTACAAAGATTTCCAATCATGAAGAAAATAGCCTAACACATGTATCTCTGAGCAATTATGGATATGTGGGCTTAAAAAAAAGAAAAAAAATCTGAAAATCTGAAAAAATTAAGAAAAGAAAAAAAAAAGAGAATTTAGAAGGAAATGGAATAAGAGGGAGAAAGGAACAGGATATCACTTGCATAACAAGGAAACTGAGTACATGATGTGGCTTAATTAGATTTCTATCTCTTTTTTAGGTGGAAGGTTAGTGCATGCATCATTCTACCCAATTTTAAGCATTAGGGCATTTTGTTGTATGCATTTTGAAACTGTGTAATACTTCCAAATTCTTCCATGAATCACCCATTCCATCCACCCGTTGCTCGGATTGGTAGGCCACCGTGATTTTCTCCTCACTCATGTTTATCAGGAGAACTGCTTCCATGTAGATGGTAGTTAGGGCGAGCAACGTAGTGTAGGCGATCACAAGATGCACTAATGCTGAATCGGCAAATTTTATTATGTTAACTGCCTTATGTGATAGTGTTCATTGGTTCGAAGGATAATTTCTTTTATTGATGATTATTGTCGCATGTAGGGTAATTACTGTTCTGTGATTAGGAAAGGCCGGTTTGAGAACGTTCAGTGGGAGTCATGTGGAATGTGGGGTGCTGTGTTGATTTTTAGTTGACATCTGCAATCTTATTCTAAGGATTAGTTGCTCGAGGGCGAGCAATGTTTAAGCTTAGGGGAGTTTGATGCGATGATTTTGAGTCGCATTTAGAGACCTACTTCATATGTGTTTTGTGCTCTAATTACTCATTTTTATGGATAATATTGCATAATTCACTTTATTTGGTCTTTGCCATCATTTTATATCAAATCCCCTTTGTTTTACTATTTTGAGCATTATTTATCATCTTATTATAAATTGTGTGGATTTACTTGGTCTTGTTGTGAAATTTCAGGAAAAACAAGTATCTGCTTCCGTCGATACCATCGACGGAAGTCGATACCATCGACCAAGCCACAGGTTGTCAGCCGAGAAGAGCAATACAGAGTCGATACCATCGACACCCAAGTCGATGGTATCGAGATCCCTTCAAGTTGGTGGCGAGGAAACTGTCGATACCATCGACCCAAGTCGATGCCATCGACACAAGGGGAGCTACAGCGTCGCTAAACGACAACAACCGACGCTAAAGGAGTCGATACCATCGACACCCAAGTCGATGGTATCGAGATCACCACAGGCGCTCAGAATAAAAGAAAGGAAAGCTGCCGCTAATCCGTTGAGTTGATACCATCGACCCGCGTCGATGGTATCGACGCCGGCAGATATGCGTTGGATCTGTTTTGATCTCGATCGGACGGCTGTTGTTATTTGACGACCTAATTAGGGACTTATACCTAATGACGGCCGCCCAGACGGGGGAGGATCTCATTTTTTGGATTGCACGAGTGCCGAGGAGGAGAAAGGAGAACGGAGGCCGAGAAGCTCATCCCGGGTGATTCGGACGCTGCCGAAGACGATTTCCACCACCGATAGGCGGGGAAGCTCGTGTTCTACGCCAAGGATCCACCGATTCTTCTCCGTTCAGGGGTTTTCCCATTTATTTCCCGTTTTTCTTATGAATTCCCCAATTTCTACCATGTATTCGTGTGAGATGAACATGAGAGGCTAAAACCCTCAATCTTTAGGACCGGGAGTAGCCCGGGAATGCATTGTATGACATTTTTATATCAATAATTCATATTTTTCTCTCAAATCTGTGGTATAGATTTGTTTTCTCCATTTCTATTGTTATGCTTGATCACCATAATAATAATTTAACACCCTTAATCACTTCGATAGAAGGATTAACGGTTGAAAAGAGATGAATTCTACATTAATCAATAAAACCCTTGACAAAGGAGTTGTAAAATTAATGGTGGGAACTGAGAGACCGTTTATACTGCACTTAGTTTAGGGGAATGATTACTACGATGGTGGAATCAACCTAAATCTAAGTAGTGAATTACACCACGACAGTGGGTAATTCTGTTTTTAGGCCACTACCCGGATAGAGAGAGAAGTGTGAGGAATTATATGAAACCTAATACAATGTTGACCCGCGGTGAAACCGCCATCCTAAAGATATCCCTTTAAATTGATTAAATTAACCTTTAATCGATTGTTTTCTTTGTTTGATTTTTATTTTCTTTTTAATTTGAACACAAAACCCTACTTTGTTAACCGGTCTAGCTGATTGCGATTAGTTAGTAGAAGTCTCCAATAATTCACGTATCCCTGAGTTCGACTCGGGCCTCACAAGGCCTATATTACTCGACGCGTATACTTGCGTTTAAGCGCGTAGTAAAATACACGTCATCCATTATATCAAAGCACTTCAACTCTTTGGTAGTCAAGTGTTGGAAAGTAAAGTACTTCAGCTCTTTGGTAGTCAAGTACTTGAAATTGACCCAACTCTTTGGTAGCCGATCACATTGTGAAATGATCCAACTCTTTGGTAGTCGATCATAAGGCCTTCAATGCATTCAACCTTTGATGGTCAATGCATGGATGATATAATGGAAAATATGCTTAAATCATGTGTTCTCTTTTGCTAATATACATCTTTGTTCAAGTATGTTCCTTTTATATTTGTTTATTTGTACCAAGTATTAGTTTTATCTTATTGCCAAGTAATAGTAACAAGAGGTATATAAAATACATGTAGGCGTACTCAGTACAATATTTTAGAATATTGTGTTGGCGTGTACCATATGTAATATCCATTTTAGGTATGTGGCCTTATGATTTTGAAGAATCTGCATAGATGAGAGTTGTGTGGTGTGCTAATGTACAGGTGGACCTATTGTCTAAAGATCATGTCAAAGATGGTGGTATGTGCATATGTAAAAGTTTATTGCTCAATGAGTAATATTAATTTACAATAATAAGTTATCATGTAATTATATGTTGAATGGTGATCTTTTGTTGTATGGTTTGTTCTTCTTCATGTGCATATGATATTTTTGTTTCCTATGACTCCCTTGATTTTATTCTTCTTGTCCTAGTGTGTGAGTTTGAATTGGGATCCTCACTAAGGTGAGGGTTTCAATTTGGAAGTCACACACTTGATCAAGGTGTTGAAAATCTAGGGATGTCACAGGTGGTATTAGAACATCAACAATAGCAAACCCAGGCATTTACTCATTATGCAACTCAAAACTAATAAAACCTTGAATTGGAAAATTTGAGGGTTAGAATAGTCGTCTTTTAGAGACTTGATAAGAACTTAGCCTCTAGGTTAGAACGTAGATTCCTAAAACTAGGTATAGACTAGTGCTTGTTGTATTGCAAGTCTTAATGTGTCAATCATCTCTTATAATTTGGAGGTATGCAATGTTACACTATTTTGTGGTAATGGGCATCAAGGGAAGAGAAACCCTTGACATATGATGCATCTATGTTTTGGGTATATACACTAGTATATACTTTGTTCTCATCCTATTCACTAGATGACATGGCACTAGACTCTCTACTATGTGTGTAGCACTCGGTTTGCTGATTTGGTTTTGTTTCCAGTCGGCTCAAATCTTGGAAGTTTTCTCTGATTCTTATTTTATCGGAGAAAAACTATATAATTTTATTATACATGTAAGTAGATATAAAAATGTGTTCCGCACATGTAAAAGTAGGAGGTGATCATGCAACCAAAGTGAAAATGAATGATATTAGTCTAGAAGAGAGAGTAGTTCTAGATTAAATGTCTAGAGCCTTCTTAGAATATGTGATAAATGGAATAGATGAAATTGTTAGAATAAGTTTAGATATGATCTAATTTTTATTTATTAATTTAATATGGTTTATGATGATTAAATTCAGATTTGAGAATTTGAGTTTAGTTTTCAGTATTTGAGATAAGTCTTGATAATTCAAGTATGTAGGCTTTTCTAACTTTAGATATGCTAAGACAAGGATGTGAATTAGCGAGACTCTCAATCTCTTTTACAAAGGAGGATCTCTAGTGTTAGGAACATTTGTAGGGTTAACTCCAGAGAGAGACCCATTAGGTGAAGTTTAGAGAATCTATACTCCAAGATATGAGAATGATGACAAATATGTGATATGATATGCCCTAAACTAGACTTCACCTGAGTGATTGAGTTGATTTTCTTGATGCATGGTTCATATAGTCCTTTTGAACCCTAGTTGGCCTTGGGAGGTCCAAACCCTGACTCAGAGAGAAGTTGATTATATGTGTATATATGAACATGAATATGAGTACCTAGCATCTAGGTGAGGGAGATGGCATCCTAAGACCCTAGAGGAGGTTTGAAATGTTAGTATGATGTGAATCCTTATGCTCGGATTGGTGGTTTCCCACGTAGGAACCTAGTGGTGTATATAATAGAGTTTTTAGGAATCATGTTTCATTGGTAAAGAACATTATGCTAGTTTGGTTTGTGCTTGTGTGTCTATAGTTTGTGAAAGCTGACTATCAGGGTCAATGAGGCAGTATTGATAAACCTTGACCAAAGAGGGAGGATAAAGTTTTTCTTATGAAATACTCATATAGATAAGTCTTCTTAGAGAGATTGAACATGGAACTACCCTCATGATAAGGGTTAGGAGAATCTCAATTGGACTAGATATAGTTTTGATATATGTTTGATGAGCCACTTGTATAAGCTTTTGTAGCACAATCATGATATAATATACATAAGAATGGGATCTTATCTTGAGAGGTGATATAAGTTGATATGGAATGATGGAACACCTAGTATTGTTTGACAGATCTCTATGTATATCTGGTTAACCTTACACATGAATAATGATGACTTTAAAAGATTAGTGAATGAAGTAATGAATTCACTAATAAAGTTGTAACCTAATACTAAAGTAAAATGATATCATATTGATGATATATGTCAAGTGGTGTTATGGTTAGTGCTTAGTAAAGATGTTGATATAGTTGAAAAATTAGCACAAAATAATGATGATGGCACACTAATATGGTCTATATAAAAAAATTGGGTTCATTGTAATTAACTCCTTCATAAAATGCATAAGTTAATGTTGGAATCTTGATGGGTGGGAAAAATTATGATGTAAATCCTAAAATATGAAATATATCATGACACAACCTAAGCTTCTAAATCATGTTATATATTGAGGGGCTCACCTAAAATGCTTTGAAAATATCTTATAAGTTCTTTGGTTATACGGTTCTAGGTATCATGTGTGGATACATTGCACCAAGAGTGGTGCCCTAAATATGAATGAACATCTTTGGTTTCTTTTAAAGCAAGAGATGGCTTAATTTTGAGGAAATTTTTTTTTAAGATGTATATGAGGTGATGGAATGGATTTTTTCTTAATTTTGTGGATGAAATTTCTTTTAAGGTGTGTAGGATGTGATGGAGTGAAATTTTGGAGCCTTCAAATGTTTAATGGCATAGTGGATTTATGTGCATGAGTAATATTGAGAATTTCAACTGTTTTGGTAAATTTTGAGTGTTGATTGATGTTGGCATCATCATTAAGATCCCTAACTTCATGCCCTTTGAGGTATTTAATTGATTGATCCAACAACTGAGTTTTAGCACCATATTGGTGTAGAATGTAGCTTGGGTTAGGATAAAGTTGCGATCAAAATTTTCACAAAGATAGGATATTCCTATAAGAATTTATTTAGGTTTGAAATATTGTGAAATAATTAGTATTTTGGTGATTTTCAGACCTAAGTTCATGGTATTTATGGGCTAAGTTTTTGGTCAATGATGTCTCACGTGATCCTTTCTAAGTGGCAGGCTTTGTGGCCTCTTGTGCTCCCTGGATTTCCAATCTAGGGGTCATAGGTAATTGTAAGAGGAGCCACATATTGGCTTAAGTGGTAGGTGATCCAAGACCCTAGGATGCTAGACAAGGGTTAGCATGTTGTCTCCTACCTTGCAGTTAGAGCAAGGTAATGGAGCAATTAGCAATGTGATCATCCCCTCCACCAAATGTTGTGGTCGCGGCCCAAAGGGGGAAATGAAGTGGATAGTTATTCTTGTCTTGACTAGAGGAGTGATAAGACCCCTTAAATAAGATGCATGACCACTCTAATTGAGAGAACCAACCATCGTCCCTTGCTACTTCTCCATAGTGGCAAACATGTCATGACTAGAGGTAATGTATGGATGAGATGAGAGAAACATGAAGAGGGATAAAGAAAGCTTGAGACAAGATTAACTCAATCTAGTCGCTTCCATGTACTTCGATTGTGGATATCATGGTCGTCGAACCCTTCTTGCAGTAGGATCTTGCATAAATTGAAGTCAACATCTGGAGAAATTCTTGTTGCCATGGAAGGATCCAATGGAGTTTAAAAGGATCTCAAGGAGCTTGTATGATCGATAAAGGAATGGGAGGGCAACCACAGTGGATTCACCCAATATTCTTTGACAACTACTCCTCCATAGCAGCAAACTAGAGATGGAGCTCATACCTTTCATATCTTGGCACCACAGCGAGCAGCCGTGGAGGTCTAGACAACTTTATTGAATATGATGTTGGTCTTTGGGATCAACAAGGAGATGCAAAATCTGTAGGATTTCTTTTCGGTGATCTCTCTTATGGCGGTGCTCCCTCACAGACATAGATCAATTGTATTACATATTGGAGATGACATGGGGCGGGTGAAGCAGCAAGAGAGTCAGGCAGTTAACCAGTGAAATTGACCCAGAATCAGATCTATTGAACCACCAACTCAATGCAGAAAGAAGAGTTGAGGGTGCACCCTCAAAGTCATGTGGTGGGACTAGATTGGTCCAAAAGGCAAAAAACTCAGAAAATTCTCAAATCTTTTAAAATTCATAGTAATTAGCTCATTCATCCGAAAAAATAGAAATAAGGTATAAAATGTTCAAAAAAATGAGTAAAACAAAATGGAACCATAATATTGGTCCTTTAATGCTTAAATCACAGTGATATCATGTATGATATATTACATTTGTTTCATGAGTAATAAATATCAAACAATGTCCTAATATTATGAGAACATGTCACTAGATCCTAAATCATGTTTGTAATCCCTCTAAGGTTGGTGATTATAATGTTGATGCACGAAATTCATGTTATATTAATATTACTCTTAATACATGGTATGTAACCCTAATTGGAATAATGTATGCAACCTAGGGTTAATATGTGCGTAGAAATATATATAACATAAATTTGGATAAATTTAGATAATATATGTCCTAAAATTATGAGAACACATGAAACATAATATATCTAGTCCATCATATTGAAGCAATTCAACTCTTTGGTATTCAAGTGCTGGAAATTAAAGTATCAAAACTCTTTGGTAGTCAAGTACTTGAATGTGATCCAACTCTTTGGTAGTCTAATCACATTGTGAAATGATCCAACTCTTTAGGAGTCAATCATAAGGCCTTCAGTGCATTCAACCTTAGATGGTCAATGCATGGATGATACAATGGAAAATGTTCTCAAACTATGTGTCCTTTTTTGCTAATAAACATTTTTGTTTATGTATATTTTTGTTATATTTTTTTATTACTGCCAAGTATTTGTTTTATCTTATTTCCAATCCATAGTAATGAGAGGTATATAAAAGACACGTAGGTATACTAAGTAAACTATTTTAGAATATTGTGCTGACGTGTACCACATGTAATATCTATGTTAGGTATGTGGGCTTATAATCTTGAAGAACCTGAATAGATGAGAGTTGTGTGGTAAGATAATGTATAGGTGGACCTATTGTCTAAAGATCATGTCATAGATGGTGGTATGTGCGTATGTAAAAGTTTACTATTCAATTTGTAATATCAATTTATAATAATAAGTCATCTTGTAATTATATGTTGAATGGTGAGTTTTTGTTGTATGGTTTGTTCTTGTTCATGTGCATGTGTGACTATTATTTCCTCTGACCCCCTTGATTTTTTTTCTTTACCTAGTGTTCTAGTTTGAATTGGGATCCTCGTCGAGGTGAGGATTTCAATTTGGATGTCATACACTCGATTAAGGTGTTGAAAATCCAAGGAATTCATGCTCGAACTAATATAATTGTGTAAATGTGAAGAAAATCTCAATTATAACTATTATTTCTTTAATTGAAGGTGATAAATCTTATTGTGATGATATAAGCCTAATGAATCTACTCTAGTAAATTTATGGAATAAAAGTAATCCCCCTATGAAACCAAGTCATGAAACAAGTAAGACAATAATGAACTGAGATGATGAATAGATATTAAGAGGTAATACGAAGTAACTTGATCCATTCTACTTCCTAAAGTGATTAATCTATGAGGAATTGAAGGATTGCTTCCAATTACCAAATTTTACACTAGAAGTCAAATAACATGGCACATGTATTCAAATATAAGAAATTAAATGGCCTGGACTAAATTGAATTGTAATTACAAGTTATGAAAGAAATATTAATGAATTGAGTACAATAGTCTATAACCCTTTTATTTATGTTATATTTGGCTGACCTGAATTAAAAGAAATACACCACAATTGGACTTTGATGAATGCTAGTGAGAGAGAAGTGATACACATTTTGTGGATTAAAAATGATTGATTCAAGTAATGTAATGAACATGAAATGAAGAAATTTAAGAGTAATGGACCTAACATGGTGTGAAAACTAAGTAGTTATAATGGTGGATCTAAGACCCTAATGAAACACTTCTATGATGACCTATGCAATAATTATGAATAATGATCTCAAATGAGGGATTAAGGAATGTAGATAAGTCTAGTTTAATTCAACTACAAGATGATGTTCAAGATGTAAATTGATTTGTAAGAATTTACTAATATTGGATTGTAATTGTCTATTTAAAAACTTTTATTTTAAAAAAAATCTATTTTGATGAATTGTAAATGAGATAAGATGTGTGTTGAATAGTAACCCTAATAGAAAAATTGTACATACTAAAATAATATTGATAATTTTGCTTACATGTTTATGCATGAGAATTATTCATATCTATAGAAATTGAATGGAATCATTATATGTTGTATAATCAACTTGTTTCGATCATGATGGATGATACAAGATGTTTTGATGTCAATAGTGTTTCTTCTCCCAATATCTTTGTGAATATTTACTGAAATTAGTGTTGTCAAGTGAAATGATAATAATTTTTTTGGGTTTGAAACTAGATGTATTTATTTGCAATTGAGAAATCATGTTTAGGTTAAAAATGAGAATGATATTATCTCTCGGGTTGATTTTCCACTAACCATGACTTGTATGAAATGATGTGGAAATGGAAAAACATGCATGTTTCATATTACATATTGTTTTGCTTCTTATTTTAATCATTCCCTTTCTTATTAAGTCAAGTGATATTCATGTCCTTCTATTTGCACTAGAATACACACATTTGACAAATGATATTTTGAGTTATGTTTAAGATGGGTAAGAGGATTAAGTAACAAATTAAATGATGAATAAATCTATTTAGGTGCTCTAAACACTCTAAGTTTTCCCTAAGGTCTATACTAGGGAAATGAAATGGATCCCCTTACAGTAATAAAGAATTATGAGAAGGATTCCTGGTGTGTGAATCGAGACCTTAAAGGTTAGACCACTAGGCTTTAGGAGTGAGTCATCTAGTGTGATTCTAGCCCTAAATCCTATGTTGTGAAATTCTATGTCAAGGAGCACTATACTCAGATGTATGTATGTATTTTGTGAAAAAAAGAAATTTTTTAATATATGATATTTTGTTTTGTTTCTTCCTTTCTCGTATACCCTAGATGAGGACATGAGCCTCTTTCGGAAAACTTGTGATGGACCAGTGTTTTTTATTGATATGTTAGGATGTATAGTACAATCCTAAGATAGTGATGGTGAGTCATTGTCAAAAGAATCATACGTGGTGACTTATACTTGGTGAGGTATGAGACAATTAGTTTCATGGAAAATGAATAAAAGATGACAGGCCATGTAGAATATGAGTTGAATTTTTTTTACTTTCCTTTTACTATAAGTTGGTAAATATACTAGTGATAATTGAGTTTATTATTGTGGAAATTAATTATTCTATTACAAAGATAATATAATTTGTTATTCTTGTTTATCTATAATGGAATATGATCTTGAACGTGACAATAGGTTTGTATCAGGATCTAACATCCATTCTTATTATGTTTTGGATTTACTTATCATTTTAATAATCATTTTGGTATACATGTCTTATATGTACTTAAACTTCTGGATTGTAGGATACACTTGTGGTTTGGCTGGTAGGGTGTCACAAAGATGATGTTATTGTTATGTTTTGATTATATGTATTCAGATATGACTTGTTATCTCTTCAATAGGATTGCAAATTTAAAAAATATTTATTATATGCTAAACTTTTCATAGTTATTCTATGAATGATGGTCAAAATGTTTAGACTTGAGAAAATGAAACCCTTTATGGTTAAGTATTATTTTGTCATAAACTAGATTTGGTTAAATGCTACAATTATATATTATATTTTTAAATATCTATAAGTTCTTTGAAGTTCAATATACTTAATCTAATGTTTATGCATGTACTTAGTTTGAGTGGAAGGTACCCATTCATCATGGCTCTATATCAACCTCATGAGGTTGTTTCATATGTTTCCATGTATAAAGGTGTCCAATGGAGAGATCTTGACAAAAGAGATGTGCATAGAATAATTTGGATTAGAATGTCAATGTTCTCTCTCTTTCCCATGATGGGTAATATTAAGAGTATGTTCTTTCATGTACATGTAGTTAATGTAAATTGAACGACATATGACTAATAAGATTTGATTTTGGTTTTAATGGAGTTCAATAAGATTTGTGATAATTGAATATGTTGTCCTTGTGTGACATTAGTTTATGAGGTATTATTAAGAAAAAGCTTACCTATGTTTATTGTGTATTGTGCTAATTTTGTTTGTTGGGAAAAAGGATTTTTATTTCTTGATCTTGGTTTATGTTTAGGTTTTATCTCTAATAGTTGTCCTTTATTCTAATCAAAAGGATATGTCCCCTACAATGATGGCATCTAAGGCCGCCTTTAGGTCAGTGTGACCAGGGCACACCCCAAAACCACTTTTCAAGCATTTTAGTGATCTTGTGCCCCACTATCATCATCTCACCAGCTTGACCTTGTCGCCACAGCTGGTGCAAGCAAGCACTATGTGGGAATGGAGAGTCAGAAACCTTCAATCTCATGGATCATTGTAGTCTGATAGATTTGCGGCTCGGATCTCTTAGACCCTGCTCACATCCCCCTAACAGAGTGGCTAATCGTGAGCTATTTGATCAGTGTGGCCCCACCTCAGTCACATGATCGATGGTCACTTCTAATCAAAGAATATATGGTAATGCTCAATTCCTTTTTCCCACATTTTTGATGTCAATATTCATATAAATAATAACTTCCTATTCCCTTGTCCAAAAATGGTGCCAATATACTATTTTGATCAACTCTAAAAGATGTAAAACTTGGTCTACATTTCATACCCTAATTTCATCATTTGTTTCCATGATTTCCTAAAGATGCGAACTTCAATCACATTGAATACATTCAATGCATGTTAATGATAAAATCTTGAATTTTTAATGCGTCTTGCCATTCTAACCAAAATAGTAACTTTTATTCACTCATGAACTCTCTAAGGACTATGATCACCTTTCATGAAATCTTGATGTCTATAATCAACATTTATAACTTGTTTTAGAGTTTAATGATGGACCTTGCCCTAATTTTCTAAATCTTCCTTATTTTGATGCATAAATATTGATAAACCTATAAATCAATCACTCTAAGAGGCCACATGACATGTATGTTTATTTCATATGAAACCTAATGCATGTATTTTCCCAATTATGTAAATGGATGTTATACTTAGAGAAATGATGAATTTGAACCCACCTATGATGCATCAAACTCTTTTATATTCTTGAAATCAATAGTCCTATGATTCTTTGATAATATAATGTCCTAGAAAAATGCTCTTATGCTATGATGATGTTGTATCTCTAAATACACTAGTAATGACCTAATGTGACAAATATGGCTTGTTTGTCTTTATTGTGCCCTAATCTTACGTCTGCCCCTCTCAAATTAGGAAATATTTTTTCTTATGATCACTTTAATATGGATTTCCAACATAGTTCTTATGTTGACCCTTAATGATATAAATGAACAAAATTGATAATTTCATGTAAGTAGGAGTGTTGAATGCAAAGTTGGATATTTGATGCCTAGACCTTGGGGACATCCACCTAACCTTTCACAGTACTTCTTATATCCTTATCTTGCTCATCTAATCCCATAGCTTAATACAACTTCATGTATTGATGGAACTTTGTCTTGTGTGAACTATTATGAGTCTTTTGACCCTAAAATACAAGGTAAATGTATTAAAACTTGTACTAATCATATAAATGTATGACACCCATAATGACTTGAAACTTGAACTTGACCTTCAATATTGACTCTAAATCAATAAAAAGTCATAAAATGTAAATAAGCATCTTGGATTTAACTTGATCGAAACCCTAAGATGGATAGTGTTAATTATCATAATCTATTACATTCATGTCATCTTATCTCAATCATGTGGTTGCTTGTGATTTATATGGTCAAGGATAGATTACAAACCTAGGAATCAAGCATAGGCCTTAATGATTATATTATTATAGTTTTCTTGGTTGAATTCTTGATATGTATGCATGGTTTTTACTTGCTCTAATATTTTCATCTAGCATTGTATTATTATACTCAATATTTATTCTCTTTGATTATAAAGATTGAATACATAATATAGAACTCCATTGTAAAAATTGTGCACCTGCCTGTATTCTCAGGGAAACAATATAAGTCTGGCGTGCTACTAAGTTATCAAGCTAGTACAGACCATGTTTATAAATAAGGTTAGCTAATGTCTTTGAACCTTAAACACCCTGATGATGTAAAGTTCATCAAAGGACGTATGATACATGATACTATTGGTTTAATAAAGTAAAATGACTAAACCATGATTTTCAATTTTATAATTATTAACTCTTACTATTCTTGTCTATTTACTTGTGCATATATTTTTCAATTTATTAAAACCTTAGATATATGTATACATGTACCCTATATTCAACATCTTATTTGTCGATGTTCTTGTTTCTTGGATGTTTTAGGTTTGAAGATAGCTTGGGAGAAGTTTTTGGTATGTATGCCCATATCGCCAATCATATGATCTTTGTAATGGGGCATCATATACTTGATTTGATAATGATAAAGGTAATTCCATCTGTAATGTTTGTATCAATCATGAGATGATGACACAAACATGGCAGATGTCTAAAGAATGATGTTGCTTGATGGCATACATCTTCAGGTTGAGGACCAGAACAATGAGATCATATGTATGATAAGAGTACATGCATTCTTATTATGTTCTTATTTGGATATTACTGTGGAAGCAAAATAGACGATGCTAATACACAAGGCTAGAGTGTGTTTTGGTTGATGATAGAATCGCATTAGTCATGATATGTGATATCAAACCAAGCACATAGGAATATGTTAGAGAATAGTGTATCACACATACCCACCTTGGGAGTAATGCATGGAGACCATGGAATGGTAGTCAAAATCATCTCTCATAGTGATAGTGGTGATTGTGGTTCATAGACCTAAATTCACTACACTCATCACATGTCATTTGATATATTTTGACATCATCCAACGTGACCTTGAATAGGGGTTGCCATAAAGGTGGTGATTGGGTACGTTGTTACACATGGGGAATGAGTGTGAGTGTTGTAGATGGGATTGACCCTCCTATAGGAGATTGATATTATGGCCACTTGATAAGAGAGACTAAAAAATGTATGCCCATACTCATGTGACTGGATAAGTGATATGTGAGCTCACATGCATCTCATACAGTTTGCTCTAGTTCAAGGAATGTGGGTTGAACATTGAGAGGATGATGATTCTATGCCTTGAGTTCAATCTAGATATTAGAGAAAAAGGAACTATACAATCATTGTAACACTAACCATGGATTGTAGGTTGAAATTTTTCTCTAGCTTTCCAATTACTTGGGTAGCAATGATGTGTTGCTAGATATAGCTCATTGCTTGTGATGTCATAATTTAGTTATGGACATTCCCTGCCAACGTAACTTGGGACCCATAGGGTCACAATAAAGGATGCACTTGGAATAGGAGTTTATACATGAATGTTGTTTAGCTTGATTACTAAAGTATTTAGGTATTCAATTAAAATAAAAATGGCTGAAAATTGACTGACTGGACAATGAACCGACCAGTTCAAGTGTTGAACTGATCAATTCAAATTTTAAATTAATGATAACAACATTGGTTGAACATTGCCTGAACTGGGACATAAACCGACTAGTTTAAGGTATAAAACAACATGTTCAATTTTTTAATTTCCTAATTCAATGATCAATATGACTTGGTAAACAACTAATATGAAATTGTGTTTGTGCATTAATAAAATATTGAAAGGCAATGCGATTGAGAATAGGAAAGCAGATGAATAGACCATATCAAGTGTTGAACTGATCATTCACATATGAACTGACTAGTTCAGTAGTGAACCGACCGGTTCAGCATTTGAAAATTTATGAAATTCCATATTTTCGACTCCCAGATGATCTAGAGGCACTGACCTTGCACATCCTATATAAAGGGGGGGGGGAGTATAGGCATTTAAAAGACACAAAAATAAGCCCCCACAATTGTTGTTCTCTCTAGTTGTTGTAACTAGAGAACCCAAGCAAGTCATGAACATAAAAGGGAGAGACAACAAGGGAGAGACAACACGAGAGAGCGAATAAACCCTACAAGGTTGACGTTCAAAGGGACAACTTCTTCCAATTGGCTCTAGTAGCGATACATGGAGTTCACAGTGGTCTGTGTGAACTACATAGAGGCATGGAGGTCGTCGCCACCACTCTAGGAGGACAACAACCAGCGTTGTTTGTGGTGTTGCACCAAGAGGTCGTCATTTCCGATTGTTTGTGTGTGTAAAGCAAAGAGTGCACATCACCCATGCAAGAGTTTTCACTGGACTTGCTCCAGGGCCATGTATATCTCTTGCTACCTTCTTTCCTATATACATCATTGTTGACATGATTCCCTAATTAAGGAATAGAGGAAAAAGTTTTTTTCTTCAACTGCCTTCTCTGTCGTCCCTATTCCCCAATAGCAGTATCAGAGCCATGTCAATTTACAGTGTAACTAGATATAAATCAAAATGATCAAATTTATTTTATTGCATATGATGCAAATACTATGTGATAATTAAAAATAATTAATGTGAATATCTGATTTAATACCACATATGATCCATATATATATATATATTTTTTCAATCTATATGGGTCTCCCTAAAAGTATTTTTCTGTTGGATGTATGCGTGATTATGGCCAAAACCCCTTTGGATTGTATGCATGGTTGTTTGGTTTAAGTTCTATTTTTATTTGTTTTGCACATTGAGCCTTTCCCCTCCTTTCCAAATGTAAATTAAAACTCTTCTTCCTATATTCCCCTTGAATGTAACTCGAGGTTTTCCCTTTTACAATGTAATATGAAATAGAATAATTTTAATTTCTATTTTGGACAGAGATGATGTTCTGCCAAGCCTGGGTAAAGCAGCGGAAGCGCACCAATACCATTCTGACTCTTAAAGACCAACATGGTCGCTGGATCACTGATGAGAAGGAGATCATGTGCTTGGTCACTTCCCATTTCGAAAAGGTTCTGTCCACACCGACTGGGAGTTGCCACTCTAGGAGACAGAGGCCCGAAGCAAGTATCCCAGGATGTTTTAAGCAGCTGAGCGGGGAGGAAGCTGATCGACTTGTTGCAACACCAATGTTTGCAGAGGTTCAACAGGTGTTGAACAATATGAAGGCCTACAAAGCTGCTGGACCTGATGGAGTCAATGCGGAGTTCTTGAAATACAACTGGAGTACTGTTGGACTCTCAGTTACCAAATCGGTTCAAGACATGCTACAAGGAAAGCCCATCCCAGACGAGGTCTGTAATGCCACTATCATCTTGATCCCCAAGTGTCCAAATCCTGAGAAGTGTGAGCAGTTGCGCCCTATCTCCCTGAACAACATAATGCTGAAGTTAGCTTCTAAAATCGTGGTGGAAAGGCTAAAGAAGCATATCCCTAGATGGATCTCTAAGGAGCAAAGAAGCTTTGTCCCAGGGCGCCGGATCACTGACAACATTGCTTTGGTCCAGGAACTTATACATGGCATGAAGAATCCAAAGGGAGCAAAGACCATGGCCATTAAGATCGATCTAACGAAGGCGTATGATCAAATGTCATGGCAGTTTATTAAGGATACCTTGGACAGGGTGGGAATTCCAGATTCCATTAAAGCTTATATTACCAATTCGATCTCAGGCGGGGATACCTCACTGATATGGAATGGAAAGTCTTCTCGCCCTTTCAAAACTAGTCGAGGGTTGCGTCAGGGAGATCCACTCTCCCCGTACCTGTTTGTTCTCTGCATTGAACGGCTTAGCCAGATGATTCAGGAGAGGACTCGTAGAGGGATATGGAGACCTGTTAAGCTGGGCAGATCGGGCATATCGGTTGCTCACGTATGCTTCGCGGACGACCTGATTTTGTTTGCTCAGGCGACCAAGGAACATATGAGGTGTATCTTGCAGTGCTTCAAGATCTTTGAATAGGCGTCGGGACAATCCATCTCAGCATCAAAGTATCGTATCTTCTTCTCCACTAGTGTTCCGACTTCGGTTCGTTGACAGATCCAGTGGTGTTGTCAGTTTCAAGGCATAGGTGATCTGGGGCGTTACCTCGGAGTACCAGTCATTCACTCTAGAGTGACGAAGCATACGTATGCAGACATCATCAAGAAGGTTGAGGGTAAAGTCAGCGCCTAGGCTGCGAGGAGCTTGTCTCTCGTAGGGAGGTTATGCCTCGCCAAGTCCACGTTAACTGCAGTCCCTACGTATGCTATGCAGACAGCGATCTTACCCCTTACACTCTGCGATCGATTGGATAGCATTATACGGAAGTTCATTTGGGGAGGAAGCAGAAGCAGGTCCATATCCTTGGTCTCTTGGGACAAGGTTACTAGCTCTAAAAGCAAGGGAGGCTTGGGGGTGAAAACAATGCGGGACTGGAATCAAGCGTTGCTGGCTAAACACGCTTGGGACCTCCTTGCAGGCAGGGAGACTACCTGGTGCAAAGCAATGCGAAACCGCCTCAGCAGATGCACTGTAGGAGGAGAAGGCACTCTTTCGAGATTAGGGAAATCCTGTGCATCCATGCGTCAGTTCATGAAGGATAACATTAGGAGGATTCCTTTGAGCGGTAAATCAGTGAACGTTTGGGATGACATTTGGGTGAATGACCACCTGAGGCTCAAGGAGGTAGCAAAGAGGCCGATTCCAGAGGACATCATAGACCTGACAATGAATTCCCTAGTCACTGAGGAAGGGCGATGGGATATAGCTTTTCTTCAGGACTGGTTCGAGGATGATATTGTACAACAAGTTCTCCATGTCCATACACCGTTGGCAGATGATATGGCAGACCGCAGTTGCTGGAGCCATACTGGCAATGGCGTTTTTTCCACAAGCTCAGCTTATGAGTTGATTAGAAGGTAGAAAGAAGTAGTGACGCCGGGAAGGTGGGAGTCACCATGGAAATTGTGCATGGCTGGCAGAATTAAGGCATTTGCTTGGCTTGCTAGACAAGATGCACTTCTCACAAACGTTAGAAGGAAGTTCAGGCACATGACCGAGGTGAGCACCTGCTCTAGGTGTGAGGAAGAAGATGAATCACTTATTCATGTCTTAAGGGACTGCAATGTATCCTCCTTTGTGTGGTAGGACCACATACATGTGTCCCAGCAGCAATCTTTTTTTACAACAAGAAATCTTAAGACATGGTGCAAGTTTACTATCAAGGAGACTGGACTCCACGAAGAAATTTTCTGGATCATCTGCCATGGGCTGTGGCAAGCTCGGAATAGCAACATCATGGAAGGAAACCAGTTAAGCAAGGAAAGTATTCAGGCAGGCATAAGGAGGGACATCCGTCTACATGGTTTGGCGTGGGTGGTCACACCTACTGAAACCACACATATCACAGACGAAGCTTGGACCCCACCACCTTGCGGAACCATTAAGGTAAATGTCGATGCAGCAGTTACAAAACGGGGGGCAGCTGCAGCTGCCATTGCTAGGAATCATAAGGGAGAATGGGTTGGGGCATGGGGCATGCCGGTGGAAACATCCATTGCTACTGAAGCTGAGCTCGCCGGAATCCTATTGGCACTGGAACAAGCTGAATTGAATAGTTGGTCTGCTGTCATTCTAGAATCGGACTGCAGTGTGGCAGTGAGGATGATCGAAGAAGATGATGGAACGTGGCCTAAGTTTGCCCTATTTCTCGAGAAGATCAGGAAGAAAAATCGGATGAATGTTGACATCCGATTTAGACGAAGAACTAGTAACGTGCTAGCTGATAGTCTAGCAAAGTTACAGCTAAAGAATAAGGATCACTTCCGATTCTACCAACGGCCGCCCAGGGAAGTTTCATGTCTGTACAAACAAGATTTAGACAGAGTCGCAAGGAGTGTCGATGTAACTAGTATTTGATTTAGTAGTCTTTTGATTCCAAAAAAAAGAGATGATGTTCTGCTTGACTGGACTCAATCAACTCGAGGACTAAGGAAGTCCAATGGGAGGAGGATATGATTGATCGAGTGGTGGTCCAACTGGTTGAATGGAGGAATCTAGACAAAACTTGTATCGAAGGCCAGTCAACTGATCCAACGCAATCAACCGACTGGCCAGAAGGCCAATCTATCAATTGAAGGGTCCAAACGATCAACTGGACCTCCACAAGTTTCCAACTAATGTTGCTACATGAGATGTATGACCTTAGATAGTAAAACTTATGTGTCTCCAAAGAATTGCATTTGTATGGCCATATGCATCACTCATATATTTATAAATGCATGTTTTTCATTTGTGGATATAGCATATAAATGATATGTACAATATGTATTTGGTGATTTGATATGTATATGTATTTATATAAAACCCCTTAATCAAACATGAAAAGCTTGATCGACTAAAGCGTGGGCACACATCTTGTCGAATTGTGATGGTAGTCATGTGGGCCGGCCAAGTAGGGTCCATTACTATCGTGTTGCCATCTGGTTCAGACTTAACTAAGTGACCTTAATGAGATTAAGTTCCTAGAAGCATGCAGATGACTATGACAAAGATTTGTGCATACCATCTATCCAAGAATTGCATGAGATGCAATTGGAAAACGTTTCCTACCTTAATGATTAGTTATGGATGATGGCATTGTCTAGGTAATAATTCGATTGTTTTGGGTCTTGTCTCACTAGAAGTTTGTACTCTATAATCTTCCGAATTGATATGTGAGGACTATCAATTTGAAAAAAATAGTTGGAGATAATTAATAGCCTTATCAATATCGTCAAACTTATCAAATCAAATCAAAATTGGTTTGACAAAAGTTGAATTTTCTTTTGTGGAATCTAATGACATATACAAATGTGTTTTAATTGTGACCAGTCCTTGAGAGGGACAAGTTCTGTAACACCCCACTTATACCATCCATAGAGGAAGCACATATACACAGTCACATCAAGGGGGATGTCACAACCATGATATTCATTGCACAAAATAGAGTTTAAATAAACCATCACAGGATTAAAATTACAATTTCTCATTTTCAAATCTTAACAAAGTTTACATGTACATAATTTAGAAAAGGAAAAGATCTATAAACTAGGTATGGTTGGCACCCCACCAATGCTCTTCTCCGTGAAGGTCCTTGAGCTAAGGTTTCCTCCTTAGATGGACTTCCCTCCTTAGCTAGCTTCCAACATGTGGGCATCACACCCCCAGCCATGCATCAAACAAATGGTAAGTGGATTGAACATGTTATAATATAAAGAAAACTTAAAAACTAAAAATAATCATTAACATTAAACATTAAACATTGGAAAGACATACATTTTCTCTTAGATCGATTTCTTTTATCTTAACCTATATAAGTAACCTCAGGTTTCACAAATGTGCCTCTTCTCTTATGCACCAAAGTGCCTCTTCTCTTATGCACCGAAGTGCCTCTTCTCTTATGAGGTACTTATATAAGCTTAACATTAACATTTTCTTCTTTCTCTTAAAGATCTTAACTTTACATTTAACTTTATTCATAACGTTATCATTAAGATTCATGAAGATGATACTATACATAATATGCAATTCAATTCATCTCAACTTTACTGACTTTAGCAATTAAGAACAGTAAATAACATAAACATGGCATTCTTTACAAAATTCATATATGCACAATTAAATCAACCAATTTAACTATGTTCAATTGCATGGACCACTTACCTTTTTCACTTTGAGAGTATCTCCTCTCTCTTCCTAGGTTGAGTAAAACCCTAATCACGATCTTGGGGGTCTGGTATCCCTAATCACCCTATTTACAACATGTTTCACATTATTATACGTTTTATTCACCAAATTAAACCCTAATTTCCATTTCTCATAAAACCAAGGTTTGGCAATTTAAAATCAGACTTTGAAAACTACATATTCAGATTCCTCTCAAAAAACCATTTCCAAAACATATTTTTGCGTATTTTTCTGAGCATTGAGCGATTTACTATGAATTAACAAAAATGGGCCAAACAGAATACGAATAAATGCCATATGGGCCAATGAGAGCCCGCCATTTAGGTGTGGGTCTTGCCCAGGTGGATTTGTGGTCAATTGTACAAAGAAATGTAAAAACCCAAAAATACCCATGACCAAGCATGACAAAATGCACTGCGGCCGGGGCTAAAATGGGGAAACATCGCCTGTGATTGTTCCCCTTCGATTCAGCAAAGATTACAGTGATGAATCCATCGATTTGCAAACTCCAGATCCTACAGGAGGGCTTCTCAGTGATAACTGAGGCTCCAGGTGAATTTCTCTCCTCAAGGAAAATCCTTTGAGCCTGCTCCCAATCTCAGGCGGGCATTGGAGCTCCACGGGAAGATCGTCGGAAATCACTACTTCCATGACAAACACTCGAGATCACAACCATAGTGGGGTCGATCGATAAACTGGGGATTCAATTGAAACTGTGAGGTCACGATGAATACCAAGGGGTCAGTTGCGAAGCGGAAAACGGCTCAAGAAGACACCTGCAAACACCAAGAACGGGCGGAAATAGGGGAACCACCCCGAATCGAATCCCAATTCAAAACAAGTAGGATGGCGCCGAAGAGAGGTCGGGAAATGATGCATGGGGCTCGTCAAGGCGGAAGGGAGTGAAACCGGGGTCAAAGGACCACTAAAACTCCATAGCAGAGTCGCCGGCGAGAAAGGGGGCTCGGCCCCTATAGGACACGGCGATTGGGGACAAACTGGGCCGAAATGATGATGCCAAGACAAAGAATATAGGTTGAACTTGCTTACCCCACGCGTGATTGAATAGAGTAGCTCAGAGTGGTGCACACCAGGCCAAGGTTGTCGGAAGGGAAGACTGACTAGGTCCCAGCACTTGGGGCACAAAGAGGGAAAATTGAAGGTGGAGGAGGGCAAGACGAAAGCCAAAGGAGCTTCTGGACCGCTGAGAGAGCAGTGGGGAGGACAAGAGTGATGGCTGCAAAAACTAGCGGAGAGAGCCCACAATCCTAAAAGGGTGTTCCCTAAATAGGGCATGAGAGCATATGAGCAAGGGCTCATTGGGTGCATGCAAGAGAGAGGGAGCCAACGCAACAAAAATTTTATGAAACTGATCATTGAGTAAGGAGAAAACGATTGGGGAGTAACACACTGGGTCGGCGCCCCACTTGCCTAAACTGGCAGAAGGTAGGGGATGACCCAGGCACCCTCCGATCAAAATTGAACGGCCGAAAATGATGCGCATGAAAAAATAAAATAAAGGGAAGGTGTGACAAGGAAATAAATCCCAGAACCATAAGGAAATTCGGTGCATTGAAAGTAAATCTAATCAAATTAAATACAAAACTTTCCTATTTTAATTGGATGGTCAAACAAAGTCCAAATGAGTCCAAATTTGGACCATTGACTAATTAAATGGTCTAGAATATTCCTAGATAATCAAATTTAGGTTTCCTCAACGTTAATTCTATGTTTTCTATTTTTGTTGTTTATCTTAACTTAAATGCACAAACTAAATAAATAATTGATATGAAAGTTTCTGTTGTGATTCCTTGTTCCAAATTATGAGATAGACATTATCAACTCAGGAAAAAAAAATTTGGATCAGGAGACATTATCAACTCCTTAAAATTCATTCAACACCTCTTTCTTGCCCTTTTTATGCACTTTCTTTGGAGGAGAGAGAAAACAAGGGGAATATTACTTCCCTCCTTTGGAGGAGAGAGAAAAAGGGAAAGTGGCTTAATGATTCCAACAAAGTATATTTTCTCATATTTTTGAAATAAATGAATAAGGGGAACAATATTATTTCTTTTTGGCAATTCCAAGAAGAGGAGAGAGAAAATGAACATTAGGGGTTTTATTTTGAAATATATAAAAAGGAAAAGCATACTTATTGCCCAAGTCTCTTATATTTAGAATTTCTTGCTTCTTTATCTTTCTCTTTCTCTTTCAAACCTTTTAAACTTATTTCATAAAAGAAAAGGGAAAACACATTGGCATTGTTACAAAAATATTTATAACACATTAAAATAAAGGAAAAACTTATTTTGAGTCCTTTTATTATTTCTCTTTGTATTGAAATCCTAGAAGTCAAACTATTTTGGAAAATTTTCCTTAAGGTCCTTAACAAAATATTATTTGAAGAAAACTACAAAAAATGTTTTATTTTACCCCTAAAAATAGGGATATTACAAGCTGAATGGGAACAACTTACATGACTGGTTCATGACATTGAGAATCATTCTCACTCAAGAGTGTAAGCTCTATGTCTTGGAGACACTAGAGCCAGATCAACCCCCTCCCAACGCACCTAAGGCTGACATGGATGCTTTCTAGAAGCACTCTGAAGATGTTGTGGATGTCAAGTGCATGATGTTGTGCTCAATGAACTATGAGTTGTAGAGACAGTATGAGAACATGGATGTTATTGAGATGATATCACATCTTAAGAACATGTGTTGAAATCAGAAAAGATAAGAGAGATACGATGTCTCTAAGGTGTTGTTCAAGAGCAACATGGTAGAAGGAGATACAGTAGGTCCCCATACATTCAATTGATTGGGAATGTAGTGAACCTTGCTAGAGTGAGATTTCCCTTGGGTCAAGATTTGGCCACATATGTGATTTTGCAGTCACTACTAAAATCATATATCTAGTTTTTCATGAACTACAACATAAATGATTTTGACAAATTGTTGTCAGAATTACTTGGCATGTTGAGAACAGATGAAGCATAGTGAAGGAGGAAAAACCTAAATTTGTGATAATGATCAGTAGGGAAGTCCAATGGCAAAGTCAAAGCTAAGAAGAGTTCTAAGGCTATCTAGAAACCAAAAGTCTTCTGCACTAAAATCTAAGGGAGGAGTTAATAAGGAAGGAAAGTGCTACCATTATCACCAGCCTGGACACTAGAAAAGGAAGTATCCTCTTTACATAGAGAAACTCAGGAAGAAGAAGGAGATAGATATATCCACTTCAAGACCAAAGAATAAGTAAGCTAGAACTATGTGGAGCAAGCGTTTCTACCACTACAATTGGAATTTGTAATTCAGTCTGATGGTCATGTAATATAATTAGTGAATTGCTATTATCTACCTACAATATATGAAAAACATCATGTATCCTGTATGGAAAAGAATATTATGCATATATTAGATGTTTTACTTTCAAAGATAGTGGCCCTAATGTATCATAGTTTATGTTTGATAGTTCTAGAGATAGTTATATAGATATTGAATGACAAGTTGATTTAAACAATGAATACCTACAACATTATCATCTAGAGCACATAAATGAGAAATGCATTTCCAAAATCCATAAAGATAGTTGTCTAGACTCTTTTTAGTTGATGAATCAATAGAGACATGCAAATCTCATTTGTTGAGCAATATGAAAAAACCTCTTTTAACAAGAAGTAGTAGGAGAGCAAGTATTCCATTACGGCTCATAGATATTGATGTTTGTAGATGTTTTAGAATAAATGCTAGATGTGGTTACTAGTATCTCATTATATTTGTTGATGTTCTCAATAGATATGGTAGATTGTATTTCATGAAATATAAGTCTAAATCCTTGAAGTGTTAAAGGAGATCATAATGAAGTACATAATCTACTTGGTATAAGTATTCAAACACTTTGATATAATCGATGTGGAAACATTTTAATGAAGAATTTGAAGACCTTCTAGGAGACTGTGATAGTGTATCATGATGAAATACACCTAAAACATAATGATAGTGTATCATGATAGTTTATTAGGAAGAAGGAATCACACCCTCTCATTCATGGTGCAATTATTAATAAAACTAGTTAATCTTACAAACTCCTTTTAGGTCATGCTTATACTGGAAAAAAATGTACCGTCTAAAATGGCTCAAAATACACCACATATATATGGCATGGGAAGTCTATTGATATGCCTTTTATAAAGATTAGGAATGAAATCTTATATAGGAAAATAGTTTCATAAAAATCTTTTTCCTCAAATTGCATATATGTCATTATGTCGAATACTACTTTTATATTCCAATTCAAAAACAAAATGCTTATTTCCAGGATGGTTGTATTCCTAAAAAGGGAATTTAATTTCACAGGAAAAAGTCAGAGAAATGTAGAACTTGATTATTTCGAGACCAACAAGAAAACATTGAACCTAAAGAGTTATTGTAGAATCTCAAGTTCCTTATGTAACACAAACCTCATCTAGTAGTACACGCCTTGAGTTTGAAAGATTATGATAACATATAACTCAAGAAGGTGGTGGTTGTTCATAGATGATGAGCTAACAACCTACCTAGAAGTTGTTAAGGGACCAAAATCTGAGAAATGGCTTGATGACATGGGATCAAAGATGGTCTCCATGTACGCGAATAAGGTATGACCTTGGTGGATCCACCTAAAGGGGTAAAACCCATAGGGTGCAACTGGGTCCTTCAAGAATAAGACCGACAAGGATAGTAATGTACAAACCTATAAGGGCATATTGGTTGAAAGGGTTTCAAGCAAGTTCAACGTGTTGAACATGCAATTGACATGGTTAAACCCATCAAGATAATGCTTGGAATTGTGGCATACTACAACTATGAGATTTGGCATATGCATGTTAAAACTACATTCCTTAATTAGAATGATTGTGAGGATGTGTGTGGCACAACCTAAAGGTTCTATAAATTTAATTATTGCAAAAAATTTCTATAAGCTACAAAGGTCAATCTATGGATTGAAGAAAGTATCTTAGAGATTGAATCTTCAATTTGGAAAGATAGTTAGAGAGTTTGACTTTACTCAGAATGAATATTTAAAATGTGATTACAAGAACTTAGTGGGAGAATATTCATATTCCACATAATGACAGGGAATGATGTCCTTATCTTTCATATATTAAAACCTAGAAAGAGTGTACATTATCTATGGAGGGTTTAGAAGAAGTGTCCTATATGATAGAAATTGAGATCTATAAAGATAAATATTGAAAGCTTCTTGACCTAAGGAAGAGCACATACATTGGCAATATGCTAAAGGGGTTCAACATAGAGTACTCAATGAGTGAATTTTTTCCATGCCTCATGGAATTAGTCTCTCAATATCTTCATATACCAGCTCTTATGAAGAATAAGAATATGTGAAGATGCCGATTACATTTGCAATGTTCTGTACTCATCTTGTTGTCTCATATGTATTGTACATGACAAGTGGATATCTATCTGATCCCAATGAAAGTCATTGGACTTCCATAAAGAACATCATTAAGTACTTGAGAATCACTAAAAGGATCGATTCCTTGGTTATGGTAATAAGGAAGAGTTGGGCGTAAAGGATTGCACCGATGCAAGATTCCGAAATGACAAAGAACACTAATTATCACAATATAAACTTGTGTTTGGCCTTAAAATGAGAACTATAAGGTGGAAGAATTTCGAGAAAGAGATAGTTGCTAGTTCTAGAAATAGAAGCCAAGGACCTTGCTATTTTGAGAAAAATAGAGCATACTATATGAATCAATAAGTTCATGTAGATGAACTTGTGGGAGGTTCCAACCATTGATGACATAGTAGAAATACTATGAAAACAATGGAGATATTAGATAGGAAAAGGAATCTCAGATATCATATTATGACACTTCCATTTCACGTGAGAAGTTGTGTAACAAGGGGATGTGAAAACTTGCAAAATATCAACTAGAAGTAAATGTTTCTAACCCTCTATAAAAGTAATTGCATAATAAAAACATGATGGACATGTTAAAGATCACTTAGAATAAGATTCATAAGTGATTAGTTCTAAATGTAGGTGGAAGTCTGTTGGTATGTATGCCCATAGACACAATCATGTAATGATTATAAAGGGCCATCATATACTTGATTTGATCATGATAAAGGTAATCATGTCTATTATGTTTGTCTCAATCGTGAGATGATGACACAAACATGGTAGATGTCTAAAGAATGATGTTTCTTGATGGCATATGTCTTTAGGTTGAGGACCTTAACAGTGAGATCATATGTATGATAAGAATACATGAATTCTTGTTATGTCCCTAGTTGGATATTATTATGGAAGAAAATATACAACAATAATATGCAACACTAGAATGTGTGTTGGTTGATGACAAGATCACAACAGTCATTATATGATATCAAACCAAGAACATAGATACATGTTAGAGAATAGTGTATCGAATAGACTCACCTTGAGAAGATATTATTATGGAAGAAAATATACAACAATAATATGCAACACTAGAATGTGTGTTGGTTGATGACAAGATCACAATAGTCATTATATGATATCAAACCAAGCACATAGATACATGTTAGAGAATAGTGTATCGAACAGACTCACCTTGAGAATGATACATGGAGACCGTGGAATGGTAATCAGAATCATATCTTATTATGGTAGTGGTGATTCTGAAGTCACTACACTCATCACATGTTATTCAATGTATTTTGACATCATCCAACATGACCTTCAAAAAGGGTTGTCATAAAGTTGGTGCTAGGGTACATTGTGACACATGTGGATTGAGTGTGAGTGATGTAAATGGAATTTATCTCATGTTGGATATTTATATAATGTCTACTTCATAAGTGAGACTGAGAAACACATGGCCATACTCATGCGATTCAATATGTGATATGTGAGCTCACATGCATCTCATACAGTCTACTCTATTTCAAGTAACATGGATTAAATTTTGAGATGATGATGATGATTACATGCCTTGAGTTCAATCTAGATAGTAGAGACAAAGGAACTATACAATCAGTGTAACATTAATCACTAATTGTAGGTTGAAGTTGTTCTCTAACTTTCCAATTATGTGGGTAGAAATGATGTGTTGCTAAATACCGCTCATTTCTTGTGATGTCATAAGTTAGTTATGGAAATTCACTGCTAGTGTAACTTGGGACCTGTAGGGTCACACACATAGGAATTACTTGGAATAAGAGTTATTCATGAATGATGTTTAAATTGATTATAAAGTGTTTAGATATTCAATTTAAACAACAATCACTGAAAACTGACTGACTAGGTTGTGAATCGACTGTTTAAAGTGTTGAACTGATTGATTCAAGTATTAGATCAATTTGAACAAAGTTGGTTGAACATTGTCTAAACTGGGATATGAACCGACCGGTTCATGGTCTAAACCAACATGTTCAATTTGTGAATCGCCCGGTTCAATGATCAATACAATTGCATCAAGGATTGATGTTGACGTCATGTTGTGCATTAATGAGATATTGAAATCCAATGTAACTAAGAATAGGAAAGCAAGTTAACATAATGGTTCAAGTGTTGAACCAATCATTACACATGTGAACTGACCGGTTCAGTAGTGATCCGACCAGTTTGGTATTATCAACTTCCATAAAATTCATGAAATTATGTCTCTTTGACTCCAAGATAATCTGGAAACCCTGACCCTGGCCATCCTATAAAAATAGGGGGTAGTCTAGGATTTCATAAGATACAACAATAATCTCTAACAATTGTTTTCCTCACTAGTTGTGGTAACTAGAGAGCCCGAGTAAGTCCTACCTATAAAAGGGAGGGACAATAAGGGAGAGACAATATTGGAGAGTGAATCAAACCTAGCAGGTTGATGTTTGAAGGGACAACTCCTTGTCAGCTCAAGTAGAGTAACCTGGATTTCTTGGTGGTCTGCATGGAGTAAGTAGAGGCGTGGAGGTCTTCGCCACCACACTAGGAGGAAAACAACCACCACCGTCTGTGGTGCTACACGAGGAGGTCGTTGTTGCCAGTTGTTTTTGTGCGTCAATCAAAGAGTGCACATCACCATGCAAGAGTTGTTGCTGGACTTGGTCTAGGACTAGGTATATCTCTTGAAACCTTCTTTTCTAGATACATCATTGTTGACATGATTCCCTGATCAAGGAATAGGGGCAAAAGTTTTTGTTCCATTGCCTTTAACGTCACCCCTATTAAACCAATAGAAGTTGTATTGTGAGAAACTATTCATGTTGTACATGTTGTAAGATCCTAGTTTAGGGGACATGATCAGATTTGCATAATGTACTCTGAAATTTGTAATTGGATTCTTGTAATAAGTAATGTTGTTATGAATAATACTTGTTCAATATTGAGAATATATTGGTGTATGCATCCAATCTTTTTTCATGTATGCTAAAGTAACACCTCAGCATTTGCACTTTAATATTGCTATACTAGAGACAGATGCTCGAGACCTTTCACCATTGACTTTCTAGTTATTTGGAGTTTAGATTTAGGTAATAAATGATTCCATGAAAGATGGTATCAGAGCATGAACAATAACTATACCAAATATTTTCTCATCATGAAACAAAAATTAAACTCAACCTTACCTCTCAACCTTATAGATATAATAAGTTGTCATTTTTGGACTAAGTTGACTTTGCATGTAGGTTAGAACCTAGATGAGACTCTAGATTAGATCCTAGATGTTCTACAACTAGGTGTATACTTGTGTAACACTTGAGACCTTTCTTTCTCAACTTCTTGTCTTGTAGTATGGGATGCAGGTGCAAGGGGTGGCAAAGAGGATATCTTATAGTTGCAAACCCTAGACATATGTTTGCAGCATGTGTTTAGGGTAGGTACACCAATGTGCATCATTTTCTTATTAGTTCTATAGGTTTCATGGTAGTAGACTACCTAATAAGTATGGTAACTCGCTTTTAGTTTTGTTTTATTCAAATGGAGTTTGGTGGTTTCATTTCATGTTTCAACATTGGAGAAAACCTATTATAAGCATATCTATATGTACAGATGAAAATTTTGCCACATGTAGGAAGGCAGTGAGTGTCCATCAAACCTAAGAGAAAGAGATGTAACATTAGTCTATATCAAAGTGTCTAGAGGATAGATGTAGTCTCTTTTTTTGTATTTAGACATGATAAAGGATAGGCTAGCAGGTACCATAGATGATCTAAGCTTGATGTTGATGTTGATGACATGAGTTCCCTTCATGATGCCCTTATATAGTTTTTGTAAATTTCAAGTATGTTTGAATTTCATGACATGAATTTGACAGTGCAACCTAGCTAAGTGTAGCACCATGTATGGTACATATAGCTTGTGTATGTGCTACACTAAACTAGTGGTTTGTCATGCTTAAATGTGCCTAGTCTTGTATATGGTTGAGAACCAACATAGGTCTCAATCTCATTATAAAGGAGGACCTCTAGATTGAGGCATATGATAAGGGTGAACTTTTTATGTGGTTAAACCCGACATGGGAGAATGTCAGAGTACCTAACCTTCTATATACATGAAATGTTGAGATATATGCATGATGAAATACATGAAGTTGAATCCTTTGATAGATAACTTTTGCATATATAAGTTGTGTCACCTAGTGTTTGGCTCATTTGATAATGTTGAACTCTAGATTTCTTATGAAAATATCTAACCCTAGTGAAGGAGGCATTTGAATATATGTATTTTTTCCACCTAGGTGAGGAAGATGTCCCAAAAACATAGATGGTGTATGATATGTGTGATCTCCATGATGAGGCTCATACTCAAATTAGTGGTTCCATGTGAAGAAATATAGAGGTTTCTCTTATTTTTGGAAGTTGGGTAAAAGTTTGGTAAGGGTAGATCTAGGTGGTTAGCACATTTTGCCTTGACATAGACATGTATTAGCTTGAATGGCTCAAGCTTGAAAGGCTCTTTCAAACCACCGGTGTGATAATTATGAAGACATGGACATCAATGATTCTATAATTCCTCAATATAATACATGACGTATTAAATATCTCATTTAAGATAAAACTCAACATACATATGATAAGTCACTCTCATAACCTAGGAAGAATATGATTCCATACCTTATGTAAAAGATATAATTTTGGAATTTTGAGCCTTGATATATTAATGCCTTAGAAATTCTAGTTTGAATAAATATGATGTATACATGTTTCATTTTATATCTCACAAATAGTAATAAATTTAACTTGATTTCATTGGTAGAACCTTGGAAAACTAAACCATACATTAAACTTTTACTTGATGAGGAAAAATAAGGGTGATGTTAATATTAATTGAAAGCCATGAAATGACTATGATGACATGTATAACACGCCTTGAGCCTATATGATTATAAGAACAAGAATCCTAATTGCTATAGGGATAAGGGATGTGAAACTTTAATGTCATGAGCATGTCATATTATGATGAAATACTAAGTAACATCTAATAATCAGGATGGGTAGACCCTTGATGTCTTTTAAACACATGATAACAACCTAAGTGGGCACTCCATGGTCGTGTATGCCTTGACACATTGTGTTGGTTTCCTTCATATAATGGATATCAACTATGACCTTTAACTGACATCTTGGGTGAATTTTGAGGATGAAATTCTCTTTTAAGGAAGGAAGGATGTGACAACCTAACTTTCTCTCTCCTCTTATATACTCTTTCTTTCTCTACTAGTGACCCATTCTACTTAATTACATATCACTCTTGTGGTTGAGTTTGTTGATGCACCAATTTGGTCACATTTATGATTATTTTTCCTATATGTGACATTGATTTTCAATTTGGTCATGAGTTCCAAGGTCTTAATATATTACCATATTGCAGCTAATTCTAAACCTCATAAATGGTCTCTTGTTTCTCTATATAGTATATCATGTTGTCTAGGATGCAACTACAAATCCAAAAACACATTCATCACCTTTATTGGACCTATATATCAAAAGTAATGATGATTTGAAATTGTGCCTTTCTAAACTTGATTTAATTGATTTTTTTCCATTTGGGACCATTTGGGGTGTGTGTCCCAATTATGGGTGGTTCTACATTTCCATTCTAGTAATCCACCCCTTTTATGTTTGAAAAATCATGATTTTTGAATTGCAAGCCAAAAAATCACCACCTCATCGAACGACCAAGAATTCATTTCCTTCCTCAAGTTTGTACCACTATAGATACAATAGCTTTGCGCCCAACCAATAGTCGCTCTTCTCAATGCCTTTGGGAAAAATTGCATTGCCCAAATACCTTTTTTATTCATTCTTGTGCACTATGGCACCCCAGACACCCCCTTCCTTCCTCTTCTTCCCATAGCTTTCATGGAAGTCCTGCAACATATGACTCTTAGGGGATTTTCTTCGAGCATCCATAAAGGAATTTGAGCCTGCCTTTCGGTTTGAGTGACTAGAGAATACCCTAGAAGTCATTTCTCAATGCCTTCGGTGTCCTCACCCCTCGCCATCATCACCACGCCGATGTGAGTTGTAGTTGGTTTGAGTGGATGCTCTATCCATGAGCGAGAGTGGAGAGTCAGCCACCTTGTGATCACAAAGACAACGATAGTCGATTAGATATTTTGTTGAGATCTCTTGGACCCTACTCACATACCTTTAAGGTAGAGTCCATTTTGCACCATTGGATCAATGCGGCTCCACCTTCCATGATCTATGGACACCTCTAATCAATGAATATATGGTAACACCCAATGCCTTTTCCCTAAATTTTTGATGTGAATCTTTAAAAAATCGTAACTTCCTACTCCCTTATCCAAATATGCCAAATGAATACACCATTTTTATCACATATAAAATTTCTTCAACTTGGACAAGGTTTTAGACGCTAATTCCACTGTTACATTCTCTAATTTTCCAAAGATGCTAACTTTAGTCATATAGAATATAGTTAATGCATGTTAATTATAAAAGCTTGAATAATTAATGAACATATACCCTTATAATCATAAAATGAGTAAATTTTGTTCAGTATTGAACTCTTTGAGGAGCACAATCACCTTTCATGCACTATTGACATCTCTAATGCACATTTATGACTTGTTTTAAACTTTCATTATGGACCTTGTACTAATTTTCTAAATCTTGTTTTTTCATATTTAATGCTTGATAAATCTCAAAAAAGGTCTCCGTGAGAGTCCACTTGAGATGTATGACTAAGATCATTGTCCTTTTACTATCTTTGTTCATATTAAACACAATTCATGTATGTGCCCAATTATGTAAATAAACGGTACACCTTAGAAAAAAGATGAATTTGACCCCCTTGTGATGCATCAAACTTTTGTATATGATTTCCATTAATATCTCCATTATTATTTGATAATACAATGTAAAATACAAAGAACTCATGTGTTGTGATTATGTTGTATATTTAAATCCACTAATACTAATCTAATGTGACATATATGGTTTGTTTTTCTTTCTTGAGCCCTAATCTTGATATGGGTCCTAATATTATGTCCTCTCATATCAAATCAGTAAATATCTTTCCTTATAATCACTTTGATGTGGACGTCCCATATAGTTTGTATGTTGACCCCTAATAATATGAAGAACTATGTTGATAATTGCATGTGCATAGGAGTGTTGACTTTTGATCTCGGGTATATGACGCCTAGACCTTGGGTACGCCCACCTAACCTTTGATTGTTATTCTTATATCCTAATCTTGATAATCTAATCTCATACGTAAGTGGAACTTCATGTATTGATGGACCTTTGTCTTGTTTGCTATATTATGAGTCTTTTGATACTAAATTGCAAGTAATTTCTTTGAACCTTGTGATAATCATATAAAACAAGTGGAACCTAGAACTGACCTAAAATTTGAACCACACCTTCATGGTGAACTCTGAATCAGTAAAAGGTCATATAATATGTAAATAAACAACTTGGAAGTTAAGTTGACTGAAATCCTAAAACGTAATTATCTAGGGTTAATGATGAGAATCTAATGCATGCATGTGATTTTATCTCCATTGGGTGGTTTCTTGTGATCTAGATGGTCAAGGATAGACTATAAATCTATAAATCATGTAAGAACCTTTATGATATACAATTATACTTTTCTTGGTTGAATGATTTATATGTATGTATGTTGTTTACTTGCTCAAATATTTCCATGTAGTATTGTAGTATTTTACTCTATATTTTTTCTCATTGATTTTATATTTTGAATGTATAGTATAGATTTCAATTGTACATATTGTGTACACCTGCCTACATTCTTAAGATAAGAACACAAGGTTGGGCATCCTAATTGAGTTTTCAATCTAGGACAGACCATGTTGATAAACAATGTTAGCTAATTGCTTTGAGCCTTAAGCACCCTCACTATAAACCTTACATTGGGAAATTTTTCAAAGGTCTTATGTTACATGATATTTTTTGTATAATGGAGTAAATTGACTAGAACATAAATTTTTATTTCGCTAAGTATAAGCTCTTACTTCTATTGTTTGTTTACTTCTACATATCTTATCAATTTCTAAAAACCTAAGATATATGTATCTTTCTGTCCTATTCTAAACACATTTCATGTTGATACACTCATTTCTCATATGTAGGTTTAGATATATCTTGGGAGAAGTTGGCTTGTGAGCAAGTGTTTAGGTTGTACATGTTGTCTTATGATCGTGTATGAGCTTCATTGGTAAACTAGGGTTAACATGAATGAGTAATACTTATTTAGATTGAACATAGCTTAAAATTGATTAAGGATTGGTATCTCAATTATGATGTGTTAAGCCTAATGAGAACTCCAAGTGTTATTTTGAATTTAATAACTAGGGTTTGAGAAGTATAGATACTAGTCAGCAAGATTAGGGTTTTTCTTAGCACGACTATCTTGGACAACATTATTATGGTGCATGTGGGAACAACGAATATGCTAGACAGGAATGAGAGAAGTGACCAAAGGGATAGAGAAAATGAGTCGGTGGCTTGGGTAGAATGGCCATAGTGGGCACCGCGATCATGTAGGATTGTTGGAGGCACGTGCATTCTAGGTAACACAAACATTTTAAATAAATAAAAGTGTTGGTCATATTTATACTAAAATCTGATGGATTCAAGCTACCATGACCATGCTAGGCAGAATAGCCATGATAGACCCTTGTTGCCACAGACATGGTACCTCACATGGGCATTTGGGGGGTCTCCATGACACTTTGCTCTTAGTTAACTATTTTAAAGACTACATGATAATAGTACGCTATTAATTTTTTATTATTTATTGATACCTCTAAATGCTCTAACATTTTTATTGGAGCTCTAAAACTCAACGAAACACAACATTCTAATTTTTCATGATTTTGAGTAAACCATTTACAGTAACATTTTTATGAGAGAAACTTATGTTGAAATATAAGAAAGTGTAACTATGTTAAATTTGCAATTGAACAAAGTAGCTTAATTCCTCTATATGAGTAACCTAACACACTAGGAGCTCCCATATTTCATGATTTATTCTAGAGAAACAAAATCCTAGAGAGAGAGGGAGAGTCAGGGTTTGGATGGAGAAAGTGTTGATGATGATCCAAGGCTTTCTCTTTCTAAAGTGGACGAAATCAAGTAAGCTTGTCATATGTAGATACCTTTTCTTGGTGATTCTTCTCTCACATGTCAATATTACATCCCTCCTATGATTTGATTCAATGATATATCAAATATCCATCATTACTCACTCTTTCTCCATAGCTCTCAATTTTTGGGGTTTTCGATTTGAAAGTAAGAAGAAAGTGATGGATTCTAGAATTTTAGTTTTTGGGATACATTTCTAAGTTTTTTTTCACACCTTAGGTGAGTGGGTACTTCCTTTAAATAGTAGATTGTACAAAATTAGATTAAATCCATAATAATGTCCACTACCTTTGCATGTGACTAAAAATCCTAAATCTGCCTTTCAGTTTAAGCTTATGAAAGATGATCTAAAAATGGACTGTTTTCCTATTGTGATAAATTTTAGATGATAAAATCATTTTATAAATGAAAATAAATCATATTAAATGGAATTCCTATGTTATTGTGGATATTATATGAACATAACTAAATCAAGAGTTTTCATATATGTATGAAATTATTGTATATCGAATGAAAATCTTTTCCCATTTGAAACACTTTATTTATAAATGAATGTTTTATCTAAATGTTTAGTAAAAATATGTTAGATATTATCTTGAAATTAATTTGATATTATCAGTGTTTGCTTGATATCTAGTGAAGAGAGTCAAACTCTATATGAGTTGAAAGTCATAAATTTGTGAATAGAAATCTTGAAATCCAACCGAAGTGCTTCATTTTAGTGTTATAGATTTATTTATTCAAGGGTATTCTTGATACATGATATTTCGATGAATGGCGTAGAAACCCCAGTTCGATTCATTCCAGCATTCCATATAATTGTTTGGTTGTATGTGAACTATTAAAAGTAGTCTTTCATCAGTGAAAGTTTCTAATGAGTTAAATCCTTAAGTGAGTCATGATATGTGAATGAGGCAAATAAAATCACTAGGATAGGTTATTCAGTGAATTAAGTATTTTCAATTTAGTGTCCTTCAATATGATAAGTGATGTTGCTCAGTTCACAGTACAAACTGTTGATAAATTAGTAAAAGAATTGTTCACAACGTTAAACTAAGAAATGTTGATTTGACGATTGAATCATGAATTTAAAGAGTGAATTAGATTTTAGATGTCTTAAACACTGTAAAATTCTCATAGTATGGGGCATGCATTATGAGGAGGAAATGTGGTTCCCGACTGAAGGTATTTTGTCTAGATCAAGGTAAGTTGGAGCACATTGATAGGGTGAGGGGTCTAGGTCGGTAAGGATAGATTCCTTACAACTATGTGGTACCTCACACCAATCGGGTATGTCGGTGGGACCTGTATTATGAGTTGTGTTGATCAATGGACATCTTTCATAGATCTTCTGATAAATAAAAAGGCAGAGTTCTTTGACTCTCTGCCTGAGTACTCAAGTTTGGAGGAGGAATGTAGATATCCAACTGCTCCCATTAGCCGTCGAGAGATAGATGCGGCGACTACCCACTATAGATGGGGCAAATGAGACTACAGGCTTAGCTAGGAACCCAAGCATGATTCTAAGCCTTGTACAATGAGATTGTAACATATCATGGTGCACTTCATGTGGGTTTAGGGTATAATAATATGAATGAGAGATGAATTGTGTGTGTGCATTAACTCCTTTGTTCTTTATATGTTTCTGGATTACTAGTTCTCTTTGTAATTAATCAAGTATGTTTAGATATTGATTTACTCTTTGTAGATACCTAGAGTATCCTACCATATATATGTATATGAATGATAATTCTTGCATAGCACATTAATGTATTACTAAAATTTTAATTGCTCAATAAGTTATGTTTTGACTATCAAAGTGATTTAAATTGTTTCTTTGAAGTACTCATTCACTGAGAGAGTAAGCTCACCCCTCTACTCACATTTTTTTAGGGAAACCATGTGGATTTGAAGAATGTCAATGTCAAAGTAGATCGGTGATAAAAGCTAGGTATCACATTAGCTAATTATGTCAATCCCTATCACTCTAGATCCTTGTATAGAAGTGAGAGAGTGGTAAATGATGATGTGTAACTTTTTACCTTAACAATACAAAATGTATTAGATTATTGTGTCGTATGTATATGGAAAAGTGATAAGCATAATGAATGTTTAGATATGTATCTTTGTTTTTTAAATCAGATTAATGTAATCAAGTTCAAATACCTATTTACATTTATTTTATGTGATTGAATGCGAGAAAACAAAGAGTTTGAAATCAAAAGAAAATAATTAAGTGTGTTCTCTGTATCATGTTTAAATCCTAAACTTATGCCCTAATCTCATGATTAGTGGTTATCATGAGATGTGGGTGTAACAACTTGATATATGAGATTAGGATGAGTCATCAAGAACCATCAGGATATAAAGTTAGATTTATGAGTGTGGTAGTTAGGAGGTGATGTATATATATCTCTGGGAGGTATGAGTATTTGGGTACCCTGGCCCAATATTTGAATACTTAGATTGACTAGTATCAAGCTACACTATAAATTATTCTTTGGATTCCCTAGTCAGGTATTGAGAAGGAGGATGGGATAGAGTGAACCCCTAGAGGTGTTAGGGTTGGAAGACCCAAAAATAATAAAAGAATAAGAGCATAAAGATAGAATGTGATACAACTTTTATTTTATATCGTTGTTTTGTTTGGAAATGAATACAAATGCTTTCACAAATATGAATTCATATATTCTATTTTCAAAGTATATCAATTGTTCTTCAAGATTGTTGTCTACTATGAAGTTACTTTAGTTGTTGTTTACATTCTTTGCATGAAGTAGACCAGAAGTTAACTTTAAATGAGTTTTCCCTAAGTGGATATTCTTTCCACATGTTTGAGATAATATGAGTTGGTTAATCCTAAGTAGCTCTTGACTTCAAGATTGTAGGCTTTCCCTGCTCTGGCTAGCAAGATGCACTACTAGGATCTAATGACTCCTATTTATTATTCTAATAAGAGTAGTTAAATTATGGAGAGGTAAATTGAGAATTTAATTAAAATGCACATACACTATGATATTGAAATATAAGAGGAAGATTGGAATAACTAAGAATCAGTTGGAACCGATATCTAACATCCATCTCTGGGGCCTAAGATAATAAACCCTAAATGGGGATAAATGAAGAAGCAATATAGATTCAAGACACATATTAGTATATAGCATAAAAATGAAGAAGAATGAATGGATAAGAGATATGAATCATATAATGAATTTAGCCACTTTGTTTAATTTGAAACAAAGGAAAGTGAAGAAGAAATGAGTTAAAGAATAGTCTAAGACACAGACAAAAGATGGATGGATTGTAAAAAGCCTCACGATAGTAAATTATGTCAAATAAAGAGATAGAATAGAAAGAAATTAAAACAAAATGGCATAGATTTGGAATAAATCTTAGTACAGTATTACATGAACTCTGTAAATAATTAATATGGAAAAAATAAGTGAAAAGTATGTAAGTGCCAAGAAAGAAAGACACTTAAGTATAAAACAAGTACATACAAGTGGATAATTTTTAAAATAATTAAAGTGAAGAAAATTAGATAAACTTGCAAATTATAAGATTAGGATATGAAGCTCAGATGAAACAAATAGAAATGTTGGCGATGATAAGTTTGATTAAGGAAATAGGGTTACATGATGTAACAGAAAGCATGATATGTGTCACTATATTATGAACTCTGATGCATTCATCCTTATTGCCTTTTATTCAAAGCCTCTATAGAGTAACAACCTAATTTCCATCATATGTATTTAATAGGTTCCTAGGGATGAAATGGAACTAGTTTTCAAAAGAAGAACAAAAGTGCAAATAAACAAATGAACAAGTCATATAAAGGTAATTTATATTAAAAATAGAAAATCTTGATTGAATGAGAAACTATTTTTGACCCCTGCATGAGACGTTTAGTTTGAGATAAAGGACATTTAATATACTAAACATAATTCGAAATTAGTAGGGAGAAAATTCATTTAAAATTTCAAGCTCATTTTAGTAAAAGGATAATAAGAAATACATATGTCATGGAATGTGTAATCATACTTGTGAATGAAAAACATGATCATAAGAGATAAGTAAAAGTTAATAATGGCATAGGAAGAGTAGCATACAGGCAAACAATGATAGAAAATAAAGAAGGGGTTGAAATATGAGGAAGTAATATATATGATAAAATAAAGAGATTATGAGATGTGAGAAGATGATATATAGTCTAGTCTCCTTGATTATGAATAATTCAACCTAGATATGGAAATTGTGTTAAGTGAATTCTTGAAGATAAGAATTCTAAATCTCACATCTTCTCTTTTGTATCCTCCTTAATGAGAGTAACATGGGGATAATAAGGAAATGAATTTCAAATAATACATAACTATCATGGTAGACACATATGTTGATCTGTTAATGACACATAATATGATGATGAAACCCCAGTGGGAAAATGAAGAAAGTAACCTATCAAAAATGTCAAACAAAAGAAAAGTAATTCAATTGATAAGATACAGAAGATTTTAGTAAACTTTAAGAGAGATAAGGTTTGATTTTGGATTAAAGGAGTAAAGTCATGCACAAAGATGCCATGTTATTAAATAAGGATTGCATGTTTGAATAATTTGGATTGCAACAGTTCAAGGGGTATCACTAGTGATTTGAACTTTAGTACTAACATTTCTATAAATAAATTCCTGAGATCAGTAATATGAGAAGAAACTAGCAGTGATGATAATCTAAGGTTTAAAGGTTGCAATGACAAAGATAGATAAACAGTATGGAAATGACTAAGAATGTGGAACAAGAAATAGATTTGAAATGTAATAAGTGTGATTTGAATAAAAGGAGAAGTACAACATGAGAAAAGTGTGATCTAAAATAAATTCTTGTAGTAATAGCAAGGATGATGAATAATTCATTATTACCTCAAATGTTTCAATGTTAGGGATGTTTATTCTATATGATCAAAATGAGAAGGATAAGAAGTAACAAGAAGTAAGAAATAATGAATAAAAAAGGGATCAAAGAAAATAAATGGCATTTAGTAATAAGTGAATCTATTTATAGCAGTATGATTTGTTGAAAGTATATCAAGGGATGTAAATTTGTTACACATATGATTTCAGTTGTACATCTACAAGCAATATTATAACTTGAAAAGGGTGTTATGGTTTTAGTCATCCATACCAGTAATCCAGATTAGTATTTCGCGATTGTTGTTAAATCTAGTCTGGTAGAACATAAGTGTTTTTCCATTTGAGTATCATAATAGTAAACTTCAAAACACAAGGTAAACTCTCTTTACTAACTCAAGGAGATATAGAATAATAGTACAGACTGTGCAGTATAAATTGGGATAGTTTTATTGTATTGCGAGTATTAAGGAAACACCTCAAGAGAGTATGATAGGATTTAAAATTGTTAATTCTATTTCTCTTTCCTATTACTAATTGCGACATAGAAATTTCTTTTGCTATCATGAAAAGGTCTTATTTTAAATTTGTTGTGATTAGAAGAGAAGCAAAGGACTCAACGTTGAAAACAATATTAAAATATGAAATACAAGAATATAGTGACATATATGATTTTGGAAGTTCAAAAGAAACCATGAATGAACTTTTCCTTATTAACGTTTCAAGGACAAAACCTTTTAGGGGGGTATTGGTATGACTGTGTTTGAGCTTCTTTGGTAAACTAAGATTTACCTGAATGATTGCATGTTAATTAGATTGATCATTACTTAAATTTTAATAAGGATGGTATCTCAATTATAAAGTGTTAAACCTAATGGGAACTCCGAGCATGATTTCATTTGAACAATTAGGGTTTAAGAAATATACCATAATCAACAATATTTAGGGTTTTTCTCACCATAGTCGTGTTGGGCAACATGGTCGTGGTGCAGGAGGGAACAACGACTATTCTTGAGTGGAACGGGCGACATGAGAAAAGGGAAAATAAAAATGAGTTGTAGGGTTGGGTAGAATGTAAATATGGGCACCACGGTTGTGTAGGGTTGTTGGAGGCACATGCATTTTAGGCCACATGACCGTCTTGAAGAAATAGAAGTGTTGGCCATTTTTAAACTTAATTTTGATGGATTCGGGCCACCACAACCGTAGTAGGAAGCATGGTCATGCTAGATCCTTGTTGCCACAATTATGTTGGGTCCTTGTTTCCATGGCCATGCTACCGTGCACAGCTATTTTGGGTGTTTCTAGGACATTTTTTTGTTAACATACTTTTCTATATACTACTGGATAACAATGCACTATTTAATGTTTTTTTGTTTATTAATAGCTTAGAATTATCTGAAATTTTTACTGGCTCTTTGAAACTCAAGGAAAAACAACATCATAGTTTTTAATAATTTGAAGGAGGTTTGACCTATTCAGTAAATGATTTATAATAACATTGTTATGATATAGAATTTTGTTGAAATAGAAGAAAGTGTAAGTAGGGTCATTTTGCAGTTGACCAAGCAGCTTAATTGCTCTATACGAGTCACCTAACTCACCAGGAGCGCCCACAATAGCTTAAATGCTCTATATGAGTCACCTAACACACTAGGACATCCCACATTTTGTGATTTATTATGCAGAAACTAAATCTTAGATAGAGATGGTAGAGTTAGGGTGTGGATGGAGAAAGTGGTGAAAATTACGATCTAAGTTTTTTTCTACCTAGAGTTGATGAAATCAAGTAAGTTTGTCATCTGTGGATATCTTTTCTTGGTGATTCTCCTCTCACATGTCAATATTCTATCCCTCCTCAGATTTTACTCAAATGATATCAAATATCCATTATTTCTCACTCTTTCTCTATAATTCTTCATTTCGAGGGTTTTTGGGTTGAAAGGAAGAAGAACATGATGGATTGCTAGGAGTTTGATATGGATTCTAGAATTTCAGTTCTTGGGATATGTTTTTAAGGTATTTTCACACCTTATGTGAGTGGGTACTTCCTTTAAACAGTAAATTGCACGAAATTAGATCAAATTCACAATAATATTCAATTCCTTTGTGTGTGACTACTAATTGTAAATTTGCCTTTTAGTTTAATCTTATAAAAGGTGGTTTAAAATGGGTTTTTTCCTATTGTGATGAATTTCAAATGATACAATCATATTATAAATGGATACAAATCATCTAAAATATAAATTCTATTTGTTACTATAGAAGTTATATAGATATATTGTATTTGGGGCTTTTGGTTATGTATGAAATTATTGTATATCTAAATGAAAATCTTTGCCTATTTAAACATCTTTATTTATAAATGATTCTTTTATAAAAATGTTGTGTACATTTATGTCAGATATTATCTTGAAATTAATTTTATAATATCTTGTTTGCTTGGTATCTCAATGAAGATAGTGAAACCCTATGTGAGTAGAAAGTTGTAAGTTTGTGAATAGACATCATGAATCCAACAGAAGTGATTCATTTTAATGTTATAGATTTATTTGTTCAAGGTTATTATTCATGCATGATATTTCGTTAAATGGAATAGAAACCCTATTTCACTTAATTTCAGTGTTCCTTATATGTATTTGGTTGTATGTGAACTATTGAAATCGATCATTTATTAGTGAAAGTTTATGATGAATAAAATTCTTATGTGAGTCGCGTGATATGTTAATGAGGCAAATGAAACCCTAAGGATAGGGTATTTAGTTAATCAAATATTTTCAATCCAGTGTCTTTCAATATGGTAAGTAGGGTTTCTCACTTGCTCTGTTTATAATACCGGTTGTTGATAATGTATGAAAATAATTGTTCACAAGGTTAATATACAAAATATTGATTTCATGATTGAACTGAGAATTTAAAGAGTGAATTAGATTTTAGATGCCCTAAACACTATGAATCCTAACAACATGAGGCATGCATTGTGAGGAGGAAAGTGTTTCTAAACTAGAGACATTTTGTCCAGATCAAGGTAAGCCAAAGCACATCGGTAGGGTGTGGGGGTCTAGTCCAGTGAGGGAAGAGTCCTTACAGTTGTGTGGTACCCAACACCAATTGAGGATGTTGGTGGTTCATGTGTAATGAGTTGTGTTGATCAGTGGACATCTTCGATAGGTCTACTAATGCACAACAAGCCAGAGTGCTTTGACTCTCTACCTGAACACCCAAGTTTAGAGGAGTAGTCCAGATATTCTGCTGCTCCCACTAGCCACTAAGAGCCAAACATGGTGACTACCCACTAAAGATGGTGCAGATGAGACTATAGTCTTAGGAACCTAGGCATGCTTCTAAGCCTTGTACAGTGACATGATATCTTGTTGTGATGCTTTCACATGTGGTACACTTCATGTGAGTTTAGGACATGATAAGATGAATGAGAGATTAAATGTGTGTATAGTTATTCCTTTATTCTTTATGTGTTTTTGAATTTCTAGTTCCCTTTGTGATTAATCAAATATTTTCATATTTTGATTTACTCTTTATAGATACCTAGAGTATCATTCCATATATATGTATGTGAATGATTAATTCTATATATCTCATTACTATTCTACTCTAAATTCAATTGCTCATTAATATATGTTTTGACTATTAAAGTGCTTTAAATTGTTTCTTTGAAGTAATCATTCACTGAGCGAGTAGGCTCACCCCTATACTCACAATTTTCTAAGGAAACCATGTGGATTTGAAGAGTGTTAATGCTAGAATAGATCTACCATAAGAGCTAAGTATCACATTAGTTAAGTTCAGTCAGTCCCTGTCACTCTAGGTCCTTGTATATAAGTGATAAGTTATAAATGATGATGTCTAACTTTGTTTTGTTAATAATAGAGAATGTATTTGATTATCAAGTATGTACATGGCAGTGTGAGAAACAGAATGAACATTTACATATGTATCTTTATTATTGAAATCATATTAAAATAATGAAGTTTTGAATACCCATGTATAGTTAGTTTATATGATTGTATGTAAGAAAACAAAGAGATTGAAATTATAAGAAAAAAAAGAGTTAAATGTGTTCATCATATGATATTTAAATCCTCAACGTATGCCCTTATCACATGGTTAGTGGTTATCGTGATATGTGGGTCGAACTTATTGTAAGATCCTAATTTAGAGTACATGATTGGACTTGTATAACGTACTCTCAAATGTGTAATTAGAATCCAGTTATGAATAGTATTATTATTAACAATACTTGTTGAATGTTGATAATATGATGGTGTATGCATCCAATTTTTATTCGCGTATGCTAAGTTGTCACGCTTTTGCATTTGTGTTATGAAATTTCCATATTAGGAATTCCCACTCATTTCCTTTCGCCATTAACTTTCTAGTCATCTTGAGTTTAAATTTGGGTAACAAATAGTTTCATAACATAGGCTTATGATGATGCCGTATTATATTTGAGATGGATGTGAAGACAACACTATTTAGTAAAATTGGTTGTAGATTGTGTTGCTTTTTTGGATATTCCACACTCATATTTCAGTGATACAAATATTACCCAAATTATATTAATAACATGTGTATTAAGTATTTCAGGCGATCAAGGAACATAATCAAGATCCAACTATAAAGACCTTGCAAATGCATATGTATGGATACTTGCAAATTAAGTTGTAACATGTATATCTTTTTGATCGTGTGTTTTCATACAAATTTATAGAAAATATAAGGACAAGTTTTGATCTTCTGAAACCTACCCAAAACTCTAAACCCTATCCTACACTCACTTTGAGATTGTAGGGTTGATAGGTTTCATATGAGTCATTAATAGGACCTCACATACACTGCAAAGCTTTTTGCACAGAGTCCTTTTCAAATGAAGAATTTGTGGGCTAAGATCCACTTGGTCAAGAATATTGTCGACCGAGACACTTCTTAGTCAAATACTTAGGAAACTTCAATTTTTACATTAAATTGTGAGTCAATCTCAGTCGAAATCCTTGTGGACTGAAATAAATTCAGTCAAAAATTTTGTCAATCGAGAAAGAGATGTTGTGATACTTTCACCAAGAAATAATACCAACATATAATTGTTGGAGCTTTTCTACATTCAACACATGCTCGATCAAGAAACTAGTCAATCGAGACACTTCCGGTCAAGAAAATTATTGATTGAGGAGTGTTCTGGACTAAAAAGTAATTATCAATAAAACTAGTCATTGCACCTTAATTTACTTTGTCCAAATGGAAATTTGACCATCATGAACACTCTAGATGCTCCTTAAGATTTCCTAGTATCTTATTAACCATTCCTGAATAGTTGTGGCCTTAGGACTCTTAGATCATCCACTGAGCAATAATTACATATACATTTACATAGATTTGATCATACTACATATCTTTCTCAAAGTTCTTAGTCCCTATACTTCATATTTTCATCAATCTAGACTAATCGCTAGCATCATATTGAGTGACCTCTCCACCCAATACAATTTCACCTATACTTTGTGGAAGAATATCATCATCACTTGTCCATAGTAATATATTGTGCATTTTGTGAAAAGAGCATTATAATCTCCTTATTCCTCTCTTGTTCTTGTACTATGGTGTGCTACTACTTCTCACTACTTCAAGGAACAAGGTTGTGGTGAAGCCCTCTTGGTGCTACTTCAAGTTTGAATGTTGCAACCAAGGTGGTGGAGGTGAATTGCAATTCTCTGCAAGTGGGTTACGTTCCACGGGTTGTTAAAGAAGGTCTAGTTCTCCTTGATCTGAAAAGGAGGGGTAGTCTTGTGCCACAAAAGACATTGGTAAATTTTTTGTATTGTGTATTGGTATATAACAGGAATAAAATGAATGTTTTGCAAATCCTGGTTGGTGACAACTAGGTAGTGGATTGACGTCTTAGACAGAACCACACTAAATATTTGTGTCCTTTTATGGTTGCATCTTTTATTTCCTCTGCACTTTAAGTTGAATACATTTATTTTCTCTAAAATTATCATAAAGATCTATATTCACCTCCCCTCTAGATCTTTCATTTGGTATTAGAGAAGATTTTCAAAGAGCCCTTATAGGTATTGAAGCAATGGGGGACGACGTGATTAGCAACCTCAGCTATAGAGACTGACAATCCTTGATGGATCCAACTATAAGCAATGGAAGCAAGATATGCAGTTATATATTCAAGGTATTGATGCAAATATTTGCCCCTATGAACCTCCTACAACAAAATTTGAGGATTGGGACGAGCCAACAATAGGAAAATCTATACTCAATGCCAAAGTTGTAAGTATCTTATACTCACATTTATCTCTTGAAGAATCTTATAGAATATCCTCCTATGAATCTGCATATGAAATATGGAGAATATTTTTAGTTACACATGAAGATACTTAGTCAAATGTAATAATATATTTGAGTAGAAGTTGGAATTATTTCATATCCAAGAAAATGAAACTATGTCTGAAATCAATGCTAGATTTTCTTCTACAATCAATAATTTGAGTATCTTAGGGAAGAACATAAGTGAAGATGAAAAGGTTTCTAAGATGAAGATGAAGCAACTTATTGGGAACTTGGAAATACCTGAAGTACAACTTGAAGAGAAGGAGAGGCAAGAAAAAGAAGTAGGGTGTGTGGAGAAAATAGTTGCATTCAAAGAAAAGTCTACTTCTTCAAGTGACCCTTCTAGTAGTAAAGAATAAATTTGTGCTAAAGGTAAGAAACAAGTGCTTTATTCTTCTAAAAAATGTTAGATCTTTGTATTCTAGATGCCACCAATATTGATATAAAGGTCTTGGGAAATCCCAAATCCCTAAACTTAAGAAGAAGAAGAAAGAAGGCAATAATAAAGGAGAAGAAGGACATGCACATGATGAAGATGAAACTAAAGGTAATGATTGTGATGGTTAGGTATATGTTTCTACTTTATTCAAACATGATCTTGTGGAATTTGATCTGAATAAAGTTGAAACATTGATTAATATTGTAAATCGGATAAACTATGAACATCTTTCTTTATTCATATGCTTTAAGTTGATTGAAAATGGATAATTTTTGTGACCGACAACCTCTCGGTCGAAGGACTTTTACACCGAGGGGGAAATCATTCAAAGCACAACTTGACCGAATTAGTGATAGTAAGTCTTTAATTTGGTTATCTTATAATTGATAGTTAGAGTCAGTTTGCTACATGATTATCTATCAAAACTAAAATGAAACTATTTGAAACTTAATTTGAGAATTTCAAATTATTGCAAGGAAATGTCTCAGTTTCACATCTATAAAATTATTTTGGCTTGGATAATATATTGTTACAACTTGTTGAAATTTCTTCAGATAAAATTAAAAGTATAAGTAAAAAAGAACAAATTTTCTAGTATGCTTGATTCCTTACAACTAAATTTTCACAATGAACAAAATACTATCGACAAGAAGAGATTGGATGATCTTATAAGTACTTCCTTATCAAGGCTTTGCATTTAAAATTTTACCTGTATTTGTACTCATGTCTATCATAACACTTCAAGAAAATTTTGATGATATAACTTCTATGCTTAAAGAAGATCTTACTAGACAATGTTGATTTTTTTTCTAAAATGAAAAGTTGAACTTATCCTTTGAAAAAATAGTTGTTACACTCTCATGTTGGTACTCATGAATTTGACTATATTCCTTAAACATGATCTTATCAAATGCATTATTCATGAAACATGTCTTTCTTTTAGATATTATGCATTCTCATGTCATAGCAAATTATTTGGGTACCATTATTTCTCTAAATAAGAAGTAAAAAGATCATGAGCCTTATTTGCAAATCAGTGTTTTGATCTTAGTATGTGACATCACATCATCTACTTTAATTATATTCAAGGGGAGTATCCCACTGAGGATGAGTCATCTGGTACTTATACTTTCTATCATTTGAGATTACAAAATGGGTACAAATAATTTAAAGAAAAATTCCTTCATTTGTGTTTGATAGAATTTATTTGAATATTTTAAAACTTGGTTTTTGGATTCATATGTTTACTTGATTTCTTGGTTTCTACATCTGACAGAATGAATTATCATTAAGTTTAAGATCTTAAACGAATATATTTTTAGTGAATCTCTTTCTCTTATAATTGATCTCTATTTACTTGGTATGAGATAAAGGAGGAGCTCAATGTCCTTTGATATAACTTGCATATTTTTCTGCTCTAAATTGATTCTCTATATCAATGTAGTCTTAACATCGTTGACATTTGGTTAAAGATTCTTTATAGATATTATTATGGTACTTAATTTCTCCTCTATACCAATATGGGCTTAACATCCCTTATATTTGGTCTAGATATTATTTTTTGACATCAATTTATGCTTAAATTGGTTCTCTACATCAATATGGGTTTAACATCCCATATATTTGGTGTAGAGATACTTTTGTTGACCTCATTTTTTGTGTAATGGATTCGTTAATCATTTATGGGCCTAACATCCCTTGAAATTATTGATAAGTCAATTTTAGTTCAGACTTTTGATTTTCATGGCATCTATATGTCATGGTGGACTTAACATTCCTTACCATTGGTTTAGAGTACCTTTTTGATATTTGTGATTTATGGGATATTTTTGTCATGAAGGACTTTACATTCATTTCATTGGAAATTATACAGCCTTTTTATAATGTTCCTTGATCATATGGCTTTTTGACTATGCCTTAATGTCTATATTTTTGGATTTTCCATCCATTAATATACATTTTTCAATTAATACATTGAGTATAAACTCTTCCCTCTTATGGAAATAAGTATTGATTATCTTGTTGAAGGAGAATGTCTCCTTGATGGGGGGCATTGGTAAGTACTGACCCTTTTTTACTTTGACAAAAGGGGGATAATAACTCATGAGATAAATTGTCTATCTATAAAAGCAATTTAAAGGGTATAAAGGTCAGAAGTTCTAAATTTGCTATTTTCCATTAATCTTATGGAATATTTGTCATCATCAAAAAGGGATAGATTTTTATATTTTTCGATATGCCACACTCATGTTTTGATGAAACACATATTACCCAAATTATATTACTATCATGTGTATTAATTATTTCAGGTGATCAAGGAACATAGTCAAGATCCAACTACAAAAGACCTTGCAAATATGTATGGTTGGATACTTCAAAATCAAGTTATACCATGTATATATTTGTACTTGTTTGTTTTCATACAACCTGATAGAAAATGTAAGGACAAGTGATGATCTTCTGAATCCTACCCAAAACCCTAAACCCTATCCTATGCTCACTTGAAGACTTTAGGGTTGATAGGTTTCATATGAGTCATCAATAGGACCTCACATATACTGTAAATCTTCTTGCATAGAGTCCTTTTCGGTCAAAATATTATGGACTAAGATCTACTTAGTTGAGAATCTTATCGATCGAGACACTACCCAGTCAATGACTCAGGAAACTAAAATTTTACATTAAATCCTGAGTCAATCTCTAGGATTTTTTCACTGCCTTAGGCAGAGCCCGCATCCTTTTTCCAGCCATATCCTGGATAACTGGGGGGTGATAAATCTAGCACTCCACAGCGTGGTTCGAACAATCCTGAGTCAATCTCGATCGAACTCTTTGGGGATTGAAAATAAATTTGATCGAAGTTGTCGACTGATAAAGATCCCTTGTGACACTTTGACGAAGAAGTCAAACCAACATATAGTTGTTGGAGCTTTTGCACATTCAATACATACCCGATCGAGAAATTAGTCGACCGAGACACATATGGTCGAGAAAATTGTTGACTAAGGAGCGTTCTGCACTGAAAATTAATTAGTGATCAAACTAGTTGTTTCACCTTAATTAATTTTGTCCAAATGACTAGTTGACCATCCATAACACTCTAGACACTCCCTAAGATGTCCTAATAGTTGTGGCCTTAGGACTCTTAGATCATTCAATGAGAAAAAATTGCATACATTTACATACACCTAAGCATACTAGATATATTTCTCAAAGTGCTTAGTCCCTATATGTCATATTGCCATCAATCTATACTAAGCCCTAGCATCAACTTGAGTGACCTCTCCACCCAATACAACTTTTCCTAAACTTTGTGGAAGAAGATTATCATCACCTGACCATAGTTCTATATTGTACATCTTGTGAAAAGAGCATTGTAATCTCCTTATTCCTCTCTTGTTCTTATACTATAGTCTATTGCTACTTCTCACTGCCTCAAGGAAGAAGGTTGTTGTGAATCTCTCTTAGTGCTACTTTAAGGTCGAAGGCTGCAACCAAGGTTGTGGAGGTGAAATGTGATTCTCTCCAAGTGGGTTACCTTTCACAGCCCGTTAAAGAAGATGTATTTCTCCTTGATCTGAAAAGGAGGGTTAGTCTTGCATCACAAAAGAAATTGGTAAATTTTTTGTATTGTGTATCGGTATACAAAAGGGATAAAATACATGTTTTGCAAATCCTAGTTGGTGACAACTAGTGCTAGACCCCTGACCTAGCTTTCTTGTTTATCTTTCTTTCTTAGCATAATTTGATGCTTAAAACTTTAATCTAATCATGTGATGCACCTTAATAACATATGATGTGATTATGTTTTCAGTTTGGTCTAGTTTGGATAATGTTTGAGCTAGTTATGATATATGTGTGCTTGTTTTGGACCAAGTTGCCATTTACCCATGTTGAGGGTTTATCTTGAAAATTATCACATGTTGGGTGTGGCTCTGATGTTTTGGCATCATCAGAGAGAGAATGATGCTTAGGGGCACCTTTTTGAACCTTGGTTGATGAGGTGGCATCATGAATGTTAAGGTTAGGGTTTGTATGGATGCTGGAGTTGATGCGATGTTGATCCTTTGTGTGTTGTGACCGAAGTGTTTTCCTTGGTTATGTCTGTAGCGACCAATGTGCCTTCTTGATTTGGTCAGATTTGTTGAGGTTGAAGGAATTTTGTATGAGTGATTTGGTTATGGCGATCGATTGCTCTTGATATTGGTCGCTATGTTTTGGTTGACATAGTATAGCGGTCTCTACCATGTTGATCACCTTGATTCTTCTTCAACCAATGGGTTTTTTTTGACCTAGTGGATTCTACCCTACCTTGGTTTTATCACCCTTTTATGCATGCATGTTTCTAGTTCATGCATGTTTGATTTTTGGTGGGATAAGTGTCACTAGTGTCTTAACACCTCATCTCCTCACCTCTCTCCTTCTCTTGGGTATTTATAACCCTCTCTCTACATGCAAGTAATCTCTTTTACACCCTCTTTTTCTCTCATCTTTGAATCTCATCCCTCTTTAGTTCTTGGTGTGGAAGGAGCTCAACCTTGGTGCAAGGAGGTCAAACCCTTGCATGTGGTGATCTAGGATTTGATCATCTCTCTTTTGGTGATCCTTTGATGTTCTTTGAACTTGGTAAGTGACATAACCTTCTTGGTTTCATTTTCTTAAAATCCTACCGCTCTCTTTTTTTCTCTTGTCCAATTCATGGTTCTCCATGGTGGTTCTCTTGAGGAACTTCTCTCTATGTGGTCAAATCCATGATTTTCCCATGGTAGTACTGATGATGAGATGAAGATCTCCCCTTTTCCCCTTTCTTTTTGGCCTAGGGTTTGTGTTCTCTTCTTTGTGCACCTTTTAACCTAGGTTTGTTCTTCTTCTCTTGAGTTTATCTTGCTTGGCCGCGGAGTTGCTCCAAGCTTTGGATTTCTTCTCTCTCTTGGAGCTTCTTGTCTTTGGATCTATTATTCATAATCCAAGGTGGGTTATATAACTCTCCCCTCAAGTATTGTTACACTTAATCTTACATGCAAGTTTATCCATTTATAAAATGTGATTACAAGTTGCTTTATGATGATATCTTGAACGAGGTTTTATGATTATATGTTGATCTTGCATAGATTAACTCTTTTTTCTAAACCCTAATTCTTGCACCCAAACTTTAGTGGATGGTGGAGTGGTTGGTTATTACATGCACATCTTGGACATTTGGTTTTATCACCATGATCATGATTTTGTTTTTCTCTTGAAGATGGAGGTTTTAATTCTCGTATACATGTGCATAATGTTGGTTTCCTCCTTTTATCATGGTGTTTATGTTGAACTTGTGATGACCATATTTGAGGGTTTTGATTTTTATCATCTTCTTGGAGTTTTCCCCTTGGTGACGCTTTGGATTCTTGATGTTACACATTTGTTTCGATCTCCATGTTCTTCTATTTTCAAGTTGTAATAGTTCCATGATGGACGTTGAGGACTGGATTTTGGTTTGGTCAATATAACCCTAACGCTAACTCTTTGGGGCGCCATGTTTTCTTGTGGTCGTTATGGTTGCTGACCTTGCATGGTTGATATGTTTCTTTGGTTGTCTTGACCATTATGAAGAGAATACTTTTTTATGTCAATACACATAGAGCACTCTTATTGCAGTCGTTATGGTTGTTGACCTTGCATGGTCAATATCTTTCTCCGGTTGTCTTGGTCATTATGAAGAGGATGCTTCTTGTCGTCGATACACATAGAGCACTCTTGTTGCGGTCTCTATGGTTGATGCCTTGTACCGATCGCTATGCATGGTTGTGATGGTCGCTATGTTTGAGATGTGTTGAGGTCTCTACTTGTGATGGTTTAGGTTCATCTCTATGGTGTTGCAGTCTCCATGACTTTAGTGGTTGAAATGGCTGACCCTAACCATGGAGGTCTCTAGGGCAACCTATATATAGCAGTCTCTAGAGGTGTTACACCTTGTATGTTCACTACACTTTGTTGTTTTCCATGATCGTTTGGTTATGTTAGTAATGATTGACATAAAGGATTCCAAGAATGTGGGAAGTGGTGTACTTTAGGGTTGGATGTTATGTGTTGTTATGAAAACCCTAATTAGTTAACTATGAGTAACCCAAACCCTAATTTGAGTAACATTGTGGTTAATACTTAGTTGCTTGATTAATTAGCATGATTGATAAATTACTTTCTCTCTCTTAGCATGTTGGGGCCCTAATGTTGCAGGTTGAATGAACACCATAGCTAATGATTGTTGTGGTAACTCTTACGTGACACATATGTGGTAATTATGAGCCTTGATGAGGAATGATGAGATAAAGATGTTATGCAAGAACTATGTGATTAGGTCTTATGACCTTGGCAGAGGCTTTGTGCCTAATTGAGGTCATATCCTCTAGTGATGTGATAGTGTTTGTTTTCCCATAGTGATGTGATAATGGTGATAGCCTTGTATAGGGAAATGAGACAGTACCATGAAATTATGTGATCATCTTTATGCTTTATATGTTTTATATCTTTTGAAGTTGTAATCTAAGTTATCTTTATAGAACATTTCTAGTGTTTGTATGTTGTAACTTGATTGATGCAGTATAAAAGATACCTAATTGGTAATAATTAATAAATTGAAATCCTGATCATGTATATATCATGTGCCATAGATCCATTCCAGTGTCAAGACTTGTTGGATGGTGAAATGAGCATTCCTAAGGAAAACTCAAAACACATATTGTTGAGTATGTGAGGTGCAAGTGGCCAAGTGTCCTTAACATCTTTATTTTAGAGGATGGCTATGGTCATGCTTTGGCAGGAGAATAGTTACAGTTGTATCTCAGTAAATATTTGATAGAGGACAGTTGCGGTTGTATCTCAGATGTTTGGTATGTATACCATGTTCACTAGTTTCATGCCCTATATACCAAGACATACTAGGTTGTTCTGTAGTTGAACTATATATGTCATTGTGGTAGACCCGTGATGATTGAGGGTAGAAGAGATTATAAGTGTCTGTCTCTCCCAGATCTTGTGTGGCACTGATTTTGAATTAGCAATGGTTAGTTGGAGTATGAGTGGTATACCTCATCACCTCAGGGCTTAAAAGACATAATACAGTCATCTGGTATATCTGCTTAGGGCTAAACATCACTCACATTGGATGTTTTCCCTTGCTTTGTTTTTTATACTATTTAGTTGATAACGGTTATACATGTTCTTCATATTCCTTCTAAAATTATATGATGTTCTACTTATCAGATGCAGTTGCTTAATCTGCCTAATTTGTGTAAATAGTTTTATTTGTTCATTTAGCTAAATCTGCACATAATACTTAAACCACTATATAATCTTTTTGTGCTAACAGGAGATGTTGGCAGAGAGTTATATCTCTCGCTGGGACATTGCTCTCACCCTGTGGGTTTCCACATTTTTATGTGATCGTCGGTGACGTGGTAAAGATCATGTAGTTGAGGAAGAGCATCAAGGAGATCACTGATCAGAAGGTTGGATATGTTGCTAGTGTTTTGTAGTAAAGTCATATGTGTCATCCTTGTACTCTCAAATCTTGGAAGGGATGTTTTGTAGATGTTGCAAAATGACACATGATTTGGCAATATGCCTTGGTTGTATATATGTGGCTTGTATATGTGAACAAGATATCTTTTGTAATAGGTTTGCGGTAGGATGGCCACTTTACACTGATGTAATACATTTATGGTATGATATGTGATGCATGCGATGAAAGGTTATGAACCTTGATGTATATGTTTCCGCTTGAGATGGTTATATGAGATCGGTTTTAATTTATCCTATGTTTTGGTAAGTGGATGTTAGCTGTTAATTGTGTGCTTTGTTTTGAGTAATCTCATTTTATGGTGGTGGGTCATCACAACTAGGTAGTGGACTAACATCTTAGATGGAAGCACTCTAAACCTCTGTGTCCTTTTGTGGTTGTATCTTTTATTTTCACTGCACTTTAAGTCGTATAAATTTATTTGCTCTAAAATTATCATAAAGTTGTATTCACCCCGCCTCTAGATCTTTTAGATTGTTGAAACATTGTGGAACTCTGAACTTTTGGATCAACACCAAATAAAATTTTGTCATCTGGTGATCAATCAAGGTAGCAGAGAAAATGTCATGCATCGTTTGCACCACTGAGGACCCACATGGCTCCATTGGTATTGAAGAAAGTTAATGTTGATGCCATCACAGTTCAACGTCTTTGATTTTGCCATTGCAAAGATAGCATTGTGGATATCCTCTATAGAAGGGACATGGCCCAAGATGGACCACACCATGGCATAAGATAGGGGAAGAAACATGCAAACGGTTACATGTGCTTCCTAGAGATAAACAATAGCTAGTTAGAAATATTTTAAAATAAAGGTGTACATTTTTTCTAAAAGCCTTCAAGACCACAACTCATAGGTTATTATGGTCCATCCGTCTCATGATTTTGTTGTTGAGATTCCTCTCTTGGGCAACCATGTTGACATTCTCTTATCTATAGAAGGGGCGTACATGCTAGAGGGAGATGAAAAGGTTAAACAATCTTGTACCTGACATAGTTAATAAACACAAAGAAGAAGTTTAGTAAAAGGTGAAAAACACTAGAGTGGGGGGTGAATAGGGTTTTATGATATTTTTAAAATTAATTCAACAAACAACCACAAAAATATTGGAGAAGGAGACAAGGCGTTTAGTGTGGTTCCACCCTTAGCAAATACTAAGGGAGTCAGTCCACTACCCAATTGTTTCCAATTGGGATTTTGAAAGGAATTGTATTTTATTACCTCACAAGGATGTTACATAATATACAACTACCTTCACAACCCTTTAGAAAGCCTTCACCCCCAAGTCATCTCACCAACCTTGAAACAGCCTTCACTTGGAAGTAACTTCAAGCTCCCCCTTAAAATAGCTTTCCTCCTTGAAGTAGCTTCCCGTTGAGACCTTCTAGAAGTAGTCCAAAGTCATGTTGAGCTACCTTCACCACCTAATAAGCTCCAACAACCTCCTTTCCACAGCCTCCAACCTAGGAGTAGCAAAGGAGAAAACAAGCAATAAAAGGAACAAGAAGGGAAGAAGGAAAAATACACTTTACCACTTTAGCACAAGGCTTGAATCCTATATCAAGCATTTTGATATCCTATCCAATGTGTATGAATGTGAAAGTGTAGTTGGTAGGAGATACTAGCCTATAGGACACAAAATATCAGCTTATGGAAATGATCTGCAAGTGAAGGATTGCTCAATTTCTTACAAGAATTGATTCTTAATTGCAAGTATGTGTACTCAAGTGAGTTTAGGTGTACTAAGGCATGCCCTATTTATAGGAATGGCCTACTAGTGCTTAGGGACATTCTAGACACTTTCTAGGGTGTTCTTAGTACTCAACTAGCCGTTAGGTATCCACTAATTACGTTTGTAATGGCTAGTTAATTTACTCTAAAAAGTGCAGATAGAACCTTTCTCGGTCAAGAAGTTTGTCGACCGAGTGTCTCTCGGTGGAGAACTTCATCGACTGAGGGAAATTATGGGGAAAGTGTATTGCCACGTTCAACTCAACTCCCAACTACTTTTTCCCACCAAGTCTAACGGCTATAGAACCTGCTCGAGGAACAGTCTCAGCCGAAATTAAGTTCGAATGAATATGTGCTTGTATAGGCTTATGTGCAGGCTATTAATCAGTGTACGTGCATCATACTTAAGAGTTTCTTGGTCGAGAAAATATTTGACTGAGAGTATCTCGGTCGAGAAGTTTTTCGATTGAGACAGACTCTGTTTCAACACTTTAACCCGTATGCTAAGTGTAAGAATAAATGTGCAATTGTGATGCTCACTTAGGGGATATCCTATCTAAGTGTTGTGTGTGGATAGGAAGATCTAACCGCTTGATTTACATGATATCTAAGTACTTGTACATTATATACTTGTACAAGTTTTTACATTTGATTACAATCATGAAAATAAAGCAATTTAAGCATATAGATCTTCTAAAGCTTTGTCATTCACCACCTTGTATTCTTGTTCCTGAAATACTCAAGTAGCACATTAGATCCACAAGAATGAAATGTTTGTCATTTTCAAAACAAAGGGATTTTAATGATGTCCATTTAGCCAACAATCTCCCCCTTTTTTAAGATGACAAACATTTCTATAAATCAAATAAGCTTAAATTATATTGAGTTTCATACCTGAAGTTCACCTTGTGTATCCCTTCTCTAGTTTATGGAATGTGTGCTTATTATTCCCAAAGAAGTTTGGAACATCAAATCCAACTCTTTAGGGAATATAGCAACATTTGATGTGAATCTAAGAGAGTATGAAACTCATTGATTTGAATATTTAAGATTTATATTATTTCTTCCACTTTGTCATTTCAAAAAAAAAATTTTAACCATTAAAAACATGTTTTAAGACTCCCCCTAAATTAGTGCTCCTTTATAATATGATGATTAAAAGAGCTAAAAGATGTCCATTTCAGCCAAAATGTAAGTGTTAGGGAAACAAAGTGATTTTTAAGAAGGAGAAGCACAAATGTCAAAGAAAACATCTTCTACAGGAGTGATAAGTAATTTCTTTGTTATGTAATTAAATTGATCCAATGGAAGTGGTTCTGTGAAAATATCAGCCAATTGATCTTCCATATCAACATGATGAAGGGATATATGTTTTTTGGAAATATGATCCCTTAGAAAATGATGATGGCTTTCAATATATTTGGCATGCCTGTGTAAAATAGGATTATGTGCCCAAGTTTATAGCACTAGTATTATCACAATAGATAGGCGTAGATGAAAATATAAAACCATAATCATTTAAAACTTGTTGCATATAAAGTACTTGATCACAACAAGACCCGGCTACCATATATTCAACTTCAGTGGTAGAAAGGGCAACCGTGTTTTGTTTCTTGCTAAACCATGATACTAATGCTCATCCTAATCAGAAACAACTTCCGCTGGTGCTCTTTCGATCAAGTCGACAGCCAATGTATTCGGCATCAGTATAAGTTGTCAAATCTAAAGATTGTCTTTTAGGATACCATAAACCATAGTTTGAAGTGTCAGCTAAGTATCTTAGAATCCTTTTGATAGCTTGAAAATGAGTTTGCATGGGATTTGATTGAAATCTAGCACAAAGTCCAATGGAAAACATGATATCCGGTCTAGAAGCGGTTAAGTAAAGAAAACTACCAATCATGGCCCTATACAAAGAATCATCAATGGGCTCCGCATTTTCATCTTTGTCAATTTTAGTAGAAGTGGCCATTGGTGTGGTAGCATGTTTGCAATGCTCCATTCCAAAACATTTTAAAAGTTCATTTGCATACTTCTCTTACCTTATAAAAATCCCAGTAGGCGTTTGCTTTATTTGAAAACCAAGAAAGAAAGTCAATTCTCCCATGAGACTCATTTCAAATTCTTTTTTCATAATATCATTAAATTGTTTACATAAGAATTCATTTGATGCACCAAAGATAATATCATCAACATAAATTTGAACAACTAGAAAGTCAGATTCATATGTTTTGAAAAATAAAGTCAAATCTGAATTTCCAATTGAAAAACTATTATCAAAGAGATAATTTTTTAGCCTTTCATACCAATTTCTAGGTGCTTGCTTTAACCCATAAAGTGCTTTCTTAAGTTTATAAACATGATAATCTTTAACAGGAATTTCAAAACCAGGTGGTTGGGAAACATATACTTCCTCTTGTATTATTCCATTTAGAAATGCACTTTTTACATCCATTTGGAATAGTTTGATGTCTTTGTGGGCATCTATAGCTAGTAGCATTCTAATGGCTTCAAGTCATGCTATGGGTGTATAAGTTTCATCAAAGTCTATTCCTTCTTGTTGATTGTACCCTTATGCTACCAACCTAGCTTTATTTTTCACTACTTCCCGGGCTTCATTCAATTTGTTACGAAAAACCCACTTAGTTCCAATAATGGTTTTATCTTGAGGTTTAGGAACTAAGTCCCATACATCAATCTTAGTAAATTGATTTAATTCTTCTTGCATGGCCATTATCCAATAATCATCTTTTAGAGCTTCAGTTACCTTTTTGGGTTCAATTATAGATACAAATGTCATATTTGTAACATATCTAAAAGAGGAATGGGTTTTTACTTTATCATTAGGATTCCCAATGATTAGATCTTTAGGTTGATCTTTAATTAGTCTAGGAATGGGTTGTTGTGTCTCAATTTGTTGATCATTTTCAGCATTTTGATCATCTTTAGTTGATATGATAAGAACTTCAATTTTATGAGTAATATCAACTATGTCATTATCTTCGGTATTTTGTTTTAGTTCTTCATGAAAAGTAATGTGAATTGATTCTTCAACTTTTTTAGAGATGGTGTTGTATATTCTATATGCTTTGCAAGAAATTGAATATCCCAAGAAAAAGGCTTTTTTGTGATTTAGAGTCAAATTTGTCTCTATCATCCTTTGTGTTTAAGATATAGCAAGTTGAGCCAAAAGTGTGAAAATAATCAACCCTTGGTTTCTTATTAAAAATGAGTTCATATGGTGTTTTCTTCAAATAAGAGTGTATGGTTACTCTATTTAGCACATAACAAGTTGTGTTTACATCTTCAACCCAAAAGGTTTTAGATGTATTATGTTCAAGCATCATAGTCCTAGCCATTTCTTGTAATGATCTGTTCTTTCTTCAAACTATTTCATTGTGTTGTGGAGTGTGTGGAGCTGAAAAATTGTGAGTGTAACCTTGAGATGTGTAGAATTCTTCAAATGTATGATTCTCAAATTCTCCACCATTATCACTCCTAATTGTACATATTTTATTTTGTAGTTGATTTTCAATCTTTAAGCAAAATTGTATGAATACTTGAATAGTATCATCTTTATTAGCAAGAAAATGAACCCATGTATATCTACTAAAGTCATCTACAATAACAAATCAATATCTTTTTCCACCAATAGATAGAGTTCTCATAGGACCAAACAAATTCATGTGAATAAGTTCTAATGATCTAATAGTTCTAAGCATTGTTTTTGTTTTGAAAGAAGTTTTGCTTTTCTTTCCTAGAGTACAAGGTTCACAATTTTCAGGTTTGTCAAAAGATATTTTAGGTAAACCACGTACAAGATCATATTTAATCAACTTTTTGATAACATGAGAACTTGCATGACCTAATTTTCTATGCCATAGATGTAGAGATTCATCTTTTACAAGAAGGCACTTTCCAATAATAGCTTGCATAGAATTATTCCTAAGTATATATAAATTTCCTATTCTTTTTCCTTCATAAATGATTTCATTAGTGTTATCTATCAATAGTTTACAACATTTTTATTGAATAAGATATCATAGCCACTATCGCATAGTTGACTAATACTAATTAAATTATGATGCAGGTCGTCAACAAGTAAAACATTTTTTATTTGAAGGTTTGTACCAATATTACCTATTCCAACAATCTTTCCTTTTCCATTGTCTCCAAAAGTAACAATTATGCTTTTCTTTTCTTCAAATGTTTGAAAGGCCTTTTTATTGTCGGTCATATGCTTAGAACATCCACTATCAACCACCCAATCCTGCAAAAGAGATAGATTTTGGTACCCATGTGATGGCCCTCTATGGTTAGAGTCATTTAATAACAAAACTGAATATGATTACATAATTGAACAATTGAATATTTTAAGCTGTTTAGAACTTCATTCGGTCGACAAATACTTCGACCGAAGAGTATTTTGGTCAAACATTGTGTCGACCGAGAGTGTTTTTGTTTTACTAGTTTAAACAGGAGATTCCAGATTTGATACAGGTATTCCCTCGGTCGAATACTTTCTCGACTGAGAATTGTCTCGGTCGAACTATTTGTCAACCGAAGTTGTTTCTATTTGTTTTCAACAATTTATTTATGTCATTTTGAGCTTAAATCGTTGTACTATGTTGAGATACCATTCTATTTAGTTGAGATAAGACATTAAGATATTCAATGAGGTTTTAGATCATATATCAACTTAATCATATTAAATTTGCTAAGTTTGGATTCTTCGAACCCATACTAACTCAACATTCTTTTCTTGTAAGGATATGAAAAGGAATAATGTCCAAAGACAAGCAATAGTGACAACAAATGGAGTCAATTTCATTTCTCTTTATACGATTTTGAGTTGTGTTCTTGGGTACAAATATGATCTTGGTCTTGGGTGCTTGAGTTCTCCTAGGTTTAGGTTGATAAGAGTTATCTTTTGGAACATATCCTAAACCTCTTCTTCCACTATAACCAGAATAATTCTTTAGTATCTTATTAAGAATACCATTACTTCTCAAGCTACTAACTTCTTTTTGTAACTTAGCAATCTCATCCATTTTCTTTTTGATATCTAACGTTGCTTGATCCAGACCAGATGATAAAGCATTTCTTTCTTTAACAATAACATCATAATCTAGATGAGTACATAGGATAGGTTGAGTCTAAAAATTATTTAGTTTTGCAAGAAATTCAACCTTTTCTTAAGAAAGAAGACCATAGTTTGTTTCTAAAGTAAGCAACTTCATATTGCAATCATTTAAAGATGATTTCAAGGTAAATTTTTCAAACATAATATTGTCCTTTTTCATAGAAATATTATTTAATTTAGCATACAAATCCTCATTAGTTTTAGTAACTTTCTATAGTTTCTTTTTACAATCAATATATTTATCATACAATTCCCCTATGCTAGCAACTAACTCTTCTTTAGATAAATCAAATAAGCTTACCTCATCCTCTTCTTCATCGATTGTTGGAATTAAACTACATACCTTGTCTTCTTTATAAGTACTTGATTGTTCCCTTCTATCTTTGTGAAACTTTCTATTTGGACAATTAAATTTTGTGTTGCCCTTTGCTTCACATTCAAAACACCATCTATGATCTTGATCGCTTGTTGATTGCTTGCTCATGTTTGTCCTTTCCACGTAGAGGTTGTTGAAGACACCATCCCCCATCTCTTTAAGACATGTTAAGGCTCCTTGAAGACCTGCTCTGATACCAATTGAAAAACACTAGAGGGGGGAGAATAGGGTTTTATGATATTTTTAAAATCAATTCAACAAACAACCACAAAAAATATTGGAGAAGGAGACAAGGCGTTTAGAGTGGTTCCACCCTTAGCAAATACTAAGGGAGTCAGTCCACTACCCAATTGTTTCCAATTGGGATTTTGAAAGCAATTGTATTTTATTACCTTGCAAGGATGTTACATAAGATACAACTACCTTCACAACCCTTTGGACAGCCTTCACCCTGAAGTCGTCTCACCAACCTTGAAGCAACCTTCACTTGAAGTAACTTCAAGCTCCCCTTAAAATAGCCTTCCTCCTTTAAGTAGCTTCCCGTTGAGGCCTTCTAGAAGTAGTCCAAAGTCACACCGAGCTACCTTCACCACCGAAGAATCTCCAATAACCTCTTTTTTGCAGCCTCCAACCTAGGAGTAGCAAAGGAGAAAACAAGCAATAAAAGGAACAAGAAGGGAAGAAGGAAAAATACACTTTACCACTTTAGCACAAGCCTTGAATCCTATATCAAGCATTTTGATCTCCTATCCAATTTGTATGAACATGAAAGTGTAGTGGGTAGGAGATGCTAGCCTATAGGACACAAAATCTCAGCTTATGGAAATGATCTGCAAGTAAAGGATTGCTCAATTGCTCACAAGAGTTGATTCTTAATTGCAAGTATGTGTACTCAAGTGAGTTTAGGTGTCCTAAGGCATGTCCTATTTATAGGAATGGCCTGCTAGTGCTTAGGGACGTTCTAGACACTTTCTAGGGTGTTCTTAGTGCTCAACTAGCTGTTAGGTATCCACTAATTACGTTTGTAACAGCTAGTCAATTAAATCTAAAAAGTGTAGACAGAACCTTTCTCGGTCGAGAATTTTGTCGATCGAGTGTCTCTTGGTCGAGAACTTCATCAACTGAGGGAAAGTCTAGGAAAGTGTATTGCAACGTTCAATTCAACTCCCAACTACTTTTTCCCACCAAGTCTAACAGCTATAGAACCTACTCGAGGAACAGTCTCAATCAAAATTAAGTTCGACCGAATATGTGCTTGTATATTCTTATGTGTAGGCTATTCATCAGTGTACGTGCATTAGACTTAGGAGTTTCTCAATCAAGAAAATATTTGACTGAGAGTATCTCGGTCGAGAAGTGTTTTGACCAAGACAGACTTTGTTTCAACACTTTAACTCATATGCTAAGTGTACGAATGAATGTGCAATTGTGATTCTCACGTAGGGGATATCCTATCTAAGTGTTGTGTGTGGATAGAAAGATCTAACTACTTGATTTACATGATATCTAAGTACTTGTACATTATATACTTGTACAAGTTTTTACATTTGATTACAATCATGAAAATAAAGCAATTTAATCATATAGATCTTCCAAAGCTTTGTCATCCACCACCTTGTATTCTTGTTCCTGAAATACTCAAGTAGCACATTAGATCCACAAGAATGAAATGTTTTTCATTTTCAAAACAAAGGGATTTTAATGATGTCCATTTAGCCAACAAAAGGAGAGGAAAGTGATAAAGAGATCGTTGACCATTCTCTCACATACCCAAGAAAACAACTATTGATCATGATATTGGCAATGTCAGAGTCTAAATCTCTCCCATGTGTGAGTCGGAGAAACTGAGTCCTTCACCTCCTATCAGCTTGGTCAACCCCACACTATCAATCCTAGTAGCCATTAAAAATCATTGTGATACAGGGTGGATACTGGTAGGAGTTAGATCACAGCTTTATTATAATACAAAATGGTTTTAAATTATAAATACAAATTACATCCAACTCTTCTCAAAGTGTAAACGTGTGTGATAAATAAATATTGTAATACGATACAACTACTATTTTAACATTCAAAAAACACATATGAAAATTTCATACAAACCCTCTCATCCCCTTTCATACATGCTATGTATATATATTTGCATCACACTAGAGACTTATTAGGTTAAAAGGTCTAATATGCATTTTAAATAAGAATAAAACACACACAACCAATCCCAAACCCTATTAGTATGGATCAAATCCTACGATGCACCCTCTAGGATAATATATGCATGCCCAATAATGTGAAAAGTTACATGGGATACATCACTATTTGAATATCATATTTTCACACCCATGATGGTTCGTTTTAGTCTTTCTACACATCTATGTTAGAATTATGATTTGACACTTTATTTCTTACTGCCCCAATATTCTCCACCATACAATATGAGATGTATGTGATTTTATAGAAATGTCCTTTCTATGTAAATGGAATGTCATAATAGAGTGTAATTTTAATCACACATCTTCATTTAATTATGTGATCTTATGCAACAAATAGGTTTGCATCATTTCAAATCTAGACTGGACAGACTATACTAGACCTGGCCAAAATTCAAACACAAAAAAATTTATAAAGCTGAGGATTGGAAAATACATGAGTTAGATAGAGATGAGATCATATCACGAAGATTATTCATAATTAGAAAATATGAAAGAACTATAAATTTTTTTAATGATTCATTTGTTTTTTTATATAGTAGTGAAGTGAGAATTTCAATAAAAATATAAGTAATTTGTTTGGATGGTTGAAAGTCTTGCACTGTTTTAAATAACTCTTTGTATTCTATCCATACAACTTTATTCATAGGCATGTCAGAGTAGTTGATAATTTTATTTTTATTTTTATATATTAATGCTAAGATAAGTTTCTTATATAACATCGTCAAATATAACATTAATATTCCATATATTTATGTGGGATGAGCTCTTGTTATAGTTTAACAAATATTTACTTCAAAGATTTTAGGAATAATATTTTAAAAAGTGATATATAGGTTCTAAATTTTATATTGATTATCATGCAATCCCGTTTTTTTTACCCTTCACAAAGATTATCACTAAAAAAATATTTATTAAGTTTGATTCTTACATGCTAAAAATTTTATATTTTTCAGTCCAAATCTATTTTAGAACTAATGCAACTGGTGTTCACAATTGTGAGAAATAAAGGAACACATATTGAATCAAAACGGAAGTCCTATGGAACTAAATGGGTTTGGTCCACCACTATGGATCATTATATGTGCAACCCAAGGGATGTGTGATCATTATATATGATAGGAAAAGTCAATGTATCTCCTACATGAATCTTGGAAGTTGTAATTTCTTGCCAAAGAGTCAATATTCCAAGATCCCACTTTAATCCCTTTTTGTTTAACTTGCTTCTTTATATGTATCCATCAGACATTAATATAATTTCTCTTACACATTTTTCACAAGCTCTATGCAATGATGCAATAGGACTAGCTTGTTTACTCACACCCATCGAAGGTGTGGAAACTCTTGCTTTTATTTCAACACAATCTGCCATCATTGTGTTGAAACTATTCATATATATATCACACCCGGGTGTTGATGCAGAGCATCGTTAGGTAGAGGCACTGCCATGAAATTTTTATAAGGATACATGTTATAAAAAGAGTGACAAAGGTTTATGGTCGGCTGTCAACCTACCACTAACCTCCTCCTTTATCCTAGTTTAGGATCGGCTATGTTTGCATAGAATGTGCAAAAAATAGGAAGTTTATAACTATAAGAATTTAATAAATTATTTATTTAATTTGATTCTTACATGCTAAAAATATTTTATATTATCCGGTCCATGTCTATTTTGAAATAGACTTGGTGGAGGACAAGAATTATGAGAAATAAAGGACGAAGTATTTGGTCAAAATAGAGTCATACGGAACCAAATAGATTTGGACCACCTCTATGGATCGTCGTATGATTATCTCTAGGGATGTGCATTCTGATTTGAAATGATCCACCCATGTGGACCAATATATGTATATTATAGGGAAATATGGCACAGAGTAGGTAGAGGAAACAAAAAATATAAATATCCATATTCCTCATAACAGCAAGATCACGTAAACCACTATGTAATGCAAAGGATGGTTTAATAAGTTCATACCTAGTCTTGGAGCAAGTCCAATGACTATAACTCATTGTATTAGTGCAACACTCCTAGTTGCACATAAACGTTGTCCTCCTGGTCTTCATCACAAACTGTAGGCTAGAACAGTGTCTACAACAACTCCACCATGAACTGTAGGCTGACGTTGTCCTCCTAGAGATAGGAAAAGGCCACCTCACTTCTACAGTATTCCACACAAACTGTCTAGAAGTCTTGTCATTCTAGTAGAACTGACAAGAAGGAGTTGTCCCTCCCATTGGTGTACTAGCCACCAACTTGCTCTCCCACAATTATTTCTCCCTTACTATCCCTCCCTTTATCGGGTAGACTTACTCAGGTTCTCTCGATTAACACAACTAGAGTAGACATACAATTTTCAGAGGCAATTGATGTGTTTGAGAAGCCCTAGTACCCCCTCGATTTATAGGAGGGTTTGGGTTCAGAATTCCCAGTCGGTGTGGCAGTGGAAGGGACTAGAATTTCCATGAATTAATTTCCCTATGACAGGTGAACCGGTCGGTTCAATGGTAAACTAATTGGCTAGTACAGTGAGCTGGTCAGTTGACTCAGTGAGACGATCATTTCACATCTTTCCTAATCGCAATTCGACTTGACAATTCATTTCCAATTATTGTCCAACTTTAATTCCTTGTACCAATCAAAATGAACAAGTGAAATGGTCAACTATTCTCATGATGCGGGAAAATCACCAGAAGCTTTGGTTGGCTTGACTGAGCCAACTGGTTCACCGGGTGAACTGGTCATCTCACCAACCCTATCCCGATCAGTTTTCCTAGTGAGTTGATTAGTTGGTGTCTGGACTCATGCAGAATTCAACCAATTCAATTTCCAATCAACCTGACACCCTAACCAGTCAATCCAACACTTGAACTTGATGGTTCTGAGTCTATACAATTAATTTCTTGTTTAGTTGAACACCTAAACATATTTGATAATCAACTTAAACATCATTCATGGATAAATTCCTCTTATAGGTGAATTCATATGTGTGTGGCCATATAGGTCCCACATCAAGTTGGATGTGAATGCCCATAACTGGTTTATGACATCACAAGAAAATAGTGGTGTGTAGTCTAACATCATTACTACCCAAGTGAATGGAAAGTTGGAGAACAACTTCAACCTATAATCTGCTCGAATGAACTCAAGGCATGGAATTTTCATCCTCTCCAATGTTCAATCGATGTTTGAACCTAGAGCAAACTGTCTGAGATATATGTGGCCTCAATATCATATATTGTTTCACATGTTCCTGCACATGTGTTTCTCGATCTCATTTATCTAGTGTCTTGGATATCATACTCTAGTAGGAGGGACAAATCCCATCTACATCACTCACAGTCAATCCCCATGCGTCACAGGTCCTAATCATCAGCTTTATGGCAATCCTAATTCAGGGTTATGTTGGATGATGTCAAAGTATCCTGAAGGACATGTGATGAGTGTAGTGACTTTAGATCTAAGAACCACAATCACCATCTACACTATCAGAGATGACTATGACTGACAATTTTAGGCATTCCATATGTCATTCTCCAGGTGGGTCTGTCTGATACATTGTTCTCTAATAAGTATCTATGTGTTTGGTTTGATATCCCATATCATGACTTATGAGATTCTATTATCAACCAACACACACTCCAATCTTTAGTATTATTGTTGTCTATCTACCTTCCATAGTAACAACTGACCAGGGACATAATAAGAATGTATATATTCTTAGCATTCGTATGAACTCATTGTGTAAGTCATGTACTTGAAGACATATGTCCTGAAGTATTGTCATTCTTTATACATTTTTTATGTTTCCTCATTATCTCATAATTGAGTCGAACATAATGAATTGGAATCTTGCCTTTATTATTAATCAAATCATTTATGACATCAGAATTATCATATGATTGACTCTCTGGGCATACATACCAACAGACTCCCACTTGCACTTAGATCCCATCACCTATAAATCATATTCTTAGTGATCCAAACATATCCATCATGTTTCTATTGTGCAAGTGATAATACAGCGGGTTAGCAACATTTTCCTAAAGTCGGTATATTGCATGTTCCTCATCTCTTCATTGTACGATTTCTCAAATGAGACAAAAATACCACAATATGTTATCTTATATTTCTTACCTAACAGGTAACTCTATTTTTGTCACATTATCTCTGCTATGTCATTAATGGTTGGAACATCTTTAAGTTCATCCGTAAGAACTTCTAGATCCATATAGTATTGAGAGACCCCTAAACTTTCTTAAAGTGTTTAATAAGATTAATTATCATAATTGAATGCTTAGAACCCTAATCTAACCTTGTGATATTCTTTGGAATCATAAGACAAGCTTAAGTTCCAAGTTTGGTCCAATTTGGACATTGTTTGAGCAAGTTATGTAATTTTATGTACAATTTGGACTTTTCTACAATTTACCCAATTGAGACATTTTCTTTGAAATTTGTTACATCTATTATGTTCCTTAGATGTTTTCTCATCATTCTTGAGCTTTTTGTGTCGTGGGGTGCTCAATTGTACCTTGGTTTGGAGGAGATTCCTTTCTATGTTAAATTAGGGTTTACCACCTCCCCCATTGATGAGCCACCTTCAAGGCTATTAAACTATGTTTCCACTGGTTTGGGCAACATCCGGTGGCCAAAAACCAATGGAGCATCAGGTGGTCATCACTATAAGGCCCTAGGTTGATGGTTCATGCTGGTTTGGTTCACTTGAACCCATGGTTCGCTTAAATGGATGATCAATTGATGGTTCAACCACCTATTAACCTAAATATGAAAACACGATGGTCACCACCCCTCCACATCCAGTGGTGGACCTGGGAGGTCATCAACCAATGGACTAGATGTCCCCAAAAGCCAGTTTACCTACTTCTTGCTCGTCCATGGAAGCTTTAAGCTGTGGATACATGGAGAGTTGCTTGTACATCTCATGCTTCTTCTCTTCCTTATCCATAGGATATATCTATCTCTTCCTTTCCCAAGTTTGAAATCTTTACTCACTTTCTCTTTCTATCTCATGCCAATCCTATGCATACATTCCAGGCATTGGACTATACCAACCCTGTGCAAACATTTCAGGCATTGGACTATACCAATCATGTGCATTTATTCCAGGCATTGGACTATTACCAATCCTATGACATTATTCCAGGTATTGGATTATTATCAATCCTGTGACATTATTCCAGGTATTGGGTTATGACCAATCCTGTGCAATTATTCCAGGTATTGGGTTATGACCAATCCTGTGATATTATTCCAGGTATTGGGTTATGACCAATCCTGTGATATTATTCCAGGTATTGGGTTATGACCAATCCTGTGATATTATTCCAGGTATTGCGTTATGATCAATCCTGTGATATTATTCCAGGTATTGGGTTATGACCAATCCTGTGATATTATTCTAGGTATTGGGTTATGACCAATCATGTGCAATTATTCCAGGTATTGGGTTATGACCAATCCTATGATATTATACCAGGTATTGGGTTATGACCAATCCTGTGATATTATTCCAGGTATTGGGTTATGACCAATCATGTGCAATTATTCCAAGTATTGGGTTATGACCAATCCTGTGATGTTATTCCATGTATTGGGTTATGACCAATCCTGTGATATTATTCCAGGTATTGGGTTATGACCAATCCTATGTAATTATTTTAGGTATTGGGTTATGACCAATCTTGTGATATTATTCCAGGTATTGGGTTATGACCAATCCTGTGATATTATTCCAGGTATTGGGTTATGACCAATCCTGTGATATTATTCCATGTATTGAACTATGTCAATCCAGTGCATCTATTCCAGGTATTGGACTATGCCAATCCTGTGATATTATTTCAGGTATTGAACTATGTCAATCCAGTGCATCTATTCCAGGTATTGGACTATGCCAATCATGTGATATCATTACTGAATACCACATCATATTTACTTGGTATTAAACCTTGGCCAAGCCATTATACTTATTCACATCCTTTATATAATTCAATTATTCCTCTTATCCCCTTTAATCTTATTCAAAACACCATAGCTCTCATTTGTCTATAAGCATAAAGCATACATGATTAAGATTTCATTATTATTATTGTATCCATTTATTATTATTATGTTACTAAGTTTCCATTGTTTATTTGAACATTATTTATTCTTTCATGAGACTTTGTAACACCTTGTTACCTCTCACTAGGCAACAACTACTCTCATGGCTCATAAGGTCCATTTCACATCTTGTCACCTCTCACTAGGCAACAATTACTCTTCATGGCTCACAAGGCCCATTACATATCTTGTCACCTTTTACTAGACAACAATTACTCTTCATGGCTCACAAGGCCCATTACACATCTTGTCACCTCTTACTAGACAACAATTACTCTTCATGGCTCACAAGGTCCATTACACATCTTGTCACCTTTTACTAGGCAACAATTATCATGACACACTTTATGTGTTACTCATTCAGGTATATTAGATTTAGAGTACATCAAGGTATATCAACCTTGAGGTGCTGAATGTGATATCTATCATCTCTTGATGTATCACTTCTCTCATCACTTGTAACTTATCTTGTATTAGGGCATTTCCCATCCTAATATTTTATGTGCTCGTTTATCACATTTATCATTCAAACATTATCAATAATATGGTCTCATCTCAGGTTAAGGTATTATTGAGATAAGGTTATCCATTATCAACCACTTTAGGTGTTTCACCTACCAATATGTTATTCACTATTCCATTATTAGGAATAGGTTTTCCCCTCTCTATTAATTAGGATTTTACATAACATCACCCTATATTAGGGTTTCATATAACATTACCCTATATCAGGGTTTCACATAACATTACCTGAAATTAGGGTTTCTCAACTCATAGCCCAGAGTTAGGGTTATGGTTTATCATCATATTGTCCAAGATTAGGGTTTCATGTTCTATAACCCAAAATTAGGGTTTTTCATACCTTCACCCTATATTAGGGTAGAGTTCCATATAGTATTACATAACATCACCCTGGATTAGAGTTTCCCATCACATCACTGTATCAGGGTTTCATAACACATTACCCTTGATTAATGTTTCATATGACATTAATCTTGATTAGGGTTAGGGTTTTCCAATTTATCTCAATCAGGGTTACTCATCCCCTTAAAAAAATTAGGGATAGGTTTTCAAATTAGAGTTTCATAATACATAGCATCACCCTGGATTAGGGTTTCATATCACATTACCCTGTATCAAGGTTTCTCATTACATCCTTACCTTGAATTAAGGTTTCTAATAACATTTCCCCTAAAATTAGATTTTCATGTAACTTTACCCAAAATTAGGGGTTTTATGAAGCATTCCCTTAAATTAGGGTTAGAGCTCATCAACCTTCTCGATTAGGGTTTCATGATCTCATCATCATGGATCAAACCCTAATTACATATTTTATTCATGTTAAAAGTGTTGAGGATTAATCACTACATGATTATCACTCATGTATAAGTTCCTCTCTGTCATCCTCTCTAGGAGGTTAATTAGATTGAATCAACTTGAATGAAGAGTTGACATAATGTATTAAGTTATTGCTTCCATAAGCATCAAAAGTTAACCACTCAAAAGTTACTAATCACTTAAGTACCTTGCAGGTACAACCATTGTAATTAACTTTTGGAAAACATCATCAATAATCATGGGGTTGATTGTACTTACAAAATTTGAATTAATTAAACCTTCACACGGTTTTGAGGTATTATACCTTCAAACGGTCTAAAAGCACTTTGACCTTCAAACAGTCTTGAGGTGCTTACCCCCATTCGATCTTGAGATGCTTGACCTCCATTCGATCTTGAGGTGATTGACCTCCATTCGGTCAACTCTCCCAAATGGTCAACATGACCAAACGGTTTTGAAGATCAAATTACCCATTCGATCTTGATCAACTTTACCCATTCGATCTTGATTGATTTTATCCATTTTATCTTGATCACTTTTACCCATTTGGTCTTGATTGATTTTTATCCATTCGGTCTTCAAACGGTCTTGAGACCGTTTGGTCCAAAACAACCCAAAAATCAAATTATCAACTAGGGTTTCAACCACTCTACTCGATTAGGGTTTGCAATTGGTGGATTCTCCATTATTGGGACTATTGTAAATGATTTAATTAGAACCATTGGATCAACATCCAACTACCTCAGCCTTTAACCTTAAAATGGTTTGGGACCACTTGATCCCAAACGGTCTTGACACCGTTTGATCCCAAACGGTGTTGAGACCGATTGGACTCAATTATGAAATCGTCTGCACAAGATATTATTAAGGTGTGTTCTTAAGATGCAATCATCATCTTCAAGCTTCATACCTTCAAAAATTTCAGGGATTCTTGTGGTGATTTTAACAATCAATCAAAAGGAATTTTGAGAATGAAGAGAGATTCAATATCTGTAAGAGAAAGGAAATCAATAATAACATTTAAGGGTTCAAGTTATATAACCCGCATTCAAAATTGAATCCAAGCTTCAACCTTCACTCCTTCAATGGTGAAAGAAGCTTTTTCAACCTCCCAAGGCTCGTCCTCAAGTCTTTGAGTGAAATGAATGACTAAGGTTGAAGATTGAATGGAGAAAAGAAGAATTTAAGCATTTGAATTTTGATTTCCACCATGGAATCAAGGTTGAAGATGACTATGGAGATTACCTACAGGTTGGGGAACGTCCTCCTATTGCTCCTAAGCTCCCTTGAGCATGTCCAAAGCAAGGAAAGAAAGAAGGGTCGAAAAAGCCTTTCATTTGGGTTGGAAAAGAGATGTTTATAAGGAAATTTCAATGAGAGAGAAAGTGTTATAATAATCCTTCAACTCCCAAATTTTGTGCCACATGATCCCATCAAACCCTTTCATACGAGGCTATCTTCCCCACCTTCTAATTCCTCTTCATTATCCATGAATTAAAAGAAAACAAATTAAGCACCTTAACCATTATAATAATAATATCCAAAATTGAGTGGATATTACTTTTCCTTTTACTAATGTGAGTGGGCTCTCCACTCACTTTAGATATTTAGTGGCCTTTGCAAGGCACAAGGACGTTCACACTTATGCAAATTAAACTATCTCATTTTTGGTTGAAGGGCACTTCAATTAATATATTTATTTTTGCATTAAATTGAATTAGGGTTTCAATTATGCTTAAATCTTGATTAATTTAATATCAAGATTCTCTCTCCTACAAAGTGATTCAAATGAGACACCCCTCTCATTTTATTTTCTCTAAATGATGCCAAGAAATATGAGGGACTCTATAGAGGTGATAGTTTATATATTGAACCCTAGGTTTTTGCACATTACACCAAAACTAAGTTCTAATGCACAAACATTGCTTAACAAGCTCTTTCTTGGTGCTCAGGCTACCACAAGCCATACCTCTACATCATTCTCATTCTTATTATGCTTCAACACTTGAGGAATATTTATCATGAAACATTTCCAAGTTAACCCCTCAACTTGGGTAATTTGCACTTTAGTCCAAAATAAGTAAAACATTGTTTCAACATTGTTCAAAAAGGACTAAAATTGAAACATAAGTCCCTCTTGAGCCTTAATTACTTTTCAAAAGATAAGAGCAAGCATATAAATATATTTATTAATCAAAACATCTAGGGTTACAGCATAACCCAGGTCAGGGATTTTACATTTTGAATAATGGATTTGTCCAGTGGTTGATATAGGATGCTTCAATATCCAATGGTCTGGATTGAAACCTATAGTATTACATGTGAGTTCTAATAATTTGAATTTTATGGTTTCCCTCATGTGATAAATTTAAGGATCTTGATGATTGATATGATGGTTTGCTTAAAATGTACAACTAATGATAGGTTTTAACCCCACAACCTATGGTACCCCCTTTATGTTATTAAATAAGGGATGTTTAGGGTTTAATGGTGACTCTTTCTAAGTCACAACTCGATGTATTTACATATGGTTTGTTTAATGTGTTTACTTATGTAAATAACCAATGGTCTTACCTTTTAAACATCCAATAGTTTCGGGTGAAGTTGTGGTATGATGATATGGGTTGAATGATGTTGGAACCAATGGAGGTTTTCCCATAATAAGGTAGCCTTACCTTTTCCCTCATATGAATAGAATGGATAATGACCATATTGTGTTGATATGTAACCCAAATGGATGTAGGTTGTTACACTTAATCTTAATGAACTCATGTTATGGTGATTAACTACGATAAGCCTTCCTTAGTGGAATAATAGAATAATGGAGTACTCTCTTATTGTTGTGGAATAATAGTATATTATAATCTAATGGTAACATCCTGAGTTATGCATGGATCCATACTTAAGAATGGTATGGAATGTGATGAAGATGCCTTGTTTTATGCATTCAAAATTATATGGGGATGTGATGGGTGAGGGTTTGTGAATTAATGCTGAACTACAACTTCAATGTAAGTTACCTTTTTAAACATAACCCTAATAAAAATATATAATGGTGGGTAATCATGTTTTCCTTTCTTGAATGATTAATATAATGATGAAATATCCTTCCTAATGATTGATTGAAATGCTAATGTGTTAATTGGTGGTCATCATAGCTTCATGGTATATGCTAAACTTGTACACTATAAGTATGATGATGACCAATCATATAGATTATTTATATGTGATATAATAAAGGAATTCTCTTAAATGCTAAGATAATCCTACAATGTTATCCTATGAACATTTTTTAGTTCTTCAATGCAATATCATGCTAAGCATGTATGTCTCATGTATGGTGATGTGTTGTTGAGCCTTGTAATAAGTCATAGAAAGATAATGATAAACTTGTAGGGAATGATGTGATGTTCATAATGTCCTTTGGGCATGGATGATCCCTGAATGAGGTGTATTCACTTATGTTGACAATGTTTGATACCTTGTGGTATTGTGATAAGGATTTATATCTTGTGATAGTGTGAGGACAAGTGTAGTCTCATGAATGTCAATGAATAGTACCATGTGATAATGATGTGATGACAAGTATAATCTCTTGATTGGTAGGAGAATAGTGCCTTGTGATATTGAGATGAGAACTTATGTCTCATACATTGTATATCTTCTGAAATTGTTATATAGTAATGTTTGCTAGAGATGAATTAGGGTTTGTGCATCCACTTGTTTGATGCAGCCTTAATTCACCCAAATGGTGATAACTAAGCAAGTGAAACTTTAGTCATGTAATTTCCCTATGCCATAGATCCATTCCAGTGTCAGAATTTGTTGGATGGTGAAATGAGTACTCCTATGAGAAGCTTTGAGCGCATACTTTTGAGTATGTGGGACATCTTGGTACCCTAATATCAAGCAATTGTGGGTGACTGTGGCCACGTGTAAGCCTCAAATCATGCCTCGAGATTTGTGATGTATGTGATGTTGGTATAGTATGCCGAGAGAGCCAATCATATGATGATTTCAATGAGGCGTGTGATATTTGATTTGATAATGATAAAAGCAATTTATTTCTATATGTTTTAACTATTTTTAGATAATAGTATTACATGATAGATGTCTACAAAATGACAAAACTCAATGATGTATGTCTTCAAGTATGTGACTTGAACAATGAGATCATACGGATGTTAAGATCATGTACATTCTCACTATTGTCCCTAGTAGATTGTTATTGTGGAAATAACCATAGGCATCAATAACACAAAAAACTAGAGTGTGTGTTGGTTGATGACAGAATCTCACCAGTCATGATATATGATATCAAACCAAGCACATGGATACATGTTAGAGAACAGTGTATAGAACAGACCCATCATAAGAGTGATGCATGGAAACCATACTTGGTTAGTCAGGATCATCTCTTATTGTATTGGTGGTAAATGTAGTTCTTAGACCTAAAATCACTGCACTCATCACATGTCGTTGGGTACACTTTGACATCATCAAATGCAGTCCTAAAACATGGGTTGTTATAATAGTGATGATTGGGTGACTTTGACACATGGGAACTTGACTGTGAGTGATAGATATGGAATTTGTCCCTCCTAAGGGAGTGTGATATCCTGGCCACTTAAGGAGCGAGACTGATCAATGCATGGCCATGAACATATAAATCAATATATGATATTGCGCTTACACATATCTCAGATAGTCAACTTGGAATCAAGAAACATGGAGTGAACGTTTGTAGAGTCTGACAAGTCCATGCCTCAAGTTCAATCCAAATATTGGTGACAAAGGGACTATACATTCACTATAACACCAATAACAGATTGTAGGTTGAAATTTTTTCTCTAACTTTCCTCTTCACTAGGGTAGCATAGATGTGTGACTAGGCACCATTATTTGCTTGTGATGTCATTAGTTAGTTATGGACATTCACTGCCAACGTGAAATGGAACTCATAGGGTTACACACATAGGATTAACCTGGAAGAGGAGTTTATCCATGAATGATGTTTAGATTGATTACTAAAGTGTTTAGGTACTCAATTAAACATTCAATCAATAGACTTGACTCAGAATCATCAAGTTCAAGTATTGAACCAACTGATTAGAGTGTCAGATTGATTGAGAACTGTATTGACTGAGTTCTGCACAACCTGGACCACCAACTGACTGGTTCACTAGATGAACCGATTGGCTCATGGTCATTGAGACGAATGAGTCACACTAATGAACCAGTAGGTTCACATGGAATTGGTTCACATGGACCAAATAAGCACGTGTTGGGTTTCCCAGATCATGAGAAAAGATCCTCATTTCACTTGTTTAATTCAATTGGGACAAGAATTAATCTTTACATTAATTAGAAATGAATAAGGAAAGTCAAGTGTGGGAAATTCTAGGAAGTGAAATGACTGGTTCATTGGGTGAACTAATTGGCTCATCTACCCAAATGACCAATTCAGTTATGAATCGATCGGCTCACCTGCCCAAACGATTGGTTCAGTTGTGAACCGATCGGTTCGCCTACCATAGTGCAATTAGTTTGTGGAAAATTTGAACCCTTCTACTCGCTCACAAACTAGGAACCCTGACCCTACCCTCTACTATATATAGAGGGGTATAGGGGGCTTCTCAGAACACACAACTTAGAACATCAGTTTCTCTACAAAGTAGGTGTCCTCTCTGATTGTGGTAACCGAGAGAGCCCAAGCAAGTTATACTCGTATAGGGAGGAACAGTGAGGGAAAGACAGTTGTAGAAAAGTGACTGGTGGTGGGAGAATGTGTCAGTGATTAGTACACTGACAGAAGGGGACAACTCCTTCTAGTCTATCCATCAGGACGACTAGAGTTCCTGGTGGTCCGTGTGAACTATCTATAGAGGCGGGAGATTTTTTCCGCTTAGGAGGACGACCGTCAGCCATAGTTTGGGTCAAGACAAGGAGCTACACAGACGTCGTCAAAGACTAGGTGGTTGAAGGATGCACTAGTAAGCCTCAGGACCAGGTAAATCTTACTAAACCATCTTTCCTATTGCATAGTTTTTGATGTGATCTGCTAGTTACGGGTTTGTGGTTAGATAAAATTTTGTTTCCGCTGCCTGTTCTGTCCCACAAAACCCAACAGTAGTATTAGAGCCACGTCAACATACTATGTTTTAGGATTAATCAATATGATCAGATTTTGGTTTTTTGCCATTTATTTATTCCATGAGATGTGAATACTTTAACTGACTAATGTGCATATCTGATTAAACACCACAAATCCCTATATACATATATGATATAGTATATATATGCAATTAATATGCGTCGCCCTAAAATGGTTTTCATGATGGTAGTATAGCATGGTTATGGCCTATAAGCCCCTATGTGTGTGCTTGGTTGTTTGTGGTTGTTTACATCTCGGTCGACATACTGAGTCCTTTCTTCTATTCCAGATGTAACTCGAGATAACTTGAGTCTTATCTTCTACCTTTGTTCCCCCCGAATGTAACTCGGGGTTTCTCAAAGAAATATGTAAAATTAGGATAGTTTTATTTTCTGTTATGTCAAAGAACGATGGGTGCCCAGACAAGTGATTGGAGGACCAAGACGATCAGTTGATGGTGCGATACAAGCGACTGGTGGCCTAATGAGGAGCATAAGGACCCGATGAATCGACCGTCTGGGGGTGCCAGACAATCGGTTGGAGACAACCAACCGGCCAGCTAGGAGGTGATCTGATCAGTCAAAGGATGAGTTGATCTACCCAGAATTGCTAAAGCATGTATCTTTATCAACTATAGGTTATTTCATGTGATGTAGACCTAGATGACCGTAATTCCTTATGGCTCAAGGAATTACAATAGGATGGCCATAATCATTGCTTTATTGCTTCACATGTTTTCTTGTGGGATATAGCATGTCTATGACACGTACTATATATGTGGTGATTGGATATGTATATATATGTAAATATCAAACCCGTCAATATAATATTAAGTATTAGATTCTTTCCATAAGCAGCACACATGAAAAGCTTGATTGACAAGCGTGGCCATCCCAAGGGTGGTGCATTGTCTATATCGTGGAAGTGTGATGGTAGTTGTGTGGGCCCGCCAAGTGGGGTGCACTCCTATCGTGTTGGCTTTTGGGTCAGGCTTAACTAAGTGGTCTTAATGAGATTAAGCACTTAGAGGCATGCAAATGACTATGGAAAAGAGTTTTGCATATCATCTATCCAAGAATTGCATAAGATGCAATTGGTAAATGGTACCTACCTTAATAATTGACTATGGATGCTGGCGTTGGTTGGGTAATAACTCAATTGTTTTGGATCTTAGCTCACTAGAAGGTTGTATGCTGCAATCTTCTGAATTGATGGTGAGGGCTATCAATTTGATCAAAATTGTGGGAGCAATAGTTAATTAAAGACCTAATTAATATCGTCAACTTTATCAAATCAAAAATGTTTTGAAATGTTGCAAAATTCTTTTGTAGATGCCAAATGGAAAACACAAATACATTATCATTGCAATCAGTTCATAAACGGGATAAACTTTAAATCTGGTTTGGGACCTTTGAGAAGTGTTCTCAATAGTGAGTGTAAAGTCTGAAGTCCTTGAAAGACTAAAGCCAGTAGAACCACTCCAAATGCACCTAAGGCTAAAATTGGATGCTTACTTGAAGTATGCCAATGATGCCTAAGACATCAAGAACCTTATGTTGAGCTATATGAACTATGAGCTGCATAAATAGCTTGATGCATGGACATTCTTGATATGGTTGTACATCTTAAGAATCATGTAAAGTATGAAAGGTACGTATAATGTCTTCAAAGCAATATTTGAGTATAATCAGATAGATGGAGATCAAGTATAATCTCATATGCTCAATATGATTGTGCATATAGATCAATTGTGATTTCTTATAGGTCAAGAGTTGACCAAACATATGATTCTACAAATCATTGTGTGAATCATATAGCCAGTTTATCAAATGTTGAGAAACTTGGCCAAACCATTGTCTGAAGTGCTTGGCATGTTGATGCCAAAGCATAAATGAAGAAAAGACAAAACATGTGACAATGATCAGCAGAGTGAGGTCCATAGACTAAAGCAAAGTCAAGAAATGTTTTGCAGACAAGCTTAGGTCCAAGTCTTCATCACTCAAGATATGGAGTGGAGTAAGTTGGAAAGGAAAATAACCTATTTATAGAGGATCTCAGGAAGATGAAAGAGAGATAGAGATCTCTACTTCAGGACCTAAGAAGAAGTACGCAAGAAACTGTGCGGAGAAAGAATTGCTACCACTATAGTTACAATGACATTCATGGGCATATAATATAATTAGTGAATTGCTATTATACATCTGCCATCAATGAAATCGTCATACATCTTGTATGGGCAATAGTGTAATGAACTGATGTTTCATTTCAAAGAAATGATCTTTGATATCAATCCCTATGTCTCATCAACTATACTTGATAGTTAAAGAGACAAAAGTGTGTGACACATGTAATGAATGACATGATAACTCAAACTTGAATACCTACAGCATAGTCATCTGTAGTGCATAAATGAGAATTGCATTTCTAGAAATCCATATGATGGTTATCTAGACTCATTTTGGTTATTGAACCAATAGAGACATGATAATCTCATTCATTGTGCAATATGACAAAGGTTCTTCACTAGATGTAGTGGGAGAACAACTATTCTATTAAGGATTATACATATTGATGTATATAAACCTTTTAGAATAAATGCTAAAGGTAATCAATAGTACTTCAATATATTTATTGATGACCTCAATAGATATGATAGTTTGTATTTAATAAAATACAAACACGAATATCTTGAAGTGTTCAAGGAGATCATAAATGAAGTACATAACAAACTTGGTATAAGTATTATATTTCGATATGATCAATATGGAAATACTTTGAACCAAGAGTTTGAGAACCTTCTGGAAGATCATGATAATGTATCATGATGGACTCCGCCTGAAACACAATGATAGTGTATCATGAGAAGTGTATCAGAAAGAATGAATCACACCTTCATAAATCAGAGTGTAAATACCAGCTAAACTTTAAATTTCTTTTTGGTCACATGCTTAACACTAAAACAATGTACCATTAGTTCAAAAGACACCATATGAGATACGGAATGGGAAGTGTCCCAATATGTCTTTATAAAGATTAGGATTGAAAGCCTAAATAAGAAAATTGTTTCTTAGAAGGTTTTGTCCACAAATCGCATAAATGTTATTTTGCTGAATACTACTTTGACATCCAAATCCAACAACAAAGGTTTTGGATGGTTGCATTCCTAGAGGAGAACCTAGTTCTAAAGGAGTCAGTGGGAGAGAAAGTGGAACTCAAAATGTTCGAGACAAACAAGAAAAACATTGAACTTAAAGATGTACAATGGAAATAAAGTGAATCACAAAATTTTGTAGAATCTCAAAGTTCCTTAAGTAACACAGAGTTCATGGTTCTAGTAGAACATGCCTAGAGCTTGAATAATATATGATATCTTATGGATAAGAAGGTGGTGAGTTGATCATATGATGAGTCAACAGTCTATCTAGAAGTTAATTAGAACCAGAAACTGAGATATGGCTTGAAGGCATGAATTACAAGATGGACTGCATGTACATCAACAAAGTATGACCTTGGTTGATCCACCTGAAGGGGTAAAACCCATAGGGTACTTTTGGGTCTTCCAGAAGAAGACTAACATGGAGGGTAATTTGGCTACAAAGAGTTTCTAACAAGTTCAAGATATTGAACATGATGAAATCTTTTCAGTAGTTACCAAGGATAAATCCATCTAAATAGTGCTTGTTATTGTAGCCCAATGGAAATAAAGTCCATGACTGCATAGATCAATCTTTGGATTGAAGCGGGCACCTCAAAACTGGGATCTTCTAGTTGACAAGATAGTCAAAGAGTTTGACTCGAGTCAAAATAAAGAAGTAATGTGTGATTACAAAAATTTAGTGGGAGCATATGTATACTCCACATATTGATGGGGAATAACATCCTTATACTGCAAATATTAAAACTTGGCAACAAAGTACATTCTAAAGTTTTAAATAAGCATCATATGTGATAGGAATCAAGATCTACATAGATAGATCAAGTGGGCTTCTTGACCTAAGAAAGAGAACATACATCAGTAAGATGTTGAAAGGGTTCAGCATGATGAGAGAAAACTTGTCCATGTTCCATGGAGTTAGTCTCTCAAGAGACAAGTGTCCCAATTCTTATGAAGAATAAGGAACACATGGATAGATTGGATCTATCACGTATGAACTCATCTCATTATCTTTTATGTATTATACATGATAAGAAAATATAAACTAATTATCTTGTATGTATTGGACATGACAAGAATATACGAACTCATCATCTTGTATGTATTGGACATGACAAGAAGATATGAAATCCAGTTATTTCATATGTATTGGACATGACGAATGGATATCTGTCGAACTCTAGTAAGAGTTACTAGAATACCATGAAGGACATCTTTATGTACTTGTGAAGTACTAAAAGAATTAGTTCTTTAATTATGGTAATAAGGAAGAGTTGGGTGTAAAGAGTTACACCGATGCAAGCTTCTGAAATGACAAAATTGTGTTTGACCTTAGAATAAGAATTGTTAGTTGGAAATGTTCCAACATAAGACAATTGATGAATTCTACAATAAGAAGTTGAGTACCTTAGTGTTACGAACACTGTAAAGGATATTGTATGCATCTAGAAGTTCATATGCATAAACTAATGGGAGGTTCCGACCATTGGTGACTCAGTAGTAATATTGTGACAACAATGGAGCTACTAGTTAGGCAAAGGAATTTCAGATAGCATACTATGACACTTCCATCTCATACGAGTTGTCGTACAGTGAGAGTATGTGAAACATGTAATATACCGACTTGAAGCGTTGCTTACCCTCAATAAAAGCACTTGTGCAGCAGAAACATGATGGACGTGTTAAGATCACTTGGAATATTATTCATGGTTGATTGGCTCTAAGTGCAAGTGGGATTTTGTAGGTATAGTATGCCCAGAGAGAAAATCATATGATGATTACAATGAGGCATGTGATACTTGATTTGATAATAATAAAGGCAATTTCCATCTATATGTTTTAACTATTTTTTAGATAATAGTATTACATGATAGATGTCTAGAGAATGACAAAACTCAATGGTGTATGTCTTCAAGTACGTGACGTGAACAATGAGATCATATAGATGTTAAGAGTATGTGCATTCTCACTATTGTCCCTAGTCGGTTGTTATTGTGGAAATAACCATAGACATCAATAACACAAAAGACTAGAGTGTGTGTTGGTTGATGACAGAATATCATTAGTCATGATATATGATAACAAACCAAGCACATAGATACATGTTAGAGAACAGTGTATCAGATAGACCCACCATAAGAGTGATGCATGGAAACCATACTTGGTTAGTCAGGATCATCTCTTATTATATTAGTGGTGACTGTGGTTCTTAGACCTAAAATCACTACACTCATCACGTCGTTGGGTACACTTTGACATCAACAAACACAATCTTAAAACATGGGTTGTTATAATGGTGATGATTGGGTGACTTTGACACATGGGGACTTGATTGTGAGTGATGGATATGGAATTTGTCCCTCCTAAAGGAGTGTGATATCCTGGCCAGTTAAGGAGTGAGACTGAGAAATGCATGGCCATGCACATGTAAATCAATATATGATATTGAGCTTACATATATCTCAGACATTCTACTCTGAATCAAGAAACATGGATTGAATGTTTGTACAGGATGACAAGTCCATGCCTCGAGTTCAATCCAGATATCAGTGACAAAGGGACTATACATTCACTGTAACACCAATAACAGATTGTAGGTTGAAAGTTGTTCTCCAACTTTCCTCTTTACTTGGGTAGCACTGATGTGAGACTAGGCACCACTCTTTGCTTGTGATGTCATAAGTTAGTTATGGACATTCAATACCAACATGAAATGGAACCTATAGGGTCACACATAGGATTAACCTGGAAGAGGATTTTATCCATGAATTATGTTTATATTGATTACTAAAGTGTTTAGGTACTCAATTAAACATTCAATTAATAGACTTGACTCAGAATCATCAAGTTCAAGTGTTGAACCAACTAATTAGAGTGTCTCATTGATTGATAACTGCATTGACTGAGTTCTGCACAGCCTAGACCACCAACCGACTGGTTCACTGGGTGAACTGATCGGCTCATGGTCAGTGAGACGATTGGTTCACACTGGTGAATCGATCGGTTCACATGGACTAAATGAGCAAGTGTTGGGTTTCCCGGTTCGTGAGAAAAGATCCTCGTTTCACTTGTTCAATTCGATTGGGACAACAATTAATCTTTGCATTGATTAGAAATGAATAAGGAAAGTCAATTATGGGCAAGTTTGGGAAGTGAAGTGACCAGTTCACTTAGTGAACCGATCGGCACACCTACCCAAATGACCGGTTCAATTATGAACCGATCGGCTCACCTGCCCAAACAATCGGTTCAGTTGTGAACTGGTCGGTTCGCCTACCATGGTGCAATCAGTTCATGGAAAATCTAGACCCTTCTACTCCCGCACTGTTACGACCCCACCTTCTGGTAACCCCCAATTAAGGGAGACCGAGAGGTCGAAGCCGTAACCATAATTTTCGGATCAAAGGTTTGGCATTTAACCAAGAACAATTATTAAATTTTTACAGACTAAACTGGAAAGCTGTAAGAAAAATAAACTTTTGCATACCTTTGAAAACTTGGATCTCTAAACTTCTATCCACTTATGGATTCTACTCTAACTAATCCTCCTTGTATTTTACTTCATGTATTTCATAATATGACGATTTACTATTTTTCCTTTTGGCTTGTACCTAAAACGTTGACAAACAAAACTTCGGTCAGCCGAAGATGGTATGTGGGGGATTCACTAATCATGCAATTATTTGTAATAATGTATTGCATTCAATTATCAATTAACAAACAATTTTACATTTTAAGTATAACTACGCGATCCATGTGTACCCTATCACCTGCGTTGTCCCTGCAGTGGACCTGGATACTACCTTCCTTATGGTAGATTCCCATTATACCCCTCATGACTTCACCTAATAGGTGAATCAATTTCTAGGGCTGAGTCACATGCACACCCGTAGGTAGCCCACTCCTTAACTCATGGTATGTTAAGAGTCTCATGGCACTACACATGTGTAGCCCAGTTTCTAACTCATGATACCCTAGACCTTGCTCTAGGTTATCCTTAACCTTTGCATAGCCACAGGGGTAGACTCGGATCTATCCAGTTATACATGTATACTCATAGTGATAGTCATAGTCACTCTATAGTTGCATGAATTAAAACATCCAACAGTTATTTCAAGCCATGAGGGAAACGTCGATAAAATCCTCAGAAAACTAATCAGGATAGTCATAAGCGTAACCACATACCTCTTATTGCAGATTTGGATACAGAATTAACTTTGTAGAGAGAGAAAATCCAAACAATCAAGCAATTGCACAAAAACCCTGAAATAAAAGTACAAGTTTACTTTTATTAATATTTACCCAATTTCATCATATCCCTTAGGGTTTCTATCCCAATTTTAGGGTTTCTTGGAAACTAGGGTTTTGCCTTCATTCTTAGTTTTCATGAACCCTAATTCCTCAAAATCATTTAAAACCTTTAAATTCTCTTCTTTTAATATTCCTAACAGTCTTAGGATCATTATTTAGTAATTTATCAAAATAATAAGGTTTTCTTCTTCTTTTACCCTAAATTAGGGTTTTCATGTACATTATCTTTCATTTATAGACATAAACCCTAAATTAATCATCTTTGTACTCAAAACGGATGAAAACTCCATGTTATCAATTAACAGGTTGATAATCCTCAATTTAACATATTAAGTTACAAAGAATCATCCTTTATATGCAAATAGGGTTTCTAATTACTTTTCAATACACTTTTATAACAACACAAGGCACTTTTGCAAAACTAAATAGAACCACGTTCTCCAATTATTTTTATCAGGTTCCTTGCATTTTTCTACCCAACTTTCATGTATAAAGTTCCTTTATATGAGATTCCTAGCTATTTCTATGACTTTAGCAAGGAAAAACAATTATCTGCAATTTCAATCAAAGAGAGATATTTACTGAAATTCTTGGAGTGTTGGATCGGTGCGCCTATGGACCTCCTAGTCAATCTGACGCTCCTAACTGGCTGACTCCACTAACTAAGTGGCGTGCCCCGCTGCTTTCCCTCAGTCGTTGGATGATCCTTGGTCCACGGTGGACCCTCGATCATACGTTGTGCGATCTCCGACTCCACTACTCAGATGCGCGCCCTCTCCTTTTAGCCAATCCGATGGATCGTGCATGGGATCACAGTGGTCCAGATATCTACGGCCATTGCTCGTCTCCTCCTTTCTTTGTTCTTCAGAATGTGACGGCGCCGCGGCGGCGACCTCGCCTGAGCACAAGCAATCGAGAGAGGGAGAGGGTGTTAGGGCTTAGGAATCTGCCGCCAAAGATCGTAAGGGTGAGAGCAACCACTCGAGGGCCTATTTATAGGATATGGGGGTCTCTACCTAGGGTTTCTTAACCCCACTGTCAACTGCATCTTAGCCCAGTTGGGCGTTTTTCCTATTCGCGATGGGAACCCACCAAAGTAGGGTCGAGAAGCTTCACCCCACACTCCCAAACCCAAAGAACAGGTTTCCATGCTTGCACAAGCACTGAATCGATCAGAATCAAAGGGGAAAGTTCCCCTGTGGGCATGCTACAGTCCGCGTCCCATAGGATGCTAGACAATGATCCGGGTCTGTTGGATCAAGATCCAACGGCCATAAACATCCGTGCTCAAACAAAAGGGAAAGATTTCCTAAATTCCAAGGAAAATCCTATTTTGAAGATAATCTTGAAAAATCGATAATTCTCAACTCTTAATTACTTTTTGCCTCAAATTTTAAGGGAAACTCTTTTATGTTTTTATCTTTCATCCTGCAAAAATTGGGATCATTATCTTAATTAAATGGTCCATTTTCTTTGTTTGCAAGAAAACACCCTTTTATTCATATTTTCCTCATATTCTTTATTTCCCTTGCTATTATATAATTATCCTGAGTTCCTTGAACCCCAAGGAACCTTTATAACCCGAAATTCTATTTTTGGGAAAATATATTTTAGCCTTTTAATTATCCTTTATTCATTTTCTTATATTTCCCATTATCCCATTGAATTCCTTTTTCATTTCTTTTTCTTTTTCTTTCAATTGGGCTCAATGGCCAATAAGGCCCATCAAGAAAGCATGCAAGGCTATCATACACGAAATTCATTCAAATCAAACCATGAAATCAAACATTGATATTATTTATCTTTTAAAGGAGATTCACAAATCTCATTACATGTTTTGGAAAATGAGGTTATAACACGCACAGACTGAGAACCCTGACCCTTCCCTCTACTTTAAATAGAGGGGTATAGGGAGCTTCTCAGAACACACAACTCAGAACATCAGTTTCTCTACAAAGTTGTTGTCCTCTATGGTTGTGGTAATTGATAGAGCCCAAGCAAGTTCTACCCATCCAGGGAGGAACAGTGAGGGAAAGACAACTACAAAAAAGCGACTGGTGGTGGGAGAGTGTGTTAGTGACTAGTATGTCGACAGAAGGGGACAACTCCTTCTAGTCTATCCATTAGGATGACTAGAGTTCTCGGTGGTCCGTGTGGACTATCTATAGAGGCGGGAGATTTCTACCACTCAGGAGGACGACCATCAACCGCAGTCTGGGTCAAGACCAGGAGTTGTACAGATGTCGTTGAAAACTAGGTGGTTGAAGGTTGAACTAGTAGTGAGGTATTGTCACTGAACAAGCCTCAGGATCAAGTATATCTTGCTAAACCATATTTCCTATTACATAGTTGTTGATGCGATCTGTTGGTTACGGGTTTGTGGTTAGATAAAATTTTGTTTATGTTGCCTATTATATCCCACAAAACCCAACATGTGATGTGTGATGATAGTAGAGAAAGTGTTGAACAGCCATGCATGAGCTTGTTCATGTGTATTTCCTACAGTTTAGGATGGTCATGTGTGAGATGATCCTTCTAGCGTCGTGACCTGTACCAAGGTGGGTTAGTTGTTTACAAGACTATATGTCACTATTGGAAGTTGATTGTTATGTCTTTGCATTGTCTCTCGTACTGACCGGGAGTTTTTGGAGAGATCATGGAGTTTGGCTCTTCTATAGATCTTGTGTGGCACTAATTTTGACTTAGCAGTGGTCAGTTGGATTTGGGTGGTAACTCTGGTATGACTCAAATCCTCAGGACAATAAGAAAAGATGTAATACAGCCATTTAGAATATCTATTTAGGGTTATACATGATGATTTACATTGGATGATAACCCTTGTTTGTTCTCTTTCCATAAAGTTGATGCTTAGTGCAAATTAAGAGATAGTAGATATGCTTATTGTAGAAATACTCATGATGTACCTATGTACATATAGTAGTCATGCTATGTTGATAGATATACTGCAACTATTAATTATGCTAATGATGAGAGTTGTCACATGATGTTAGCTATGCTTATATCATTGTCTATGCCATTGTTATTAGTAATGCTTAAACTTCTAATCATACTTATGAAGATAATTTTGCTTTGATGTAAGTTCTACTTAAGATGTAGACCTATTAAAATTGTTAGACATCCTAATATTGTTAACTATGCTTATGCTACTGGATTGCCTATATTGTTAGCAGGGCATAAGATGATAGTCATGCTAGTGGTGACATTTGTTAATTGATGCAATCTTATGAAATCCAAGATGAGAGCCTTCATATGCTCTGATAATTATACTTGTTGCTAAGTTTATTTTCTTAATTTTCTTAGTATGCTTGAACTAATCAATCTGCTTAATTATCTATTAAATGCTCCAACTTCTCAGTTTATTTATTGTTGGAATAATTTTTTGTTTAATCAATATATGTTGGAGAGAGTTATATCTCTTGTTGGGACTGGGTCTCACCCGTGAGTCACCACATTCTTTTAGGTGATCGAAAGCAGTGGTAGCAGAACCGTAGAAGTAAAGAGAATCTTATGTGATGAACCATAGAGATGGTTATTTAATTTTCTAGTGTACCCTAGAGTCGTCTTTGTACTGTCACGTCTGGGTCAAAAGTTTAAATATGATGTTTTAATCGAATTGAGCTTTTGGCTGCGTGTTGATGCTTGTATATGTGGAATATGTGGATAGTGTTCCTTTGTAAAGTTTATGTTGTAGCTGAGGCTATAGAGTAGATGTAAAGGATATTGGGCATTATATGAACTAAAGTAGCTTGTTGGGATTTTATGTAAATGCTCTAGAGCAATTGTGAAGGGTTTAAATTGGTTTTAATTTATCCTATTTTCTAGATTTGCATTTAATTAATGAGTATTCATGTTTTTTGTTTTGAGTAATCTCATTTAGGTAATCGGTTCCCAAAAGTATTCACTCTTGTGTTCATAACACCATGATACTCATTTCTATTGTAAAATTGTATAAATGGTTTGTAGTTCGAAACCCTTCCAACTGACAACTCTTTTCTCAAAACATATTTTATGTTGCGATCACATTTGTCATTTTGAAAGCTTGCACCAGTGTAACTCCTTACATTCAAGTCTTTCTTGTTGCTATAATCTAGCAACTTCTCCTTAATGCTTCTCAAGTACTAATGGATTACTATTAATGACATTCCAATGATCCTCATTGGAAAATGATATCATCTTGTCATGTCCAGTGCATACAAGATTATGGTATGAGTACATTATATACCATGCATGATAGATCCAACTTCTAGTTCATATGGAAACTTACTCATGGTTTTCCATTCTCTATAAAAATCAGAACATAGGGTTCTTGAGAGACTAATCCTGTGAATCATAGTTAGATTCTCTCTCATTAAATCCTTTATGTTGAACTCTTTCAGCATTTTGCTATTGCATGTGCTCATTTTAGGTCATGAAACTTTCAAGAACTATGTCTATAGATATCGATCCCCATCACGTAGGATGTTTCACCTAATCCTTCATTGTTGAAGGTGTTTTCAATGCCAGGTCTCAATACTTACAATGTTGAGATGTTATTCCCCATCAAAATGTGAAATATTTATATATGCTCCTACTCAAAACTTTTGCAATAATAGAGTTCATCTTTTTTCTTAATTCAAGTCAAACTCATTGACAATCTTGTCAAGTAAAAGATCACATCACTGAGATGCTTGTTTCAACCTATCATATTAAACTTTGTAGCTTATAGACTTCATTTTCATTCATGAAATTATGAAACATTTAGGGCATGTCGCGTACACATCCTATCATCTATTCCTTTTAAGGAATTCAATTTTAATCTTCTTATGCCAAATCTCATAGTCTATACTAGCTGCAGCAACAAACATGAAAATTGGTGAAGGAATTTATTCATGTTCAATAGTTTGAACTGATTTCAAATCTTTACAACCAATTTGTCCTTTTAGGTTATCCATGTAGGTCTTTTCAACAAGACCCTACTTGCACCCTTTGGGTATTACCCCTTTAGGTATTATTGGCAAGGTCATACCTTGTTAGTTTACATGGACTCCATAATTGTAACATCCCTGACCTGGGTTATGCTTTATCCCCAGGTGTTTTGATTAAGAAAGATGATTATAATTTTAATCTTATCTTGTGAAAAGTAATTAGGCCTCATGAGGAACTTATGTTTCAATTTTGGTCATGTTTGAACAATGTTGAAGCAATGTTTGCTTATTTTGGACTAAAGTGCAAATTACCCAAGTTAAGGGGATAAATTGAAAATATTACATAATAATATGTTCCTATGATGTTGAGACATCATAATAGTGAAAATGATGTAGTAATATGGTTTCTACAAGCTTGGACACCAAGATAAAGCTTGTTGGACAATGTTTGTGTATTAAAACCTAGTTTTGATGTAAAGTGCAATTTACCCAAAACCTAAGGTTCAATATGCAAATTACCACTTCAATAAGGTCCCTCATGTTTCTTATCATCATGTAGAGCAAATAAAATGAGAGGGGCGCCTCATTTGAATTAAGTTGGAGGAGAGAGAATCTTAATATTAAAATAATCAAGATTTAATCCTAATTGAAACCCTAATTCAATTTAGGACAAAAATGAATGTATTAATTAAAGGGCTTTCAACCAAAATTAAAATGGTTGAGTTCAGATATGTATGGTCGTCTTTGTGCTTTGTAAGATCCACGAAATATCTCAAGGAGGTGGAATTTCCACTCACCTTATTATAAGGAAAAGAAATATCCACTAAGTCATGGATATTAATATAAAAAGGGTTAAGGTGCTTATTTTTCTTTTCTTTAAAATGTGGATAATTGAAGGGAATAAGAGGCCAAGAATATATACTCGTATCTAAGGAAGGAGAGGGGTCAAGTGGAAAGGGAATTGAGGGGATAATTCCTACTTTCTCTCTCCTAATTGAATTTTTAATAAAATTCACATATAAGTTCATTTATCCATAGAATGAAAAGGAATTTTGGATTTACTTCCACCCCTTGCTTGGAAAACGACCTTGGGATCTTGGGAGCAAGAAGAGAGCGACCCCCAACCTATTGGTAAGTCCTTTACCTTCTTTCTCCTTGATTCCATGGTGGAAATCGAAAATAAATTATGGATTTCTTCTTAATTCGATCTCCTCTTCAACCCTAGCCAAACTTTTCAACCAAAAGCTTGAGGACGAACCTAAGGGGAGTTTCAAAAGCTTCATCCACCATTGTTGGCGTGATCTTGGAGCTTTGGAGCTCAATTGGAGGTGGGTTTTATAACTTTAAACCCTAACTTTGTTATTGCATTCAATTCCCCATCAAATAATGATCATTTCTCTATTTACAAATATTGATTTGGTTGATTGATGCAATATCCATGGAAATCACATAAGGTTTCGTGGGTTTAGAGCTTTATGATGATGACATCATCATAACCAAACACCTCCCCAAATATCTATACCAAAAGGTTTCAATAAAATGTCCAAACAGTTTCACAAACTGTTTGGGAGCAAACGGTTTCAAACCGTTTGGGATGAAACGATTTCACTAAACCACATAGAAGCAAACACATTAAGACCGTTTGGTGATGTTGACCAGGTTTGACCATTTGGGTATTTGTTCATAATGATCTAGGTTAATGACCCATCAATTATTATTGATTAACTCCAATTGGTTCATGAGTTGAAGGTCCATCAATCACCTAAACCCTAATCGGGTTGAGTGATGATTTCATAAGTGATTGAGTTTGAAACTTGGTTTGATTGACCCAAATGGTTTCAAAACCGTTTGGGAATCACCCAAATGTTATCAAGACCGTTTGGAGGTCTAGGGTTGAGTATGGTTAGGTGTTTGAAGATTCAAACATATGGTATAAACCCTAATCGGCTAAGTGCTGATTTTGCAATTGAATGAGTTGATGCTTTGGGTCGATTGACCCAAATAGTTTCAAGACTTTTGGGGATCACCCAAGACCGTTTGTAGGTCTAGGGTTAGGTATGGTCAAGTGTTTGTAGGTCCAAAGATACCAAATTGAAATACAATCAAGTGCTGATTTGGTGACCAATCCTAGGATCCAAACTCTAATTGAATGACATGGTTTATGATGATATGATGGGAAAATGATCTCAAGACCGTTTGGAGGTCATCCAAAGGATCCCAATACCTTTTTGGGGTCACCCAAGACCGTTTGGAGGTCTAGGGTTGACTATGGTTAGGGGTTTGAAGATCTAAAGGTACTAAGTTGAAGTGCAATCAAATGTTGATTTGGTGATCAATCCAATGATCCAAACTTTGATTGATTGAGTTGGATTTTGAGGTTGACATGGGAAAACGGTCTCAAGACCGTTTGGAGGTCATCCAAACGACCTCAAGACTGTTTGGGGTCAGGTCATGCCCAATTTGGATGAAGGCTCAATGGTTTTAAAGTAACCAATCTCACATTGATTAATGTTGAAAGATCAACGATTCCAAACCCTAATCCTATTGATTCAACCCCTAATTGATGATAAATTGAGGGTCAAATCAGTTGAAGGTTGACCTATTTAACTTAATTGAAGTATGGTGATAGGTCCAATTGATGATTGCTTACATGAATTCAATGGTTGAAGGATTCAACATTGGAAACCATAATTTAATTGGAGTGGTTGAGACCCTTTTTGGTCCTTGTGGTTTTGAGGGGGTTTGGACCGAACGGTCTCAATACCGTTTGAGTCCAAATGGTCTCAAGACTTTTTGGGACCAAGCGGTCTCAAGACCGTTTGGTACCAAACGATCCCAAACCGTTTAGGTGCATGCGGTTTCAAAAAGTCAACTTTGGCAAACGGTCTTCACAACCTACTTTACTAAACGGTTTTGAGTATTCAACCAAGACCGTTTGAGGTATGATTGGTCAAGACCATTTGAGGTCTAAGTGACCAAGATCATTTGGAAATTAATTAATCAAATTGTATGAACACTTAAAGTGAATAAAGGTCAATTGTTTAAGTGGTCAATTACATGATGTAAATCAATTGTGTTTATAATAATGGTACCTTTAATGAGATAGGGTTATTAGTACCCTTCAAGTAGCTAAGCCCTAATGATCATGGTGATAATTACATAACCCATGATGTCAATTCTTCTTCCAGATTGATTTGACTTAGCTTAATCAAGGCTGAAGCAAACATCATCTTGTAGAAAATGAAAGAGAAGATTTCCTACATGATTGATAATCAAGTAATAGACTTTCTATATGAATGAATGTTTAATTAGGGTATGACCCTTCATAGTGAGATCATGAAACCCTAATTATGAGGGTTAATGAATCATAACCCTAACTGAGAATATTAATGGAAGTAATCTTACTACATGATAATGGTATGATCTTAATAAATAGTGATGGTATGATAAATCCTAATTTAGGGTACTTTGATTATCACTCCTACTTGGGGTGAATAGTAAACCCTAATCTAGGGTGATGTGATATGAATAGTAAATCCTAATCTAGGGTGATGTGATGTGAATAGTAAACCCTAATTGTAAGTTATGGAATAAGAAACCCTAATGGAGGGTGATGACATGAGAAACCCTAATTGGGGGTGATGTCATGAGAAACCCCAATTGGGATGAACAATAAGTCTAAATATGGTTTATTGAATATGAAACCCTAGTTTTAAGTGATGTTATGTGGAACCCTGATATTATGATATGGTGTAAGACTCAATTCAGGGTGATGTCATGTGATGATATATGAAACCCTAGAGATGGTTTAATAGCCAGTACACCAAAGAGAGGTGTGGCTAAAATAATTAAATAAGATGAATATGTTATAGACATGAAGGATAGGGTTGATGAACCATGTGAATGATAAAGTGGTGATTTTAATGAATAAGGATCTAAGAGACAAGATGATGCCTAGATCCTTGTGCAACCATCTCTATACATGAGTAATAGCCTATACACCTTACAATGATGAGGACATGAAACTTTTAGGAATGATGTATGCTATACTAAATAATGATGTGGATAACATCCTAAGAGTTGAAATACCTAAAATAGTTGATAATGGTTTATCTTATATCAACAATGTCTATCAGTTGGATAAGTCCATATCATCAAAGACAATTGGACAACTCTAATGTGTGACCCATACACCATATGATGAAAGTAACAAGTTAGTGGATAAAGTATTAAGAGGGAAATACCTTAATACAAAGTTAGTTGATTAACTTAAGAATATGGAAATGAAAAGAAAGTGATGCATTCAGATATGATAGATATCACATTCTGCATTTCATTGTAGACTTATCTTGATGAACCTCTAATCCAATACTCTTGGTTAAGAAACACATGAAATGTGTGATATGCAATCGTTACAATAAAGATGTGATGAACTCAATGTACTTTGATAAATGTTGACCAATATACCTTGAGAATGGGGTAAGATAATCAATGAGTATAATGTAATTATATCATGACAAGGATGAGAAATGAACTCATGCTTTGAATTGATGATCATTAATGATATATGATAAGAATGGTAATCATAAGAAAATACTTATGATGTCTTGGATGCTCCTAGAGGTGTGGAGTAATACATTAGGGTTGAACTAATAATGTGAGCATGAAACCCTAATTAAAGCATGACGGGAAACCCTAACCCTAATTTTGGTTAAAGGGAATGAAAATCCCTAATTGATAGATAACCCTAATCTTGATAAAGGATGGTGGTGTTACTAATTTTTCATATGATGTGATAAATGACTTACATGTCTGTTATCATAACCATGTAGACATCATGAGATGATGAACATATCCAGATATGAGCTATGACTTTCATATAATTAACATGTTGTATGGCCTTATGTGCCTAATGTTGTTGTTTCTTAGTAAAAGTAACAAAATGTGCATGAACCTTATGAGTTCCATGAGTAAGTTGTTCCCTAGTGAAAGGTGGCAAAACATTTAATAGGCTTTGAGAGCCATGTGAGATACTTGTGTAACAAGTATTATGCATACCGCGGTCTGAGGACCCAGAGGTAATAGTCACCTAATAAATGGTAACAGTGATAGTGATGAATTGAGGATATGAATACCCAAAGTTGATAAGTATGATAATGATGCTGCTGAGGGAAGTGAACTTTCAAAGAAATGAAATGAGGGACTTAGATCCCAATGTCTTATAAAGACTGACAAGTGATTGATGAAAATAGTACTTGTTTCTTAATGGCATTTGTCTGAATAAGTTATGTTTGAGAACTTGACGGATGCTAAAATAAAATGATAATGTACTTAATTAATCAAGTGAAATTATATCATGTAGAGCCCTGGCCATAGATCCATCATCGTCAGCAATAGATGATGGTGAAACGGGTGCTCCGTGGCAAAACCCGGAACGCATATTTTGAATATGTGGGGGCAATGGGTGATTGTATCCTGACGTCCTAATGAGGGAATTGATGAAAGGTAAACAACAAACCTCTCAATCCTTCATTACTTGTACCGGGATGGATGTATCATGAATCCCCCGATGATTGGGACAGATGCAGTACACATCTCCCAATAATGTTAATGTCGGATCGATGGAGATAAACATGAGATCTCACAATCACGAAGAGAGTCCAGCACGCCATTGTAACTCTAATAGTGAAGTTTCCAGTATACCCTGGAAATCTATATATATAGCAGAGACACAAGATGTCCTGCATGTAATCTCGCGATGACTGAGATATGGGAGGTCTTGGTAGCCGGCTCTACCTTTGACCCTGTATGGTACCGATTTCGACTTCGTAGTGGTCGGTTGGAGCATGAGCGGTATACCTCATCTCCTCAGGGCATAAGTGTGATTGTAAAATGTAATCAGACGTTTAGCATGTTTGCTTAAGGATTGAATACAGAAATTCATTGGCTGATGGTATACTTCTTTTATGCAACACTAGTTGATAAATGTTATTCATATCTCTTTACATTCAATGCAAGTAGATATGTGAAATATGAATCTACCATGAGTAGATACAATGCTCTCATTAGGAAAGGAAATTACTTTACTATGTTCATTCAATGATTAATACTGTTGTTATTATATAAGAACTCTTGTTCAGTTTTAATTATAATAAACTGCTATAACAATGTTTTGGCGGAGGGTTACATCTCCCACTGGGACAATTTACAATTGTCTCACCCCCGTGGGATCCAATGTTTTTAGGTAATCGCAGAAGAAGAAGCAGGAACCCAATAGTATGAGAAAAGCAGCAGCAATATCAGGGACAGCAGTGATGACTCAGGTGGAGGCACTGGCTGCCAAGTTTTGTCTAGATAGTAGTCTTATGTGTCGTCTTTGTACTCTCAGGTCCTCGGAGTCAGTAGATAGTGTTTTTATCATCGACTTGAGATTTTGGCTTGATGCCTCAAAGTTATATGTTGTCTATATTTTAGGTCTGGAGACAGCTGATGTTGTAAATCTCAAGAAGAGATAGTGCAAGACATGTACTTTGAAATATAATGTAAATGTTATACTTTAGCTCTTGAAGAAAAAGATTTCCTATGTGTGGATCTCTTTTCAAAAAGTTTTAAAATTTTAGTGACTTTCAGTAATCCACTGCTAATAATTCACTTCCGCATTAGTTAATCTTGTTTTCATGAGTTGGTCATTACAATTAGTGGTATCAGAGCTCTAGTCTCGCTGAGTCTACAGAGACATAGAACTAAGGTAGAAGAGTCTATTCTAGTGTCTTCCAGTGTATCTGATAGTGTCTTCTTCTCATATAGGAGGAGAAGAACTTGAAGATGACTGGGTCACATGAGGAGTTTGCTGCAGAAAGCAGCAATGCTACACTAAGAAGAGGTGCAGGGGAACAGGCAGGAGAGGGACAATTGCTTAAGAATCCCCTAGTTAATCCAGCTATGATAAAAGAAATCCTTCTCTAGGTATCACTGTTGGGGAACTCATGGAAACCATGATGTATTTAGTGGATCGAGCACTAGCAATACAACCTATATTACCAGCCCTCAATGATGATGTTTTGGACATCAATAGGATATGTAATCCACAACATCAGGTTGAATCAATGGGAAATGATGAAGTTATGGACTTAGAACAAGTCTGTGCTCAACCTCAGCCTTTTGAATCAATATATAGTGATGTAGGGAATAGAATACAACCTGAAATCAGGATCTGTCACAAGTGCAGGGAACCTAGACATATCAGAAGGTTTTACCCAGAAAAGAAAAACAAGATGATGATTGAGAAAAGGCATATCCAAATTCAGGAACAGAGGCCTAGTAGTTCCAAAAAGGGAAAGACTTTGGTATCACCAGTACAACCAGGACTTAGTACACCAAGGCAATGGTCATCTAGAAAAGGTAAAGAAACCTCTAGACCATACCTGGCACCCAGAATTTTCTACCTATGTAGATAGGTAGGACATCTGGCAAGAAATTGCTCAGCTAGAAATGTTATGGTGAATCAACCTCTGAGGCAGAATCAGCTTGAGGCAGTGAATAATCCACGAATCATGAAAGGTAAGACAAAATAATGTCATTCTTATATGTCTTTTTATGGTTTCCTAAGTTAAATGAGAAGGTAATTGACTACGTTTTCCTTGATTATTCCTATGAGGACTTATATTTTACATAATAAACATTGTAGATGTTTCATGTTGCTCTTACCTCTATGAGATGAAGATGAGGTATTGAAGAGACATCTGGATAAAATCCAGTAATGTCAAGTCTTATACTTGTGATAATATGAAAAGGAATGAATATGATAATATATAAGTGCGTACTACCTTATATCAGTATTTATATACCCTGGCAAGGTATACAACTATTGATGATAAAGTGAGTATGGAGACTCTTAGATTGTTATCTTTTTTATTGCCCTGATCAAGCAGTCATTCTGATACAATCTAATGAGTATCATGAAATAAGAAATATGGAATAAATAAATGTGTCATGTCCTAAGTATAAGAAAGATAAATCTGAGATAACCTCAGATGAGCATGTTTGTATGAGGAAATAAAAGTATAATCCTCATAAGATAAGAATGAGAATAAGGGAGATGAATCTCTTCTAATAAAGTTGTAAGTATCATAAAGATCCTTACCATAATGTCGAAATGGAAAATATGATGAGATCATAAGATGATCATAAACATGCTAAAGGGATAATGATATGTAATCATCCTTATAAGATTCCTATGCTAGGGCAAGGAACCTAGGATGAGATAAAGAATAAATGTTTCATGAATAGTTGAAAATACATGAAATAATAAGAGGAATATGAATCCTTGTTATTTTTCCTTTCAGGGACATGACAATCAAGTGGGTCTTAGGACACTTGATGTGCATAAGATAAAAATGTTCATGATGATGGATACTTAGAAAAGTATTATTTTACCTTGGACCTTGGTTTCAAGGAAAAGATATATGTAACAAGTGATGTCCCAAGAGGAAAGGAAGATAAAGATGTGATGTGTTTTTAACACGTGTAATAGATACCAAGGTAAGGGATCCTGGTATCTAAAGAAATATCAGATTATCTATGTTGATTACCTGGAATGGTCATCTATGAAATTAGATTGATCATGAAAAATATTATGAACCTCAGATGTTAAGGGTTTATGCTTTGCACAAACATAACAATTAATGATATCTTTGAGATAAGTTCTCAATTGATAAGTAACCTTTCCTTATGACAAGAGAATGTACAACTAATGAGATAGTTAGTGCTATTATAAGGAAAGTTAGTATGGTGTTATCAGGTGAGATGACACGATCAGAGTATGAAAAGACTTATAGTCTCAAGTAGATGATAGAATATAATTGTGATCTTGAAAGAGAAATACTGAACTAACTAAGGAACATGGGAGTATATGCTCCATCTGAATCATTCCATGATAAACTTGTATGGAATAACTTTGTATTGATCAAAAATCTATGGTGTCCCCATAATAATGAAATGTTATGTGATTACATGATGATATGATGCATGAATAATATTTGTTTTTCTTTATCTAGGGATTTCGGGGACGAAATCCTTATAAGGGGTGGATAATTTGTAACATCCCTGACCTAGGTTATGCTTTAACCCTAGGTGTTTTGATTAAGAAAGATAATTATAATTTTAATCTTATCTTTTGAAAAGTAATTAGCCCTCATGAGGAACTTATGTTTCAATTTTGGTCATGTTTGAACAACGTTGAAGCAATGTTTGCTTATTTTGGACTAAAGTGCAAATTACCCAAGTTAAGGGGCTAACTTGAAAATGTTACATAATAATATGTTCCTATTATGTTGAGACATCATAATAGTGAATATGATGTAGTAGTATGGTTTCTACAAGCTTGGACACCAAGATAAAGCTTGTTGGACAATGTTTGTGTATTAAAACCTAGTTTTGATGTAAAGTGCAATTTACCCAAAACCTAAGGTTCAATATGCAAATTACCACTTCAATAAGGTCTATAATGTTTCTTGTCATCATGTAGAGAAAAAAAAATGAGAGGGGCACCTCATTTGAATTAAGTTAGAGGAGAGAGAATCTTGATATTAAAATAATCAAGATTTAATCCTAATTGAAACCCTAATTCAATTTAGGACAAAAATGAATGTATTAATTAAAGAGCTTTCAACCAAAATTAAAATGGTTGAGTTCATATATGTATGGTCGTCTTTGTGCTTTGCAAGAGCCACGAAATATCTCAAGGAGGTGGAATTTCCACTCACTTTATTATAAGGAAAAGAAATATCCACTAACTCGTGGATATTAATATAAAAAGGGTTAAGGTGCTTATTTTGCTTTTCTTTAAAATGTGGATAATTGAAGGGAATAAGAGGCCAAGAAGATAGACTCATCTCTAAGGAACGATAGGGGTCAAGTGGCAAGGGAATTGAGGGTATAATTCCTACTTTCTCTCTCCTAATTGAATTTTTTAATAAAATTCACATATAAGCTCATTTATCCATAGAATGAAAGGGAATTTCGGATTTACTTCCACCCCTTGCTTGGAAAACGACCTTGGGAGCTTGGGAGCAAGAAGAGAACGACCCCCAACCTGTTGGTAAGTCCTTGACCTTCGTTCTCCTTGATTCCATGCTGGAAATCGAAAATAAATTATGGATTTCTTCTTAATTCGATCTCCTCTTCAACCCTAGCCAAACTTTTCAACCAAAAGCTTGAGGACGAGCCTAAGGGGAGTTGCAAAAGCTTCATCCACCATTTTTGGTGTGAGCTTAGATCTTTGGAGCTCAATTGGAGGTGGGATTTATAACTTGAAACCCTAACTTTGTTATTGCATTCAATTCCCCATCAAATAATGATCATTTCTCTATTTACAAATAATGATTTGGTTGATTGCTGCAATCTCCATGGAAATCATAGAAGGTTTCGTGGGTCTAGAGCTTGATGATGATGAAATCATCATAAGCACACACCTCTCCAAATATCTAGACCAAATGGTTTCAATCAAATGTCCAAACGGTTTCTCAAACCGTTTAGGAGCAAACGGTTTCAAACCATTTGGGATGAAACGGTTTCACTAAACCGCATAGAAGCAAACGCTTTAAGAACGTTTGGTGATGTTGACCAGGGTTGACCATTTGGGGATTTGTTCATAGTGATCTAGGTTAATGACCCATCAATTATTATTGATTAACTCCAATTTTTTCATGAGTTGAAGGTCCATCAATCACCTAAACCCTAATCGGGTTGAGTGTTGATTTCATAAGTGATTGAGTTTGAAACTTGGTTTGATTGACCCAAACGGTTTCAAAACTATTTGGAAATCACCCAAACGGTCTCAAGACCATTTTTAGGTCAACCAAGACCGTTTGGAGGTCTAGGGTTGAGTATGGTTAGGTATTTGAAGATTCAAACATATGGTATAAACCCTAATCGGCTAAGTGTTGATTTTGCAATTGAATGAGGTGATGCTTTGGGTTGATTGATCCAAACAGTTTCAAGACCATTTGGGGATCACCTAAATGGTCTCCAGACCATTTGGGGATCACCCAAGACTGTTTGGAGGTCTAGGGTTAGGTATGGTCAAGTGTTTGAAGGTCCAAAGATACCAAATTGAAATACAATCAAGTGTTGATTTGGTGACCAATCCTAGGATCCAAACTCTAATTGAATGACATGATTAATGATGATATGATGGGAAAATGGTCACAAGACCATTTTGAGGTCATCCAAACGATACCAAGACCGTTTGGGGGTCACCTAAGACCATTTGGAGGTCTAGGGTTGACTATGGTTAGGGGTTTGAAGATCTAAAGGTACTAAGTTGAAGTGCAATCAAATGCTGATTTGGTGATCAATACAATGATCCAAACTTTGATTGATTGAGTTGGATTTTGAGGTTGACATGGGAAAATGGTCTCAAGACCGTTTGGAGGTCATCCAAACAACCTCAAGACCGTTTGGGGTCAAGTCATGCCCAATTTTGGGTGAAGGCTCAATGGTTTCAAAGTAACCAATCTCACATTGATTAATGTTGAAAGATCAACAATTCCAAACCCTAATCCAATTGATTCAAACCCTAATTGATGATCAATTGAGGGTCAATTGAGGGTCAAATAAGTTGAAGGTTGACCTATTTAACTTAATTGAAGTATGGTGATAAGTCCAATTGATGATTGCTTACATGAATTCAATGGTTGAAGGATTCAACATTGGAAACCCAAATTTAATTGGAGTGGTTGAGACCCTTTTTGGTCCTTGCAGTTTTGAGGGGGTTTGGACCAAATGGTCTCAAGACCGTTTGAGTCCAAACTGTATCAAGACCATTTGGGACCAAACGGTCTCAAGACCATTTGGGACCAAACGATCCCAAACCGTTTAGGTGCATGCGGTTTCAAAAAGTCAACTTTGGCAAACGGTCTTCACCACCTACTTTACTAAACGGTTTTGAGTATTCAAACAAGACCGTTTGAGGTATGATTGGTCAAGACCACTTGAGGTCTAAGTGACCAAGATCATTTGGAAAGTAATTAATCAAATTGTATGAACACTTAAAGTGAATAAAAGTCAATGGTTTAAGTGGTCAATTACATGATGTTAATCAATGGTGTTTATAATAATGGTACCTTGAATGAGATAGGGTGATTAGTAACCTTCAAGTAGCTAAGCCCTAATGATCATGGTGATAATGACATAACCCATGATGTCAATTCTTCTTCAAGATTGAGTTGACTTATCTTAATCAAGGCTGAAGCAAACATCATCTTGTAGAAGATGAAAGAGAAGATTTCCTACATGATTGATAATCAAGTAATAGACTTTCTATATGAATGAATGTTTAATTAGGGTATGATCCTTCGTAGTGAGATCATGAAACCCTAATTATGAGGGTTAATGAATCATAACCCTAACTGAGAATATTAATGGAAGTAATCTTACTACATGATAATGGTATGATCTTAATTCATAGTGATGGTATGATAAACCCTAATTCAGGGTACTTTGATGATCACTCCTACTTGGGGTGAATAGTAAACCCTAATCTAGGGTGATGTGATATGAATAGTAAATCCTAATCTAGGGTGATGTGATGTGAATAGTAAACCCTAATTGTGGGTTATGGAATAAGAAACCCTAATGGAGGGTGATGACATGAGAAACCCTAATTGGGGGTGATGTCATGAGAAACCCCAATTGGGATGAACAATAAGTCTAAATATGGTTTATTGAATATGAAACCCTAGTTTTAAGTGATGTTATGTGGAACCCTGATATTATGATATGGTGTAAGACTCAATTCAGGGTGATGTCATGTGATGATATATGAAACCCTAGAGATGGTTTAATAGCCAGTACACCAAAGAGAGGTGTGGCTAAAATAATTAAATAAGATGAATATGTTATAGACATGAAGGATAGGGTTGATGAACCATGTGAATGATAAAGTGGTGATTTTAATGAATAAGGATCTAAGAGACAAGATGATGCCTAGATCCTTGTGCAACCATCTCTATACATGAGTAATAGCCTATACACCTTACAATGATGAGGACATGAAACTTTTAGGAATGATGTATGCTATACTAAATAATGATGTGGATAACATCCTAAGAGTTGAAATACCTAAAATAGTTGATAATGGTTTATCTTATATCAACAATGTCTATCAGTTGGATAAGTCCATATCATCAAAGACAATTGGACAACTCTAATGTGTGACCCATACACCATATGATGAAAGTAACAAGTTAGTGGATAAAGTATTAAGAGGGAAATACCTTAATACAAAGTTAGTTGATTAACTTAAGAATATGGAAATGAAAAGAAAGTGATACATTCAGATATGATAGATATCACATTCTGCATTTCATTGTAGACTTATCTTGATGAACCTCTAATCCAATACTCTTGGTTAAGAAACACATGAAATGTGTGATATGCAATCGTTACAATAAAGATGTGATGAACTCAATGTACTTTGATAAATGTTGACCAATATACCTTGAGAATGGGGTAAGATAATCAATGAGTATAATGTAATTATATCATGACAAGGATGAGAAATGAACTCATGCTTTGAATTGATGATCATTAATGATATATGATAAGAATGGTAATCATAAGAAAATACTTATGATGTCTTGGATGCTCCTAGAGGTGTGGAGTAATACATTAGGGTTGAACTAATAATGTGAGCATGAAACCCTAATTAAAGCATGACGGGAAACCCTAACCCTAATTTTGGTTAAAGGGAATGAAAATCCCTAATTGATAGATAACCCTAATCTTGATAAAGGATGGTGGTATTACTAATGTTTCATATGATGTGATAAATGACTTACATGTCTGTTATCATAACCATGTAGACATCATGAGATGATGAACATATCCAGATATGAGCTATGACTTTCATATAATTAACATGTTGTATGGCCTTATGTGCCTAATGTTGTTGTTGCTTAGTAAAAGTAACAAAATGTGCATGAACCTTATGAGTTCCATGAGTAAGTTGTTCCCTAGTGAAAGGTGGCAAAACATTTAATAGGCTTTGAGAGCCATGTGAGATACTTGTGTAACAAGTATTATGCATACCGCGGTCTGAGGACCCAGAGGTAATAGTCACCTAATAAATGGTAACAGTGATAGTGATGAATTGAGGATATGAATACCCAAAGTTGATAAGTATGATAATGATGCTGCTGAGGGAAGTGAACTTTCAAAGAAATGAAATGAGGGACTTAGATCCCAATGTCTTATAAAGACTGACAAGTGATTGATGAAAATAGTACTTGTTTCTTAATGGCATTTGTCTGAATAAGTTATGTTTGATAACTTGACGGATGCTAAAATAAAATGATAATGTACTTAATTAATCAAGTGAAATTATATCATGTAGAGCCCTGTCCATAGATCCATCATCGTCAGCAATAGGTGATGGTGAAACGGGTGCTCCGTGGCAAAACCCGGAACGCATATTTTGAATATGTGGGGGCAATGGGCGATTGTATCCTGACGTCCTAATGAGGGAATTGATGAAAGGTAAACAACAAACCTCTCAATCCTTCATTACTTGTACCGGGATGGATGTATCATGAATCCCCCGATGATTGGGACAGATGCAGTACACATCTCCCAATAATGTTAATGTCGGATCGATGGAGATAAACATGAGATCTCACAATCACGAAGAGAGTCCAGCACGCCACTGTAACTCTAATAGCGAAGTTGCCAGTATACCCTGGAAAGCTATATATATAGCAGAGACACAAGATGTCCTGCATGTAATCTCGTGCTGACTGAGATATGGGAGGTCTTGGTAGCCGGCTCTACCTTTGACCCTGTATGGTACCGATTTCGACTTCACAGTGGTCGGTTGGAGCATGAGCGGTATACCTCATCTCCTCATGGCATAAGTGTGATTGTAAAATGTAATCAGCCGTTTAGCATGTTTGCTTAAGGATTGAATACAGAAATTCATTGGTTGATGGTATACTTCTTTTATGCAACACTAGTTGATAAATGTTATTCATATCTCTTTACATTCAATGCAAGTAGATATGTGAAATATGAATCTACCATGAGTAGATACAATGCTCTCCTTAGGAAAGGAAATTACTTTACTATGTTCATTCAATGATTAATACTGTTGTTATTATATAAGAACTCTTGTTCAGTTTTAATTATAACAAACTGCTATAACAATGTTTTGGCGGAGGGTTATATCTCCCACTGGGACAATTTACAATTGTCTCACCCCCGTGGGATCCAATGTTTTTAGGTAATCGCAGAAGAAGAAGCAAGAACCCAATAGTAAGAGAAAAGCAGCAGCAATATCAGGGACAGCAGTGATGACTCAGGTGGAGGCACTGGCTGCCAAGTTTTGTCTAGATAGTAGTCTTATGTGTCGTCTTTGTACTCTCAGGTCCTCGGAGTCAGTAGATAGTGTTTTTATCATCGACTTGAGATTTTGGCTTGATGCCTCAAAGTTATATGTTGTCTATATTTTAGGTCTGGAGACAGCTGATGTTGTAAATCTTAAGAAGAGATAGTGCAAGACATGTACTTTGAAATATAATGTAAATGTTATACTTTAGCTCTTGAAGAAAAAGATTTCCTATGTGTGGATCTCTTTTCAAAAAGTTTTAAATTTTTAGTGACTTTCAGTAATCCACTGCTAATAATTCACTTCCGCATTAGTTAATCTTGTTTTCATGAGTCGGTCATTACAATTAGTGGTATCAGAGCTCTAGGTTCGCTGAGTCTACAGAGACATAGAACTAAGGTAGAAGAGTCTATTATAGTGTCTTCCAGTGTATCTGATAGTGTCTTCTGCTCATATAGGAGGAGAAGAACTTGAAGATGACTGGGTCACATGAGGAGTTTGCTGCAGAAAGCAGCAATGCTACACTAAGAAGAGGTGCAGGGGAACAGGCAGGAGAGGGACAATTGCTTAAGAATCCCCTAGTTAATCCAGCTATGATAAAAGAAATCCTTCTCTAGGTATCACTATTGGGGAACTCATGGAAACCATGATGTATTTAGTGGATCGAGCACTAGCAATACAACCTAGATTACCAGCCCTCAATGATGATGTTTTGGACATCAATAGGATATGTAATCCACAACATCAGGTTGAATCAATGGGAAATGATGAAGTTATGGACTTAGAACAAGTCTGTGCTCAACCTCAGCCTTTTGAATCAATATATAGTGATGTAGGGAATAGAATACAACCTGAAATCAGGATCTGTCACAAGTGCAGGGAACCTAGACATATCAGAAGGTTTTACCCAGAAAAGAAAAACAAGATGATGATTGAGAAAAGGCCTATCCAAATTCAGGAACAGAGGCCTAGTAGTTCCAAAAAGGGAAAGACTTTGGTATCACCAGTACAACCAGGACTTAGTGCACCAAGGCAATGGTCATCTAGAAAAGGTAAAGAAACCTCTAGACCATACCTGGCACCCAGAATTTGCTACCTATGTAGATAGGTAGGACATCTGGCAAGAAATTGCTCAGCTAGAAATGTTATGGTGAATCAACCTCTGAGGCAGAATCAGCTTGAGGCAGTGAATAATCCACGAATCATGACAGGTAAGACAAAATAATGTCATTCTTATATGTCTTTTTATGGTTTCCTAAGTTAAATGAGAAGGTAATTGACTACGTTTTCTTTGATTATTCCTATGAGGACTTATATTTTACATAATAAACATTGTAGATGTTTCATGTTGCTCTTACCTCTATGAGATGAAGATGAGGTATTGAAGAGACATCTGGATAAAATCCAGTAATGTCAAGTCTTATACTTGTGATAATATGAAAAGGAATGAATATGATAATATATAAGTGCGTACTACCTTATATCAGTATTTATATACCCTGGCAAGGTATACAACTATTGATGATAAAGTGAGTATGGAGACTCTTAGATTGTTATCTTTTTTATTGCCCTGATCAAGCAGTCATTCTGATACAATCTAATGAGTATCATGAAATAAGAAATATGGAATAAATAAATGTGTCATGTCCTAAGTATAAGAAAGATAAATCTGAGATAACCTCAGATGAGCATGTTTGTATGAGGAAATAAAAGTATAATCCTCATAAGATAAGAATGAGAATAAGGGAGATGAATCTCTTCTAATAAAGTTGTAAGTATCATAAAGATCCTTACCATAATGTCGAAATGGAAAATATGATGAGATCATAAGATGATCATAAACATGCTAAAGGGATAATGATATGTAATCATCCTTATAAGATTCCTATGCTAGGGCAAGGAACCTAGGATGAGATAAAGAATAAATGTTTCATGAATAGTTGAAAATACATGAAATAATAAGAGGAATATGAATCCTTGTTATTTTTCCTTTCAGGGACATGACAATCAAGTGGGTCTTAGGACACTTGATGTGCATAAGATAAAAATGTTCATGATGATGGATACTTAGAAAAGTATTATTTTACCTTGGACCTTGGTTTCAAGGAAAAGATATATGTAACAAGTGATGTCCCAAGAGGAAAGGAAGATAAAGATGTGATGTGTTTTTAACACGTGTAATAGATACCAAGGTAAGGGATCCTGGTATCTAAAGAAATATCAGATTATCTATGTTGATTACCTGGAATGGTCATCTATGAAATTAGATTGATCATGAAAAATATTATGAACCTCAGATGTTAAGGGTTTATGCTTTGCACAAACATAACAATTAATGATATCTTTGAGATAAGTTCTCAATTGATAAGTAACCTTTCCTTATGACAAGAGAATGTACAACTAATGAGATAGTTAGTGCTATTATAAGGAAAGTTAGTATGGTGTTATCAGGTGAGATGACACGATCAGAGTATGAAAAGACTTATAGTCTCAAGTAGATGATAGAATATAATTGTGATCTTGAAAGAGAAATACTGAACTAACTAAGGAACATGGGAGTATATGCTCCATCTGAATCATTCCATGATAAACTTGTATGGAATAACTTTGTATTGATCAAAAATCTATGGTGTCCCCATAATAATGAAATGTTATGTGATTACATGATGATATGATGCATGAATAATATTTGTTTTTCTTTATCTAGGGATTTCGGGGACGAAATCCTTATAAGGGGTGGATAATTTGTAACATACCTGACCTAGGTTATGCTTTAACCCTAGGTGTTTTGATTAAGAAAGATAATTATAATTTTAATCTTATCTTTTGAAAAGTAATTAGCCCTCATGAGGAACTTATGTTTCAATTTTGGTCATGTTTGAACAACGTTGAAGCAATGTTTGCTTATTTTGGACTAAAGTGCAAATTACCCAAGTAAGGGGCTAACTTGCAAATGTTACATAATAATATGTTCCTATTATGTTGAGACATCATAATAGTGAATATGATGTAGTAGTATGGTTTCTACAAGCTTGGACACCAAGATAAAGCTTGTTGGACAATGTTTGTGTATTAAAACCTAGTTTTGATGTAAAGTGCAATTTACCCAAAACCTAAGGTTCAATATGCAAATTACCACTTCAATAAGGTCTATAATGTTTCTTGTCATCATATAGAGAAAATAAAATGAGAGGGGCACCTCATTTGAATTAAGTTAGAGGAGAGAGAATCTTGATATTAAAATAATCAAGATTTAATCCTAATTGAAACCCTAATTCAATTTAGGACAAAAATGAATGTATTAATTAAAGAGCTTTCAACCAAAATTAAAATGGTTGAGTTCAGATATGTATGGTCGTCTTTGTGCTTTGCAAGAGCCACGAAATATCTCAAGGAGGTGGAATTTCCACTCACTTTATTATAAGGAAAAGAAATATCCACTAACTCGTGGATATTAATATAAAAAGGGTTAAGGTGCTTATTTTGCTTTTCTTTAAAATGTGGATAATTGAAGGGAATAAGAGGCAAAGAAGATAGACTCATCTCTAAGGAACGATAGGGGTTAAGTGTTAAGGGAATTGAGGGTATAATTCCTACTTTCTCTCTCCTAATTGAATTTTTTAATAAAATTCACATATAAGCTCATTTATCCATAGAATGAAAGGGAATTTCGGATTTACTTCCACCCCTTGCTTGGAAAACGACCTTGGGAGCTTGGGATCAAGAAGAGAACGACCCCCAACCTGTTGGTAAGTCCTTGACCTTCGTTCTCCTTGATTCCATGCTGGAAATCGAAAATAAGTTATGGATTTCTTCTTAATTCGATCTCCTCTTCAACCCTAGCCAAACTTTTCAACCAAAAGCTTGAGGACGAGCCTAAGGGGAGTTGCAAAAGCTTCATCCACCATTTTTGGTGTGAGCTTAGAGCTTTGGAGCTCAATTGGAGGTGGGCTTTATAACTTGAAACCCTAACTTTGTTATTGCATTCAATTCCCCATCAAATAATGATCATTTCTCTATTTACAAATATTGATTTGGTTGATTGCTGCAATCTCCATGGAAATCATAGAAGGTTTCGTGGGTCTAGAGCTTGATGATGATGAAATCATCATAAGCACACACCTCTCCAAATATCTAGACCAAATGGTTTCAATCAAATGTCCAAACGGTTTCTCAAACCGTTTAGGAGCAAACGGTTTCAAACCATTTGGGATGAAACGGTTTCACTAAACCGCATAGAAGCAAACGCTTTAAGAACGTTTGGTGATGTTGACCAGGGTTGACCATTTGGGTATTTGTTCATAGTGATCTAGGTTAATGACCCATCAATTATTATTGATTAACTCCAATTGTTTCATGAGTTGAAGGTCCATCAATCACCTAAACCCTAATCGGGTTGAGTGTTGATTTCATAAGTGATTGAGTTTGAAACTTGGGTTGATTGACCCAAACGGTTTCAAAACTATTTGGAAATCACCCAAACGGTCTCAAGACCGTTTTTAGGTCAACCAAGACCGTTTGGAGGTATAGGGTTGAGTATGGTTAGGTATTTGAAGATTCAAACATATGGTATAAACCCTAATCGGCTAAGTGTTGATTTTGCAATTGAATGAGTTGATGCTTTGGGTTGATTGATCCAAACAGTTTCAAGACCATTTGGGGATCACCCAAATGGTCTCAAGACCGTTTGGGGATCACCCAAGACCGTTTGGAGGTCTAGGGTTAGGTATGGTCAAGTGTTTGAAGGTCCAAAGATACCAAATTGAAATACAATCAAGTGCTGATTTGGTGACCAATCCTAGGATCCAAACTCTAATTGAATGACATGGTTAATGATGATATGATGGGAAAATGGTCTCAAGACCGTTTGGAGGTCATCCAAAGGATCCCAATACCTTTTCGGGGTCACCCAAGACCATTTGGAGGTCTAGGGTTGACTATGGTTAGGGGTTTGAAGATCTAAAGGTACTAAGTTGAAGTGCAATCAAATGCTGATTTGGTGATCAATACAATGATCCAAACTTTGATTGATTGAGTTGGATTTTGAGGTTGACATGGGCAAATGGTCTCAAGACCGTTTGGAGGTCATCCAAACGACCTCAAGACCGTTTGGGGTCAAGTCATGCCCAATTTTGGGTGAAGGCTCAATGGTTTCAAAGTAACCAATCTCACATTGATTAATGTTGAAAGATCAACAATTCCAAACCCTAATCCAATTGATTCAAACCCTAATTGATGATCAATTGAGGGTCAATTGAGGGTAAAATAAGTTGAAGGTTGACCTATTTAACTTAATTGAAGTATGGTGATAGGTCCAATTGATGATTGCTTACATGAATTCAATGGTTGAAGGATTCAACATTGGAAACCCAAATTTAATTGGAGTGGTTGAGACCCTTTTTGGTCCTTGCAGTTTTGAGGGGGTTTGGACCAAATGGTCTCAAGACCGTTTGAGTCCAAACTGTATCAAGACCATTTGGGACCAAACGGTCTCAAGACCATTTGGGACCAAACGATCCCAAACCGTTTAGGTGCATGCGGTTTCAAAAAGTCAACTTTGGCAAACGGTCTTCACCACCTACTTTACTAAACGGTTTTGAGTATTCAACCAAGACCGTTTGAGGTATGATTGGTCAAGACCACTTGAGGTCTAAGTGACCAAGATCATTTGGAAAGTAATTAATCAAATTGTATGAACACTTAAAGTGAATAAAAGTCAATGGTTTAAGTGGTCAATTACATGATGCTAATCAATGGTGTTTATAATAATGGTACCTTGAATGAGATAGGGTGATTAGTAACCTTCAAGTAGCTAAGCCCTAATGATCATGGTGATAATGACATAACCCATGATGTCAATTCTTCTTCAAGATTGATTTGACTTATCTTAATCAAGGCTGAAGCAAACATCATCTTGTAGAAGATGAAAGAGAAGATTTCCTACATGATTGATAATCAAGTAATAGACTTTCTATATGAATGAATGTTTAATTAGGGTATGATCCTTCATAGTGAGATCATGAAACCCTAATTATGAGGGTTAATGAATCATAACCCTAACTGAGAATATTAATGGAAGTAATCTTACTACATGATAATGGTATGATCTTAATTCATAGTGATGGTATGATAAACCCTAATTCAGGGTACTTTGATGATCACTCCTACTTGGGGTGAATAGTAAACCCTAATCTAGGGTGATGTGATATGAATAGTAAATCCTAATCTAGGGTGATGTGATGTGAATAGTAAACCCTAATTGTGGGTTATGGAATAAGAAACCCTAATGGAGGGTGATGACATGAGAAACCCTAATTGGGGGTGATGTCATGAGAAACCCCAATTGGGATGAACAGTAAGTCTAAATATGGTTTATTGAATATGAAACCCTAGTTTTAAGTGATGTTATGTGGAACCCTGATATTATGATATGGTGTAAGACTCAATTCAGGGTGATGTCATGTGATGATATATGAAACCCTAGAGATGGTTTAATAGCCAGTACACCAAAGAGAGGTGTGGCTAAAATAATTAAATAAGATGAATATGTTATAGACATGAAGGATAGGGTTGATGAACCATGTGAATGATAAAGTGGTGATTTTAATGAATAAGGATCTAAGAGACAAGATGATGCCTAGATCCTTGTGCAACCATCTCTATACATGAGTAATAGCCTATACACCTTACAATGATGAGAACATGAAACTTTTAGGAATGATGTATGCTATACTAAATAATGATGTGGATAACATCCTAAGAGTTGAAATACCTAAAATAGTTGATAATGGTTTATCTTATATCAACAATGTCTATCAGTTGGATAAGTCCATATCATCAAAGACAATTGGACAACTCTAATGTGTGACCCATACACCATATGATGAAAGTAACAAGTTAGTGGATAAAGTATTAAGAGGGAAATACCTTAATACAAAGTTAGTTGATTAACTTAAGAATATGGAAATGAAAAGAAAGTGATACATTCAGATATGATAGATATCACATTCTGCATTTCATTGTAGACTTATCTTGATGAACCTCTAATCCAATACTCTTGGTTAAGAAACACATGAAATGTGTGATATGTAATCGTTACAATAAAGATGTGATGAACTCAATGTACTTTGATAAATGTTGACCAATATACCTTGAGAATGGGGTAAGATAATCAATGAGTATAATGTAATTATATCATGACAAGGATGAGAAATGAACTCATGCTTTGAATTGATGATCATTAATGATATATAATAAGAATGGTAATCATAAGAAAATACTTATGATGTCTTGGATGCTCCTAGAGGTGTGGAGTAATACATTAGGGTTGAACTAATAATGTGAGCATGAAACCCTAATTAAAGCATGACGGGAAACCCTAACCCTAATTTTGGTTAAAGGGAATGAAAAGCCCTAATTGATAGATAACCCTAATCTTGATAAAGGATGGTGGTGTTACTAATGTTTCATATGATGTGATAAATGACTTACATGTCTGTTATCATAACCATGTAGACATCATGAGATGATGAACATATCCAGATATGAGCTATGACTTTCATATAATTAACATGTTGTATGGCCTTATGTGCCTAATGTTGTTGTTTCTTAGTAAAAGTAACAAAATGTGCATGAACCTTATGAGTTCCATGAGTAAGTTGTTCCCTAGTGAAAGGTGGCAAAACATTTAATAGGCTTTGAGAGCCATGTGAGATACTTTTGTAACAAGTATTATGCATACCTCAGTCTGAGGACCCAGAGGTAATAGTCACCTAATAAATGGTAACAGTGATAGTGATGAATTGAGGATATGAATACCCAAAGTTGATAAGTATGATAATGATGCTGCTGAGGGAAGTGAACTTTCAAAGAAATGAAATGAGGGACTTAGATCCCAATGTCTTATAAAGACTGACAAGTGATTGATGAAAATAGTACTTGTTTCTTAATGGCATTTGTCTGAATAAGTTATGTTTGAGAACTTGACTGATGCTAAAATAAAATGATAATGTACTTAATTAATCAAGTGAAATCATATCATGTAGAGCCCTGGCCATAGATCCATCATCGTCAGCAATAGGTGATGGTATAACGGGTGCTCCGTGGCAAAACCTGGAACGCATATTTTGAATATGTGGGGGCAATGGGCGACTATATCCTGACGTCCTAATGAGGGAATTGATGAAAGGTAAACAACAAACCTCTCAATCCTTCATTACTTGTACCGGGATGGATGTATCATGAATCCCCCGATGATTGGGACAGATGCAGTACACATCTCCCAATAATGTTAATTTCAGATTGATGGAGATAAATATGAGATCTCACAATTGCGAAGAGAGTCCAGCACGCCACTGTAACTCTAATAGCAAAATTTCCAGTATACCCTGGAAAGCTATATATATAGCAGAGACACAAGATGTCCTGCATGTAATCTCGCGCTGACCGAGATATGGGAGGTCTTGGTAGCCGGCTCTACCTTTGACCTTGTATGGTACCGATTTCGACTTCACAGTGGTCAGTTGGAGCATGAGAGGTATACCTCATCTCCTCAGGGCATAAGTGTGATTGTAAAATGTAATTAGCCATTTAGCATGTTTGCTTAAGGATTGAATACGGAAATTCATTGGATGATGGTATACTTCTTTTATGCAACACTAGTTGATAAATGTCATTCATATCTCTTTACATTCAATGCAAGTAGATATGTGAAATATGAATCTACCATGAGTAGATACAATGCTCTCCTTAGGAAAGGAAATTACTTTACTCTGTTCATTCAATGATTAATATTGTTGTTATTATATAAGAACTCATGTTCAGTTTTAATTATAATAAACCGCTAAAACAATGTTTTGGCAGAGGGTTATATCTCCCACTGGGACAATTTACAATTGTCTCACCCCGTGGGATCCAATGTTTTTAGGTAATCGCAGAAGAAGAAGCAGGAACCCAATAGTAAAAGAAAAGTAGCAGCAATATCAGGGACAGCAGTGATGACTCAGGTGGAGGCACTGGCTACCAAGTTTTGTCTAGATAGTAGTCCTATATGTCGTCTCTGTACTCTCAGGTCCTCGGAGTCATTAGATAGTGTTTTTATCATCGACTTGAGATTTTGGCTTGATGCCTCAAAGTTATATGTTGTCTATATTTTATGTCTGGAGACAGTTGATGTTGTAAATCTCAAGAAGAGATAGTGCAAGACATGTACTTTGAAATAGAATGTAAATGTTATACTTTGGCTCTTGAAGAAAAAGATTTCCTATGTGTGGATCTCTTTGTAAAAAGTTTTAAATTTTTAGTGACTTTCAGTAATCCACTGCTAATAATTCACTTCCGCATTAGTTAATCTTGTTTTCATGAGTCAGTCATTACAATTAGTGGTATCAGAGCTCTAGGTTCGCTGAGTCTACAGAGACATAGGACTAAGGTAGAAGAGTCTATTCTAGTGTCTTCTAGTGTATCTGATAGTGTCTTCTGCTCATATAGGAGGAGAAGAACTTGAAGATGACTGGGTCACATGAGGAGTTTGCTGCAGAAAGCAGCAATGCTGCACTAAGAAGAGGAGCAGGGGAACAGGTAAGAGAGGGACAATTGCTTGAGAATCCCCTACTTAATCCAGTTGTGATAAAAGAAATCCTTCCCTAGGTATCACTATTGGGGAACTCATGGCAACCATGATGTATTTATTGGATCGAGCACTAGCAATACAACCTAGATTACTAGCCCTCAATGATGATGTTTTGGACATCAATAGGATATGTAATCCACAACAGCAGGCTGAAGCAATGGGAAATGATGAAGTTATGGACTTAGAACAAGTATGTGCTCAACCTCGGCCTATTGAATCAATATATAGTGATGTAGGGAATAGAATACAACCTGAAATTAGGATCTGTCACAAGTGTAGGGAACCTAGACATATCAAAAGGTTTTACCCAGAAAATAAAAACAAGATGATGATTGAGAAAAGGCCTATCCAAATTCAGGAATAGAGGCCTAGTAGTTCCAAAAAGGGAAAGACTTTGGTATCACCAGTACAACCAGGACCTAGTGCACCAAGGCAATGGTCATCTAGAAAAGGTAAAGAAACCTCTAGACCATACCTGGCACCCAGAATTTGCTACCTATGTAGACAAGTAGGACATCTGGCAAGAAATTGCTCAGCTAGAAATGTTATGGTGAATCAACCTCTGAGGAAGAATCAGCCTGAGGCAGTGAATAATCCACGAATCATGATAGGTAAGACAAAATAATGTCATTATTATATGTCTTTTTATGGTTTCCTAAGTTAAATGAGAAGGTAATTGACTACGTTTTCCTTGTTTAGTCCTACGAGGTCTTATATTTTGCATAATAAACATTGTATATGTTTCATGTTGCTCTTACCTCTATGAGATGAAGATGAGGTATTGAAGAGACATCTGGATAAAATCCAGTAATGTCAAGTATTATACTTGTGATAATATGAAAAGGAATGAATATGACAGTATATAAGTGCATACTACCTTATCTCAGTATTTATATACCCTGGCCAGGTATACAACTATTGATGATAAAGTGAGTATGGAGACTCTTAGATTGTTATCTTTTTTATTGCCCTGATCAAGCAGTCATTCTGATACAATCTAATGAGTATCATGAAATAATAAATATGGAATAAATAAATGTGTCATGTCCTAAGTATAAGAAAGAGAAATCTGAGATAACCTCAGATGAGCATGTTTGTATGAGGAAATAAAAGTATAATCCTCATAAGATAAGAATGAGAATAAGGGATATGAATCTCATCTAATAAAGTTGTAAGTATCATAAAGATCCTTACCATAATGTCGAAATGGAAAATATGATGAGATCATAAGATGATCATAAACATGCTAAAAGGGATAATGATATGTAAATCATCCTTATAAGATTCCTATGCTAGGGCAAGGAACCTAGGATGAGATAGAGAATAAATATTTCATGAATAGTTGAAAATACATGAAATAATAAGAGGAATATGAATCCTTGTTATCTTTCCTTTCAGGGACATGACAATCAAGTGGGTCTTAGGACACTTGATGTGCATAAGATAAAACTGTTCATGATGATGGATACTTAGAAAAGTATTAGTTTACCTTGGACCTTGGTTTCAAGGAAAAGATATATGTAACAAGTGATGTCCCAAGAGGAAAGGAAGATAAAGATGTGATGTGTTTTTAACACATGTAATAGATACCAAGGTAAGGGATAATGGTATCTAAAGAAATATCAGATGATCTATGTTGATTACCTGGAATGGTCAGCTATGAAATCAGATTTATCATGCAAAATATTATGAACCTCACATGTTAAGGGTTTATGCTTTGCACAAACATAATAATTAATGATATCTTTGAGATAAGTTCTCAATTGATAAGTAACCTTTCCTTATGACAAGAGAATGTACAACTAATGAGATAGTTAGTGCTAGTATAAGGAAAGCTAGTATGGTGTTATCAGGTGAGATGACACGATCAGAGTATGAAAAGACTTATAGTCTCAAGTAGATGATAGAATATAATTGTGATCTTGAAGGAGAAATACTGAACTAACTAAGGAACATGGGAGTATATGCTCCATGTGAATCATTCCATGATAAACGTGTATGGAATAACTTTGTATTGATCAAAACTCTATGGTGTCCCCATAATAATGAAATGTTATGTGATTACATGATGATATGATGCATGAATAATATTTGTTTTTCTTTATCTAGGGATTTCAGGGACGAAATCCTTATAAGGGGTGGATAATTTGTAACATCCCTGACCTGGGTTATGCTTTAACCCTAGGTGTTTTGATTAAGAAAGATAATTATAATTTTAATCTTATCTTGTGAAAAGTAATTAGGCCTCATGAGGAACTTATGTTTCAATTTTGGTCATGTTTGAACAACGTTGAAGCAATGTTTGCTTATTTTGGACTAAAGTGCAAATTACCCAAGTTAAGGGGCTAACTTGCAAATGTTACATAATAATATGTTCCTCTGATGTTAAGAAATCATAATAGTGAATATGATGTAGTAGTATGGTTTCTACAAGCTTGGACACCAAGATAAAGCTTGTTGGACAATGTTTGTGTATTAAAACCTAGTTTTGATGTAAAGTGCAATTTACCCAAAACCTAAGGTTCAATATGCAAATTACCACTTCAATAAGGTCTCTAATGTTTCTTGGCATCATGTAGAGCAAATAAAATGAGAGGGGCGCCTCATTTGAATTAAGTTAGAGGAGAGAGAATCTTGATATTAAAATAATCAAGATTTAATCCTAATTGAAACCCTAATTCAATTTAGGAAAAAAATGAATGTATTAATTAAAGAGCTTTCAACCAAAATTAAAATGGTTGAGTTCAGATATGTATGGTCGTCTTTTTTCTTTGCAAGAGACACGAAATATCGCAAGGAGGTGGAATTTCCACTCACTTTATTATAAGGAAAAGAAATATCCACTAAGTCATGGATATTAATATAAAAAGGGTTAAGGTGCTTATTTTGCATTTCTTTAAAATGTGGACAATTGAATGGAATAAGAGGCCAAGAAGATAGACTCGTCTCTAAGGAAGTATAGGGGTCAAGTGGCAAGGGAATTGAGGGGATAATTCCTACTTTCTCTCTCCTAATTGAATTTTTTAATAAAATTCACATATAAGCTCATTTATCCATAGAATGAAAGGGAATTTCGGATTTAATTCCACCCCTTGTTTGGAAAACGACCTTGGGAGCTTGGGAGAAAGAATAGAACGACCCCCAACCTGTTGGTAAGTCCTTGACCTTCGTTCTCCTTGATTCCATGGTGGAAATCGAATATACATTATGGATTTCTTCTTAATTCGATCTCCTCTTCAACCCTAGCCAAACGTTTCAACCAAAAGCTTGAGGACGAGCCTAAGGGGAGTTGCAAAAGATTCATCCACCACTTTTGGCGTGAGCTTAGAGCTTTGGAGCTCAATTGGAGGTGGGTTTTATAACTTGAAACCCTAACTTTGTTATTGCATTCAATTCCCCATCAAATAATTATCATTTCTCTATTTACAAATATTGATTTGGTTGATTGCTGCAATCTCCATGGAAATCACAGTAGGTTTCGTGGGTCTAGAGCTTGATTATGATGACATCATCATAAGCATACACCTCCCCAAAGATATAGACCAAATGGTTTCAATCAAATTTCCAAACGGTTTCTCAAATCATTTGGGAGCAAACGGTTTCAAACCGTTTGGGATGAAATGGTTTCACTAAACCGCATAGAAACAAATGCTTTAAGACCGTTTGGTGATGTTGACCAGGGTTGACCATTTGGGGATTTGTTCATAGTGATCTAGGTTAATGACCATCAATTATTATTGATTAACTCCAATTGTTTCATGAGTTGAAGGTCCATCAATCACCTAAACCCTAATCGGGTTGAGTGTTGGTTTCATAAGTGATTGAGTTTGAAACTTGGGTTGATTGACCCAAACGGTTTCAAAACTATTTGGGAATCACCCAAACGGTCTCAAGACCGTTTGGAGGTCAACCAAGATCATTTGGTGGTCTAGGTTTGAGTATGGTTAGGTATTTGAAGATTCAAACATATGGTATAAACCCTAATCGGCTAAGTGTTGATTTTGCAATTGAATGAGTTGATGCTTTGGGTTGATTGACCCAAACGGTTTCAATACCATTTGGGGATCACCCAAATGGTATCAATACCGTTTGGGGATCACCCAAGACCGTTTTGAGGTCTAGGGTTAGGTATGGTCAAGTGTTTGAAGGTCCAAAGATACCAAATTGAAATACAATCAAGTGCTGATTTGGTGACCAATCCTAGGATCCAAACTCTAATTGAATGACATGGTTAATGATGATATGATGGGAAAACTGTCTCAAGACCGTTTGGAGGTCATCCAAACGATCCCAAGACCGTTTGGGGGTCACCCAAGACCGTTTGGAGGTCTAGGGTTGACTATGGTTAGGGGTTTGAAGATCTAAAGGTACTAAGTTGAAGTGCAATCAAATGTTGATTTGGTGATCAATCCAATGATCCAAACTTTGATTGATTGAGTTGGATTTTGAGGTTGACATGGGAAAATGGTCTAAAGACCTTTTGGAGGTCATCCAAATGACCTCAAGACCGTTTGGGGTCAAGTCATGCCCAATTTGGATGAAGGCTCAATGGTTTCAAAGTTACCAATCTCACATTGATTAATGTTGAAAGATCAACGATTCCAAACCCTAATCCAATTGATTCAAACCCTAATTGATGATAAATTGAGGGTCAATTGAGAGTCAAATCAGTTGAAGGTTGACCTATTTAACTTAATTGAAGTATGGTGATACGTCCAATTGATGATTGCTTACATGAATTCAATGGTTGAAGGATTCAACATTGGAAACCCTAATTTAATTGGAGTGGTTGAGACCCTTTTTGGTCCTTGCGGTTTTGAGGGGGTTTGGACCAAACGGTCTCAAGACTGTTTGAGTCCAAACTGTCTCAAGACCATTTGGGACCAAAAGGTCTCAAGACCGTTTGGATCCAAACGATCCCAAACCGTTTAGGTGCATGCGATTTCAAAAAGTCAACTTTGGCAAACGGTCTTCACCACCTACTTTACTAAATGGTTTTGAGTATTCAACCAAGACCGTTTGAGGTATGATTGGTCAAGACCACTTGAGGTCTAAATGACCAAGATCATTTGGAAAGTAATTAATCAAATTGTATGAACACTTAAAGTGAATAAAGGTCAATGGTTTAAGTGGTCAATTACATGATGTAAATCAATGGTGTTATAGTAATGGTACCTTTAATGAGATAGGGTGATTAGTACCCTTCAAGTAGATAAGCCCTAATGATCATGGTGATAATGACATAACCCATGATGTCAATTCTTCTTCAAGATTGAGTTGACTTATCTTAATCAAGGCTGAAGCAAACATCATCTTGTAGAAGATGAAAGAGAAGATTTCCTACATGATTGATAATCAAGTAATAGACTTTCTATATGAATGAATGTTTAATTAGGGTATGGTCCTTCCTAGTGAGATCATGAAACCCTAATTATGAGGTTAATGAATCATAACCCTAACTAAGAATATTAATGGAAGTAATCTTACTACATGATAATGGTATGATCTTAATTCATAGTGATGGTATGATAAACCCTAATTCAGGGTACTTTGATGATCACTCCTACTTGGGGTGAATAGTAAACCCTAATCTAGGGTGATGTGATATGAATAGTAAATCCTAATCTAGGGTGATGTGATGTGAATAGTAAACCCTAATTGTGGGTTATGGAATAAGAAACCCTAATGGAGGGTGATGACATGAGAAACCCTAATTGGGGGTGATGTCATGAGAAACCCCAATTGGGATGAACAATAAGTCTAAATATGGTTTATTAGATATAAACCCTAGTTTTAAGTGATGTTATGTGGAACCCTGATATTATGATATGGTGTAAGACTCAATTCAGGGTGATTTTATGTAGTCATTAGGATGACTAGAGTTCCCGGTGGTCCGTGTGGACTATCTATAGAGACGGGAGATTTCTACCACTCAGGAGGACGACCATCAACCGCAGTCTGGGTCAAGACCAGGAGTTGTACAGACGTCGTTGAAAACTAGGCGGTTGAAGGTTGAACTAGTAGTGAGGTATTGTCACTGAACAAGCCTCAGGATCAAGTATATCTTGCTAAACCATATTTCCTATTACATAGTTGTTGATGCGATCTGTTGGTTACGGGTTTGTGGTTAGATAAAATTTTGTTTATGTTGCCTATTATATCCCACAAAACCCAACATGTGATGTGTGATGATAGTAGAGAAAGTGTTGAACAGCCATGCATGAGCTTGTTCATGTGTATTTCCTACAGTTTAGGATGGTCATGTGTGAGATGATCCTTCTAGCGTCATGACCTGTACCAAGGTGGGCTAGTTGTTTACAAGACTATATGTCACTATTGGAAGTTGACTGTTATGTCTTTGCATTGTCTCTCGTACTGACCGGGAGTTGTTGGAGAGATCATGGAGTTTGGCTCTTCTATAGATCTTGTGTGGCACTAATTTTGACTTAGTAGTGGTCAGTTGGATTTGGGTGGTAACTGTGGTATGACTCAAATCCTCAGGATAGTTAGAAAAGATATAATACAGCCATTTAGAATATCTATTTAGGGTTATACATGATGATTTACATTGGATGATAACCCTTGTTTGTTCTCTTTCCATAAAGTTGATGTTTAGTGCAAATTAAGAGATAGTAGATATGCTTATTGTAGAAATACTCATGATGTACCTATGTACATATAGTAGTCATGCTATGTTGATAGATATACTGCAACTATTAATTATGCTAATGATGAGAGTTGTCACATGATGTTAGCTATGCTTATATCATTGTCTATGCCATTGTTATTAGTAATGCTTAAACTTCTAATCATACTTATGAAGATAATTTTGCTTTGATGTAAGTTCCACTTAAGATGTAGACCTATTAAAATTGTTAGACATCCTAATATTGTTAACTATGCTTATGCTACTGGATTGCTTATATTGTTAGCAGGGCATAAGATGATAGTCATGCTAGTGGTGACATTTGTTAATTGATGCAATCTTATGAAATCCAAGATGAGAGACTAAATATGCTCTGATAATTATACTTGTTGCTAAGTTTATTTTTTTAATTTTCTTAGTATGCTTGAACTGATCAATCTGCTTAATTATCTATTAAATGCTCCAACTTCTCAGTTTATTTATTGTTGGAATAATTTTTTGTTTAATCAATATATGTTGGAGAGAGTTATATCTCTTGTTGGGACTAGGTCTCACCCGTGAGTCACCACATTCTTTTAGGTGATCGAAAGCAGTGGTAGCAGAACCGTAGAAGTAAAGAGAATCTTATGTGATGAACCATAGAGATGGTTATTTAATTTTCTAGTGTACCCTAGAGTCGTCCTTGTACTGTCACGTCTGGGTCAAAAGTTTAAATATGATGTTTTAATCGAATTGAGCTTTTGGCTGCGTGTTGATGCTTGTATATGTGGAATATGTGGATAGTGTTCCTTTGTAAAGTTTATGTTGTAGCTGAGGCTACAGAGTAGATGTAAAGGATATTGGGCATTATATGAACTAAAGTAGCTTGTTGGGATTTTAAGTAAATGCTTTAGAGAAATTGTGAAATGTTTAAATTGGTTTTAATTTATCCTATTTTCTAGATTTGCATTTAATTAATGAGTATTCATGTTTTTTGTTTTGAGTAATCTCATTTAGGTAATCGGTTCCCAAAAGTATTCACTCTTGTGTTCTTAACACCATGATACTCATTTCTATTGTAAAATTGTATAAATGGTTTGTAGTTTGAAACCCTTCCAACTGAAAACTCTTTTCTCAAAACATATTTTATGTTGCGATCACATTTGTCATTTTGAAAGCTTGCACCAGTGTAAGTCCTTACATTCAAGTCTTTCTTGTTGCTATAATCTGGCAACTTCTCCTTAATGCTTCTCAAGTACTAATGGATTACTATTAATGACATTCCAATGATCCTCATTGGAAAATGATATCATTTTGTCATGTCCAGTGCATACAAGATTATGGTATGAGTACATTATATACCATGCATGATAGATCCAACTTCTAGTTCATATGGCAACTTACTCATGGTTTTCCATTCTCTATAAGAATCAGAACATAGGATTCTTGAGAGACTAATCCTATGAATCATAGTTAGAGTCTCTCTCATTAAATCCTTTATGTTGAACTCTTTCAGCATTTTGCTATTGCATGTGCTCATTTTAGGTCATGAAACTTTCAAGAACTATGTCTATAGATATCGATCCCCATCATGTAGGATGTTTCACCTAATCCTTCATTGTTGAAGGTGTTTTCAATGCCAGGTCTCAATACTTACAATGTTGAGATGTTATTCCCCATCAAAATGTGGAATATTTATATATGCTCCTACTCAAATCTTTTGCAATAACAGAGTTCATCTTTTTTCTTAATTCAAGTCAAACTCATTGACAATCTTGTCAAGTAAAAGATCACATCACTGAGATGCTTGTTTCAACCTCTCATATTAAACTTTGTAGCTTATAGACTTCATTTTCATTCATGAAATTATGAAACATTTAGGGCATGTCGCGTACACATCCTATCATATATTCCTTTTAAGGAATTCAATTTTAATCTTCTTATGCCAAATCTCATAGTCTATACTAGCTGCAGCAACAAACATGAAAATTGGTGAAGGAATTTATTCATGTTCAATAGTTTGAACTGATTTCAAATATTTACAACCAATTTGTCCTTTTAGGTTATCCATGTATATCTTTTCAACAAGACCCTACTTGCACCCTTTGGGTATTACCCCTTTAGGTATTATTGGCAAGGTCATACCTTGTTAGTTTACATGGACTCCATAATTGTAACATCCCTGACCTGGGTTATGCTTTATCCCTAGGTGTTTTGATTAAGAAATATGATTATAATTTTAATCTTATATTGTGAAAAGTAATTAGGCCTCATGAGGAACTTATGTTTCAATTTTGGTCATGTTTGAACAATGTTGAAGCAATGTTTGCTTATTTTGGACTAAAGTGCAAATTACCCAAGTTAAGGGGATAACTTGAAAATATTACATAATAATATGTTCCTATGATGTTGAGACATCATAATAGTGAAAATGATGTAGTAATATGGTTTCTACAAGCTTGGACACCAAGATAAAGCTTGTTGGACAATGTTTGTGTATTAAAACCTAGTTTTGATGTAAAGTGCAATTTACCCAAAACCTAAGGTTCAGTATGCAAATTACCACTTCAATAAGGTCCCTCATGTTTCTTATCATCATGTAGAGCAAATAAAATGAGAGGGGCGCCTCATTTGAATTAAGTTGGAGGAGAGAGAATCTTGATATTAAAATAATCAAGATTTAATCCTAATTGAAACCCTAATTCAATTTAGGACAAAAATGAATGTATTAATTAAAGGGCTTTCAACCAAAATTAAAATGGTTGAGTTCAGATATGTATGGTCGTCTTTGTGCTTTGTAAGATCCACGAAATATCTCAAGGAGGTGGAATTTCCACTCACCTTGTTATAAGGAAAAGAAATATCCACTAAGTCGTGGATATTAATATAAAAAGGGTTAAGGTGCTTATTTTGCTTTTCTTTAAAATGTGGATAATTGAAGGGAATAAGAGGCCAAGAATATATACTCGTCTCTAAGGAAGGAGAGGGGTCAAGTGGAAAGGGAATTGAGGGGATAATTCCTACTTTCTCTCTCCTAATTGTTTTTAATAAAATTCACATATAAGTTCATTTATCCATAGAATGAAAAGGAATTTTGGATTTACTTCCACCCCTTGCTTGGAAAACGACCTTGGGATCTTGGGAGCAAGAAGAGAGCGACCCCCAACCTATTGGTAAGTCCTTTACCTTCTTTCTCCTTGATTCCATGGTGGAAATCGAAAATAAATTATGGATTTCTTCTTAATTCGATCTCCTCTTCAACCCTAGCCAAACGTTTCAACCAAAAGCTTGAGGACGAGCCTAAGGGGAGTTTCAAAAGCTTCATCCACCATTTTTGGCGTGATCTTGGAGCTTTTTCGCTCAATTGGAGGTGGGTTTTATAACTTGAAACCCTAACTTTGTTATTGCATTCAATTCCCCATCAAATAATGATCATTTCTCTATTTACAAATATTGATTTGGTTGATTGATGCAATATCCATGGAAATCACATAAGGTTTCGTGGGTTTAGAGCTTTATGATGATTACATCATCATAAACAAACACCTCCCCAAATATCTATACCAAAAGGTTTCAATAAAATGTCCAAACAGTTTCACAAACCGTTTGGGAGCAAACGGTTTCAAACCGTTTGGGATGAAACGATTTCACTAAACCGCATAGAAGCAAACACATTAAGACCGTTTGGTGATGTTGACCAGGTTTGAACATTTAAGGATTTTTTCATAATGATATAGGTTAATGACCCATCAATTATTATTGATTAACTCCAATTGGTTCATGAGTTGAAGGTCCATCAATCACCTAAACCCTAATCGGGTTGAGTGATGATTTCATAAGTGATTGAGTTTGAAACTTGGTTTGATTGACCCAAATGGTTTCAAAACCGTTTGGGAATCACCCAAATGTTCTCAAGACCGTTTGTAGGTCTAGGGTTGAGTATGGTTAGGTGTTTGAAGATTCAAACATATGATATAAACCCTAATCGGCTAAGTGCTGATTTTGCAATTGAATGAGTTGATGCTTTGGGTCGATTGACCCAAACGGTTTCAAGACTTTTGGGGATCACCCAAGACCGTTTGTAGGTCTAGGGTTAGGTATGGTCAAGTGTTTGAAGGTCCAAAGATACCAAATTGAAATACAATCAAGTGCTGATTTGGTGACCAATCCTAGGATCCAAACTCTAATTGAATGACATGGTTAATGATGATATGATGGGAAAATGGTCTCAAGACCATTTGGAGGTCATCCAAAGGATCCCAATACCTTTTCGGGGTCACCCAAGACCGTTTGGAGGTCTAGGGTTGACTATGGTTAGGGGTTTGAAGATCTAAAGGTACTAAGTTGAAGTGCAATCAAATGTTGATTTGGTGATCAAACCAATGATCCAAACTTTGATTGATTGAGTTGGATTTTGATTTTGACATGGGAAAACGGTCTCAAGACCGTTTGGAGGTCATACAAATGACCTCAAGACTTTTTGGGGTCAGGTCATGCCCAATTTGGATGAAGGCTCAATGGTTTTAAAGTAACCAGTCTCACATTGATTAATGTTGAAAGATCAACGATTCCAAACCCTAATCCTATTGATTCAACCCCTAATTGATGATCAATTGAGGGTCAAATCAGTTGAAGGTTGACCTATTTAACTTAATTGAAGTATGGTGATAGGTCGAATTGATGATTGCTTACATGAATTCAATGGTTGAAGGATTCAACATTGGAAACCCTAATTTAATTGGAGTGGTTGAGACCCTTTTTGGTCCTTGCGGTTTTGAGGGGGTTTGGACCGAACGGTCTCAATACCGTTTGAGTCCAAATAGTCTCAAGACTGTTTGGGACCAAGCGGTCTCAAGACCGTTTGGTACCAAACGATCCCAAACCGTTTAGGTGCATGCGGTTTCAAAAAGTCAACTTTGGCAAACGGTCTTCACAACCTACTTTACTAAACGGTTTTGAGTATTCAACCACGACAGTTTGAGGTATGATTGGTCAAGACCATTTGAGGTCTAAGTGACCAAGATCATTTGGAAATTAATTAATCAAATTGTATGAACACTTAAAGTGAATAAAGGTCAATGGTTTAAGTGGTCAATTACATGATGTAAATCAATTGTGTTTATAATAATGATACCTTTAATGAGATAGGGTTATTAGTACCCTTCAAGTAGCTAAGCCCTAATGATCATGGTGATAATGACATAACCCATGATGTCAATTCTTCTTCAAGATTGATTTGACTTAGCTTAATCAAGGCTGAAGCAAACATCATCTTGTAGAAAATGAAAGAGAAGATTTCCTACATGATTGATAATCAAGTAATAGACTTTCTATATGAATGAATGTTTAATTAGGGTATGATCCTTCATAGTGAGATCATGAAACCCTAATTATGAGGGTTAATGAATCATAACCCTAACTGAGAATATAAATGGAAGTAATCTTACTACATGATAATGTTGGGTTTTGGAGGTGGCAGAGAAGCAGCGGAAACAAAAAATTTTCACCCCAAACCTAGAACAAAAGGAATCGCGTCAACATCTATATAATAGGAAAGATGGTTTGTGAATCATACCTTGTCCCGAGGCTTGCTCGGAGACAATACCACGCGCCTTGCGTGGTCTTCACCTCCGGTCTTGGACGGTGTCTGTGCAGCTCCTGGTCGCACCGGGACTGAAGACTCCTCCTCCTACCGGACTGTCGGATGACAGTTGTCCTCCTGAGCGGCAGTGACCTCCCGCCTCTGAAGTAGTCCACACGGACCACCCAGAACTCCACTCTCCTTGTCCCACAAGGAAGTGGAAGGAGTCGCACCCTCCTGTTGATGTACTAGTCGCCAACACACTCTCCTGCTGTCAATCGCAACTGCAGTTGTCCTTCCCTTGCTGCACCTCCCTTTGCGGGAAGCACTTGCTCGGGATCTCTCTCGGTTACCAAAACTAGAGAGAATGACAACTTTGCAGAGCAATCAACTTGCACTGAGTTGTACTCTGAGAAGCCCCCAATACCCCTATATATATAGGCGAGTCATGGGACAGGGTTCTCTGTGCCCGGCAATACGGGACTAAAGTAGGAGTAGAAGGGTTCGGGATTTTCCACAAAAAGCAACCATCTCGCAACCTGAACCGATCGGTTCACAAGTGAACCGGTCGGTTGGGGACCTGAACTGATCGGTTCACCACTGAACCGATCGTTTGGGACCCTTGAACTGATCGGTTCACTCATGAACCGGTCGGTTGGGGTTCCAGGTTGGTTCCCGATTGACTTTCCTTGTTTCTTTCCCAATTGGAATCGAATACCAATATTATTCCCAATCGAATTGGGCAATTGAAACGAAAGGAAAATTCTCACCAAACCTACTTTCCCAAGTTGCTCGATTGCACCAGTTGAACCGATCGGTTCAACACTTGAACCGGTCGTTTCACTCTGTGCATGAGCCGATCGGTTCAAAAATTGAGCCGACCGGTTCAGCAACCTCAGCCGACCGGTTCATCACATGAACCGATCGGTTGGGAATGCAGATTGTGTAGAATCAGTCAAATGTGATTTCAATCAATCTGATACTCCAATCAATGCGTCCAACACCTTGAACATTATGATATTGAGCTATCGATTAATTGAGTGTTTAATTGAACTACTAAACTCCTTTAGTAATCAATCTAAACATTGCTTGTGGACAAAACTCCTCTTCCAGGTTGAATCCTATGTGTGTGACCCTGCAGGTCCATTTCACGTGGGCAGTGAAAGTCCATAACACTTATGACTTCACAAGCAAAGAGCGGTGCCTAGTCACACATCATTGCTACCCAAGTGAAAGTAGAAAGTTGGAGAACAACTTTCATCCTACAATCCATGAATGGTGTTACAGTGAATGTATAATTCCTTTGTCACTGATATCCAGAATGAACTCGAGGCATGAAACAGTCATCCTGTCAATGTTCATTCATTTCCTTGATCTCAGAGTAGACCGAGTGAGATGTGTATGACATCAATATCACATATTGATTCACACGTGCATGCGCATGCCTTTCTCAATCCTACTCATCAAGTGGCCAAGGATATCAAACTCCCTTAGGAGGGACAAATCCCATATCTATCACTCACCCCTCAAAAGCCCCATGTGTCAAAGCCACCCAATCATCACCTTTATAACAACCCATGTTTCAGGATTGCGTTTGATGATGTCAAAGTGTACCCAACGACATGTGTTGAGTGTAGTGATTTCAGGTCTAAGAATCACACTCACCACCATCACTGTGAGAGCTAACTGTGACTACCATGTCATGGTTCCATGTGTCACTCTCACGGTGGGTCTGTCTGGTACCTTGTTCTCTAACAAGTACCTATGTGCTTGGTTTGTTATCACTATATCATGACTAATGAGATTCTGTCATCAACCAACACACAATCTAGTCTTCAGTGTTATTGATGTCTATGGCTATTTCCACAATAACAACCGACTAGGGACTAAACAAGAATGTATACTTTTAACATCCATATGATCTCATAGTTTAGGTCATGAACCTAAAAGCATATGTCATTGAGTAAAACAATCTTTAGACATCTATCATGTTACACCATCATCTCAGAAATAGTTTAAACATATAGATTGGAAATTGCCTTTATTATTATTCAAATCAATTACAAAGTATCCCATTATAATCATCATATGACTTGCTCTATGGGCATACATACCAACAGATAATGGTATGATCTTAATTCATAGTGATGGTATGATAAACCCTAATTCAGGGTACTTTGATGATCACTCCTACTTGGGGTGAATAGTAAACCCTAATCTAGGGTGATGTGATATGAATAGTAAATCCTAATCTAGGGTGATGTGATGTGAATAGTAAACCCTAATTGTGGGTTATGGAATAAGAAACCCTAATGGAGGGTGATGACATGAGAAACCCTAATTGGGGGTGATGTCATGAGAAACCCCAATTGGGATGAACAATAAGTCTAAATATGGTTTATTGAATATGAAACCCTAGTTTTAAGTGATGTTATGTGGAACCCTGATATTATGATATGGTGTAAGACTCAATTTAGGGTGATGTCATGTGATGATATATGAAACCCTAGAGATGGTTTAATAGCCAGTACACCAAAGAGAGGTGTGGCTAAAATAATTAAATAAGATGAATATGTTATAGACATGAAGGATAGGGTTGATGAACCATGTGAATGATAAGGTGGTGATTTTAATGAATAAGGATCTAAGAGACAAGATGATGCCTAGATCCTTGTACAACCATCTCTATACATGAGTAATAGCCTATACACCTTACAATGATTAGGACATGAAACTTTTAGGAATGATGTATGCTATACTAAATAATGATGTGGATAACATCCTAAGAGTTGAAATACCTAAAATAGTTGATAATGGTTTATCTTATATCAACAATGTCTATCAGTTGGATAAGTCCATATCATCAAAGACAATTGGACAACTCTAATGTGTGACCCATGCACCATATGATGAAAGTAACAAGTTAGTGGATAAAGTATTAAGAGGGAAATACCTTAATACAAAGTTAGTTGATTAACTTAAGAATATGGAAATGAAAAGAAAGTGATACATTCAGATATGATAGATATCACATTCTGCATTTCATTGTAGACTTATCTTGATGAACCTCTAATCCAATACTCTTGGTTAAGAAACACATGAAATGTGTGATATGCAATCGTTACAATAAAGATGTGATGAACTCAATGTACTTTGATAAATGTTGACCAATATACCTTGAGAATGGGGTAAGATAATCAATGAGTATAATGTAATTATATCATGACAAGGATGAGAAATGAACTCATGCTTTGAATTGATGATCATTAATGGTATATGATAAGAATGGTAATCATAAGAAAATACTTATGATGTCTTGGATGCTCCTAGAGGTGTGGAGTAATACATTAGGGTTGAACTAATAATGTGAGCATGAAACCCTAATTAAAGCATGACGGGAAACCCTAACCCTAATTTTGGGTAAATGGAATGAAAAGCCCTAATTGATAGATAACCCTAATCTTAATAAAGGATGGTGGTGTTACTAATGTTTCATATGATGTGATAAATGACTTACATGACTGTTATCATAACCATGTAGACATCATGAGATGATGAACATAGATAGATATGAGCTATGACTTTCATATAATTAACATGTTGTATGGCCTTATGTGCCTAATGTTGTTGTTGCTTAGTAAAAGTAACAAAATGTGCATGAACCTTATGAGTTCCATGAGTAAGTTGTTCCCTAGTGAAAGGTGGCAAAACATTTAATAGGCTTTGAGAGCCATGTGAGATACTTGTGTAACAAGTATTATGCTACCTCAGTCTGAGGACCCAAAGGTAATAGTCACCTAATAAATGGTAACAGTGATAGTGATGAATTGAGGGTATGAATACCCAAAGTTGATAAGTATGATAATGATGTTGCTGAGGGAAGTGAACTTTCAAAGAAATGAAATGAGGGACTAAGATCCAAATGTCTTATAAAGATTGACAAGTGATTGATGAAAAGAGTACTTGTTTCTTAATGGCATTTGTCTGAATAAGTTATGTTTGAGAACTTGACGGATGCTAAAATAAAATGATAATGTACTTAATTAATCAAGTGAAATTATATCATGTAGAGCCCTGGCCATAGATCCATCATCGTCAGCAATAGGTGATGGTGAAATGGGTGCTCCGTGGCAAAACCCAGAACGCATATTTTGAATATGTGGGGGCAATGGGTGACTGTATCCTGACGTCCTAATGAGGGAATTGATGAAAGGTAAACAACAAACCTCTCAATCCTTCATTACTTGTACCGGGATGGATGTATCATGAATCCCCCGATGATTGGGACAGATGCAGTACACATCTCCCAATAATGTTAATGTCGGATCGATGGAGATAAACATGAGATCTCACAATCACGAAGAGAGTCCAGCACGCCACTGTAACTCTAATAGCGAAGTTGCCAGCATACCCTGGAAAGCTATATATATAGCAGAGACACAAGATGTCCTGCATGTAATCTCGCGCTGACTGAGATATGGGAGGTCTTGGTAGCCGGCTCTACCTTTGACCCTGTATGGTACCGATTTCGACTTCGCAGTGGTCGGTTGGAGCATGAGTGGTATACCTCATCTCTTCAGGGCATAAGTGTGATTGTAAAATGTAATCAGCCGTTTAGCATGTTTGCTTAAGGATTGAATACAGAAATTCATTGGCTGATGGTATACTTCTTTTATGCAACACTAGTTGATAAATGTTATTCATATCTCTTTACATTCAATGCAAGTAGATATGTGAAATATGAATCTACCATGAGTAGATACAATGCTCTCCTTAGGAAAGGAAATTACTTTACTCTGTTCATTCAATGATTAATGTTGTTGTTATTATATAAGAACTCCTGTTCAGTTTTAATTATAATAAACTGCTATAACAATGTTTTGGCGGAGGGTTATATCTCCCACTGGGACAATTTACAATTGTCTCACCCCCATGGGATCCAATGTTTTTAGGTAATCGCAGAAGAAGAAGCAGGAACCCAATAGTAAGAGAAAAGCAGCAGCAATATCAGGGACAGCAGTGATGACTCAGGTGGAGGCACTGGCTGCCAAGTTTTGTCTAGATAGTAGTCTTATGTGTCGTCTTTGTACTCTCAGGTCCTCAGAGTCAGTAGATAGTGTTTTTATCATCGACTTGATATTTTGGCTTGATGCCTCAAAGTTATATGTTGTCTATATTTTAGGTCTGGAGACAGCTGATGTTGTAAATCTCAAGAAGAGATAGTGCAAGACATGTACTTTGAAATATAATGTAAATGTTATACTTTATCTCTTGAAGAAAAAGATTTCCTATGCGTGGATCTCTTTGCAAAAAGTTTTAAATTTTTAGTGGCTTTCAGTAATCCGCTGCTAATAATTTGCTTCCACATTAGTTAATCTTGTTTTCACGAGTCGGTCGTTACAATAATGGCCTTAAGCCACTTCTCATATTTAGGTTCTCACTAGCTTGTAGTTGATTTGTTGGCTCATCATCTTATGACCAACCTATCTGAGTTGTTGGATTCACCATCTTTCAGTATCAGATGTGTTCTACTAGAACTATGAGGTTCTATGTTACATGAAAAACTTGACATTCCACAAAAATATGTGATTCTCACTTGTTCTCATCGTTCCTTTTTGTTGACCTCAAACCTTTCGAGTTCTACTTTTACTCCCACTGATTCTTTTAGAACTCAGTTATTCTAGTAACAAAACACTTTTGTTATCAGATTTAGATTAATAGCAGCATTCAACAATCATGGTTTATGGATAATCCCTTTCCAAGAAACTACTTTCTTTATGTAGATTTCAATCCTAAAGACATATCGGGACATTCTCATATCATATCACATATGATGTCTCTTAAACCATTTAGTAAGTGCATTGTTTCACTACAAAGTATATATAACCATGAGGAGATTAGAAGATTACATTACATGATAATTACACATGATCTATTAGGATGTAATTCTTTCTTTCTAATACATCATCATATTTTAGATGGATTTGACTTATGATACACTATCACGGTCGATCCTGAAGGTTCTCAAACCATTGATGTAAAGTATTTTCAACATTTGATCATATCAAAGTTTCTTAATACTCTTATCAAAATTATACTTCAATTGTAATCTACTTGAACACTTTAAGAGATTCATGTTTGTATTTCATTAAATACAAACTATATATCACATCAGATCATCATTGAATATAATGAAGTACAAGAAACTACCTCTAACATTTATTCTATAAGATCTTCATACATCAATAGATATAAGTTCTAATAGAGTGGTTGTCCTCCCACTACATCTAGTGAAGGGTATTTTGTCATTTTACTTATAAATAATACTTGCATGTCTCTTGTTGGTTTAATAACCACAAGAGTCTAGATAAACATCAATATGGATTCTAGAAATACAGTTGTCATATATGTGCTCTAGATGATAGTGCAATATTTTTTGAATTATCAATTATAATCATTTGGTATCTACGTTATAAACATTCATCTTTAGATCCTCTCATATGAAGATCACTAGATGTTTAGGGCATTTCCATAGAAGATCACATCTTTGAAATAGAAGCATTAACAACTCTTTATTTATCATCCTTGTCATACCATATGCATAAAGTAAATTGTTTCTATTTTGGCATAATGAAATAGCAGTTCAACTAACTCTATTACATGCCCAATGGGATAAGATAAACTTAAATGTAGACTAAAGTTGCAGCAGCTCTTACTCGGCATAGTCCATCTTTGTCCTTTCATAAAGGCTTTACTTCTTATCAGAAATTGCACATCAGTGTATGTCAGGTCTACATCTGATATCTCATACCAAGATGAAGAAGTAATCAAATTTATCTTATGACATTTATACCTGAAATAGAGGCCTTAACCCCTTCCTTCTTCTTCTTTAGTTCCTCTAGAAAGAGAGGACAATTCCTTTTCCAATGCCTAAACTGGTGACAATTGTATCTTTTCTTTACTCCATTTGTCTTGATATCTGAAGACTTGGGCTTCTTCCTATCTAGAGAAGTCTTCTTAGCTTTGCCTTTACCTTTAGACTTTCTTTTTGTCTTACAGATTATCATCACAGACTTGGGTTTGTCTTTCTTCATTTGTATCTCAGTTGTTCTCAACATGCCTAATAACTCTATCAGTGGCTTGTCAAAGTCATTCATGTTGTAGTTCATGACAAACTGAGTGTATGATTCTGGAAGAGACTGTAGAATCACATTAATGGACAACTCTTGACACAAGGGGAATCCCAGTCTAGCTAGTTTTCTCCACATGCCCAATGAGCTTGAGCATATGAGGACCTACTGGAACTCCTTCTTCCATGTTAGATTTGAAGAACGCCTTAGAGACATCAAATCTCTTTTGTCTTTCTTGATCTTGGAACCTGTCCTTAAGATGTGTGACCATCTGAATAACATCCATGTTCTCATGATTCCTTTGCAACTCATAGTTCATGGAGCATAGCATCAGACACTTGACATCAATAGAATCTTTAGTATGCTTCTTGTAAGCATGCATCCCTATCATCCTTAGGTGCATTGGAAAGGGGTTCATCTGGCTCTGGTGTCTCTAGAACATAGAGCTGGTGCTCTTGTATGAGAATGATTCTCAATGTCCTGAACAATTCATGGAAATTATTCCCATTTAACTTGTCCTTCTCAAGAACCGATAGTAGTGAAAAGTTTTTGTTGTGTGTTGCCATTTGATTCTACAAAAAAATTACAATTTTGTTAAAAACTTGATTTTGATTTGATTTGATTAAATTGACTATATTAATTAGGTCTTTAATTAGATTTCGCTCTCATTATTTTATTCAAATTGATAGCCCTCACTTATCATTATGGAAGATCATAGCGTACAACCTTCAAGTGAGACAAGATCAAAAATAATATAACTATGACCCAGCAAATGCCAGCATCCATAGTCAACTATTAAGGTAGACAATGTTTGTCAATTGCATCGTATGTGATTCTTAGATAGATGATATGAGTAACTCCTTACCATAGTCATCTACATGCCTCTAGTTCTTAATCTCATCAAGGTCACTCAGTTAAGCCTAGCCTAAAAGATGGCACGATAATAAAGAACCATGCTTGGTAGGCCCACATTATTGGCATCACACTTCCATGAGATAGAGAGTGCACTACTCTTGGGGTGCCCATGCTTAGTCGATCAAGATTTTCATGTGTGTCGCTAATAGAAAGCATATTAGACTTAAAAATTTATTTGAGAGAGTTTGTATATATATAAATACATATATTTATCCAGTCACCGTATATACATACTATGTATCATACACATGCTATATCTCACGACGTAAACATGCAATATAAAAAATTTCATGGTTATGGCTAGTCAAATGTAATTTCTTAGAGCCACAAGGAATTACCGCAACCTATGGTCTATATCTCATGTAGAAACATGTTGTTGATGAAGATTTGTGCTTGCCAATCCAGGTTGATTGGTTCAACCCTTGAATCAGTTGTCTCTCCTCTTGTTCAGTTAGTTGGTCACCTGAAATGATCGTTTGGCATTCTGTCTCACTAATGTCTAGACATCTCCAAATGGTCGGTAGGAACCACCAGGTAGTTGATTCTCTCCTCCTATGATCTTTTCTCCTTAGTCCTCCTATCGGTCGGTCATCGCGTGAAATAATTGGCCCACCTAATGTTGATTGTGGCAACACATCCCACTATCACATAGATAGCGAGGTGTTACGCGAAAACGTGCGGAGAATACCATAACCACAGATTACCAAAAACACGGGTTAATTAAAACCAATTACGGAAAGTTGATAAACTGAGAAACTATTACATATACGTCCTCGTCCTGCAAGAAAACATGTTATATAAACATATACACGCCTTCATACGTGTTCACAGCTTAAACGGACAGTTGTTTAGTCACCACATGAGTTCATCACCTATTATATATATATAACGGCCCACATCCGGCCAGTAGTAGGATATACAAAGGATCAACAGCTATACATCGTGAAACAACGTCAAAATGCTCCTAAGGACCTGAGAGTACAGGGATGACTCTAAGACTCTACTACAAAACACCAAAATAGCAGCATATCCATCTCTTGCCTTCTACTGCTCGTCTTGCTGCTCGACCGCAACTCCGCGACCACCACCATGTCTAGCTCGAACACCTGAAAACCAGCAGGGTGAGACAATCGAACATTGTCCCAGCGAGAAACATAACTCTCCGCCGAAACTATAAAACCAGAAGGGTAAAGCAACAGCAGTAGATAACAAGTAAAACGTAGAATAATAATAGTCCATATGGCAAGTCTATCTGTACCATCATGTTTACTAGGCTGTACACAAGGCATATCACCACTTATCTCATTATGGAGCAGGATTAACAAGATAAGATATAATGCCACATAACATGAGGAATATATAAGCAACTGCAGGATATAACAGGATTAATTACACAAGCAAGGCCTCAACCAATGTTCTGTGTTTTGTCTTAAGAAATAAATACTATACGGCTGGATTATGTATTATTATGCCCTGAGGAAGTGAACCGTACCGTTTAAATCCAACCTTCAGCTGCGAAGCCCATAACTGGTGCCATACAAGGTCAATGGAAGAGCCGGACTCCACAACCCTTCCCCTCGTGGTCAGTGCACGAGAACCAAAGCAGGACCGCAGTCTCATGATCAAGTGGCCTCGGCCATAGGGTCAGCTCCACAGGCTACCCTTTCTCTAGCCTGCCTCGGTACAGGTCACAGCGCTAGTATATCTAAGCCACAGGCATGTTCACCGTGCTCGGAGTCATGAACGCATTCATGCTCTTTATATTACATATCCGGAACCATGGGACTGTTCACCATGCTCATCACATATCCCAAGTCTACAAATGAAGTTGCACTCTTACCTCCTCACTTTAGGCTAGGAGAAACCTCGCATATTCAACAATATGCGCTCCGGGTTAACTTGTAAGAGAACCCGTTTCACCATCACCAGCTCCTGACGATGATGGATCTATGTCCAGGGCAACTACATGATATATTCCACTATGATTAATTAGTATCTTTTATGTGGATTGCAAGATTCAACCAAGTTGTATAACATGCAAACTATAACAGGAAATAAACAGCATAAATCTCAACATTATGCTTTTATTGTAATCACATCAACCTGATCCATCAAAAGGATCCAAATTCACATGTTATCACTTGGCCTCTTGCCAATCATCCAGATCCATCTCAAGGATCATCACATACCATGGGATCTCAATCCCTCATCATATATTGCCACTGCCTCTCAAGGCTTACATCATCATCATGGGATAGCAATCCCCTAGTACTTAGTCATGTACATCATACAGATTATTTCAGCATTAAGAGTAACAATCACAGCAGAGTTACTCAACTTGTACATATATCTCATAGCCCCTTATTATTGGCTATGCATCACCTGCATGGTTAGTATATACAATAATCATAGGCTTAATAGAAAGACTAGGCTATCAGTATAAAGTGACATTAGTGATTATATACATTATCAATCATGCCTCAACTTGATATCATAAGCTTAGGTTGCATCATTAAGCAAGACATTCTACATGCTTACCATTAGCTCAACTTATTACAGATAATCAAGATGATCACATCCATGTATATAGCCATGCTTAGTTAAAAGGACAAACGTTACCATAGTGAATACTATGAAGCATGCAAAGAGTCGCCATCATTTGTTAAGAATATAATCCATCATGACGACTTTCCATGATAAGCAGAACCCTCACTAGAGGTTGTATCGGGCAGCATGCCCTTACCTATTGTTCATCACATAACGGCCAGCAACCAGCAACACTGCATCAGGTTGTCGTGCACCAAGGTATTGTACAACATAGTGTTACCACCCAAGGCAACAGCAACATGGCGTGCAGCTAAGCAAGAAATCGTGACAGGTGACAGGGTGTTGTGCACCTGTGTTGTGTAGGGTGGGGGGTATTGGGCGACGTAGTGTCGTGCCCAGCTGTGACGCCCGTCACAAGGTAGGGCTGTCGGCCGATACTGAACCAATGTGACTCCCATCACAGGCTGCTCAACAACATCCACCCTAGGTGTATGACGGTATTGTACAACATAGCGTTACCACCCAAGGCAACAGCAACATGGCGTGCAGCTAAGCAAGAAATCATGGCAGGTGACAGGGTGTTGTGCACCTGTGTCGTGTAGGGTGGGGGGTATTGGGCGACGTAGTGTCGTGCCCAGCTGTGACGCCCGTCACAAGGTAGGGCTGTCGGCCGATACAGAACCAATGTGACTCCCATCGCAGGCTGCTCAACAACATCCACCCCAGGTGTATGACGGACAAGGTATTCTACAAGGAGTTATGTCTAAGGTGTAGCTCGAACCACCAACAAGAGACCTATCGTGCAACCAACTAAACCAGGGCCTATCGGCCATCACAAGGCAGAGTGATGTGACGCCCGTCACAGAGACAAGGGTATCGTCCATCACCCTCATAGCATATCGTCCAAGAGGTCTAGGTTAAGAGGGTTGTCGGGCAGCACCTCCCCACACTCATAACGACCAAGGTACCACTCACAAGATCATCATCATCCTCAAGCACAAGGGCACCCAAAACCCTAATGGGTCAAGAAGATGGCTCACCTCAATCGACTAGGAAAGAGGGGTCTTACACATCAACTATCCCCAAACGGCAACACAAGGAAAACCCTAGAAATAACCACCACTATCACCAAGCTCACCCTTCTAGTCCATGGTGAGAGGAGAGTGTTGCTCAAGCAACTAGAACACAAGCTCACCTCTCAACTTAAACGAGAGAGGGGTGTTGCTCATGATGCTAGAGCTCAGGATCACTCCTCAAGACCTAGGAGAGGAGAGAGTGTTGCTCACCAAGAAACCCTAGGATATAGGTTCGCCCAACATGAAAACTAAGCAAGAAAACAAAGCTAGCAACATATAAGAACATGAAAGGAGGTAGAATAGTTAGGGTTAGGAGTTATGCAACCCACCTTAAGCAAGCTCCAAGCTCCAAGGAAGAAGAAAGCTACAAGGAAGGATCGACCACCAAGCTAGCTCCTCCAAGGGTGTCGTCCACCAAGCTTGCAAAGGAGAAAGGGTATCATGCACCACGGTAGAGGAGAAACCAAGAGACTAAAAGGATCCTTAGCAAGAGGAAAAGAACACATATATAGAAGGGAAGGGAGGAGAAAACAAAGTAGAACTAAGCAAGGTGTCGCCTACCTAGGGACACTTGTCCTAGTGCACGAGCCACCACTCTAGCAAGCTCTAAACACATGTCCAAGGCCATTGCCATATGCAAGCATCAAGCACCAAGTGTCCACTAGTGGTGACACAAATGAGGTCAAACCTTGGTCAAAGGCCCAAGGGCGACACACTCCTCATGGGCGACACACCTCCATGGGAGACACACCTCCATGCTTGCCCGATACAAGGCCCAACCAAACCAAAGCAAGGCACCTTAAGGCCCAAAAGCTCAACCAAGCCCAACAGAAACTTCAAGCAACGAGCCCAAGCCTTCCTCTCTACACTAGAGGAAGCAAAGAGATATAGGAACACCTCACAAGGTGGCAAACTTGCCCAAAAAACCCTAGATTTGGGTTATTTGCAAGTAGCCCCCCCCCAACTCTCAACAAAGCACAACCAAACTCTAATCACCACCAAAGGTGATTAGCAAGCAACTAAGCATCAGGGTTAAGCAAAGCAAATAGGGTAAACCCTAAACGAAGGTCAGGGTCCTTACAAGCTAACCCCTTTCAAGGGATTTTGTCCCCAAAATCCGAAGAGAAAAGTGAGGGATACTTCCTCCTCAACTCTTCCTCAAGCTCCCATGTGGCTTCCTCAACGCCACGATGATGCCAAAGAACCTTCATAAGAACCAGGTCCTTCCTCTTCAGCTTCTTAACTCTTCTGTCAAGGATCACCACAGGACCTTCCTCATAGGTCACATCTTCATCAAGATCAACTTCAATTGGTTGTATCACTATTCTCGAATCTGGATGGCTTTTCTTCAGCATACTGACATGGAACACTGGGTGTAACTTGTGCAACTCTGGGGGCAACTCTAACTCGTAAGCTACCTTTCCAACATGTGCTATAACTGGGTAAGGCCCCATATACCTGGATGCTAACTTACCCTTCTGGCCAAACCTTAGCACACCTTTCCACGGTGAGACCTTAAGATACACTTTGTCTCCTACCTGGAACTCCAAAGGTCATCGGCGATTGTCTGCATAAGACTTCTGCCTCTCCTATGCCACTTTCACCTGTTGTTGTATCACTTTGATCTTTTCTGTTGTCTGCTGTACTAGCTCAGGACCCAAAAGCTGATATTCACCAGACTCGTACCTACATAACGGAGATATGCACTTCCTGCCATATAAGGCTTCATAAGAAGCCATGTCAATACTCCGTTGATAACTGTTGTTGTAGGCAAACTCTATCAAACTAAGATGTACATCCCAGTTGCCTAGAAACTGCAAAACACAAGCTCGAAGGATATCTTCCAAAGTCTGAATAGTCCTCTCAGACTGTCCATCTAATTGTGGGTGAAAGGCGATACTGAACCTCAACTGCGTTCCCAACACTTTGTGCAGCTGCTCCCAGAAATGACTCGTGCACTGAGGACCTTTGTCAGAAACTATCATTGCTGGCACACCATGCAAACGTACTATCTCATCCACATATACTCGAGCGAGCTTCTCAGATGCATACGTCATCTTTACTGGTAAGAAATGGGCAGACTTCGTCAATCTTTCCACTATCACCCAAATGGAATCATGATTCCTAGTTGTCCGGGGTAATCCAACTACGAAATCCATGGTTATATGATCTCATTTTCATTGCGGTATCGGCAAAGGTTGCAACGTACCTACCGGCTTCTAATGTTCAGCCTCCACCTGCTGACATACCGCACATCTAGCCACAAACTCAGCTACATCTTTCTTCAAGTCGGGCCACCAATATAAGTCCTTCAGACTATGATACATCTTGGTGACACCTGGATGCATAGCATACATCGACGTGTGTGCTTCCTCGAGCACTAAATTCCTCAGATCGTCAGCATTTGGAACCACCATCCTATCACGATAGCAAACTAACCCATCCTCAGACTCATGGAACCCATCACGCTTTTCACTGTCGAACTCTGATCTGATCAACTGTACCACATCATCTGTCTGCTATGCATCTTTGATCTGCTGTCTCAACGTAGGCTTGACTTGCATCTGTGCTAAAAGTCCAGCTAGCAAGGAAACTTCCATCTGCACATTCATCTGTCGCACGGAGACAAACATATCTCGTCTATGGCATACCAGGGAACTCAACTGTGCCTTCTTTGAAGAAAGAGAAGAAGACTTTTGACTAAGCGCATCAGCTACCACATTTGCCTTACCGGGATGATACTCTATAGTGCAGTCATAATCATTGATCAATTCCATCCATCGACGATGTCGCATGTTCAACTCTTGTTGTGAAAAGATGTACTTTAGATTCTTATGATCCGTAAAGATCTGACACACTTCCCCATACAGATAGTGTCTCCAAATCTTTAATGCATGAACTACTGCTGCCAACTCTAAATCATGAGTCAGATAGTTCTCCTCGTGTTTCTTAAGTTGTCGCAAAGCAAAAGAAACCACATGATCTTCTTGCATCAGCACACAACCTAAACCTTTCTTGGAAGCATCGCAGAAAACAATGTAGCCCTTTCCAGACTCTGGCAGGATTAACATTGGAGCACTGGTCAGATTCTCCTTCAAACTCTGGAAAGCTTGCTGACATCGATTATACCAAACAAAAGGTATATCCTTTCTGGTCAACTTTGTCATCGGCAACGCAATCGCACTGAAGTCCTTGATAAACCTCCGGTAGTATCCTGCTAAACCCAGGAAACTACGAACCTCTGTCGGTGTTTTCGGTTGCTCCCAATCTGCAACGGATTCCACCTTCTTCGGGTCCACTTTGACTCCTTCAACAGATATCACATGACCTAAGAAAGTCACTTCCTCCAACCAGAACTCACACGTACTAAACTTGGCATACAACTGATGTTGGCGAAGAAGAGTCAACGCTCATTGAAGATGTTGCTCATGATCTAGCCTGTCCCGACTATAGATCAAAATGTCATCTATAAAGACTACGACAAACTAATCTAGGAACAAACGGAACACTCGATTCATCAAATCCATGAAAGCAGCAGGTGCATTGGTTAGCCCAAACGGCATAACCACAAACTCGAAGTGACCATACCTCATCCTGAAAGCTGACTTTGGTATGTCATCCACCTTAATCCTCAACTGATGATAACCGGACCGTAGATTGATCTTTGAAAACATTGTCGCACCACGCAACTGATCGAACAAATCATCTATCCTCGGCAACGGGTACTTATTCTTGATCGTGACCTTGTTCAAATGCTGGTAATCTATACACAACCACATCGATCCATCCTTCTTCTTGACAAACAACATTGGAGCACCCTAAGGTGACGTACTTGGTCGGATGAAACCTTTCTCCAACAACTCTTGCAACTGCTTCTTCAGCTCTGCCATCTCCACTGAAGCCATCCTATACGGTGTCTGTGCAACTGGTTGTGTTCCTAGAACTATATTGATCTCGAAATCAATCTCTCGGGGTGGAGGAACACCAGGAAACTCATCAAGAAACATGTCGGAAACTTTCGGACAACTGACACCTCCTCGAGACTAGGACCTTTCACCTTGGTAGCCACAACAGTATCCACCATGTGAGCTAAGAATGCCTCACATCCTTGCCATAGCAACTTCTCTGCCACCATAGTTGATACTAAGCATGTCGGAAGAATCTTCCTATCTCCCTGGAAGATCCACTTCTCTCCAGCATCATCAAACACCGCCTGCTTGGAACCACAGTCCAAAACAACCTTATACTTCTCTAAGGTATCCATTCCAAGGATAACATCGAAACCATGCATATCAAGTGGTATAAGATCCACTTGTATACAGTGTCCCAAAAAAGACAAGACACAAGATGAACATTCTTCTCGAAACATCGAGGAACCATCAAGAGGGGTTTCTAACAACAAACTATCCTTCTTACAACTAATAGGTAAACAACAGTTTTCAAACATACTATAGGCGATAAAAGAGTGTGTAGCACCCGAGTCAACCAGAACAGATATAAAGCAAGAAGAAGACATATCAAAATGAAATAACTCCATCTGACCTGTCACCACTCGCGGGTTGACTATTGCCTCTGGCTGACTCATAGCATAGAATCGAGTCGTTGCTTGTTGTCCACGTCCTTTGCTTCCTTGAGCAGACGATCCGGCTTACGATGCTTGACTGCGTCCTCGCCCTCTGCTACCACTGGGCTGATGTCTATCTGATCCTTGCAGATTCTGTCTTGGTTGCTGCGTCACTTCAACATCTCTATTCGGGCAATGTAACTTGAGATGTTCGGTCTGACCACAAAGATAGCATTCCCTATCTTCAAACCGTGGCCTAGATGGTCCTATCACTACCACTGAAGTTGTACTATGTGCTTTTGATGGCGAAGAAACATAACCTCTTCCCTTACTCGGAGACCACTGCGACGGTACATTGGAACCTCTCATCACAAAAGGTGTTGAAAACCTGGGCTTCTTGAAGCCACCAAACCTTTGGCCCTGGAACTAAGCAGGCCTCTTCTTAGACATGGATTCTCTTTTCTTCCTTACTGATCGTTCAATCCTCCAGAAAGATTCCACAAACATAGCAAACCGCTCACGGTTCTCCAACGTAGACACAGGCGTTGTCAGCTCAGAACTCAAACCTTTCTCAAAATGTCTGATCCGCTCCTCATCTGTTGTTGCCATATGAGTACAAAACCTCAACAGATCCAAGAACTTAGCCTCATACTCGGTTATGTTCATCATTCCTTGTCGCAACCGCTCAAACTGACTGATCTTCTCATCCAGATACGTCTTCGGGAAGTATCTACTGATGAACTCATGTCAAAAAACCTCCCAATCGATCACCTCACCAGGCTGCTTCTCCTCCTCGATGGTCCACCAGTGACCAGCACTACCTTTCAAAAGGTAGACAGCGTGCTTTACTTTGTCTACTTCGGGGATGTCGAGGATCCGGAAATCCTTCTCAAGACTTGTCAGCCACAGATCTGCATCCACTGGATCAGCCGTTCCAGCATAATCTGAAGCTCTGACTTGGTGAAGCCGCTCGAAGGTCTTCCCAATACCTGATGTTTCTCCATGGGGAGCATGTGCTCTCAGAGGAGGCACTGGCAATCGCTCAACTATGAGATTCATCGTAGCCATCATCTGCCCCATAAGATGTTGGTAGGCAGGGTGTTCAAGAATGGCTGGGTCAGGTTGGGGGACCTCAGGCACCCGATCTCCATGTGCCTGCCCAAAAGCTCCATCAACTGATGCAGCATCGTTGTTCTCAAAAGCGTGTTCTTCATGGTTTCCAGACATCTTGGCTTTTCTTCCGCTGAGGGAAGAAGATGATCATAAGAAAATCTAGACAACTCAGAAGAATGGACACAACCTAGTCCTAAATCCCTGTAGACTCAGCGAACCTAGAGCTCTGATACCAAAACTTGTGGCAACACATCCCACTATCACATAGACAGTGAGGTGTTACGCGAAAACATGCGGAAAACACCATAACCACATATTACCAAAAACACTGGTTAATTAAAACCGATTGTGGAAAGCTGATAAACTGAGAAACTATTACATATAGATCCTCATCCTGCAAGAAAACATGTTATATAAACATATACAAGCCTTGATACATGTTCACAGCTTAAACGGTCAGTTGTTTAGTCACCACATGAGTTCATCACCTGTTATATATATAACGGCCCACATCCAGCCAGCAGCAGAATATATAAAGGATCAATAGTTATACATTGTGAAACAACGTCAAAATGCTCCCAAGGACCTGAGAGTATAGGGATGACTCTAAGACTCTACTACAAAACACCAAAACAGCAGCATATCCATCTCTTATCTTCTACTGCTCGTCTTGCTACTCGGCCGCAACTCCTCGACCACCACCACGTCTAGCTCGAACACCTGAAAACCAGCGGGGTGAGACAATCGAACATTGTCCCAGCGAGAAACATAACTCTCTGCCAAAACTATAAAACCAGAAGGGTAAAGCAACAGTAGTAGATAACAAGTAAAACGTATAATAATAATAGTCCATATAGCAAGGCTAGTCATACCATCATGTTTACCAGGCTGTACACAAGGCATATCACCACTTATCTCTTTATGGAGCAGGATTAACAAGATAAGACATAATGCCACATAACATGAGGAACATATAAGCAATTGCAAGATATAACAGGATTAATTACACAAGCAAGGCCTCAACCAATAGTCCGTGTTTTGTCTTAAGCAATAAATACTATACGGCTGGATTACGTATTATTATGCCCTGAGGAAGTGAACTGTACCGTTCAAATCCAACCTTCGGCTGCGAAGCCCATAACCGGTGCCATACAAGGTCAATGGAAGAGCCAGACTCCACAACCTTTCCCCTCGTGGTCAGTGCACGAGAACCAAAGTAGGACCGCAGTCTCATGATCAAGTGGCCTCAGCCACAGGGTCAGCTCCACAGGCTACCCTTTCTCTAGCCCGCCTCGGTACAGGTCACGGCGCTAGTATATCTAAGCCACGGGCCTGTTCACCGTGCTCGGAGTCATGAACGCATTCATGCTCTTTATATTACATATCCGAAACCATGGGCCTGTTCACCATGCTCATCACATATCCCGAGTCTACAACCGAAGTTGCACTCTTACCTCCTCACTTTAGGCTAGGAGAAACCTTGCATATTCAACAATATGCGCTCCGGTTTAACCTGTAAGAGAACTCGTTTCCCCATCACCAGCTCCTGACAATGATGGATCTATGGCCAGGGCAACTACATGATATATTCCACTATGATTAATTAGTATCGTTTATGTGGATTGTAAGATTCAACCAAGTTGTATAACATGCAAACTATAACAGGAAATAAACAGCATAAAGCTCAACATTATGCTTTTATTGTAATCACATCAACCTGATCCATCAAAAGGATCCAACCTCACATGTTATCACTTGGCCTCTTGCCAATCATCCAAATCCATCTCAAGGATCATCACATACCATGGGATCTCAATCCCTCATCATATATTGCCACTGCCTCTCAAGGCTTACATCATCATCATGGGATAGCAATCCCCTAGTACTTAGTCATGTACATCACACAGATTATTTCAGCATTATGAGTAACAATCACAGCAGAGTTACTCGACCTGTACATATATCTCATAGCCCCTTATTATTGGCTATGCATCACCTGCATGGTTAGTATATACAATAATCATAGGCTTAATAGAAAGACCAGGCTATCAGTATAAAGTGACATTAGTGATTATATACATTATCAATCATGCCTCAACTTGATATCATAAGCTTAGGTTGCATCATTAAGCAAGACATTCTACATGCTTACCATTAGCTCAACTTATTGCAGATAATCAAGATGATCACATCCATGTATATATCCATGCTAAGTTAAAAGGACAAATGTTACCATAGTGAATACTATGAAGCATGCAAAGAGTCGCCATCATTTGTTAAGAATATAATCCATCATGACGACTTTCCATGATAAGCAGAACCCTCACTAGAGGTTGTATCGGGCAGCATGCCCTTACCTATTGTTCATCACATAATGGCCAGCAACCAGCAACACTGCGTCAGGTTGCCGTACACCAAGGTATTGTACAACACAGCATTACCACCCAAGGCAACAGCAACATGGCGTGCAACTAAGCAAGGAATCATGACAAGTGACGGGGTGTCGTGCACCAGTGCCGTGCAGGGGGGGGTATCGGGCGACGCAGTGTCGTGCCCAACTGTGACGCCCGTCACAAGGTAGGGCTGTCGGCCGATACATAACCAATGTGACGCCCATCGTAGGCTGCTCAACAACATCCACCCCAGGTGTATGACGGACAGGGTATTCTACAAGGAGTGACATCTAAGGTGTAGCTCGAACCACCAACAAGAGACCTATCGCGCAACCAACTAAACCAGGGCCTATCGGCCGTCACAAGGCAGAGTGATGTGACACCCATCATAGAGATAAGGGTATCGTCCATCACCCTCATAGCATATCGTCCAAGAGGTCTAGGTTAAGAGGGTTGTCGGGCAGCAACTCCCCACACTCATAACGACCAAGGTACCACTCACAAGATCATCATCATCCTCAAGCACAAGGGCACCCAAAACCCTAATGGGTCAAGAAGATGGCTCACCTCAATCGACTAGGAAATATGGGTCTTGCACATCAACTATCCCCAAACGGCAACACAAGAAAAACCCTAGAAACAACCACCACTATCACCAAGCTCACCCTTCTAGTCCATGGTGAGAGGAGAGTGTTTCTCAAGCAACTAGAATACAAGCTCACCTCTCAACTTAAATGAGAGAGGGGTGTTGCTCATGATGCTAGAGCTCGGGCTCACTCCTCAAGACCTAGGAGAGAAGAGAGTGTTTCTCACCAAGAAACCCTAGGATATAGGTTCGGACAACATGAAAACTAAGCAAGAAAACAAAGCTAGCAACATATAAGAACATGAAAGGAGGTAGAATAGTTAGGGTTAGGAGTTATGCAACCCGCCTTAAGCAAGCTCCAAGCTCCAAGGAAGGATCGGCCACCAAGCTAGCTCCTCCAAGGGTGTCGTCCACCAAGCTTGCAAAGGAGAAAGGGTATTGTGCACCAAGGTAAAGGAGAAACCAAGAGACTAAAAGGATCCTTAGAAAGAGGAAAAGAACACATATATAGAAGGGAAGGGAGGAGAAAACAAAGTAGAACTAAGCAAGGTGTCGCCTACCTAGGGACACTTGTCCTAGTGCACGAGCCATCACTCTAGCAAGCTCTAAACACATGTCCAAGGCCATTTCCATATGCAAGCATCAAGCACCAAGTGTCCACTAGTGGTGACACAAACGAGGTCAAAGTTTGGTCAAAGGCCCAAGGGCGACACACCTCGATGGGTGACACACCTCCATGGGCGACACACCTCCATGCTTGCCCGATACAAGGCCCAACCAAACCAAAGCAAGGTACCTCAAGGCCCAAAAGCTCAACCAAGCCCAACAAAAACTTCAAGCAATGGGCCCAAGCCTTCCTCTCTACACTAGAGGAAGCAAAGAGAGATAGGAACACCTCACAAGGTGGAAAACTTGCCCACAAAACCCTAGATTTGGGTTATTTACAAGTAGCCCCCCTGACTCTCAAGAAAGCACAACCAAACCCTAATCACCACCAAAGGTGATTAGCAAGCAACTAAGCATCAGGGTTAAGCAAAGCAAACATGGTAAACCCTAAACGAAGGTCAGGGTCCTTACATTGATCATCATCTTCATTATTACAATAAAAGAAACTGTCCTATTTCTATTAAACTTATTACATGGTATTGTGAAATCTTGAGTTGCATTCAAGGGTAGAAAAGATAGGAAAGAATAATACTTTTACATTGAGAAGAAGAAGGTAGAGGCTCGATATGCAAATAGAAATAAAATAGTAATAAAATCAACCATCCAACCACACATAGATATTTGGGTTATTGGCCATAACCATTCTACACATCCACCATCAAAAATTGCTTTTAGGGCGACAAGTGTAAATTATATATATATATATATATATATATATATATATATATATATATAATTAGTTTGGGATTATATGTGATTTTTGATCAGATATATGCATTAAGAAGTTTAAGTATTCACATTGTATGCAATTAAAAACTATAAAAACCAAAATCTGATCATATTGATTATCCCATAACATAGTAAATTGCCTTGGCTCGGATACCACTATAGGAAAATCTGCACAAATGAATCAGAAACAAAAAATTTATCTATCCATATTTCCCAGAATAGCAAGATTGCGTCAACATCTATATAATAGAAAAGATGTTTTCATGAGTTCATACATGGTCCTAGTGCAATTCCAACGAATATAATTCATTGCAGTAGTGCAACACTCCTAGTTGTACTTGGATGATGTCTTTGCAACTCTTGGTCTTCACCATAGACTGCAGGCTTGGACAACATCTGCAATAGCTCCACCATGGACTGCAGGTTGACGTTGTCCTCCTAGTGATGGGAAAATTCCATCTCGCCTCTATGATAGTCCACAAGGACCGCCTAGAACTCATATCATTCTAGTAAAACTAATAAGAAGGAGTTGTGCCTCCCTTTGGCGTACTAGTCACCAACATGCTCTCCTACAATTGTTTCTGTCTTGTTATCCCTCCCTTTATCGAGTAGGGCTTGCTCGAGCTCTCTCAATTACCACAAACATAGAAGATAAATAATAGTCAGAGGAAATTGATGTGTCTGAGAAGCCTCAATACCCCTCTATTTATAGGAGGGGTTAGGGTCAGGGTTAGGGTTAGGGTTAGGGTTAGGGTTAGGGTTCCCAATTTGTGTAGGAGTGGAAGGGGCCAGAATTTCTATGAATTAAGTTTCCTGCGGCAGGTGAATCAGTCAGTTCAATGGTGAACCGATCATTTGGCACAGTAAGCTGATCAGTTCACTCAGTAAGCCGATCATTTCACATGTTTCCCAATTACAATTTGAATTGACAATTCATTTTCAATTAATGTCCAATATTTAGTCCTCATACCAATCAAATTAAATAAGTGAAACAATCAACTATTCTCATAAATAGGGAAAGAAGCTTCAGTTGACTTTACTGAGATGATTAGTTCACTAGGTGAACCAGTCATCTCACCAACCTTGAGTCGATCGGTTCACCCAATGAGCCGATCGGTTGGTACCTTGACTCATGTAGAATTCAGCCAATTCAATTTCCAATCAATTAGTCAGTCCAACACTTGAACTTGATGGTTCTGAGTCCAGTCAATTATTGCTTATTTAATTGAATACCTAAAAATCTTTAGTAATCAACTGAAACATCATCCATCTATAAACTCCTCTTCTGGGTGGATTCCTATGTGTGTGGCCCTATAGGTCCCATATCCCATTGGCAGTCAATGTTTGTAATAGGTTTATGACATCACAAGTAAAGAGTGGTGCCTCATCGCACATCAGTGCTACCCAAACAAATGGAAAGTTAGAGAACAACTTCAACCTACAATATGTGTAAGGTGTTGTAGTTATTGTACAATTCCTTTATCTTTGATATCCATAATGAACTCATGGTATGGAATTTTCATCCTCTTTAATGTTCAATCCACATTCCTTGAATGTAGAGAAGACTGTATGAGATATATGTGACCTCAATATCGTATATTGATTCGCATGTACATATGAAAGTGTTTCTCAATCTCACTTATCAAGTGGCCTAGATATCATACTCCAGTAGGAGGGATAAATTCCATCTACACCAATCCCCATGTGTCACAACTACCCAATCATCACCGTTGTGGCAATCCTTATTCAGAGTATACTGAACGACTTGTGGTGAGTGTAGTGACTTCAAGTCTAAGAATCACAATAACCACCTACACTATGAGGGATGACTATGACTGCCAATTATGGTTTCCATATGTTAGTCTCAAGGTGGATCTGTTTGATGCACTGTTCTCTAACAAATATCTGTGTGCTTGGTTTGATATCCCATATCATGACTGATCAGATTCTGTCATCAACCAACACACACTCTGATCTTTAGTATTATTGTTGTCTATCCGGCTTCCACAGTAATAATCGGCCATGGACATAATAAGAATGTATATACTCTTAGCATCTGTATGATCTCATTGTTTAAACCACGTACTTGAAGACATACATCATTTACTATTGTCATTCTTTAGACATTTATTATGTTTCATTATTATCTTATAACTGAGTGAAACAAAATAAATTGGAAGCTTGCCTATATTATTATTAACCAACTCCTTTATGCCATCACAATCATCATATGATTGGCTCTCTAGGCATACATACCAACATATATCCCTTTAGACGAATCCTAATACACTTCATCCTGCATTTAATAATGAAGTTTGAGTAATTATCAGATTTATTGACATACTCCATTCAATTGGACTCCTTTAAATTTGAAATTAGTTATAAAATTGGTCGACATACTGTAACATACTGAATTTTGGGCATTTTGCCTTTTTGGTCCTCTTTTCCATCTTTTCCTTTCATTTATATCCTTTTTGGCCTTTTTGTTTAATTTGTGGACAATATGATGGTTTAATGAATATTTTTTCACCTTTTATTCCAATATTTGGGTTTATGCACAAATACCTCAGTGGAAGCTTAATAATGGGTCAAATATGCAAAATATACACTTAAGTGATAAAAAGAATAAATAAATTCGTCCTAGAACTTTTTAGTGCTTTTTAGAATATGAAAAAGAAAGAAAATCCCAAAATATAAATAAAGGAGATGATAAATGCAATAATTGGAAGTGATATGGGATTTAATGGATAAGAGAGGATAATGAGAAATATATTACACCAAAAATTATAATTGGAAACCCAAGAAGATAATTTGGATATCAATTTCGTTTTCTTGACTTAAAATTTGCTTAATGGCCAAGTATCATCTAATTTGGATAATAAATAAATATATTAAAGCCTTTCTTACAAGATAATGGGAAATAAGCAAATAAGGTGAAATAAAATATCTAGTGTCCTCAAATTAGAAAAATAACTCTAGATTCATAATCTAAAACATAAAAATAAGCCTTTGGGGAAATTTGCATTTAATTTTGTCAATGTTTAATATTTTATTTTAATCTGGAGAGAGAAAATGACTTAAAGACCAAAAATATTAAATATATGTTGAAAAAAACTTAATTAATGCCAAAAACGTGTTCCTAACGTTTATTATTACTTATAGGACAAATTTTATATTTTTAGAAGGTTTCTAGATGCCTCTAATAAATTAAAAGGTTAAATAAGTGATAAAATTTAAATGAATTAAATAAAATAATAAAGTCTTCAAAAAAATTATTAATTCCAAATTAGTGTTATACATGTTAAAATAGACCTTTTGATGAATTTTGAATCAATTTGGAATTTTTTTGATGAGAAGATAAATAAAGGAGAGAGAAAGTGTGCAAAACTTTAAAATCATTATTTAAAATAATAAAAAACAACAAAAAATGGAAATAATAGAAAATTCGTATCCACCATACTTAATATTAGTTATTGGTGAAGTTTTGTAATTTTTGGATAATCATAGAGTCATAAATAAATGAGGAAAGATAAAATGTGTTTTGAATTATTTAACACAATAAAGTTTCTCAAAATGCAAAACTAATTCAATATTCAGATTCTACACGTCACAATAAGTCAGAATATAAAATTTGGAAATTTTTGGATAACGTTTGAGCCTCTAAATGAGGAGAGAGAAAAACATTTAAATGTATACGCCCTTTTAGTCGATTTTGAATAGGAATATCGTGTTGATCGTCGACCGTTGGATCACGATCTAAGGATCCGCGGATCTTCTTCCTCCTCGGATCGTTTTGGGCAACAGGTCCTTTGTTTCCGAAATTTCGAATCCATATGTCTCGAGATATACTCGATGGAATTCGATGATTTTTGGGAATTCGATGATTTTTGACTCTACGAGTTCCTCGCAAGATTCTGCACCATCCTATTCTAAAAGTTTTGCGTTTTGACGAAGATTTGAGAAACCCCCAAAGCTTGCTCCCAAGCTTCGACGGCCCACTATGAAAACCCTAACCCACGTCTCCTTGCTTATATATACCCATACACATACGTGCGCTGGCACATTTGCAACTCAACCACGCTGTTAATTTCAAGTTTCGTGGAAGTTTGGATCATCATCTAGCCGTCGTAGGCTCCTGACCTTGCGGTGCCCTTTGCTCCCTCCTCACTTTGTCTCCGGTTGAATTGAAGAGACCATGAGGTTCGGATTTCTTCAAGCTTTCTTTCTCATATCTTAACGTCGGATTTGGTCTGGTATTGTGGTTTTGCCCAAAACCGTAGCCAAGCAGCAGTAGATGCTCGGTGCCATGGCGATGGGGCTGGGAGGGAGATGACTCCCCGTGTTTTTACTCTTTTGCCCCTCCGCCTGTTCTCTCTTGTCTCTCTGTTTGATACAAGTGCCTACGTGGAAATTTCTAATTGGTCAGATTTAGAAAAATCATATCTTTTTACTCGATTATCCAAATTTAAAACCAAAATATGTTTTGGAATCGGGAGAACGAGATCTATCTAAAAAATATATTTTTGTGGCTTGTTTCTGAGGTTTTCGAATATGTATTTTTTCGAATTGTTTTAATTAACTAATAAATATGGAAAATACCCTAAAAAATCATTATTTAAAAAATATACAAAACTATATGTTGTTTTGATCAAAAAATCCTAACTAAGACAGTAGTGAGGTTTTTAGAGTCTAATTCGATCGTTTGTGGAAAAGTCAATGGTTTTGAGATTTTAATCCTTTAATAAATATACATATATCTAATACATAAATATGATGATCATATTAGGGAAAGTAGAACTAATCTCGTGTAAAAGTTATGAAAAGAGGGTTCTAGAACACCTGAGGCTAAGGTATGTGCATTTAACCTTTCAGTTGGGATAATTTGTACCTTAACCCATACTTTTCCATGATGAGGCTTTATTGAGTCATATTCCTTTATTGTTGAATCATTTGCTATACTTGCCTCATAATCATTTTGAAATATTATTCTTGGGTCTTGGTACCCCTTTTCCATGTTCTATTTGGATGATTCTATAACTTGTCATTGTTTCTAGCATGTTGATTTTATTAGACTAATTAACTAGTGTAGCGGTACTTGTATGTACAACCACCCATAGTTGGGGAATGTGTTATTTCTCCCCCGGGGAATGTGTTATTCTCCCCCGCACATGAAATATGTACAGCTGATTGGGAACGTGATACTCTCCCCTAACCCTTTTGGTTGAAGGTCTGGTAGGTGCCTCAACCCTACATAGTTAAGATAGTCAATATTAATCATACATGCAATGTTGTTATTTTACTTTGTTTATGGCAAGCAGTTATTGAAATATTCTTTTTATATATGTGGCCTCATTCTCTTAATGTCTCATCTTATGATGAACCCTAGCTTTCTTTTACATGCTTTTCATATCTTGCCATCTTAGAATAGTTTAGTGACACATACTTTTATTTTCCTTCCCTTTTTGCTGGGTGCTTTCCCAACCACCCAGATGTGGAGCAAGGTGATGGATAAGGCATGAAGATCTTAGCGTTGACATGGACTAGCTAATGGATATGTTGCTTGGAGACAAAAGTGGAGTAGTCTAGACTTCCCTCTACTTAGATCCTCTTTTTGTATAAAGCATGTACACCCATATTGGGGAAATTTTTATGTACACTTTATTTATAATTGAATATAGTCAAAATTTTATCTTCCGCTGCTATCCCAATTGGATTTTGTTTACCATTGTTATTAGTAGAGAGGTGGATTGATTTCACTTCTTTACACATACTCTTGACCTAACTTATTTTGTTAATCTTAGAATTTACATATTTTTATTTATTTCATCTCATTCAGATACATGATATATAATGTCTTTAAACAATAATTAAATGATGACCCTTATTATTCCAATAACAACACAAATCTTGTAACATGTGATAGATGAGACTAGAATAATACCTACTTTCATCAAAGAGTAGAACATGATGCATAGATATCATAAACTTTCTTAGAGGGAATGGATAACACAAGCTGATGTGTTTTGCGGACTTGAAAGTAAATAAAAATAAAAATGTGAACTTTAACTCTATTCTTGATACACGCCTTATGTTATAAGAAACTTTTCTCTTTCATTTTAAAACCCAATAATAATTGCTTAAAGGTAAAATCAACTTAAGAAAAAGAAGTACATTTTTTCTTAAGGTTTCACAAATATAAACATTTATTTGTAATTCATAAAAATGAATGAAAAAGTTGTATCCAGAATCCTTTAAAGCTTTCTATACAGTCGATGACCCCATACATCGCGTAAATTTATTGTCTATATTGAATAAACAAAGAGTCAGCCAGTTGCAGCTTCACCGGCTTCTATTACCATATGAATAAAAGCAGGTGGCATGCCTACTTTTCCAGGTGTGTGTGTGGTTGTGTGTGTGGTTGTTTTTCCACCTCTTTGCCTGCTTGCTAGCACTTCATTCAATTCGGTTGTTTTATCCATTAGCTACATGTCACGTTTCTAAACAAAAACTATGTTGGGCGTGTATGTTGTAGGTTGATCGGCAGATATGCATCGAAATAATATTAATAAATCTGCAGAAAAAGTAAGTTTGTGGTTCTCCAGTTGATTGATGTTTCAGTTAGTTGTAATAGATAAGTTCGAACAGAAAAGGAAAAAAAAGCACTCATCTTGGTACACTGTTTTCATGGTTTCAGCTACATATATTGTGTTGGCATGTGTACTACAAAACAGATATATAATGCATATGTCCTTCTTAAAATATTGATTAAATAGTTGATCGGTAAGGGGATTGTCTGTATATCGGTGCAGTCAGTTTCTATACTCTACCAATGTGATTGTGTGCCAACCAGTCTATTATGTTTGTGTCCTTCTTAATGTTGGAGGGAGTACTTTGCGAAATATATATAAATTATTGTAGGTAGTTAGTATAGTAATCATGAACTTGAGCGTAAAATAGACTCTAACAATATGTCTATCTGGTTATTGGTCCAGATATTCGAACACCTATTATGCTTATTAATTGGTCATGTTAGTTTGTACTTCCAAATTAAAGTAAGCTACGTGGGAGTAAATCGAGTTGCTCTTACTAATTGTATATAAATTATTTTCAATGTAGTGTTAGTCATGAGATTAAGGAAAAATATAATTTTTAGTTTAGATTTTAGTATGCACTATAGGCTGGAAGGAATTAACTAAATTGTATACCATATGAATAAGAGGCGACTGGTGTGTGCTTTTTTCACCTTTGTGCCTATGTCATAGATTTTTTCTATCTACCGTCATGTTAGCTTTGTTATTTTAATATTTTTCAGCCAATAAGGACTACATAGTTAATATTCTGATCACAGTCGGGAGTTATTCAAGAGACGGATGTTGCATGGCCAGAGCAGATTGCTAGCAAATTCTCACAGCACCTGCGTGTCATCAAGTGATTATATGTGTCTACATAGTAAATATTCTGACCACAGGTTGTAGGCTTATAAATTATACATCTATTTTCTTCTCTTTCCACTTTTTCCCGATTTGTTTTCAGCTATTATTCTGTTTCGCTTCTCAATTTATTATAATTGTACTTTCCGTCCAATTAATATATGCCGACCAAGTAAAGAAAAATCGCATATGAATTTGCCAGGTTAGGCATATTACTTATACTTTTTAGATACCGCAAAGGTAGGACTTGAGGTTATCTATATCCACAATCCATATAAAGAACCTTTGTGCATGTGTCATAGATTTTTCCTATCTACCGTCATGTTAGCTTTGTTATTTTAATATTTTCCAGCCAATAAGGACTACGTAGTTAATATTCCGATCACAGTCGGGGTTATTCAAGAGACGGATGTTGCATGGCCAGAGCACATTGCTAGCGAATTTTCACAGCACCTACGTGTCATCAAGTGACTATACGTGTCTACATAGTAAATATTCTGACCACAGGTTGTAGGCTTATAAATTACACAGCTATTTGCTTCTCTTTCCACTTTTTCCCAATTTGTTTTCAGCTGTTATTCTATTTCGCTTCGCAATTTATTATAATTGTACTTTCCGTCCAATTAACATATGTCGACCAAGTAAAGAAAAATCACTGTATGAATTTTCCAGGTGAGGCATATTACTTATACTTTTTAGATACCGCAAAGGTAGGACTTGAGGTTATCTATATCCACAATCCATATAAAGATGTATGAGGCATGAGTTTGCGGTTGTTGTCTACGTCTTATATATGCATATAGTTATTATATTAGTCTATGTGCTATCTGTAATAATTTCTCATTTAACAATAAATTGCATGCTCGAATACTAAATTTTTGTGGACTGCGATCTTAGGCAAACAATCAAGCTGGCGTGATGGATAAAGATTAATTACAATTTTGTTGGAATCACCTTCTTTTTTTCAATTTTTTCTTTTATGAAGTTGAATAAAAATATGGAAATGTTATATAAGTGTTAGTTAGATATTAGGCATGTCTTTCCATCGGATAAGTCCATGTATGTTTTAATAATTTAGTTGATACTCATTATTCAAATAATTTTGTGTGTTCTAATAGTCTGTCTGCATAGTGCTCAGTCCATCTAATTATGTGGTTTACAACATCACTTTCTTCAAAGAGAGCTCTAGTAAATTATATGTGCTCACCGCCAGGTCAGAAAATGGATTCCTATTTAAAGAGTGCTTAACTACGCCTTTTCATCGGGGGAAGCCTGGTATGAAATTTTCAGGGGTGATTGTCGAAGTATGGGAAAAATATGATTGAAAGGCACCATGCGTTCAATACCAAAAATATAGGGAGCAGTACAGACGACAAAAAGAGGATGGTCATGAGTCTAACGGAAAAAATAATTTTAGCTTAAATTTTGATAATGACATGTTAACAAAATTAGAAGGAGTCAACTGGTCAATTGATGAATACATTTGTGTGTGCTCCAATAGCTTGACTATGTGCTCATTGATAATTTGTTATTTGTGTTCTAACAACGTGTGTGTGTAGTGTTAATCAATTCAACATGTTTGTATGCTAATCAATTCAACATATTTGTGTACTTATAGATTGAAATGAATCAGCTAAATGTTAATCGAACTGTTGTCTCTTTTAATGGGTTAGTCAATCTTTTTTGTAATTCATAACTTTTTTCATTTTAATTTAATTTTTTTGTTGTACATACTAGAGAAAGTCAACTGGATATTAATCAAGTTATTCTCTTTTGACAAGTTGTATGTAATTATCGAATCAAACCTAAGAAACAAGTCAATTCTTGAATTAAATTCGAATAATCATCAAGTAATTTTATAATGTTTAATGATATACGTTAGATATTTTATTGTGCTAATTCAACTTCTATTCACGTGCTTAGCACGTGCATTTAGCTAGTAATTATTAAAATTCCAACCGTATCAGAATGCATGGGAACAAAGAATGAAGAATCACGAACAAAAAAAAAAGAATGAAGAATCACGAAAAAGAAAACTATTACTTGAGAACGAAGAATGAACGATAATAAATCATGTACAACTTATATAATACAAAAACGAAAAAGTCAACAAGGGAGGCGTTCTGCTGTTCCTACTAGGCGTTATGGCGAATCCAGTCGCATGGCCGGACGGGGGGAGGAAGCGATTTGCCTGATTCGCGCTGCCGCCTGCTTGCTCAGTCGCGTCTGTCCACTCACCAAGTAGTCGTATTACCACGTTTGGATGGGGCGGAAATATTTAGGTCACGCGCACCCCTCCGTCAATCATATCACGTGCGGCGGTTAGGGTGGTTTTGTAGGGGGGAAGTTGATTTCGGATGATGACGTAGCGGGCTTTAATTGGATGGGTTGGTGGAGGTTGTGTAATGAATAAATAAATTTATTTTGCTTATAACGTTTAGACTGTGGTGAATTTTTTGACGAAATAAAAATTATTAAAATCGTTATGAAAAATACATTCCAACAAAACTAATATTGATATATTTTTAACAAAAAAATACAAAAATGATATGAATATGTGATTTTGGGTGTCAATGAACCATTTTGTGTGTCAATTAAGCATCTTTGGGTGTCATTAGTCATTTATGGGCGTCAATAAGTTATTATTGGACGTGAAGTGCCCTTATACCCTATTTGATGCGTACAACCATATTTAGGCGTCATTAAATTATTCTTAGGTGTCAAACAGACCTATTTGGGAGTATTTTTATACGTTTGGGTGTCAATGAACTCTTTTGGGCGTCAATTAACCATCTTTAGGTGTCAATACCTTATTTGGGCGTCATTTTAAACTTATAGATGTCAATAGACCATTTTGTGCGTCAATTACCTTATTTAGGCGTCATCTTTATACTTTTTGGTGTCAATGAACCATTTTGGGCGTCAATTAACTATTTTTGGGTGTCAATAACCATTTATGGGCGAGCATCCAAAATGCCATATTTAGGTGTCATTTTAAACTTTCGGGTGTCAATGAACTATTTTGAGTGTCAATTATCTTATTTGGGCATCGTCTTTATACTTTTGGGTGTCAATGCACCATTTTGGGCGTCAATTAACCATTTTTTGGTGTCAATAACTATTTATGGGCGCCATAGCATCCAAAAATGGCTAAATAGCGCTCAATAATGATTAAATAGTTGTTTTGGTTGTCAATACTTTATTTGGATGTCATCTTTATACTTCTGGGCGTCAACTAATTATTTTTGAGTGTCAATAACCATTTATAGACGCCATAGTTGGTTGTCAATTAACCAATATATATCATTTTTGTATTTTTTCTCAAAAATATGTCAATATTATGCTTGTTAGATTGCATTTTTCATAACGAAACCAACGGTTTTTGTTTTATTAAAAAATTCAGTACGGTTCAAAAGTTATAAGCGAAACAAATTTATTTGCCTATTGCATAATTTTTTTTAAAAAATCACCCAATCACTATCTGCCACGTGGTGACGGTTTAGGGGCTGGTTTAGGATAAGTTTGGGCGCACATGAAGGGTGTGAGCTTGCCCAAATCTTAACTCATGCTAAGGTAGTGATGAGTTGGTACAATGCTTTGTTGTGTGGCTCATCATAATAGATAAGCAACCACGAACGTGGTCACAAACTTCCGATAATTTTTTGGGTAAATATCGCAATGACATGCATGGTTTCCTATTTTCAAAATTGTTTAAACATACTTAATTCTATCTATGGTTTGTGAAAAATATTAACAAATTCATCTCACATTGATATATCTGTATAGTCACCTCTATCATCTACGAACTGTTTTGAATCCCCAACTACACGGTGAGTGATTAACTGAGCCCATATGAATAAATAATAATTCAATGTTCAAAAAGGTCACATTTATATGTCATGTACGATTTGGATAAAATGCATTTACAAAACTTTGTGATATAACGAGACACGCACACGGTTCGTACATGTGCTTGTGATGCAAGCCCGTCTCTATCCTAATAGCTATTTCACACATAGTTAATTGAGCTAAAAGACATCAAATAGACAATGGTATTAACTTGAAAGAAATACACATTAAGTGATTAAACACAACATATTCATCATACCACCCTTGTTGTACTCTTTAACTCTACACTGTCACTTGAATTATGACTTTATTTTTATGTTCACTTTATCTTAAAGATGTATGTTATCTTTCATGCTTGTTTGTTTTCAGCATAGTTGTCGATCTTAAGATCCAATAATTATTGATACTCAGGTTTGGTGAAATCACATGTCAAAGTTGATCTCTTGACAAGGTTGTCAACACCTGACCTCAAACACTTCTCTACAAGAAAAAAATCACAATGCTATCGGATAAAAATTTTGTATACCTATGACCAAATAGCTGAAATTTGAGTCGTTTAATTAAATCTCCATTTTATCAAGATAAATTTTTATAAGGGCATCAATTTGGACAATTCCACAAAACCTATATTCTAGATTTGTTCTAGGGCATGTTTCTTTGATAATAGATATATAAAATATGTTTGGGTCAGACTCAATGCCATAAATAAGTGATATAAAAATGATGATTAGGTCAATATTGAATGCCACATAAATGTAATTTGAAGTTAGAGAAGTGTTAGGGTATATAGTGATCAGTATGCCAGATATTTGACCCATACCACATGGATTACCATTGAAACAAACCAATTTTGAAATGAAAAAAAAAAACTTGAAACAAATTGAGATTAATTATAGGAACCAAAACACTTTGAAACATTATACAACATAAGAAATGAAATTATATATACAATTTCTCCATCATAAGGGTCAGCTCAAACACTACAGTGGACATATACTAAATCTGCAAATCATGTGTAAGTTTTCAAACACAAAGAAATGGCATCCCTATTGGTTGGAATTTAATGAAGGAATACGAAAATATGATATAAATTATGGGTTTCACAATCATAAAGTTTAGCTTTTGCCTTGGCATGGCACAGAAATAAGTGTGTAAGTTCTATGCCACATATGTTGCATCATATCTGTGGTATAAAATTGAGAAAATATGTACTCCGATAAAGTAGAAATAGAATGATATAAATCTAAAGAGATTTGAATTTGTGGGTGATTCAAATTAACAAAGCATTCATTTCTCTACCTGGTTGGGCATGTCTAATTTACTTGGTACAATTTCGTCCAAGTGGGGATTATACGGCATCCATTATATACAATTTAGATTCTATATTTACTAATTGATATGATGCTTTTTTTGCCTTGTGCTCATTGCAAGGTATACCATGTCTAAGAAGGGACTTGGGGGCCAATAGGATAGTGCAATTGAACATGGTATTATAATCTAGATTGCTTAGTTTCACATTTACATAAGAATTTTTGAATTTGCCATCCAAATGATACAGTCCTGAATGTGACGAAATTTATTACGAAAGCATTACCGACAAGCGTATAAACTCAAAGAAAAAACATCAAATTTAATGTGGAAGACTCTACCCAAGATAAGGAGAGAAAAACCATGAGGAAATACTAGCCAACAAGAACTATGCAATTATGATTACAACTCACACTGTCTGGATTTATACCCATAAATCCTGGTAGCCCTCCCCACATGAGAACAAATATGAGGAAGAAGAGAATCACACCCAATGTGTATAAAACCTCCCTCTTTACTTGATCTCCTCATGAGGTCGATGTCGTCATTGGGGACTGTTTGATGTCGTTGTGACCACTGATTGGGTTAGACCGTTGCCGCTATGGCAACACTACGTCTGTAATCGTCAACCACTACTTTGCTTCAAGGCAAAATCGCTAGCCCTCTCTTATCAACCAAGAGAGATGCTCTGTCAGTGCACCCAATGTGGCACTGACTGTCAGCCGCTACTTCACTTCAAGGAAAAGTCATTGACCCTCTCTTAATCTGTAAAGAGTGAGACCCGAAAAGGGGATCCACTCAAATGATATAATAAAAGAGCCATGTAATAATAAAGCAGTGGAAACAAAATTATTACAAAGTTACTTTATGATTCATTTACACAATTGTTCCTCACCACAAAAGGTGATTTTATAAAAACTTGAAATAAGTACGACTAAAGCCGATAACAGAGGGTAACCTAACTATTGCAAGTTATCCTTAGTTCCAAGCCATGTAGATGATCTTCTTGAGTCATTGTCCTATAATGTACCTATACCTGGGTGGAAAGGAACATCACCCAGAACATAGGAAATAATATAGAGGTCAGCAAAGGCTGAGTATGTACATATATAAACACTTTGGGTATTATATAGGGTTAAAAGTACAAAAGAGATGTTCCCACAAGAAAAGAGGGCTATTTGCAATTAGGTATGTTCAAGAGAAAAGTAACAAATGAAATGAAGCAAAAGAAATGAGGCATATTAAATTCAGATTACAAGCATGATAATAAAAGAGTGTCTTGCCATATCAAACAACCACAGATTCACATTAAAACAACAAATATTTGCATGCATAACAATGTAGACTAAATATACCCAAAATAGGGCCATAACACCATAGGATCATGACCTAAAAGAAATAAGTGTGGAAACACACACCCCGGGCGGAAACACACGCCCTATATAATTATGGTTGTACATAAGTACCACTATTCTAGATATTCTAGTCAAACACGTAGCATGCATAAATAGAGTGGCAAGACTAACATTTTAGTCAATTTCACATATAATGGCAATCATAGAAGCAGGGGTCCAAAGACCCATTATAAATGAATATTCCAGCAATCACATGAATTTATATGAATCAAAAGAAGAAAGTATGAATGTCCAACAATTGGATTTTAAATAAAATTGATAGTTCAAGAGATGCCTCATTAAAGAAATGTAGGTTCAGTTAAATAATGACCAAATTAATATAGAGGATGTACATACCTGATATTCACGGCTAACCCAATTTCTAAGGGTGAAATTCACCAATCAATTATCTCCAAGGGTTGGTGATGAATGAGCTACAAAGTAGAATACTATTTGTTACTATTTGGATTGAAGACAAAACATGTTCAATTTATGTTATTTAGGACTCGCTTTTCCATCTAGGTTTATTATTCCATATTTTTCTTATCATTATAGTCAATTATATTTCCAATCAGGTCATATATTATCAATGTTGTATATCCATGTATATGATCTTTTTCGATAGATTAGATCCCCAATTATTATTCTTTATCTAACATAACATAGTTCCATTTAGTCAGTAGGATTGAAGATGTATATTGCAATATATGCTTTAAATACCAAAGTACCCTAATAGGGACACCTAGGGTATAAATCCAACATAACTCAGTATAGAAGTTAGATATTGAGTATGCACATGAATAGAAGTTTGTACCAAATGATTATAAGGAAGTAGATTATTTATTAGTCCGAACTAACATGTCATTCATACTTTTGTGATTAAGAAATCTTCTTAATTATATTGTTTCCCTGTACTCCACTTTATTCAGCATATATTAATCTACATAGATGTACTTTATGTATTCATGTGTATTTGTAATTGCCATAATATATAATCATTTATTTGGGGTTATGGTTTCACACAAGGAATATGCTAGTACTTTGAATATTCATACATATACTTATTAAGTTGTTGATTTATTATTAAACTATAGGGTTTTCCTCACTACTATTCCTTTATTATATCAATGAGAATACACATATATAAGTGTGTGTGCATACCACTAGGCTACATATAACTATAGTTGAGTATACCAAATGAAGCTTTAGATATTATCTTCTAGTGTACCTAGTTTAGATATCTCAGTCTTGTTAATTGGATTATCTAATATTAAACATAGGAAAGTACTAACCTGTCTCGGTCCAAGTAGAGTGAAGAGATTGATCTTTGATAAATGTCATATGTTTGTGTTCCTTGTACTAAACTGGATATGGATTCATGTTGAGGTGTGTTGAATTGTCATGGAATCTCCATCAAGTCCTCCATGGTCGCTGTTGGAACTTGACATTCAATTGTAGGTCATCATCGGCAGGTGTAGTAGGTCTGATGGAGAGGAAGGAGGAAGGCGATTAAGCATCCAGAGAAAAATCCAAATGACGACTAACTACCTTGATAGTGGAATAGAGAGCCAACAGTCAATATATTCACTTGCGCCTTTGATCGGGGTACTTGCAGGAGGAGGTTGAGACTGTGACTTCTTGGCTGGTTGATGGACAAGGTGTCGGCAGCGCTCGACGCTGTCTGGTGGCGCTCGACGCTGCATGGAGTTGCTTGATGTTGCCGGGCACAGGTGGAAGGCGGCGGAGGTTGTTACCGAGTCTGCACTCTACAGTAGATGGGCGGCACTCGGGTTGGTGGTTGTAGAGATGAGGACAGCATCACTGCCGATGCAGCAGCCTTTGTAGGCCTCGTGGTTACAGGTTGACGATGAAGCTACAGATCGATCTCGATGGCCTCATTGCTGGTGGAGGTATCTACTATAGATTGGTTTGATTGCAGCGCGAACAGAGATCGGTAGAAGAGGTCGGTGGCGCTCCCTGGAGATGTTCGCACTGTCTGGAGAGGCTCAGCTTCTACCTAGTATCGCTTGGTGATGTTGGGCGTAGGTGGAGGAGAGGTGCCGGCCGACAGCTGTTCTTTCATCCAGGGTGACTGGTCGCAGACTCAGGAGGAGATGATGAGGTAGGTAAAGAGGAAGGGGGGATCGGAGGAGGAAGGTAGTCGATCAGCAGGTGGTGTCCACTGGAGTATTCATCGGGCTCTATAGTTGGCAGCAGCTACCTCTGGGCGCAAGGTGCTGCCCTGCGACAATCTCCATAGGTGGCGGTGGAGGTGTCATGGCCGGCGGGTGCAGGAGATGGATGGGGGGTCGGCAGTGGCAACGGTTGCTTGGAGGTGCCCGGCGCTGCTGGGTGCTTCTCAGCGCAGGTCGAGGAGGAGCAACTGAGGAGGAGGACGCGACCTTAGGGCATGTTGATAATGGAGGCAACCACGACACCTGATGGCGATGGTGTGTTGCGGTTGGGGTGGTTGGGATTAAAGGTGATAGAGGAGATGAAGGGGAGGAAGAAGTCACGGAGGCGACTAAGCTGCGTGTGTGACCAGGTTTTGGGGGAGAAGAAGAAACGGCCCTACCGGTCGTGTGAGATCCGCAGAGTTAGGAGCGTGAGGCTAACGGTGTGGAGAGGATGATGGTGGGTGACGCAGCAGACCCGGTCAATCGTGCGATCAGGAAAAAGAAACGGAACATTGGGAAAAATAAGTGAAATTGCTCAAATAACCAATAAATGTCTAAGTAATTAACTTGTACTTTATCTAGCTTCATTGGAGGAGTAATTAAGGTTCGATAGATATGAAAACTGGCACAATAATTAACTAGGATGCCAGGAGTCTAGATTAGTCATCATTTTTCCTTTTTGAAGATGTTCCATAGTAGATTAAATTATTTTTATATTATATATATTTAATATATTTACTCATCTTAACACTTATTTCACTTTGATTTGATTTATTTCATCTTATACCCCTAATAATATCTTAGGATGTCAAATTAGAGTCAAGCATGGTATTTGGTATATGTGTTCCTTAAGTCTTGTTATTGAGTGTACTATGATTATTTTACCCTGCATACCAATTACTAAGGGTGTTTATATATTCCTAACACCAATTATTCTTAATGTGTTTTGTATCGTTGGAAATATATGATATGTTAACATAATAGAATAGGACCTTAGAATAAGAGAGATTTGATACATAAGTCTGGATTCGAGTATGTTACTACACTCCACCCCTTAAAAGGGATTTTGTCCTCGAAATCCATCCACTTATGGTATGGTAAACTGATTTATAAACTTAACCAAGTTGTACATTTCTAGTAAACTTAATGTAGGGGGTCATATCATACTATTCATGTCACACTTATGATCTACTCTTAAGGTGAAGCCATATGTCTCCATATATCATGCATCCATTAATCTAATTATTTTAGATGTTGGGCTAGAAAAGTTACATCAAGTCCTTGAATTATGTTAACCACTTTGTATCAATTTGTGCTACCCGCAAAGTTATCATAGTTTTGCCATTCTTTGATCATGGTCCACATCATTTTCCTTATCATCATTATCATCAACATCTCATCATCATCAACAACAATAATATCATCATCTACTCATCACCATCGTCATCATCACCATCATCAACATCAACAACAACATCATCACCATCTACTCATCATCAATATCATCAACATAATCACCTAGAGGGGCAAAAAGGGTGAACTGATATCTTAAGTATCCAAGGCTTCTTCATACTATCTACACAACACTTAGTCCTAGGGTTTCATGTCCATCATTCCACTCAAGTACCTCTTCATTCAAAGGGTTCCTCTACAAAACAAACTTCCTTGTGGCAATGACTTGGTTCTAAAACTTTTGATAAAATATAAAAACTTTTCCTTTGTACATATAAATTAATAATGAAAATAAGTTTAACGGAAAGAAAAAGAAAAAAAATCTTACGATGAAAAATACAAAATTGGCGCCAAAAATCAATTCGAGAACCAAGTCCACCACTTATCCACCAGATGATACCTATAGTATTATTCTATCATCATTGCATTCTACAAAAGGGTTCTACTCCTTCCATCACCTAAAAGGGAAAATGTCTACATCTCTAATTCAAAGGCATACGAGGGTAGCAGCTTCTTAATACACACAATCGACATCTATCAAATCCTAATAATGCATGACATACACCATTACCCATGAGACTCTTTGTCATAATTCAAAATGCCTCATCGCAGGACCTAATGAAGTCATAAGATTATCCAATGTTATAGGATGAATTTATTCCCATAACTAGCTGGTTTACAACCATTGTTCTTCCCATGATAAGGTAACCTATATAGTCAACCTACTCATATCGATCACCAAGTAAACTAAGTGCACTGTTTGGGTTAGAGAGGTGAACACTTAAGGATATCTACCAAAAGTTATAACTTTCACCAAACAATTCTCATGTATGAGACATAACAAGCTCAATGAGATCGGTACCCTACCATTAGATAAATGGCCATGGGGCATAGCTATGATGAGGTACTCCATGTTGAGGGAAAGTCATGCCTAACCATAAAAGAGCTAATCCTAATTATCACATAGTGTCAAGGAATTAATCTCAACTCTAGAAATTACATCAGGGTTTTATGTTGTTTTTCACACATGCTCAACCCAAAAAGGATGTACGTGAGACGTACTAGATAACAACAAAGAAAGGGAGTTAAGGTGAGGACTAGGATGATCCCTATCTATGACTGTTAAATCAACCCACACTTCATAGCTCTTAGACTAATATCTTAGAAAATTATGAGATGTAAACAAAACACTACCAGAATCAGTTTGATGTAGCTTCATCCCACCTCCATAAAGAAGGGGTGAGTGTTACAAGTTACTAAAGACTAACTCACGTTCACATAGATAGGTGGTTCGAGGAGTGCAAGTGACCAAATTATCCAGGGGTTGAAAACCCTAATTGGTATTGACTACTAGGAAATAGGTTTATCAATAACCTCTAAGGGTCACTTATGTAATTAAGGGTTAACCAAGGATAACTTGAAATAGTCAAATTACCGACTGCTTAGGCTCTGATACCATTTTGTAAAGAGTGAGACCCAAAAAGGGGATCCACTCAAATGATATAATAAAAGAGCCATGTAATAATAAAGCAGCGGAAACAAAACTATTACAAAGTTACTTTATGATTCATTTATACAATTATTCCTCACCACAAAAGGTGATTTTACAAAAACTTGAACTAAGTACGACTAAAGCCGACAACAGAGGGTAACCTAACTATTGCAAGTTATCCTTAGTTCCAAGCCATGTAGATGATCTTCTTGAGTCGTTGTCCTGTAATGTACCTATACCTGGGTGGAAAGGAACATCACCCAGAACATAGAAAACAATATAGAGGTCAACAAAGGTTGAGTATGTACATATATAAACACTTTGGGCATTATATAGGGTTAAAAGTAAAAAAGAGATGTTCCCACAAGAAAAGAGGGCTATTTGCAATTAGGTATGTTCAAGAGAAAAGTAACAAAAGAAATGAAGCAAAAGAAATGAGGCATATCAAATTCAGATTACAAGCATGATAATAAAAGAGTGTCTTGCCATATCAAACAACCACAGATTCACATTAAAACAACAAATATTTGCATGCATAACAATGTAGACTAAATATACACAAAATAGGGCCATAACACCATAGGATCATGGCCTAAAAGAAATAAGGGTGGAAACGCACACCCCGGGCGGAAATGCATGCCCTATATAATTATGGTTGTAAATAAGTACCACTATTCTAGATATTCTAGTCAAACACGTAGCATGCATAAATAGAGTGGCAAGACTAACATTTTAGTCAATTTCACATAAAATGGAAATCATAGAAGGAGGGGTCCAAAGACCCATTATAAATTTATATTTCCAGCAATCACATAAATTTATATGAATCAAAGGCAGAAAGTATGAATGTCCAACAATTGGATTTTAAATAAAATTGATAGTTCAAGAGATGCCTCATTAAAAAAATGTAGGTTCAGTTAAATAATGCCCAAATTAAAATAGAGGATGTACATACCTGATATTCACGGCTAACCCAATTTTTAGAGGTGAAATTCACCAATCAATTATCTCCAAGGGTTGGTGATGAATGAGCTACAAAGTAGAATACTATTTGTTACTATTTGGATTGAAGCCAAAACATGTTCAATTTATGTTATTTAGGACTCGCTTTTCCATCTAGGTTTATTATTCCATATTTTTCTTATCATTATAGTCAATTAGGTTTCCAATTAGGTCATATATTATCAATGTTGTATATCCATGTATATGATCTTTTTCGATAGATTAGATCCCCAATTATTATTCTTTATCTAACATAACATAGTTCCATTTAGTCAGTAGGATTGAAGATGTATATTGCAATATATGCTTTAAATACCAAAGTACCCTAATAGGGACATCTAGGGTATAAATCCAACATAACTCAGTATATAAGTTAGATATTGAGTATGCACATGAATAGAAGATTGTACCAAATGATTATAAGGAAGTAGATTATTTATTAGTCCGAACTAACATGTCATTCATACTTTTGTGATTAATAAATCTTCTTAATTATATTGTTTCCCCGTACTCCACTTTATTCAGCATATATTAATCTACATAGATGTACTTTATGTATTCATGTGTATTTCTAATTTCCATAATATATAATCATTTATCTGGGGTTATGGTTTCACACAAGGAGGATGCTAGTACTTTGAATATTCATACATATACTTACTAAGTTGTTGATTTATTATTAAACTAAAGGGTTTTCCTCACTACTATTCCTTTATTATATCAATGAGAATACACATATATATAAGTGTGTGTGCATACCACTAGGCTACATATAACTATAGTTGAGTATACCGAATGAAGCTTTAGATATTATCTTCTAGTGTACCTAGTTTAGATATCTCAGTCTTGTTAATTGGATTATCTAATATTAAACATAGGAAAGTACTAACCTGTCTCGGTCCAAGTAGAGTGAAGAGATTGATCTTTGATAAATGTCATATGCTTGTGTTCCTTGTACTAAACTGGATATGGATTCAGGTTGAGGTGTGTTGAATTGTCATGGAATCTCCATCAAGTCCTCCATGGTCGTTGTTGGAACTTGACATTCAATTCTAGGTCATCATCGGTAGGTGTAGCAGGTCTGATGGAGAGGAAGGAGGAAGGCAATTAAGCAGCCAGAGAAAAATCCAAATGACGACTAACTGCCTTGATAGTGGAATAGAGAGCCAACAGTCAATATATTCACTTGCGCCTTTGATCGGGGTACTTGCAGGAGGAGGCTGAGACTGTGACTTCTTGGCTGGTTGATGGACAAGGTGCCGGCGATACTTGACACTGTCCGGTGGCGCTTGACGCTGCCTGGAGTTGCTTGATGTTGTCGGGTACAGGTGGAAGGCGGCGGAGGTTGTTACCGAGTCTGCACTCTACAGTAGATGGGCGGCACTCGGGTTGGTGGTTGTAGAGATGAGGGCAGCATCACTGCCGATGTAGCAGCCTCCGTAGGCCTCGTGGTTGTAGGTTGATGATGAAGCTACAGATCGATCTCGATGGCCTCATTACTTGTGGAGGTATCTACTATAGATTGGTTTGATTGCAGTGCGAACAGAGATCAGTAGAAGAGGTCAGTGGCGCTCCCTGGAGATGTTCGCACTGTCTGGAGAGGCTCAGCTGCTACCTAGTATCGCTTGGTGATGTTGGGTGGAGGAGAGGTGTCGGCCGACAGCTGTTCTTTCGGCCAGGGTGACTGGTCGCAGACTCAGGAGGAGATGATGAGGTAGGTAAAGAGGAAGGGGGGACCGGAGGAGGAAGGTAGTCGATCAGCAGGTGGTGTCCACTGGAGTATTCATCGGGCTCTGTAGTTGGCAGCAGCTACCTCTGGCCGCAAGGTGCTGCCCTGCGACAATCTCCATAGGTGGCGGTGGAGGTGTCATGGTCGGCGGGTGCAGGAGATGGATGGGGGGTCGGCAGTGGCAACGGTTGCTTGGAGGTGCCCGGCGCTGCTGGGTGCTTCTCAGCGCAGGTCGAGGAGGAGCAACTGAGGAGGAGGATGCAACCTTAGGGCCTGTTGATAATGGAGGCAACCACGACACCTGATGGCGATGGTAGCTTGCGATTGGGGTGGCTGGGATTAAAGACGATAGAGGAGATGAAGGGGAGGAAGAAGTCGTGGAGGCGACTAAGCTGCGCGTGTGACCAGGTTTTGGGGGAGAAGAAGAAACAGCCCTACCGGCCGTGTGAGATCCGCAGAGTTAGGAGTGTGAGGCTAACAGCGTGGAGAGGATGATGGTGGGCGACGCAGCAGACCCGGTCAATCATGCGATCAGGAAAAAGAAACGGAACATTGGGAAAAATAAGTGAAATTGCTCAAATAACCAATAAACGTCTAAGTAATTAACTTGTACTTTATCTAGCTTCATTGGAGGAGTAATTAAGGTCCGATAGATATGAAAACTGGCAAAATAATTAACTAGGATGCCAGGAGTCTAGATTAGTCATCATTTTTCCTTTTTGAAGAGGTTCCATAGTAGATTAAATTATTTTTATATTATACATATTTAATGTATTTACTCATCTTAACACTTATTTCACTTTAATTTGATTTATTTCATCTTATACCCCTAATAATATCTTGGGATGTCAAATTAGAGTCAAGCATGGTATTTGGTATATGTGTTCCTTAAGTCTTGTTATTGAGTGTACTATGATTATTTTACCTTGCATGCCAATTACTAAGGGTGTTTATATATTCCTAACACCAATTATTCTTAATGTGTTTTGTATCGTTGGAAATATATGATATGTTAACATAATAGAATAGGACCTTAGAATAAGAGAGATTTTATACATAAGTCTGGATTTGAGTATGTTACATATTCAACCAAGAGAGCTCCTCCAGTTGTTCTTATTATCCTACAATTCTACCATAGAAGGCACCAACAAGTAACTGGAGGGATCACACCTCAACCGGTGGATAATCTCAATGGGCTCCCCCAGGGCATCTATTTATAGGCCTCCATGGCATATGGATGCGACTAGAAATCCCTGTCCAACTCTGAGTCTGACTCCATGTTACACAAAGGGAACCATCCTCCTTCCCTTTTAGATATAACTCCTATTAGGATTGGTAGCACAAACCAACTCCTACTCAAGTTCAAATCTAATTAGGCATACGCTGGATCCTTTTCCTATTCCCAATAGTCTTCCCCTCTGGTGCATGAGGGAGACATTGTCTTCATCAATCATCTGGAGTAGCCTCTAAACCTCATCACCACCTGTGATGGATCCACTCTCCTCAGACATGTCATCATCATGTCATTTTCATCCATCTTCTTAAAGTCCAATCCTGACTTCACTATGTTCCCAAGCAACTGAGAAGAAGTATCCTTGAAGTGTCGCTTCTGTTTCCATGCCTAAAGCTAGAACATTACAAACTTCCCTTGACTGGTAAGTTGAGCCATCTTGGATGAAAACCTTGTTTCTGACCTTCTGTACCAAGGGTCAGAAATCCTCTAATGATGCTCCACATTCCCATGTAGCTCCTCATTAGAATCTTGATCCATGTTGTTGTCATCTCTCTTCATCCTATAGAGCCACTTGTTCTTTAGTACTTTCCGACACTTGGGAAGCTCCACAAGCTCATAGGTATCATTCTTTTGTAAGAAGACATCTCCTCCAACATCGTCTGATGCCATTGTGCTTTGTCTTTATGAGTTTGTGTCTCATGATGTCTCTAGCTTCTCATGATCAGTAAGGAGAATATACTGAGATGTTGAATATCTGTATGAAGGATGACAAACTCTGTCATACCTCCTCAACTACTTCTCTGAGGATTCTGCCTGGTGATGATCTTGCCCCCCTACCCAGAAGTCTCTGACTGTGAATCTAAATCACTCAACTATGCATTTGGAATAGGAACACACGACGTGCTCTCACTCTGTTGCTCATGGTGATTTTGATGCTCTTCTTCATCAACTGAAGAACTATCACCTGATCGTGCAGCCTCTGCATCATCACTCTCAGGCTCTGTAACTGTATGACTCTCATTGAAAGTCACATCTCTGTGTATACTTATGGTCCTTTTTACAAGATCTCATAACCTATAGCTAAACTAATTATCTCCATAGCCAAGAAAGATAGATGGCACCGCTTTATCATCCAGTTTTTGCCACTTTTCCTTTGGAACATGTGCATAATCCTTGCACCCAAATACTCACAGATGAGTATAAGAAGCATCCTTGCTTGTAGGGATGTAAATGGGTACACATATACCCGCGTATCCGCAAAACCGTACCCGCCAAAACCCATCATCGGTCCAGTTTTCTAGACATGCATACTTCTATTATCCCGGTTCCAATAATGGGTATAGCTATACACATACCCGCTATACCTGTACCCATAAAAATAAATAAATAAATAAATGTAAATTTATATATATATAAATAAGTTTGTTAGAATCTATGGCTAAAAACCTATTGGACATGATCTAACGGTGGATATTTCTAACCTAATGTAGCCCAAAGATTAAAACTACTATCCCCTAACATGTTCAGACTTTTGACTCCTCTCCCCTCTCATTCTGCTTTCCGCAAAGTGAGCAGACGAAGACAGAGCTAGGGTAGCCGCCAACCTCCAGCCAGAGCTGTAACATCCCTGACCTGGGTTATGAATTAAACCTAGATGTTTTTCCTAATAAGTTTGAGTAGATTCTTAATCTTACCTTGGGAAAAGTAATTAGGGCTCATGAGAAACTTATGTTTCAATTTTGGTCCTGTTTGGACAATGTTGAAGCAATGTTTGCTTATTTTGGACTAATGTGCAAATTACCCAAGTTGAGGGGTTTATGTGCAAATTGTGCATGATAATATGTTCCTAATGTGTCTAAGCATCATGAGAGTGAAGATGATGCAGAGGTATGGCTTGTGATAGCCTGAATACCAAGAAAGAGCTCATAAAGCAATCCTTGTGCATTAAAACCTAGTTTTGGTGTAATATGCAAATTACCCAAAACCTAGGGTTCAATATGCAAATTACCACTTCAATAAGGTCCTTAATGTTTCTTGTCATCATGTAGAGCAAAGAAAATGAGAGGGGTATCTCATTTGAATTAAGTTGGAGGAGAGAGAATCTTGATATTAAAATAATCAAGATTTAATCTTAAGTGAAACCCTAATTCAATTTAGGGCAAAAATGATGTATTAATTAAAGGGACTTCAACCAAAATGTTATTGGTTGATTTTGAATGAAACCCTAATTGGGATAAATAGTAAACCTCTAATTATGGATAATTGAATGAAATCCTAATAGAGATGAATAGTAGACCCAAATTGTGGGTGACTATGATGGGAATCCTAATTAAGGATGATTTCATGTAAAACCCTAGTTGAGGGTGATTCCATGTGAAACCCTAGTTGAGGGTGATTCCATGTGAAATCCTAGTTGAGGGTGATTCCATGTGAAATCCTAGTTGAGGGTGGTTCCATGTGAAACCCTAGTTGAGGGTGATTCCATGTGAAACCCTAGTTGAGGGTGATTCCATGTGAAACCCTAGTTGAGGGTGATTCCATGTGAAATCCTAGTTGAGGGTGTATCCTTGTGAAACCCTAGTTGAGGGTGTATCATTGCGATTGTTTATAGGCAACTTTATAATAAAGTTATGCCTTAAACTAAGATAAGCCCATATCATGTGAGATAGCTGGACAATTCTAATGTGTGGCCTATGCATTATATGCTAAGGGTGAGTATTCTGTGATGGAATGTATTAAGAGGGGAAATACCTTAATACAAGATAAAGTTGGTTAACTCAAGAGGGTCTGAATTAATGAGAAATGAGGAACCCTAACCCTAATATTGGGTGAAGGGAATGAAAAGCCCTATCTGATAGTAAACCCTAATTCCTGGGAAAGGAATAATGGTGTTACTATTCTATCACATGATGTGATGAATATCTTGTATGACTGTTATCATGTCTAATAACCATACAGATGTTATGAGATGATGAACCTAGTCAAGTTTGAGCTGTGACATTTATTTAATAAATGTTGATTGGCCTTGTGAGCCATGTGAATAAGTTGTTGCCTAGTGAGAGGTGACAAGATGTGTGATGGCCTTGTGAGCCATGTGAATAAGTTGTTGCCTAGAAAGAGGTGACAAGATATTTTGTGGTCTTGCGAGCCATGTGTGATGCTTGTGTAACAAGTATCATGAATGCCTTGGTCAGATGACCTAAAAGTGATAGTTACCTAATAAATGGTAATGATGCTCAATGATGAGTTAAGGGTTTGAATACCCGGAGCCATAGGATTATGGTGATGAGAATGTGAAGGGATGAGAATTTCCAATTTGAAATGAGGGACTGAGTTCCCAGGGTCTTTGAAAGACTGATAAGTATCTGATGAAAGTAGTACATGTCTCTTTATAGCAATGTTGTAATAAGTCTTGTTTGAGAACTTGGCTGATGTTACATTTCTATTATATATCTGTAGTTCATTGATGATTATTCATATCTGTTGTATTCATTACAAGTAGATGGATGAACTATGATTCTACCATGGGTAGATGCAATGCTCTTATTGAAAATGATGATTTTCTTATTCTGTTCTATGAAGAATAATTATGCCTAATAATGTAAAAGTAACCCCTGCTCAGTTTAATTTCATAATCTGCTATAACAATGTTTCTGGTGGAGAGTTATATCTCTCGCTGGGGCAATTTATAATTGTCTCACCCCCGTGGAAAACATTTTTAGGTATGCATGAAAGGCAGAGCAGAAACCCTAGAACAGGGAAAGAGCAGCAGCAACATCAACAGTAGGGACAACAATAAGATCTCAGGTGGAGATATTGTCTGTCTAGTCATATAGATAGTAGTCCTATGTGTCGTCTCTGTACTCTCAGGTCCTCGGAGTTTTTAGTCAGTGTTTTTGATATATCAGTCTGAGGTTTTATCTTGATGCCTCGAGATTTGTATGCTGCCTGCAGATATGTTTATAAGGCAGCTAATGATGTAGTCTCTGGAAAGAGATGGTACAGGATATGTACGTTTGAAACAGAATGTATATGATATACAATGGCATTTGTTGGAAAAGATTTCCTATGTGTGGATCTCTTTGCAAAAAATTTTAATTTTTAGTGATTTTCGCTAATCCGCTGCTTGATGAACGCTTCCGCATTAGTTAATCTTGTTTTCGTGAGACGGTCATCACAATTTAGTGGTATTAGAGCTCTAGGTTCGCTGAGTCTACAGAGACATAGGACTAAGGTTGTAGAGTCTATTCTAAGTGTCTTCCAGTTTATTTGATAGTATCTTCTGCTCACATAGGAGAAGAAGAACTTGAAAATGACTGGAGAACACAAGGAACACATTTCTAAGGGCAATGTTGTTGCACCAAGAAGAGGTGCAAGGGCTCAGAAAAGAATAGAATGAGTGCCTGAGAATCCCCATTAAGACCTGATCAGGATAGAGAATCCTATGATCATGCTCTTGTGGGGCAGATTAGGGCAACAATAATGCATATAGGGGACTGGATACTAGCTTCACAATCTAGGTTATCAGTCCTTAATATAGAAAGTTTGAGCTTTAAAAGAGTTCCTAAATGACTTAGTCATGTTGGAACAAGGGAAAATCATGTGTGTATAATGATATGAATAGCAAGGAATATGATAGCATGTAAGTGCATACTACTTGATCTCAGTATTTGTAAACCCTGGCCAGGTATACAACTATTGACGATAAAGTGGGTATGGAAACTCTTAGATTGTTGTCTTTTTGATTGCTCTGATCAAGTAGTCATTCTGAGACAATCTAATGAGTATCATGAAATCATGAATATGGAATCAATAAAGGAAGATGCTTTGTGCAATTCCAATAAAGGAAGATGCTTTGTGCAATTCCAATAAAGGAAGATGTTGTGTGCAATTCCAATAAAGGAAGATGATGTGTGCAATTCCAATAAAGGAAGATGCTTTGTGCAATTCCAATAAAGGAAGATGTTGTGTGCAATTCCAATAAAGGAAGATGCTTTGTGCAATTCCAATAAAGGAAGATGATGTGTGCAATTCCAATAAAGGAAGATGCTTTGTGCAATTCCAATAAAGGAAGATGCTTTGTGCAATTCCAATAAAGGAAGATGTTGTGTGCAATTCCAATAAAGGAAGATGCTTTGTGCAATTCCAATAAAGGAAGATGATGTGTGCAATTCCAATAAAGGAAGATGCTTTGTGCAATTCCAATAAAGGAAGATGCTTTGTGCAATTCCAATAAAGGAAGATGTTGTGTGCAATTCCAATAAAGGAAGATGCTTTGTGCAATTCCAATAAAGGAAGATGCTTTGTGCAATTCCAATAAAGTAAGATGCTTTGTGCAATTCCAATAAAGGAAGATGCTTTGTGCAATTCCAATAAAGGAAGATGCTTTGTGCAATTCCAATAAAGGAAGATGCTTTGTGCAATTCCAATAAAGGAAGATGCTTTGTGCAATTCCAATAAAGGAAGATGTTGTGTGCAATTCCAATAAAGGAAGATGCTTTGTGCAATTCCAATAAAGGAAGATGCTTTGTGCAATTCCAATAAAGGAAGATGCTTTGTGCAATTCCAACCCTAAACAAAAAGGGAAAAGTTATGTGACATCCCTAACTAATAGGAAGAACTATGTGAACATTCCCAATTACATAGAGTTTGCTAAGTGAATTATCTCTGTTAGATATATATGTTTTTTCGTTTGATAAGTATTCTTGAGTGATTATTGAAGTATGTTCTATTATGCTTCTTCCTTTCAATGACATGGACATCATATGTTAGGGGTTTATGCTTTGCATAAACGTAAACAGTGATAAAGAGGAATTAATGAAAGGAACCTTGTGTGGATTACAAAATCCATGATATCTCCATGATACGAAGATATTATGTGGAGACTTGAGGGAATGATAACTGAATAAATCTGTCCCTCCTTTTTCTGAGATTTCAGGGACGAAATCCTTGTTAGGGGTTTATAATTTGTAACATCCCTGAACTGGGTTATGAATTAAACCTAGATGTTTTTCCTAATAAGGCTGAGTAGATTCTTAATCTTACCTTGGAAAAAGTAATTAGGGCTCATGAGAAACTTATGTTTCAATTTTGGTCCTGTTTGGACAATGTTGAAGCAATGTTTGCTTATTTTGGACTAATGTGCAAATTACCCAAGTTGAGGGGTTTATGTGCAAATTGTGCATGATAATATGTTCCTAATGTGTCTAAGCATCATGAGAGTGAAGATTATGCAGAGGTATGGCTTGTGATAGCCTGAATACCAAGAAAGAGCTGATAAAGCAATCCTTGTGCATTAAAACCTAGTTTTGGTGTAATGTGCAATTTACCCAAAACCTAGGGTTCAATATGCAAATTACCACTTCAATAAGGTCCTTAATGTTTCTTGGCATCATGTATATCAAAGAAAATGAGAGGGGTATCTCATTTGAATTAAGTTGGAGGAGAGAGAATCTTGATATTAAAATAATCAAGATTTAATCTTAAGTGAAACCCTAATTCAATTTAGGGCAAAAATGATGTATTAATTAAAGGGACTTCAACCAAAATGTTATTGGTTGATTTTGAATAAGGATGTACGTTCCTTTTCCAAGATAAGGAACGAAAATATCTAAAGGAGGTGAAATTCCACTCACCTTATTATAAGTAAAAGAATTCCCACTCAAAAAGATATATTAGTATTATAATGGATTAAGGTGCTTATTTTCTTTTCCCTTAATCCATGGATAATGGAAGGGAGTTCGGTGGTTTTGAGTTGCCTTTGTACACAAGCAAACCAAGGAGGAAGAGGTGGTGCTATTTTTGTAATTAAATGCATTTTAATAAGGCATTTTCTCTCTCTTCAATTTCCTTATAAAAGTGCCATTTCCAAGCCCAAACCAAGGCCTTTTTCGTATTTTCTTCTTCCCCTTGCTTGAAAAACCGACCAAGGAGCTAGGGAGGAGAAGGGAGAACGTCCCCAACCTGTGGGTAAGCCCTTGACCTTCGTTCTTCTTGATTTCATGGTGGAAATCGAAAATAAATTATGGATTCCTTCTTATTTCGATCTCCTCTTCAACCCTAGCCAACTTTTTCATCCAAAAGCTTGAGGACGAGCCTAAGGGGAGTTGTAAGAGATTCATCCACCATTAATGGCGTGATCTTGGAGCTTTGGAGCTCAATTGGAGGTGGGTTTTATAACTCAAATCCTTAATCATTGCTATTGCATCAATCCTCTATGCTTTGTTGATTGATTTCTTCAATTTGATATACTCTTGTTTATTTGCTGCAATTTCCATCAAGAATGGTTGTTGTTCTTGGTTGTTCGAAGGAAGGGTATGATGAAATCATCCTAGATGCTTATCCAAAGAAAATTACCAAGCCAAATGGTTTTGATATCTACTCCAAATCGTTTTAATTTGATTGGCTATGCGGTTTCAGCAAACCGTTTAAGGGCAAACGGTTTGAAACCGTTTGGGAGAAAACGGTTTCAAAACCGTTTGAGATGGTTGACCAAGCGTTGAACGTTTGGTAATCTTGTTCCTAATTATATAGGCTGATGACCCTCCAAATTTGAGGTGTTAACTCCAAAGGAATCGTGAGTTGAAGGCCAATCAATTAGGCAAATCGAATTGAATTAAATGCTGATTTTCAACCTGATTAACTTGACCTATTTGGGAAAACGGTTTCAAAACCGTTTGAGTGAGTTGACCAAGCGTTGACCGTTTGGGATTCCTGTTCATAATTATGTTCTTTGATGACCCTCCAAATTTTAGGGGTTAACTCCAAAGGAATCGTGAGTTGAAGCCTAATCAATTAGGGAAACCTAATTGGATTAAGTGCTGATTTTCAACCTAATTAACTTGACCTTTTTGGGAAAACGGTTTCAAGACCGTTCGTTGGAGTTGACCAAGTATTGACCGTTTGATATTCCTGTTCCTAATGATGTTGGTTAATGACCCTCCAAATTTGAGGGGTTAACTCCAAAAGAATCATGAGTTGAAGGCTAATCAATTAGGCAAACCCTAATTGAAAACAGTGCTGAAATTCCAATGAGTTAATTGGAGATTTTGGGTTGATTAGCCCAAACGGTTTCAAGACCGTTTGGGGATCACCCAAACGGTCTCAAGACCGTTTGGGGATCACCCCAAGACCGTTTGGAGGTCTGGGGTCAAGTATAGTTGACCAATTGAAGGTCCAAAGGTACTAATCATATTGCAATGTAGTGTTGATTTGTTGATCAACTCGATAGACCAATCCATGATGAATTTTTACTAGAGTCCAATGGTTGGATGGGCAAACGGTCTCAAGACCGTTTGGAGCCCATCCAAACGGTCTCAAGACCGTTTGGTGGTCACCCAAGACCGTTTGGAGGTCTAGGGTTGAGTATGGTTAGGTATTTGAAGGTCTAAAGGTACCAAGCTGATATACAATGCAATGCTGATTTGGTGATCAATCCAATGAACCAAACCCTAATTGGATTGGTTAGATTTGAGTAATATGATGGGAAAACGGTCTCAAGACCATTTTGAGGTCATCCAAACGACCTCAAGACTGTTTGGGGTCAGGTCATACCCAATTTGGATGATGGTTCAATGGTTTCAAAGCAACTAGTCTTACATTGATTAGTATTGTTGAATCATCGATTCCAAACCCTAATTCAATTGAATCAAACCCTAATTGATGATCAATTGAGGGTCAATTGAGAGTCAAATCAGTTGAAGGTTGACCTATTAAACTCAATTGAAGTATGAGGGTAGGTCCAATTGATGATTGGTTCCATGAATCCAATGATTGAAGGAATCAACATTGGAAACCCTAATTCAATTGGATGCTTCATGTAATGGAGGTCCAATGTGATTGAATCTCTTAAGAATTAAGATGATGAATGATCCATTGATCCAATGATGATTAGTAATTATAATCAATGAAGGTACAAAGGTTGAAACCCTAATAGTACCTAAGTGATTAGAGTCAATTAAGGGATGAATCCCTAACTACTTATAGGATCAATGACTCGGTACTCTATGTTAGTCATAGTTTTATAAACTCGATTGAAGGGTTGATATGACCTAATTAAGTTGAGAAGTTGATAGCATGAATTCATACATGATTATGATTCATGTAGTGATTAAGGGTTATGATCCTTAAGTAAAGAGATCAAGAATCCCTAATCATGAACATAAACTCTAATTGACCGGGTTATTGAACTCTAACCCTAATTGAGTGCAATTCTAAATGTAACCCTAATCCAGGGTGAGAATGTAATCCTAATCTAGGGTAATGATGTGTGAAACCCCAATTTTGGGAAATGAGATGTAAAACCCTAATTGGGATAAATAGTAAACCTCTAATTATGGATAATTGAATGAAATCCTAATAGAGATGAATAGTAGACCCAAATTGTGGGTGACTATGGTGGGAATCCTAATTAAGGATGATTTCATGTAAAACCCTAGTTGAGGGTGATTCCATGTGAAACCCTAGTTGAGGGTGATTCCATGTGAAATCCTAGTTGAGGGTGATTCCATGTGAAATCCTAGTTGAGGGTGGTTCCATGTGAAACCCTAGTTGAGGGTGATTCCATGTGAAACCCTAGTTGAGGGTGATTCCATGTGAAACCCTAGTTGAGGGTGATTCCATGTGAAATCCTAGTTGAGGGTGTATCCTTGTGAAACCCTAGTTGAGGGTGTATCATTGCGATTGTTTATGGGCAACTTTATAATAAAGTTATGCCTTAAACTAAGATAAGCCCATATCATGTGAGATAGCTGGACAATTCTAATGTGTGGCCTATGCATTATATGCTAAGGGTGAGTATTCTGTGATGGAATGTATTAAGAGGGGAAATACCTTAATACAAGATAAAGTTGGTTAACTCAAGAGGGTCTGAATTAATGAGAAATGGGGAACCCTAACCCTAATATTGGGTGAAGGGAATGAAAAGCCCTATCTGATAGTAAACCCTAATTCCTGGGAAAGGAATAATGGTGTTACTATTGTATCACATGATGTGATGAATATCTTGTATGATTGTTATCATGTCTAATAACCATACAGATGTTATGAGATGATGAACCTAGTCAAGTTTGAGCTGTGACATTTATTTAATAAATGTTGATTGGCCTTGTGAGCCATGTGAATAAGTTGTTGCCTAGTGAGAGGTGACAAGATGTGTGATGGCCTTGTGAGCCATGTGAATAAGTTGTTGCCTAGAAAGAGGTGACAAGATATTTTGTGGTCTTGCGAGCCATGTGTGATGCTTGTGTAACAAGTATCATGAATGCCTTGGTCAGATGACCTAAAAGTGATAGTTACCTAATAAATGGTAATGATGCTCAATGATGAGTTAAGGGTTTGAATACCCGGAGCCATAGGATTATGGTGATGAGAATGTGAAGGGATGAGAATTTCCAATTTGAAATGAGGGACTGAGTTCCCAGGGTCTTTGAAAGACTGATAAGTATCTGATGAAAGTAGTACATGTCTCTTTATAGTAATGTTGTAATAAGTCTTGTTTGAGAACTTGGCTGATGTTACATTTCTGTTATATATCTGTAGTTCATTGATGATTATTCATATCTGTTGTATTCATTACAAGTAGATGGATGAACTATGATTCTACCATGGGTAGATGCAATGCTCTTATTGAAAATGGAGATTTTCTTATTCTGTTCTATGAAGAATAATTCTGCCTAATAATGTAAAAGTAACCCCTGCTCAGTTTAATTTCATAATCTGCTATAACAATGTTTCTGGCGAAGAGTTATATCTCTCGCTGGGGCAATTTACAATTGTCTCACCCCCGTGGGAAACATTTTTAGGTATGCATGAAAGGCAGAGCAGAAACCCTAGAACAGGGAAAGAGCAGCAGCAACATCAACAGCAGGGACAGCAATAAGATCTCAGGTGGAGATATTGTCTGTCTAGTCATATAGATAGTAGTCCTATGTGTCTCCTCTGTACTCTCAGGTCCTCAGAGTTTTTAGTCAGTGTTTTTGATATATCAGTCTGAGGTTTTGTCTTGATGCCTCGAGATTTGTATGCTGCCTGCAGATATGTTTATAAGGCAGCTGATGATGTAGTCTCTGGAAAGAGATGGTACAGGATATGTACGTTTGAAATAGAATGTATATGATATACAATGGCATTTGTTGGAAAAGATTTCCTATGTGTGAATCGCTTTGCAAAAAGTTTTAATTTTTAGTGATTTTCGCTAATCCGCTGCTTGATGAACGCTTCCGCATTAGTTAATCTTGTTTTCGCGAGACGGTCGTCACAAGAGCCACCTCTCTATCCGCCTCAACTGAGCATGCGGGCCTCAGTCCGCCGACATTGAGTAGGATCCTCTCCGTAGGCGTGGCTATTCTGGTCATCTTCAAGCCACCCACCTGCTTTAGCCCCTCAGCAACCCAATGACCCCGTCGCCCCGACACCCCCTCAATCGTTGAGCCAACGCAGTAACTTCTCAACGAGAAAGTTGTTGACGCCACTAGGTCTCAACCACGGTGAAGGTATGCTTTCATCAACCCGACGTTGGCCGCATGCCCTCATCATCCCAACACCGGCCGTAGGCCCTCATCAACCCGACGTTGGATGCCCGCCTCACCTCCAACTCCACCCAACTTCAATAGCTCCAACTCAGCCCAGCTCAATCCCGTCGTGCCCAGCTCCAATCCACCCAACGTCGACAACATTCCAGTTCATCTCCTGTTGCATTTGCCTCAGCTCCACCCACCTTAGCTCTAGCTCCAAGTGTGCCAGCCTAGTGACAGCGTTCCAGACCAGCGAATCCATCCACCAGTCTTCATCTCATCTCTGCTTCAGTTCATTCTGTTGATCGGCGGTGTGGTCGTGGGAGAAGGTATGAAATACCTTGCTTCTTTCTTCTGTCTTTGGTGTTTTGATCCGTTAAATGCATGTGCTTGTATCTTTTTTCACATCTGTATCTCAAAATTTGTGTTACTCTAGTAGCTTACATGCTGAAAATTTCAAACTTCAGTAAATGTATACATCAATTTGGGCCTAAAACTAGGTTCGACTGTCAATTTTAATACTTAAAAAAAATTGCACTGACACGTGTACCCGCACCGGGTATGGTGCGGGTCTAGTTATTGAGAAATGCAGGTCTAGACTTGTACTCGTACCCGCAAAAATAATTGAGTATGGTTCTGGGTATGGTCGTACACCCGCACCGTTTACACTCCTACTTGCATGTCCATACCTTTTCATGTATATCAAAACTCAAAGGAACTAATGGATATCGATTAATCAGATAGTAGGCAGTACACACTGCCTCACCCCAGAATGTCTTTGGTACTTTGCAATCTTCAACATGCATCTAACTTTCTCCACTATGGTACGGTTCATTCTATCAGTTGTACCATTGTGTTGTGGTGTTTCGGGCTCTATCCTTTCATATCGTATTCCGTATTGAACACAGTAATAATGGAACTCTCTAGAGGTGTACTCTCTTCCATTGTCTGTGTGGAGGCACTTTAGCTTTTTCTCTATCTCCCGCTCCACTATGGCATAAAATTTCTAAAAATATTGAAAGACTTAATCCTTAGTTTTCAACAAGTAGGCCCACATGTTCCTAGATGCATCATCAATGAATGTGAAAAAATACATATTTCCACCTAGTAAATTCACCTCAAATGGACCACAGACATCTGAATGAACCATCTGTAGAAATTGTGACTTCACCTTTGATCTTATCTTAAAAGAAACATGTCGATGATTTCCTGTCTGACATGCATCACATAAACTGAGACCAGTATCCTTGTCATAAGGGATCAATCTCTCTCTGCTTTGATAAAAACTTCAAGTATTTCTCACTCATGTGTCCAAGTCGTATGTGTCATAAATCTGTCTGGTGATTCTCAACTGCATATATATGGTCGCCTTTGAGCACCTTAAGCTAAAAAATTCTCCCCAAGATAAGGAGAGAAAAACCACGGGGCAATATTGGCCAACAAGCACTGTGTAATTAAGATTACAACTCACAATTCCTGGATTTAATTACCCATAAATATGGGTAGCTCCCCCGACACGAGAACAAAGATGAGGAAGAAGATAATCACACTCAGTGTGTACAAAACCTCCCTCTTTACTTGATCCCCTCATGAGGCTGTTGTCGTTGTTGGGGACTGTTTGATGTTGTTGTGACCGCTGACTGGGTCGGACCGTTGCCGCTATAGGAACATTGTGTCTGTAATCGCCAACCGCTACTTTGCTTCAAGGCAAAGTCGATGACCCTCTCTTATCAACCAAGAGAGATGCTCTGTCAGTGTACCCAATGTGTCACCGACTATCAGCCGCTACTTCACTTCAAGACAAAGTCGTTGATCCTCTAGTATTCAACCAAGAGAGCTCCTTCAATTGTTCTTGTTCTCCTTCTCTTCTACCACAGCAGACACCAACAAACAACTGGAGGGATCACACCAGAACTGGTAGATAATCTCAATGGCCTCACCCAGGGCCTCTATTTATAGGCCTCCATGGCATGTGGATGTAGCTAGGAATCCTTATCCAACTCTGAGTCCAACTCCATGTTGCACAAAGAGAACCATCCTCATTCCCTTTTAGATTTGACTCCTATTAGGATTGGTAGCATAAGCCAACTCCTACTCAAGTTCAAATTCAATTAGACATTGGTCGGATCCTTTTTCTATTTCCAACAATAATCTAGATTGCTTAGTTTCACAATTACATAAGAATTTTTGAATTTACCATCCAAACGGCTCCTTAGTGTTAATATTGTGAGGTAGAACGACAAGTAACAACAAAATATGGCCTAGCTTCACAATAAAAAATATGTGTTGTTTTTCAGTTGACTAAATAGCATGTATGTGATTTTCATCCATTCATTCACGCGTTGGTGAATCCGGATTTGTATCTGTTTATATCATGTGTATAATATATGCATCCCTTCTTTGACTGTGATTTTATATTCACTACCAAAATGCCCGGTTGTAGCTTTCCCAAAACACAACTAGAATAATATGTTTCACCCAATACGATCAAATCGGAGGTTTTCAGCGCTCGTACAGATACGATAGACGTCACTATTTACTAATCTTCCTTTTGATCCGTTGAAAACGGCAAGCTGTCGATTACTCAGTCACACACTGATTCATTCAGACACGTCCCCCCCTTTCAAGCTGCCGAATTCTTCGGACCGTTGGGGTCACGAATGCAAATAGTTCAAAATTATTTAAAAGAGAAAAAAACTCCACAATGGACCCGCTCGCTCCACATCAACGGTCCATGGTGTAGCGATGCAGACCAACCAGTGCCAGTCGCGTTGGTGCCCTTGCATTTCATCCTCCGGATGATTGGCGGGGGTGAGAAAGAACCAACTTTTCTCCTGTCGCGGGACGGCGGAGCGTGGAGGGTCATTAGTCAGGTGATTTTGTGCCTGAGTGTCTTGTTTTGGGACAGAAAGCAGAGCCTTTCTGTTCCGTCTGTCTATGTTGGTTTCCATTTTTTATTTCTTTCCGGTGTTTTCTCTATCGTCTTTAGCTTGCTCCTGTACTCCTCTGCTCCTTCGGTCACCCTTCCTTCCGTTCCCTCCCACTCAAACCAATCCGGGGCAATCCCCGCCAGCAGCTGAGCTACTTCCCGCACGGGACTCCCGAGCGGCCGGCGCCGGAGAATTCCTGCCCATGAGCCGGTGGCTTCTCCCGGGCTCCAGGGGCGGAGCGGGAGGGAGGGAACGGGAACGGGAACGGGGAGGGGACCCAACGGATGGACGTGCCGCCGGAATAAAGAGCCCGCTCAGGTCGTCGCGCGGCCAAGGTGAACACGCCTCGCAAGCTTCTATCTTATCACCGTTACCAATCGGAATTCTGCGGTTGATGTTTCGAGCCGGTCTCAAAAGCGATTGGCTTTTTCTGCCAACGGTTTCAATTCTCACAGTTCTGATTGTTCGTCCCCTACCCCGTGGGTGTGGCCGCTATTGCTTGTGCGTCTGGAATGCACTCCATCTGCGGTTTTGGTTTCCGATCAACGAATCCCCCCTCCGTCCTCTTCCTCCTCCTCGTCCTCTCGAGATGGATATGACAGCTTGTCTCCATCTACTCTGTTGGCGCTGACCCGGTGTGGCGCTGACTCACGCTGTTGAAACTATTATCATTTACTTAAAGAATGGACCTTCCTTCCTCTCTAGTTCTCTTTCCCTTAGCTTCCTGGATTTCTTCACATCTCCTCGTCACGCCAGCTACAGTCGATCCAAATTGAAAGAAAACAATCCTCTGAAACTTGCTTATCTGTTATTTTTTTGTTTTGCAGGCCAAATCCATTGGACAAGACAGAGCGGTGCGACGGACGATAGCAAAGCATCGTACAATCAAGAAAACATGGTATTGGGTCCTTAAATTTGATGAGTGGCTACCATCTGTGTCTTTATCATTTTTTGCTGTGCAAATACATACTCTACTTACCTTGCTGATCAACAACATGTCCTGTTCCCAGCCGAAGACGGCTTCCTTCAGAGCCAGCGGCCTGCCTATCAAGGCCCTGGGTGAGGATGACACATCCAAACAAGCAGCAGACAAGAGGTCTAAATCGCCCAGCGTATTTGCCAGATTGATGGGCCTCGACAAACCTTCTCCAGAGAGACAGCAAAGTGTTTCATCACAGAAAGGTGGCTTCTTTGAACCGCCAAGGGCATCCAAACTCGACAGCAGCAGCCACAGGGAACTGTCGCAGCATGTTGACGGAGGCTCATCCAAACAGAAGCGATATGACGGAGAAGTGAAGCTCGCAGCAACGCAGATTCCTACACGGGAAAACCATCTCCCAGTGATACATGCAAACTCCCATCGTACCAGGGAGACTGGTGGCAATTCTGACTCGACGAAAGATTTCATTATGAGGCTTGTACAGGGACGCACTCCCTTCTTCAATAAGCAGTACTCACGGGAGGACAGCAATTCTTGTCTTCCGTCTACCGCAAAACCAACTCACATAACCATACTGAGACCGCCGTCCAAAGGAGGGAAGGTTAAAAGTGAGCTTTCTACTACTAAAGATTTACATGGAAAAGGTGGGAAAGGTATTCAGACAAATGCCCAAGTGCCCAGATCGAATGTTGTAGGAAATTATGCCAAGGAACCAATATTGCTTCCTGAACACAAATTTAGAAAACTCAAGGTCATCAAAAAGCACGACCCGTCCATCCATCCAGCTCATATTGTGGTGCTGAAGCCTAATTTGAAGAACCTTCAAGACAAGGAAAAAGTGCTCTCACCCTATAGGTATGTGGACAACAATTTACATGAAATGCAGAGAGGACAAAGTGCTTCTGGAATTGACGCCATGTTTGACGACGATCCGGACAAATCGAGTCACGACGTTTCTCCATGGAAAATTCCATCCGCAGTCTATGGGGGTATTGCTTCTACCAAGGATGACAAAATGCTTATGGGATCAAGCGACAACTACTACGATGGTCTATCCTATTTTCATAACAGTGAGTCTACCCAGAGTGAAAGTGATTTAAGTTACATGGATGAACTGAAGAAAACCCATCAGATGCCTCACTCTTCTAAATCCTCCTTTAACAGGCAGGCTAAGAAGTTCTCTTCAGAGCAGTGGATGATGACGTCTCATAAAGCTCAGGAGGATGATGGGCTCCTTGGCCAAGGTGCAAATGCCTTGGGCAATATTCTTGCTGCACAGTATCTGGACGTGACGAATAGGAATGTCTTAGGTGTTGAAGGCCACATGAGAAGCGTTTTGCCTGGAGTTATGAGTAAGGATGGTGATGACAGGAAACGTATGTGCTCCTGGTCAACAGATGATGCAACTGTGCATTCGGATCCCAGCCGAAACAGGCCTCCTAGACGGAGATCTTTATCTATGCCTTCTTCCGCTTCTGAAAGTACCAGCTTGCAGATTTCGTATTTAAATGGTGAAAAATATGCACACCGCAAGAGATTAGACTTCAGTGATATATCACTACCAGGAGAGATTAATTCAAAAAGACAAGTCACTGAACTACCAATTCTTGGTGGCTCAGTGGCAACTACAGAGCAGTTCAAAAAGGTTTTCTTGCCTGAAAACAAGTCTGTAAACTATAAACATTCAACGGGCGCGATTAAGAGTGCTGCAACTCTGGAAAATGATGCCCTGAGATATGATTCAAAAGCAAGAGAAAACACTGGATCGGCTGATATCACTGGTCGCAAACCTGAACTCTCAATTGCAACAAAGGTATATTCTCTACTTGCATGTCTTTTGATACTGTAAGATTTGAATTCACAAAATGACTCACCCCAAGCATTTAGAAAATATACACGGACCCTAAGGGAACACATTTTCCACTTCTCGTTTTTTTCTTGTAAGAAGTCACGATAATGTCTAAAAAGAGGCGATGCTGTTGTTTCATTCCTTCATTACTCAGAAGAAGAAAAAAATACATAAATACACCCTTTTGCATTTTGTTTCTCACTCATTTATGTATTGATCCAGGAATCAGCACCCATCCACTGTCTTCCCAACCTTTCCCGCCTTAGCTCCAATTCTAGAAAGCCGAATTTGGTCATCAAACTGGAAGATCCTGATAACAACAGTCCTGTTTCTGTACTAGAATCCGCAGAAGAGAAAGAACCCACTACTCCTGAATGCTTCAGTGGGCTGAATGATGATCTTAATGGTAAGCGTTGACACTTTCTATATTTGCTCTTATTATTATTGATCTTATTTCGGTTGAAGTGGTTGAAAATTTACCACCTCTTGCTTTTATTCTCTTCTGTAGAGCTTCGTCTCCAACTGGACCTTCTCAGATTGGAGACACCAAAATCTAAGATACAGGGACCGCCGTTAGTGTGTGATGAATCTAATCTCGAAGATGACTGTGTTTTTCTACAAGAGGAAGACGAACTCCAGTTCTGCACAGAGGAAGAAGAGCGCGATTTCTCTTACTTGCTGGGCATACTAACAGATTCACACCTTGGAGGCATTGCTATGGACATGATATTCAATGCCTGTTATTGCCTAGAAAATCCTGTGGACCCAAACGTGTTTGAAAAGCTGGAGAAGGTCTTTGATGAGCCTGAAGTATGGTCGAGAGCAGAAAGAAAGTTGTTGTTTGACCTTGTTAACTCTGTCCTTTCAGAGGAACTGGCTCCAAATATCGACTTGCACCCATGGGTACAGCCTTGCAGAATAGCTGGACTAGTAAAGAGAAGGAAGTTGGTTGCTGAAGATATATGGAAATCTCTGGTCAGGAAGAAGAAAGAGTTGGAGGTGAGACCAGCGAAACCGATTCTAGAAGTGAGTTGGATCGATGTGCGGGATGATATGGATATGATTGGTAGAGATATAGAGAAAATGTTGAGGGATGAACTTTTGGATGAGATAGTCCTTGAATTGATTGCAGTTTGAGGTCTATAGTCTTGGTAGTCTAGTCATTGGTCGGAGATCAAAAAAAAAAAAAAGTCTAGCCAGTAGCCATTGGTCAGTGATATTGTCTTAGTTGCGTCATTGGTCAGTGAGGTTGTTTTGGTAGATGAATAGTTAGGAACCAGTGTGCAGTGTAGTATGATACGACGTGATGCAAAATGAGATTGAGGCTGAGGTGCAATATAAACCAAGCTCGAACTGGTTATAGCTTCTGCAGTTTTGGTTTAAATCTCCAAATCCAGCCATTGAAATCCATTATAAGGTGTACAAGCTGCTACCTAGGCAGTTTATTTTTCCCATTCTTTTTGTTTGTTCAGTCGTTCTTTGTATACAGCATATACTTGTAATCTATACAAGTTTTGTGGTAAGAACTTGTTCTCTGTCGAGCAAAATGAGCAAGTTCTCCAGATTGAGTGTACAAATGTGAGGAACTATAATAAAAGCCTTATTTCATGTTTTATGACAATCTGTCGAACTATACATTTCTTTGGTACTTGTGCTTATTTCTTGATGTTCAGTTCTTTGGGCCACAGTAGTAGTCAAGCACTCAGCCGATGAAACACCAATTACGTAACCAGGTCATTGCATTGGCAGCATGGTAGCCATCTGTAACTTAGCAGAAATTTTAGTTGTTTCAGTTTAGTTTCAATAGTTTGGCAATCTTGATTCAATACTTAGAATTATCCGTACATGATCTCTTAAAAATACATCCAAGTATGCTAATAAACCCAACTACTTTTATAAAACCCTAATGGAATAACACCTTAAATTACTGAAACCTAACCACTTAAATGGGATTTGAATAAATTCATGGCATATGTAAGTAACCCTTTCTGTTACCCTCCCATAATACCCTGTTACACAATTCATATGTTCAAATAAACTAATGACCTAAACAACGTTAAAGGTACATGTTGCGTCAATGGAAGAAGCTCTAAGTAAACTAAAACGTCTAGCGAGATTATATCCTTGATTTTCTTTATATGATCATAACTTCAAGTCATTAATGAGCCACATTAAGGATCAGATGATATTAAATATGATTGTAAATAAACCAACTTGAATGTAAGTGTTATATAGTGGATAGATAACCCCCAAACGACTTTAAGTGATCCAAGATCTCATCTCAATCATTTATATATAAGCTTCATAAAAGACAGACAACATGCCAGCCTGACCATAATAGTCTGGTGGTAAAAGCTCGATTAAGTCTCAATGAAGGACTCGGGTTTGAATCACACAGAAGACACACTGCGAAAGACATTTCACGCTAATTGGGCGCGGTAGGGGGTGGTTGGACCACACCCTCTCAGGGCCCCGAGAGTTTACCATGTCAGAGTGGGTCTAGTAGAGGCCCTATCCAGAGTGGGTTCTCTTGTAAAAAAAACATGCTATCATGAACCATATGTGACATCCAATATGTGAATGATATGAATAAGATAGTGGTGTAACCATGGTTTGATATGGCATAATGATATAATTAGGTCATATTTTCTATTAGTTCATATCTTTTGTGTCACACTTAGTCCATGTCTGATAGTATGATATATGTAACTTATTAACAAATGACAAATCACATTTTGATGATGATAATTGTGGGTCTAAAATCTCCTTCAACGTTAGGTAATTATGAGTAATTTATAACCAATTTCAATGACTTTGCTAACTAAGGTACTTTCTCTATAATTGTATTCATACATAGTGCATCTTATCATCAATGTGAACTCCTATTATATACATACTAAGTTGTTATTTTATTGATACACATATTAAATAAGTTTCGCATTTTAAATTTGAAATCAAATGAAGTTTGATAGAGTGAAAATTATAGAAAGAAATCAATAACAAATATAAATTTATTTACAAAAGAATAATTTACACATTTGTTAATAAATGAAGTTGGAAGGTCTTCACGCACTTTAACCCCAACCTTATATCCTAAGATTTTGACTTTATCCATTCTTTTGGCCTTAATGCATGCATGCAAAACCTTGGGCATCAATGTATAGGTGTTGAGATGTGACGTAGAAACATCCTAGTGTTGGATCTATAGTGGACATCCAAAACCACAATTAACGTGTAAGTTGTGTGAAAATTTCCATCATTAAGGGGATTATAATAGCATATAAATGTGTCATTTCAAAGCTAGCATAAAATTTATCCACATCTTCCCATATTTTTTGCATATTTCATTGACTGACATTCAGTCATTTACCATTTATCGAGGGTTCAACCTAAAAAAAATGTATTCTCTGTATGTCAATGCAATTTGCCTTCTATTGGGTTTTTATTAGTCTTTTTCCCATTAATTTTCCAATTGAATTATCCTGAATAAATATTTGATCCCCACTCTTAGTGGAAACTCAATTGTTCTTTTGAAATTCAATCAAATCCATAACTTTTTGATGGAGAAAGAGAAAAAGGGAAAACTTGGCCTTCAGGTATTTATCTCTCCTCTTACCCTCTTTTAATATAATGCTCAATAACAAAATCCTTCAATAAAAATGAACTTCTTATTTGATATATATCTAGAATCATTTAGAGAATTTCAAAAAACTCAGACATTGGAAAGACTCTATAACCTTACCAGGGACACCCAGCAGAATTCAAAGTTCCATAGTGGTATCACATGGACGAATTGTGTATTCCATCAACAAAAGACGCTACAGAACACAACATCCCCCCCCAGGTTTTCCCCATGGCACGAAATGCCAACTATTTTAGTTTCCTTGTCTTTGATCTAATAGGGATCTGTTCTAAAAAAATGTTTGCAATGTTGAACATCTAAAGCATAATCCATAAATAAAAATGCAACCCCTCATATCCAACATAAAAAGCCTTCCTTTTGACTCTCATTGAATTTGGAGAGTGATGCAAGATTTGATTGCACATAAAATTATCAAGGGGTGAAATCCATATATTTTACCTAACCCAAGTGTACAACAATCCTACACGCAAGTGGATGGATCATATTGTATTTTAGTTTTGGATCGAACCCAAAGGAAACTATATTTCAGAATTATCTAACCAAAATAACTGAGAAAGAACTAATATTTATCACAAAAGTTTATTATTGATCTATTATGCTTAATTGCAATAAAAGTCTAAATAAAAGTCATATTATCAAACGGATGGAAGGTGGATAGGGTTTGTTACTACTATATATGTTCGCTCTTTAACTACATCATATAAAAGAATGAACAAATACATTGAGTCCAAGTTGATCCAATAGTTTGGAATGAGGATCTATTCTAGATAGATAACCCCCTAGGCTTATTATCACCTTACCTTGAAATGGTGTGACCATCACCTTAGTAAACACATCTCTGAAGTTTTCATCGAGGGTTTCAAATATCCTAGGGCTTGCATTTGAAATTCTCTACACCCAAGTCCTGATAAACATGCAGATATGTTGGCCAAACACATAAGAAAATAAATGATTGATTTGAAATGTAACACGATTCATATATGCATAGATGTAGTATAAAATAAGAAAAAATGGTAGTGTGGCTACTTACCACACTCTAGTGAGGGGATTACCAGCTACTCATGGCAGTTAAAAGACTAACAGAAAAATTGAGGTGATGTGCATGAAAGACGAGATACACCTGGAATAACAAAATTTGTAGACCCTAATTGACACGCTAAGTGATCGAGAATCAAACCTAAGTTAACTCTACACAATTTATGCTAGCTAGCAAACTAGGCAAGGAAGAGAAATTACACTAAATCAAGAAAATCATACCAGCAATTAATCACTACACTAACAAGAGCAATCCTAATTATCAAGCAAGGGTACAACTAACTAAACAATGCAAGAGAAGGAAAGTAGTCACAGTAGGCTAGAAATTACACTAATTAGGTACTTAAAGGCTAAACTAAGTAAAGGACTAACAAAATATAATGGATGTAACTAAGACCAAACACTAACTACTCTACCAAAGGTTGACTAACATGTGCAATGAAATTAACTAAGTAAACAAACAAGGAAGCTAAATAAGTTAACATTAGCTAGCGGAAAGAGAAATTAGGTTTTAGGAAATTCATTAGGGAAGTGGGAATCTTGGGGGTAAATGTGAGCTTCAATATGGTTAGGGCTATACCATGAAACACATGCAATCTATCAGATCCCATATCTCATAAACACTCTTAGATCATAGAAATAGGGTACAAGGTGATTAAGTTGTCTAACACAAACATTGTAAACTTTTTCTTTAATACTATTTGCAATCTTTAAAATTAATGACACGTAGATAAAATCCTTTCACACGAGCATCCTTCTCATAATTGAATTACAAGATCAACACTTCATAGCTCATCTCATTCTGATGCATGAATAACATATGTTACAAACCATTCTACAAGGAACGAAGATACATTGCTTTACACTTGACTAAAACAACTCTTTATTTTTCTCAATGTAGGACTTAGATTGTACAGGGATCGAAACTATATAATTTTACCTTAAATGGAATGACTCTTTTAAAATCTGTAGCTATCTCCATCATCAGCAGGGTTACCTAAAAATTGTTAACTAAAGTGTCAGTAAGTACACAAGATATAAAAAATACTCTTCATTAAGTGAATTTCAACATAAGAAGACATATGTAAGCTATTTAGTATTGAATTAAATGAGCATTAATGCAAAATTCAACAATTACTAAATACTAAGAATTACGAAATAATATACTTCTAAATCTTTATATATAAATAACAAATTTCTTAAACCTAACTTTTGAATCTTTTAATCAATTTATTAATGCTCAGGACCAACATGAGGTGACCACAACATGTAGAAGCATCACAACAAGCTACGACTCATTATGCAAGACTTAGAGTTGATTCAAGATTCTAAGTCTGCAAACTAGCTACCTATTTGAAATGGGCATTTGCCAGTTCTGGCCTGGGAGGATATATCATCTGACCGGATAAACTAGACTCCTCCTTTAAATTCGGTTACTTAGGTGGAGAGTCAAAGAATTTTGGCTTAAACTTCTTACATCATTTGTTCAACAAGGACTGACTCATTGAATAGTAATTGAACCGATAACCACTGGGATCTCCACTTATTGATGGGTATTTATATGTAAATATGTTGAAACAGTGTACCATCGAGATCTCTGATTAATGTTAGATACCCTTCTATAATTTAAGAGGTCCTCCATATTGGGTTTAACCACTCATGCCCCACCGACACACTTCGGCTGCCTCTCCTAGACTTTGTTGTTCGGTAAGTCATTCCCTCCATTTCGGCTCAAACCTCTGCAAGGAATCTACAGTGTTTAGGACATCTAACTATCTTATAATTCTTTAGTTTCACTTTCAGTGAGTTACATAACTTTTCTTAGATTCAGCCTATTTAAATCATTCCATTTTCTTTTGTGAATTTAATACTAGAACAATGCTATTAAATATTGTACTAAACAAATATAAATATCTTTGATAATTTAAACCACTTGAAGTGAATAATTTGAGCTTATTTCAAAAACTATGTTATATAAATAGTGTTGTTATTCTTTCATATTGAATTCAACTTATTTTGTTCTAAATGATCTAAACTAAACTGAACCGCTAGTTCTCAATATTGTAGTTCACATGCACAGAGCACTATATATCACTTATACTCAATACTTGAGCAACTATGAGCATAATGGAACTAAATGTACTATAACAATACCATATATCTTTCATACTAAATGTTACTTATTATGTTCTAGCTTATTTGTATTGATCGACTAGTATTCAACATTGTATGTAACCTGAACATGCTAAACCAAGCATCCAATAAATAATACTAGAAATAATCATGCACTTATCATCTCATATTCATAACTGAAAGAAAATCAAATACATGCAATAACATTTCTTACCAAGTACTTTGTTACTGGATATTTAGGGAAAACATGAATACATAGGTGTATCTCAATTTTTCTATATTCATAACTCTTACAAATCACATGTACGCATTTTAGACATGAAATCATTGAACTCTCATCATTTTCTTACTAAATTTATTCAGTCATACCTTAGAAATCTTAATTTTAACTTATTAAACTAAGAACAACAAAACAATAAACACTAAAATGTCAATAAATCCCTTACTAACCTATTACTAAAAAGGTACAAAATTAAAACTGAATAAATATTCCCAACGTACTATGAAAACCTTCCACAAAGGCCCAATATCACATATATTTATAATTGGTAACTTTACATGAGTATCAATGGCCTCTGTCATAGCATGTATACAAAATGTATCTTCCAGAATGTTACAACACATACATTGTTCATGGCTTACAGCTAAAAACTCGAGTCGGTATACAACATATACAAATCTCTATTTCTAGATCTGAGAGTATAGGGATGACTCTAAGATTCTACAAAAACCACACCAACCTCTCTCTTACTAATCTCCAAATTGAGCCTCCTTGCTACCACCAATGTAACAACATTGGTAATTAACTAAAGATGTATAGAAACCTACAAGGTGAGACAACAAGTCCCAGGGATATGATATAATATCTAATAAAATTTATTATTTACAAACATGTTATAAAATTATATCAATTAAGCAAATGTCATAACATTTTAGAGAACTAATCATAGTCTATAAAATGAACATATCCAAGTAAAGGTACATGCACATATAATTAAACATGTAGGGATATGAATCACATATTCTACTAGTAAGAAGAACAAAATAATTGTTATCATCCAATATTATCAGCCAAAGAACCCTAACATGTATACTAAATGGTTGAGTTACCTATTTTACAATCCCAGCGCAGTTTGAGGTGTATGACTCAAACTACTAGATGACTACAACAAAGTCACACTCAACACCATATAAGATCTAGGATGATAAAAATTCTAAAGATCTCTTCCTCTCAGTCAGTACGAGTGATAAACTATAGTAGCACAATGACCCAACCTACTTAAAATTAAACATGGTTCATCCTGGATATAGAGGCCATGACACCAAAACTAGGGTATAAAACATCAAATTTGAGTTATGACCGCAACCTCTCTCATTCACATCAAATTTGAGACATGATCTCAATCGTTCTCTAAAACTTAGAATCAAGATGACGGAGATAAACCCTCCCTGCACACACATATACTCGATAATATACAACTCCAAGATCCTTTTAGATCAATCAGTTCACTACCCAATAAGTTAAGGCATTGAGATAGTTCCTCGGTCATAGGGCACTATATGATTAGGGTTACACTTGATTAATTAAAACAATTCAGTATTTTTGACAACATTAAACAAGTTACATACTAGGTACCTACAAGTACTTGTGAAATAATTCAAGTATTACAACTTTAGAAGATATAAAATGTATAAAAGAGAACTATGAATTTCAATCATAGAATATGTAACCATCCTTTGTCATAAATAGGACCAATCTTCAAATTAAGGCACGTAAAAGTCCAATTTCTCATTAACACTAAAACAATAATAACTCTTCATATAAGATCACCTTAGCATCTAAAATTTTTTATAGAGCTTAAGAAGACATAAATAAGGTAGCACACAAAATTTTGGTTTAGAACTCCATTGGATGTATAAGATATGTTATTTTTGAGAATTGTACCAAGATAAGTTCCAAACCTAGCATGATGAGCAACTTTGATAGAAGATATTTTGTCCAACTATTATTATATAACTATAGAAGTAATTAAAAATATATAATTTTATAGGGTGACCACCATACAACAAGGTTCGAGTTGTGGGATAAATTTCTTTTCATTGGGTATCAGGACACAATAAAAATGTCATTTTTAAGAGTCTTTACTCTAGTATTTCGAATTTTAGTTTTTGCATGCTTAAGGAAATATCTATAATACATCAAAAATATACCCATTGTCTGAAATAGACTTCAACATTCGTATTATTACTTTACTCATGCAAAATAGAGAATAAGAGCACTTTTTAGCATAATACACTACTATAGAAAATGTTTTTACAACATTTCATTTTTTCATTTTACCAAAAGTGTCAACCATCTAATATATTAGACGGTGTGATCTTATGGGGGATGCTTTATACAACAGTTATTGCCTATGTTATAATATATATGGTTATATAATAGTTAAATTATGTTGCCTTTTACTAAACACACCCATTGTAATATGGTGTTTTATACAACTTGTTGTGAGCTTGTTGTAATATATATATTTCTACAACACTTGAAGTGTTTGTCTTTCACTAAACACACATGTTGTAATAGGAGTGTTTTATACCACAAGTGTTTCATTTTTTGTAATATATATATATATATATATATATATATATATATATATATATATATATATATGTGTGTGTGTGTGTGTGTGTGTGTGTGTGTGTGTGTGTATGTATGTATATATATATATATATATACACACACACAATAAGTGTTGCATGTTGTAATTCATTAAATAAATATGTTGTAATAGGATTATTTATGTTCATGACATATCCACTGCAATAGAGGTAATTTGTACAACATGCATTGTTTGTTGTAATACCCTACCTATTACAATATATAGTTAATTATTGTATTTGATTAGAGTTTGGCCGCTCCTATCAAACCAATTTGAATCAACTTGATTTGATTGATCAATTAAACACATTTCAAATATTTTATAATAAATATAAAATTATACTTTTTAAATATCATAAACAAGCATACAACATGTTTAAGAAGATCAACGGATTAGATTTTTGAAAAAAAAATACATAAAAAATTACTTGAGTGTATTCTGCTCCGAATACACTCGAGTGTATTCTAGCCTGACTATATATATATATATATATATATATATATATATATATATATATATAACACATATTTACATATATAGAGCCCACAAGGAGTGGCTCAAGTGGTTAAACATGGTGTCCCCTAACAAAGGGACCTGAGTTTGAATCTCAGTTGTCATCTTGATTTACCACCCTCCTGAGCGTTCGACATCCACCACGGGCGTGGAAGAGGGGGGAGGAATCTTTCTCTCTTAATCCCATATATACATATATAGAGAGAAAGATAGAATCTCGATATGGAGTAGGTGGATGAGAGAAAGATACCCACAAGGGTTGGACTTTCAGCCAAGGACACGGGAAGGATACTCACGTACCATTTATATGATGAGAAATCTATGGCCTAAGGTAAAGCATATATTTGCACATTGGTCAGCAGACGATTGGGGATTGATAAATCTGAAGGTGGATCTATGGGAAGTAACAAGAACAAGAGTTGTAAGGGATGAGCTGATGGGAAAATTTGAAAAGGCACGCAGGTACCCAAATGGTCTCTATGTGCATTTTTAAAATTTTGCATGGTGCTTTGGCAATCTTAGATAAGGTACATAAATGGAACAATGAGGCTTCTATGATTTGCTTGTTGTGTAATGAAGAAGAGGAATCTATTGATCATCTGTTTGGGGGCTGCAAATTTATCAAGGAAGCTTAGGAGATGACATACAAAGAATTTCGGTTGTAAATAGACATGGAAAATGAAGCTATGAAGAAACTCTTGTTTGCTGCTGAGACTGAGTGATTTCATATTTGGAGTGAAAGGAATGAACGTAGACACAGAGGTACAACCAAGAGTGTGAGTAGTATAGCTGTAAAAATTTATAAATGTGGTAAATGCAAACTACGTGGTAGTTAGCTGAGTGAGTTGGTGTTGTTTCATGTTATGTAGCGTTGGGTTACATGTAACTCTTGATCTCCTATATTTGTAGGAAAAAGTCAGAATATATTTACATGATTTCTATATATACATATATAGAGAAATATGCTATATTTTGTGGTTGATCCCTAGGACAATCTCTAAACTACTTAGAAGAACGATTCAAATACAACGGACATAACAAGGTGAGGATGCACGGGTGTTAGAACTAGGTAGTGTGCCATTGGGGGAGGAGAGAGATCATCGTGTCAATAAAAAAGAAGGGGAGGATAGGGCATTCTCATCGGGTCAACTAAAAGGTAAAGGAATTTAGCGTTGGGAGCTTTATATTTTTAGATTGAAATTCTACAAATAAATTTTAGTTACAAACTTGGTAACTAAAAGGGACTTCCTAAAAAATAAGTATGTATGTGCTTATACAATATGTTAAAGTCTGTTGTGTAATTATGGTATAATAATATGTTGGAGTTTATTGTGTGATGCTAGTATATAGCAACGAGTTACAACATATTATTTGATTGTGGTCTATTACAATAGATAAAATCATGTTGTGTGATTATAGTATATTACAACGGGTTGGAGTTTGTTGTTTAATTATGGTCTATTATTACGGGTTAGAATACTTACTATTACAACAGGTTGGAGTTTGTTATTTAATTATGGTCTATTATTACGTGTTAGAATATTTACTATTATAATGGGTTAGCTCATGTTGTATGATTATGGTCTTTTACTATGAGTTTGAGTATGTTGTGATATTATAGTTTATTATAACAGTTTAGCACATGTTGTAGTATCATGTATACTACAATGGGTTTGTCCCAATGTATATAACTTGCTTTGCATAAAATATAAAATAAACAACATGTAAATAGACTTGTTGTAATAAATATGCTAACTAAAACACAATCAATAGAACTGTTGTGCTTTTTTCATAGTAAAAAGTATTTTTTTTATAGTGATACGGATTTTAAGAACAAGATTAACATGATGTATGTCATTAGTAAGTAAGAAATACATAAAAAGCTATATCACTCGGGGTGATAAAAATAAAATTCAAGAAGGCAAACCACAAAAATTATGGGCAAGATCCAAGCTTTGCTCTTCAGGATATGCAGGAAAACTCCTATTTCCATTAATCGAGTGTATTTAGAGCAAAGAGAGAAGAAAAGAGGGTTTTTCAATCATATGCACAAGTTTTCAACTTGCAACACCACAGATCTTGGCCAAGGTAGAAAAAAAGGATGAAATAATAAGAAAGAATTAATAAGAAGGGATCTTACATGTAGGAATCAAGTAACAAGATCAACAGTCTTATATCCGTCTTAAAAGGGGTTGATCTGAAGCATGCATCTTCGAACTTGCACCTTCGTCGGGCTTTGGTGGACCTTCGTCGGTCTCTAAACGCAGAAGGCAAAACTTAACAAAGATTATAAAAAGAGAGTGAGAAGGGATATTGCCCGGAAATCGGGGGGAGATGGAGGAGTCAGGCATCAGACCATTTTATGCATCAGATTTTTCATCGAAAGAAGGGTATCCGATATTTTCGTCGACCTGTTTACCTCAAAAATCCCATTGACCCACTTGCCTGAGTCTTTATTGGGTTACTATTGCTAACATCGTCGGTTCGACAATGCTCCTATTACCTCATTGCCCCTCGTATCAAAATCTCCTCGTTCTAATTTGTCAATCCATCAGCCACTAAATCTGTTAGTATATGGGCAATGGCCCGTCATTAGAGTAAAAACCATTGGATCTCCAACTCTCGGCCCGTCGACCTCCTACCCTCCCTTGGTTCCTCGCCCAGGTTGGACTATCAAGGGCAGAAAAATTAACTCTTATCATAATCACGTTCCGTCATTAGCAAAGAACCATCCCTTCGATTGGCTTTGGATTCTCATTATTCAACTATTTTTAAGTTAGAAGGAGACTTAGTCTCCTCCCTTCCTCAAGCAGGTGTCAGAGTCCGGATAATCCAAGGGATTGTAAATACAATGCGCAACAGGAGGTTTCGAATTCGGATCCCCCGGGGAGGACAGGTCGGATCGAACCATCTGCGCTATACTGGTCGGGTATCATCAGTCAACTATTACTCTGGCCAACAGAGCAAGGAAGAAGCTCTGTCAGAAATTGTCCACTCATCAGGGTAAACCACAGAGCTCCTATGGCTTTGATATATCCATCGGTCTCAGGATTTATTCAAAACCATCGACCCTATTAGTACATTGCTCTACAACTGGTAGTTGATAATTGACCACCCCAAGGAAAAATAAATCGAGAGATATAGCCTTCAGTGTATTTTAAACTTAGACATGTAATGAAACAACAATTTTACTCGGTCAATTGGTCTATTAAGTCACCAGTTGACTAGAACATAAGGCATTACTACTAATTAATTTACTATTTATATGAGAAAGGTTCCTCATGCAATAAAATTCAAAAATATTTTAAAAAATGAAATTTTACAAGATTGTTGCGAACACCATATGAAAAATATGCATATGTTAAAAATTATAGCTAGACCCCCAAAAATTAGTAAATTGCATATAGCCTTCAAACTACATAAAATTGTATAACTTGAGCAGACGAAGACTAATTTGGCTCAAATTTTGAACATAGCTCTATCAACTAATATTAAAGTATAAATTAAAATTTAATCACAAAACTAAACATCCAATCATGAAAATTAAGTATTTTTATGTATTAATAAAGGTTGCGGGTCTTACAACCCCCTCTCTCACTAAGGACTTATTACAACTATCGCAATCACTAGTTGTGTTAATAGTAGTACCCAAATCTATATAAAATGTGAGTGCCATCATTCCACAAAACACTTTAGGACCAACCCCTTCTATATAGATCATGTTTAAGTAAGGACATAAATCACATCTAAATTCTTGTAATACACACAAAATCTTTATATTTTATAGTTGTTAAACATTTTACATTCCAATATTGTTATTTTCTATATCTCTTGAGATTGCTACTATCTAATCATCTTGCATATTTTTCTTATATATTCATGTTTACATAACAATCACGTCGATCACTTTCAATAATCTTCCAAAACCTTAGTGATCTTATCCATAAATCCCACAGCCTATCCTATGTCGATAGGCCACCAAAATTTATCCTTACACATTGATTACTTTACATCCTCCTGATGGTTTACTTTGCATCCTGAGGCTATTCAAATTAATTCATGAAGCATGTCATAATGTGGTGACCTTTTCCAAATATTGTCAGACATGATCGATGTTGGAGGTTATTATATTTTGGTTTCATCGACTAATCCCACCACTCAAATCCAAAATTCTTGATACCTACAAAAATTCACTCAAAACCTGAAGATGTCCTTTTCTAGGACACACTCCCAATCTTGACCATCAATAAAATATGCCAAAATGCCTCCTATTTTAAAGATAACTCTTAAAGGATGTCTTGTCCATCTGAAGTTCAATTTTTAAACCTTCAACCTCACACCAAGAGTTTACATGATGTTTCTTGCAAAATATGTGCTTTCGTTTGAACAAACCATATATTTAGCTTCCATTCCTCTCTTGATTGCGATCGAGTTAGGATTCTTGGTGAGTAGTGGTGGGGTTCTGCTGTGTTTTCTATCCCCCATCATTGTTCTTCCTTCGGCCTTTTCTGCTCCTTTGCTTGTCTTTGAAAGGGATCTGTAGTAACTTTTTCTACTGGTGTCGTAGTGCAGCGTGTTATCTGTTATCTTTCTCTATGTTTGTAGTTTTCTATAGTGAGTTATAGCTTCTTTGTTGTCGTGTGATTTGTGTCCTCCTTTCATGTTAGGTATTCTTTTGTTTCTTTGTTATATGGTAGCAAGTGCAAAGGTGATCCCTTCTTTGGTCACTGGCTTGGAGCATATACTATATATCAGATATTATCTCAGGTTGAAGGAATCTCTCATAAAATGTTGTTTTGGTCAGCGATATAGAAGAGAGATCAATACATCATTGTTCTTATCACGTTCCAATATGAGTTTCTGGTTATTGTATCTGGTCTTTACTTTTTTGTCTTCGGTTGGTGTATCTCCCTTTACATGTAGATGTCGTATGGCTTTAATGTAATGAATGTGGTGTCTTTCAAAAAAACCATATATTTAGCTTCATTCCATACCACCACATGTGGTATCCCCATGCATACTCACATGCTTTGTCACACCCCAATCTCACACTAACCACTAATCACGAGATTAGGGCGCGACGGAGGGATTATCACATAAACAAATCACTGAGAACTTTTTCTTTTTAAAACCTCGTAATGATATCCGGATTATTGTTGTAAACTAAAACATAATAAACTATTACAGAAGCATTTCAATTAAACTGGCTAGAGAACATAAACAGAGTTTACAACATGTAACATTGTTTAACAGAAAGTAAAACATAACCGTAAATTTACATCTTTTACACATTCGCCATACATACTCTCTCTCACCCACACCATGTCCCAAGGACCGAGGGGAAAGGACTAAGAGACCTCTAACTAAACTAACTACATATACCTTCTACTGCCAAAAACTAGGATGGAAAGATCCTTCAGATTCTTGATGTTGTTGTTGACCTGAAAATGTTTGAGTAGAGGAGTGAGCCTACTCGCTCAGTGAATAGCATTTCATTTAGCTATCACTAAACAACTCATCAGATATATAAAATTGAAATAAAGCATAAGTGCAGTACTAAGCAGGGCAGTTCTAATGACATAGCAAATTTACAGATAATAATCACATTTCTATGCAACAACAGATATTTTAAACAAATAAACAGTTATAGAGAATTGGCACAGAAGTTCAAATCTCTTAAGATATTAAATTTACTGTGATCCTATATGATTACATTTTAGTTATTATTATGCCCCAAACATATGCAGCGCACTCTGCATATGAAGATCTGTAGCGAACTACGATCCCACCGTACAAGACTTAGCGACACACCCGGGAAATGCTAAGTCTGACTTCTCGTCCTGGTCTGCACAGGACTCTCAGGCTCACAAGGGCCTCACTGCACTAACTCTGAGTGCTCTGGACTCCTCCCGCAACCTGTAGTGCACAGCCAGAGGGTCTGGGTTACCACCGTGACACACGCACGGATTATTGTTGAATAACCCTTATTTACTCCAGTGCCACTGTGACACACGCATGGATTATTGTTGAAGACTGCCTCTCTGACCTCGTGCCACCGTGACACACGCACGGATTATTGTTGAACACTAGTCACCGACCATCTAGACACACGCTAGGTAGGTCGTTTCACCCCAAAGGTACAGACCGCACAATGGGGTTCTACGGTGTTGGGGCACCTAAGTCTATTAACTGATTAACATATAAACACTTAAACAGGAATATCACATTTCATACTTATTTCACATTCTGTGCATCACTAGAAAACACATATACATCATTTTTCATCTTTAAACATGACTCAGTATCAACTTATCCAGTTTCGATGCTAAACATCCATTTTATGCTCAACGTATACATTGCAGTTGTAATACAGGAAATTCTATTATTTTCATCAATCATATTACGTATTTCAAGTTCCAATGAATCTATCATACTCTATTGTATGTTTTACACTATTTAGGAGTTATACCAACTGATACTGAAGCAATGAAGCACTTAAATTGGGTTAAATAATGATTTCTGAATGAACTGCCACTCACAGCGATTTGGGATGTCCGGATTCGTCCGGAAGTGTGTCCAAGGCCTGTTTCCGGACGGAAATTGGTTGACTTCTATCTTTGGTATTTCAATTTCATGAACCTGTTCGGACCTGCTGCAATCAAACAATAACCTGCACACACGTACAGGTAGGAAATCTAGCTCAAATGGTGCTGGAACTTGGCTATTGACTGCTGATTCTTGATTAAGCCTCTTGGCCAAACTCATTAACACTGCTTGGTGCAGCCCTCGCACCCAAGAGGATCCTGGTCACCGGCCCTAGTTGCTGGCCATTGCTACCGCTGCTTTGGCCACAGCTACAGGAGCGCTCAAGCATGTTGGGTTGTAGGTGGGTGCCGCTAGGGCAAGGATGAGGAGGTAAGGAGGAAGGGTGGCGTCGTCGTGCTAACTCCTGGCCGTCAGTGCTTGGCCTTTGGCTGCTACTGCTAGCTTACGGCCGCACATCTCCATGGGGGCGTCGCCCTGCAAGTAGGGCGCAGCTAGGCGAGGAAGAAGGAAGGGGGTGGTGGAGGAAGGAAGGAGGAAGGAGAAGATGGTGTTGCTGGTCGGAGCTCTAGGCTCCATAAAATCGCCCCATGAATCGCCATCCGCCTCCTGCTGCTGGTCAAGCGCCACTTAGCAGCTGTTCTAATCTATCGGGTGAAGGGAAAATGGGATAAAGAATAAAACAGAAGAATAAAAGAAAAGATATAGCCTAACATTGGGAAATTTGCAAATTAGGTCCAAGTAAACTGAAAAGGCTATAACTTTTGCCTCGAGGGTCCGAATCAAATGATTCTTTTTGCAAAACTTCAATCACAGAAATCCACTATGACCTCGAAGCAAGAAATCACAATTAGTATCTTGTCACAACGGGTCAAATCACTAATTGCATCTTGGCATTTAACTGAACCTAAATCACCTTAATTATGCACTAATTGTGTCTTGTGTATTTAATTCAACTTAATCAACTTGATGCTGCACTAACCACCACATGAGCACCTAACTTATCTCAATTACTTAATTATGAACTAATCATTGTACTTACTAGTTGATCACGGAGTGGGTCATAACATGCTTGGTATCACAAATGTCTTCCATTTTGAAGATGTTAGAATTTATGTACATGGGCCTAATTATGTTGTCCCTTTAGGGTTAAGTTTGCTTTCCTTATAGTTGTTACCTCTCCTATATATAGATAGGGAGTTTGCTTTCTATCTAATAACACATATCTCTGTTAACCTCCTTTCTTATTTTCTTCATGATATCAAAGCATAGATCCTAAACCTAACCCAAAATATAAAAGAAGGATGTCTCTGCTTGTGGGTGGCCATTGCTGCCTCTTCTTGGCTTGGTTGACTTCCAAGAATATTCCAAAAACCATGTCTATCATCTTCCTCTATTTTCTATGTCTTATCTCATCTTCTATCTTCTACATTTTTATCCTCTATTTGGCTTCTGGGTTTGATTTGAGATATGGGAAAGTGTGGATATGAGGGATGTTGATTGGTAATGGATGGAATTTTATAGGAGAAGAGCAAGAAAAAGATGACCATGATGGTGTGACTGGTGCGATCATGACTATACACAAGCATGTCATGTTTCCAATAGAAGTGGACTTGGCATCATTCTAGAATACTCTCCATTGTCAACCTCTAGTCTTCCCAACATGCAATGGGGACATCTAATGGCATCAACAGAGATAGAGTGGAAGATTTCCTACATCGGTTCCCTCCTTTGAGTGGGTCAATTCTCCAATTATACATGTCATCGTACACACTCGGCTTTCTGGAAATGAACAAGTGATGTGGCATTCATTGTGATGTACAAGTCATCAAAGCACATGATTTGTGAGGTTATGCCCAGCCAGCTGATGTCATGAGTTTGATCGGAAAAAGATATCTACAAAATTTAAACTCACTTGGCGACCATCAATAACCATTGTTCACAGTTCCTTGACCCCTCGCACCATGTGTCTTCCACAAAATCAAGCACAATAGCCTATTGGCCCAATTGTTGTCTGCCAATGTCCATGAAATTGGACATTGCAATTTGGCTTGGAACTCCCTAAAGAATTGATAGAAGTAGATGATGGCTGGCATCTAGATCATATTTTTGCTCTATGCCTTCCCAACAACAAGGATGCTCTTCTCGTATTCATTACCAAATCAAAAAAATAATCATGTGTCTCCATTGTTGCACCATACCCTTCAATATTTTAGTGACTATCCCCATACATACTCAAGCTTTACTAATTAGATTTCATTTTTGACTTAATCCATACCGCGGGGCTCGATCCCCACACTCATTTTTGGATCTCACATAGATCTGTCTAATTGGGTCATACAACACATCAATTCATGTTATTAGTTACATTTGAGTAATTGGTCCTAACAAAAAAAGAGAAAACAAAAAAGGGGCAACGCTTTATTTTTTTTCTTCCTTTTCATGTGGTTCTTCTAATCCACATGGCTAACTACTTTTTTAAAAATTGGGGATTTTATATTCATCTATCCTACTGTAACATACCAGATCTAGAACCCTACCCTAGAACTTTGATCCTTTTTGGTTTGATCAAACAAGGTTAAGGTTAGAGTGATCCTAATAGTCTAATGCGCGAATAATGTAATCTAATATGTCATATAACTCATTTGATGAAAATAAGATGATAAAGAACTTAATTGAAAGAGTAATGTTGTTAATGGGCCTCTAATGGGCCTAAAGGCATAATCTATGTAATAAAGCCTCAAAATAAATAATAGACTTCAAATTCGTAATCTACACATCAAAATAAGCTTACATGTCAGTTTTCATTTAATTTGGACAACCTTGAAATAATATGGTAATTTAGGAGAGAGAAATTGCCTAAAAGGTGTCATTAATAAATAAATATAATAATTGACTCCAAAAGAGGAAAATAATGTTATATTCTTGATCTACATAATAAATATAGCCTTTGGAAAAGTTTGCAACTAATTTGGATAATCCATGTGTCATTAAATGTATCAAGAAAGAGAAATAAAGAATATATAAAATAATGCATCTAAAGTTGCCAAAAGTGAAATCTAATTGGAGAATCGGAATCTACATGTTTAACTTAACTTGTGTGCAAAGTTTGGTTTAATTTGGATAAGAATAGGACCCTTAAAAGAAGAAAAAGAAAATATGTGCATTAAATATGTTCCACTTTGGTTTAATCCGATTTATTTCCATGTCACGCTTGTATTCCTAAACTTATTGGATTTCGGTTTGATTCATCGCCGACGGATCTTGATCGTGCGGCTCTGGAGTTATCTCCTACCCCGAGCCTAAACAGGAAACAACCTGTTTATAAAATCGTCTGTAAATTCAGGATTTCTCGCTTTCCTTCCCACTGTTTTCCCCGATTCTTTCTGCTTTGGCATCGTTGCTCGATTCCGCAGCTTTTGATCCCAAGTTTTGTGGGGTTTAAATACCCCAATCTCTCTAACCTTTGGGCGCCGCCCTTGCTCTCTGTTTCCGCCCCTGTTTCCTGCTTTGAGGCCATCTCCTCACCATCCTGACCCTCGAACCATGGGGGATCGGTCCCCTTACCTCCGATGAGGTTCCAGATGTGTTTTGCTCACCTCAGTTTAGCCTTGTCAGACTCTGAGCTGCCGCCCCTACTTCGCCTACCTTTTACTGCTTTCGGCTGGTCGGCCCAGGGTCTGAGGCCTTCGCAATTACTGGAAGGAGTTCGTATTGACTCCTAGTGTCCCTGAGAAATTTACGAACCAATCAATTGGCTTCCAAGGTTAGTAATCCGGTTTTCCCCCTTTTACTGTTACCTGGAACCTAAACTTCCTCTTCTCTGCTTTTCTCCATGATTTTCGTTGGCTTTTGGATCTCTAAGTTCGTAAAGCTCCCGCGAACTCGACGGTGATATTGTCGATCTATTTTAGCATCTGGTGCCCGATTGAGTTCCCTTCTTGTCTGGGTTTGTTACGACCTGTTGTTCTCATGATTCTGTGTAAACGAAGAAGACGACCTTGGTGATTCGTCTGGTCTGCCCTTCGGTTTCCTTTATCTTTTGTTTTTCTGTCCAGGGGTATTTTGGTCATTTCATCTCTTGACTTTTGTTTTGGATCGAGTAAGACGAGTTCTTGATCTGCTGACCTGGCCGGCTCACATTGGGCCAAGTCATGCGGGCCCGGTCTGTTTTTGTGGATTTTCTCGCCTATGTGGCATTAAGTAATTACCTGATTGGTCGGATTTATAAAATCCATAACTAATAATCTGCTCATCGGAAAAATATAAATAAATAGTTGTTGGATTCAGAAAAATGCAAGCTTTCTTATGGTGTGGGTTTTGTCACCCGAATATGATGATTTAAAAGGGTGATTTAATGGATCTAATTAAATAAGATAAAAACTTGTATAATTCATAACTAAATATTTATAAGTCAGAAAAATATAATAAAATATGTTTTGGAATCCTAATAACCTAATATAAAATATGACATCGTTTTGGAAACCTAATTCACATAATGATAAAAAGGTGTTTTTAGGGTTTATGAAATCAATATAAAACCTAACCCTAATTTCACATATATGCTAAATAGGTGCTTTGGAAGCCTAGGCTTGGACCTAGAAGTATCTTTGGGACGTTTGAATCTGATTTTGAGGTATGCTTGCATCCCATATTATTCTTGTTGAGCAATTATCCTGTTTTATTCTTTCTCTTGGTCCTTTGGACATTAGCCTACACATTATCTTGTTCTTTTGAAATTATGCTACATGTGAAGTATCTTATTTTGTTATTGATCTTATGATCATGGATATTCTCTTTGAATCTTATCTTGTTGCCTTGGTGCAAGTTGGACTTTTGATATTATATGCCCACTGTGATGTGGATTTTACTTGTTGATATATGCCCACTTTGAAGTGGATTTGTTATATGTTTGAGTTGTCCATTGTGTGATGGCAACCTTGATAATTCTGACTATACATTTCTACTTGCCTCTACATTATACATGCTATGTGATTCAGTAGCACTAGAGTAGTGTAAATTACATTGGTTTGTTTATAGCAGATGTGTTATTTCCTGCTCTTTTTGGGACGGCAAGGAACCTCGTACCTAGGGAAAGATGTGTGTCTTGACCCATTTATATTTGGGAGTTTGACGGTGAGTCATTCTCTATCAGGTTTTCAAGGATGTGAAGCCTTAGCCGCCTTTGTGTTTATATTGTTCTAGTGTTGTGTTTATCTCACATGCATGCAGGATATTGATTGTGGGGTGTGTGCCCTACTTGTGCTTTGTTTACCACCATGGTAGTGGATTTATTTATGGCACAATCCTTTTATATGTTTTGTTTTATGGCAAGTATCCCTTTTTGTTGTGATCTTTCACTTGATACCCGTTTGGGTGATACTTATCTCTTGTTTGGGAAGCCTTTACATTTGATGTCCTTTATTTCCTTATATTGCTCAAAGTTGCTTTTTAGTATGCACATACCAGCCTTTACTGATGTTTCTTTTTGTTTCTCTTTTGCTGGGGTATGCTTCCAACCCTAGGTGAAAGACTTGGATGCATGACATGTGGACCTGGACTTAGTTTGTGATGATGAAGCTTGGAGACAATCTTGAGGTGGTTTAGATTTCCTCTATATGGATCCTTGTGATGTAAGTTTAAGTTTGTAACCCTTTGTTTTATAATTGAATAGTCAAATATTTTCTTCCGCTGCTATACGTTTGTCTTTTGATTACCATTATTTAAAGATTTGAAAATTTTACACCCACTCCATCACACCTTTTGAGTGTGTTTGGATTGGAGGTTCTATTGTTCAAATTTTTAGTAGAGAAGTGGTTTCACTTCTTTACAGCATGGTATCAGAGCCCATGGTAGTCGGAATCGACTATTTCAATTTTGTCTCCCCATTAGAACCCTTGACTTTTCTAGATAGCTTTAAGTGAGATGTTGACCATAGAATTTATCAATGATGATCTTTGTATGCAATAAGGTTGGTTTTGAGGATGAGAATATGTTAGGAGATCTAAATATGGAAATATTGTGACTTGGTTTCTCGCTTTGATTTTGGGCCCTAAATTTCAGTTTTCAATCGTAAAAGTTTTTCACAACAAATTATTTTCAATTATACTACTATATGTACAAAAGTTTTCTCAGATTTATCGATGTTTTCTTGAGCTAAGTCACAATTAAGAGAACTCTAGTTTGAGTAGAATCTAACCCTAGTTTGTGACTAGGTTTGATATAATGGTGTAGTTGACCTACCCTATGATTTTTTTTGTATGTTCATGTAGGGTTGATAGGTTAGAGACACAAGGACCTAAAATCTCAACCCTAGATGGCATGACTATAGTTGGATACATAAATAATAAAAGTATCTAGAACTTTCACAACTAAGTGATGTGGGTAGTTCTAAAAAGTTGTTTAGTTTGACTTGTTAGGTTGAACCCTTTAAGGGGAGGAGAGTAGTTAGTTGTTGATGTTTGGATCTTTAGATTTTGAGGATGAAATCCTTTTAAGGGGTGGAGTGCTGTAACATACCAGATCTAGAACCCTACCCAAGAACTTTGATCCTTTTTGGTTTGATCAAACAAGGTTAAGGTTAGAGTGATCCTAATAGTCTAATGCGCGAATAATGTAATCTAATATGTCATATAACTCATTTGATGAAAATAAGATGATAAAGACCTTAATTGAAAGAGTAATGTTGTTAATGGGCCTCTAATGGGCCTAAAGGCATAATCTATGTAATAAAGCCTCAAAATAAATAATAGACTTCAAATTCGTAATCTACACATCAAAATAAGCTTACATGTCAATTTTCATTTAATTTGGACAACCTTGAAATAATATGGTAATTTAGGAGAGAGAAATTGCCTAAAAGGTGTCATTAATAAATAAATATAATAATTGACTCCAAAAGAGGAAAATAATGTTATATTCGTGATCTACATAATAAATATAGCCTTTGGGCAAGTTTGCAACTAATTTGGATAATCCATGTGTCATTAAATGTATTAAGAAAGAGAAATAAAGAATATATAAAATAATGCATCTAAAGTTGCCAAAAGTGAAATCTAATTGGAGAATCAGAATCTACATGTTTAACTTAACTTGTGTGCAAAGTTTGGTTTAATTTGGATAAGAATAGGACCCTTAAAAGAAGAAAAAGAAAATATGTGCATTAAATATGTTCCACTTTGGTTTAATCCGATTTATTTCCATGTCACGCTTGTATTCCTAAACTTATTGGATTTTGGTTTGATTCATCGCCGACGGATCTTGATCGTGCGGCTCTGGAGTTATCTCCTACCCCGAGCCTAAACAGGAAACAACCTGTTTATAAAATCGTCTGTAAATTCAGGATTTCTCGCTTTCCTTCCCACTGTTTTCCCCGATTCTTTCTGCTTTGGCATCGTTGCTCGATTCCGCAGCTTTTAATCCCAAGTTTTGTGGGGTTTAAATACCCCAATCTCTCTAACCTTTGGGTTCCGCCCTTGCTCTTTGTTTCCGCCCCTGTTTCCTGCTTTGAGGCCATCTCCTCACCATCCTGACCCTCGGACCATGGGGGATCGGTCCCCTTACCTCCGATGAGGTTCCAGATGTGTTTTGCTCACCTCAGTTTAGCCTTGTCAGACTCTGAGCTGCCTCCCCTACTTCGCCTACCTTTTACTGCTTTCGGCTGGTCGGCCCAGGGTCTGAGGCCTTCGCAATTACTGGAAGGAGTTCGAATTGACTCCTAGTGTCCCTGAGAAACTTACGAACCAATCAATTGGCTTCCAAGGTTAGTAATCCGGTTTTCCCCCTTTTACTGTTACCTGGAACCTAAACTTCCTCTTCTCTGCTTTTCTCCATGATTTTCGTTGGCTTTTGGATCTCTAAGTTCGTAAAGCTCCCGCGAACTCGATAGTGATGTTGTCGATCTATTTTGGCATCTGATGCCCGATTGAGTTCCCTTCTTGTCTGGGTTTGTTACGACCTGTTGTTCTCATGATTCTGTGTAAACGAAGAAGACGACCTTGGTGGTTGGTCTGGTCTGCCCTTCGGTTTCCTTTATCTTTTGTTTTTCTGTCCAGGGGTATTTTGGTCATTTCATCTCTTGACTTTTGTTTTGGATCGAGTAAGATGAGTTCTTGATCTGCTGACCTGGCCGGCTCACATTGGGCCAAGTCATGCGGGCCCGGTCTGTTTTTGTGGATTTTCTCGCCTATGTGGCATTAAGTAATTACCTGATTGGTCGGATTTATAAAATCCATAACTAATAATCTACTCATCGGAAAAATATAAATAAATAGTCGTTGGATTCAGAAAATTGCAAGCTTTCTTATGGTGTGGGTTTTGTTGCCCGAATCTGATGATTTAAAAGGGTGATTTAATGGATCTAATTAAATAAGATAAAAACTTGTATAATTCATAACTAAATATTTATAAGTCAGAAAAATATAATAAAATATGTTTTGGAATCCTAATAACCTAATATAAAATATGACATCGTTTTGGAAACCTAATTCACATAATGATAAAAAGGTGTTTTTAGGGTTTATGAAATCAATATAAAACCTAACCCTAATTTCACATATATGCTAAATAGGTGCTTTGGAAGCCTAGGCTTGGACCTAGAAGTATCTTTGGGACGTTTGAATCTGATGTTGAGGTATGCTTGCATCCCATATTATTCTTGTTGAGCAATTATCCTATTTTATTCTTTCTCTTGGTCCTTTGGACATTAGCCTACACATTATCTTGTTCTTTTGAAATTATGCTACATGTGAAGTATCTTATTTTGTTATTGATCTTGTGATCATGGATATTCTTTTTGAATCTTATCTTGTTGCCTTGGTGCAAGTTGGACTTTTGATATTATATGCCCACTGTGATGTGGATTTTACTTGTTGATATATGCCCACTTTGAAGTGGATTTGTTATATGTTTGAGTTGTCCATTGTGTGATGGCAACCTTGATAATTCTGACTATACATTTCTACTTGCCTCTACATTATACATGCTATGTGATTCAGTAGCACTAGAGTAGTATAAATTACATTGGTTTGTTTATAGCAGATGTGTTATTTCCTGCTCTTTTTGGGACGGCAAGGAACCTCGTACCCAGGGCAAGATGTGTGTCTTGACCCATTTATATTTGGGAGTTTGACGGTGAGTCATTCTCTATCAGGTTTTCAAGGATGTGAAGCCTTGGCCACCTTTGTGTTTATATTGTTCTAGTGTTGTGTTTATCTCACATGCATGCAGGATATTGATTGTGGGGTGTGTGCCCTACTTGTGCTTTGTTTACCACCATGTTAGTGGATTTATTTATGGCACAATCCTTTTATATGTTTTGTTTTATGGCAAGTATCCCTTTTTGTTGTGATCTTTCACTTGATACCCGTTTGGGTGATACTTATCTCTTGTTTGGGAAGCCTTTACATTTGATGTCCTTTATTTCCTTATATTGCTCAAAGTTGCTTTTTAGTATGCACATACCAGCCTTTGCTGATGTTTCTTTTTGTTTCTCTTTTGCTGGGGTATGCTTCCAACCCTAGGTGAAAGACTTGGATGCATGACATGTGGACCTAGACTTAGTTTGTGATGATGAAGCTTGGAGACAATCTTGAGGTGGTTTAGATTTCCTCTACATGGATCCTTGTGATGTAAGTTTAAGTTTGTAACCCTTTGTTTTATAATTGAATAGTCAAATATTTTCTTCCGCTGCTATACATTGGTCTTTTGATTACCATTATTTAAAGATTTGAAAATTTTACACCCACTCCATCACACCTTTTGAGTGTGTTTGGATTGGAGGTTCTATTGTTCAAATTTTTAGTAGAGAAGTGGTTTCAATTCTTTACACCTACCATGTGATTAATCTGGTAGCATTTATGTCTTCGTACCAAGATCCATTTTGATAGTGCCACTCCTTTTTCTACCGAGTTTCATTCTTCTTCCTATGAATTTCCATTCTGGTAGTGATATTCATCTTTCAATCGAGTTTCCATTCTGATAATATTTTTATTCTGTTATTTGTGTCATGCTTATTCTTATAGTTTTTGTTCTTCCAACTTTGTCTCTATATCGGTAGTACTCTATTGTGCCACCATTCCTCTATCAATGTTTATGAATCTCCACCCAACCACTTCCATGATATTTTTCATGGTTGGAGTGAAGGGGAGAATATAGGAAGATGAGTAGAAGAGAGAAGAGGAGATAAGACTTAGAGAAAATTCATATCATACGACCATGTTGTCTAGTTTCTGCATATTCATTCATGTTATCAACATCTACTATGGTATTTCTATAGTAGTACATCTCAAACGTGTACATACCTACTATGGTGCTATATTCCTACAGTAATTCTCTTATCCCAACTACACGCATTATTCTGGAGTTGGTGCTTCTTTTGCAAAACTACTTCGATAACAATGATGACTCAGATAATTTCATACAAATTCTCTACCGACTACTACTTTGTATGTTCATTAGAGTGATAAAATTTTATTTGTGATTGCTTCTACTAGCCTGGTGATTATTAATATTAGGGGGAGTCCACTCTACTATTATTGCATTTGCATTAATCTTATCTTCATCAAAGGGAGAGGAGTTTTTTTCTACCACATGTTGACTTCTTTAGGAGGAGTGTTATAGTTCTTCAATTGTTAAATTGCAAGATTCAGAGGGAGGTTATTTCTTGTCAGGGAAGATCAACTTTTGTATTCTCATTCGGTCCTTTTCATGTATTGTCAAATTGAGCATTTGTTTCACCCATGCTCCAGTTTGAGGGGGTTTAGAATAACTACATCATTATGTACATGGGCCTAGTTGGGTTGTCCCATTAGGTTTAAGTTTGCTTCCCTTGTAGTTATCTCATCTCCTATATATAGGAGGGAATTTTGTCTTCTATCTAAAAGCACACATTTCTTTTGGATTACTTTCTTATTTTCTACAAAAGACTTGTCAACTCATCATGATTCCTTTAAACACAAAGCTTTGCGATTACATTGATAGGATATTAGGAATGTTCTTAGAGGGAAAAGAACTCTTCTACACTATCCACCCCATGGTGCTACTTTGAACTTTCCACTATAAGTTGAAAACTCCTTACCATTTTATCTGAGCTAGGGGAAAGTATCTTTTGATCCATCCCATATCATTGATGCCCAATGCAAGATCCCTTGTTGGAAGTATCCAGATGGGGGACTATGGAAACCCAAAGCATATCTTTTTAATACCTCTCATGCTAGATGGAACAAATTATTTTTCATACTATAATTATGTGCTAAGGGTCTTCACAAAAGTGTTATATTCTTGTAAGTATGGACTAAATCATGTGCTTGAGATATGTATGCATGACTTGCATATCATCATGGGTCTTTCTAGGAGTTTGTAATTACTTGGTCTTACAAGTGCTTAGTTGAGATGATCAAATCAAGAACCACTGACAAGCAGTATAGTAAGAGCCCTGAGGTATGATCCATCTTCGGAGATAAGGAAAATTTTATCAGAGCACTAGAGATTCAAAAATGAAAAACCCTCAAGTATCAGAGACTCATGCAATCGCACTGGATGCTTTACATGAAGATCCTCTAAAACAGCCTCTAAATACTACTTTCATGCATACATTCAACTTCAATAACCAGTCAAGCATGTATTGATACAGGTCGTTAGTCTATGGAGGGTCTCATTCAATATCCTTCCCATACAATTCATGAAATCTACATATGCACTCATCTAGGCCCATATCAGTATATATTACATACTAGATCGCGCAATGCTTGGTATAAACATTACTAAAGCCAAAGAATCTAGTCATCATCTCCAAAGGGGAGCTTTTTATATTAATGTGTTTTCTGAAGGGTATACCAAAATGAGAGCTAACTGTTAGTTCAGCAGGTAAAGTCCGTTCTTGGTTGTAGCACAAGTCATGGGTTCAAAACCTATTAAGAACCATGAAAATAGGTGTAGAAACAACCATTACGTCTTTCTATTCATGTGTGTAGGGATTATAGACCCATGATCCATTAAATTGTAGGTCAAAAATAACATCAAAAGCTTGACAGGTTTATATAAAAAGCTTGGCACACTATTTGCATATATTTCTAAATATAAAAATATTTATGTGTGCATCTCTATCTAAAAAGCACTTAGTAGGTACTAGAGGAAAGATAAGTATATATCAATTTGTGATACATGAGTTTAAATAGTCCATGCACCATGTACATATTCAGCTTTTCAAAGTGTCATGCTATGTTTTATTGGTAAAAAATACTGACATATTTTTTTGATGTATCTATACTCAAATACTTTGCATAAAGTTATATGTTATTTTTTTACTTTTGGAACGCTTGGTATGTACTTTGTATATATAAAATGTTTTTTGTATAGTTTTTGTTGATTTTGGATAATTTTATGTGGTAACCTGCACAATGACCAACATGAACCCTTAACAAAACTTACTAACCAAACATCTACATATGAGTGACCAAAACTTACAATGACCAAACTTCCATGATCTTCTTATCCCTTCCTCATCATTTGCCACCATAGTGACATTTCCTATATCCCACATGTATCACATACATCCACCAGAGATAGTTGAGCAAGTTATACTTATATAATGTTATGTCCATAGTAACTTTGTAGATTGCAAGAATTAAATAAACAATCAAAAGTTTATCTGCAATCAATATGGGAAACCTCAGAAAATCATGGGAGTCGGTTAAGGTCAGTAGTCATAGACATAACCACATACATTTCTTAGGAGAGATCAAAAGTCCAAGCAAATAAGAACAATTGAGATTAAGCAAGCAATCACCTTGAAATTAGTGCATAACACCCAAGTATTACTAATTTGTCCAAAATCTACCATTAAGGCTGACTTGAGTTCTAAGTTAGAGTTTTGGATCCAACTTAGGGTTTCATTATGGTTTTGGCTTCCCAAACCCTAATTATCACCTTTAATGCCTTTTTGACTTACAAACCCTAACTTTGATGTCATATGCATTTTTATTCTCAAATTAAGTCAAAGATGCCTCTTTTATCCAAAAGACCCAACTTATCCATTAAATTCATTTAAACATATTTTGAGCATTGTAATCAAGAAGTTGGGGTTTTAATGCATTTAACACATTAAAGATAGCAACTTTAGGTACTTTTGGAATTAGAGGTAGAGTCAGGTCTCCACAATATTTTATTTGCATTCCTCACATTTTCCATATCAACTTTTTATATAAAACTCGACTCAATCCGAGTTACCAGTTGTTTTCTACAATTATTTCAATTTAAATACCTTTGGACCAATGGGGTAGAGCCACATCAGCAATTTGATTATATTCATTTGTTTCCACGTGGTTTCGCACTCACAGGATCGGAGTTGGCCACCTAAGAGACGTGCTCCACCTGAGCATGCCATTGGGGTCGAGGTGGAAAGACACCTTTGACCTCGTGAATTTGGGTTTGGAGCCTTATGCAAATAAGGGTAGGAGGGTACTTTTGTCCTCCATCATCTTCAACCTCCATCCACTTTCCTCTTGCAATCTAGGTCCTAGGGTAGAGTCAACCTAGTTGTTGACTCTAGGCATCTTGATGCCTGAGGGTCTGCCATCAACGTCACACCCTTCGTGAGCCTTCACTGAACCCAACGGGGTCTTGGATGTGAGAGAGAGAGGGACAGAGGAAGGTTGAGGAAGCATTTGTCGGAGGCAGAACATGGGACTGAAGCAGGGGGGAATGGAGAGTGTTTACATGTGTGTTTCCTCATCCTGTGGTCTTGCCTTAATCCCTCCTTGGTTTTGCAATCAGGTCTTGGGCCTTTTATAGGTAGGGATGTCGAGCGTAGAAGGGATCGCTTCTGCCTCTTAGACCTGCTTATCACCCAAGTTGGCCATTTTCCAATCCAGCTCCAAAAGCAAGAAAATCAAGTCTAGGGATATTCATCTTCCTCTCCAATTCCAACTAACTCGCTTTTTTGAGTTTTGGTTAAGGGTAGAGAGAGATCGGGAGAGTAGATCATATATATATTACCCCTTTCCTAAAAGGACTAGAGGTAGAAGATAATAGATCAGTCGTTAGATCTATGATCGATGGCCCTGAGGTCATGCACCGTAATAAAGGGATGAGACTAAGTTTCCAAAAGCAAAATGACTGTGACATTTAATACATTTCTCAAAAACCCTTTCACTTTAGGAAAAACTAACTAATTCATATCTCTCTCTCCTTTTATCCAATTAACTCCAAATTTTAAGGGAAAGATTTTAGTGATTAAATCTCAATGTGGGAAAGATTTGGTGTCAAAAAGATTCTTCTAAATGCCCCTTTTTATCTCTCTTAAAAAAGAAATATACAACATTAATTTCAATTAGGTCCCTCTATCATTATGATTTTCTATAGGCCACTAAAAACCTCCTTTTCTATGAAACTTGGAGGGAAACTCGTTAAAGTCTTTCCAAACCTAAATCAATTTTATGGGATTTATTGGAATAACATTTATGCATGAAACCTACTTCTTTAATAAATCCTTAAATTAATTGCTCACACCACATGGAAACTCATTTTTCTCTCAAATTCTAGAGGAGATTTTGTAGAACTTATATCTAGATGTGGTCGAGATTGGAGACCAAAATACAAAAAAAAATGCATATATTTATCTCCGAGTATCCCTCTTTGTCACATTATTTAAGACATCAAATCAATTCTTCTTTCTTCCCAACTTGGCCGTATTTCTTATTTTGATAACTTTTCTTATTACAACAATGTGGAAATGAAACTCATCCATTAGTTTCCTTTGACACCACTTCTCTAGAAAATTCGACCTAATACTATATGTAGTACAACAATTATCTGTTATTCTTGGTAAGACATTTATTATTGGAATTTTCTCTCTTTCTTTTCCCACAATCTTTTATTGGATTACTAAAATAAAAAAATCCACTAAGACCATAGCAAAGAAAGATTTGCAACTTAAATCTATACCTTTGTTTTGTAACATATTCTGATTCTTCAAATATTTGCATTTCAAATATGTATTAACATGTGAAAAACTAGGTCATAACATCCTTTTCCTCTCATATGAATTTTTCCTCAAAATTTGACTTAGTCATACAAAGAGATGGATATGAGACAATCATCCATATTTTAGTCATTTCATAAAGCCATTATTTTTATTTATGCATGAATCCCTTCTATATTTTTTAACTTGTTCCACAAGTACCTATTTGCAAGGCAATTAGTTTCTTGAACCTATCTTAGACCATGGGTTACACCCATGACACAAGGTGGATAGCTTTAATATGATATCAATTATAATTCAAGAATTTGTTTATCAAACCCAGTCTCATATTCATTTATCAAAATTGAGGATCTAACTTTCACCCATTGTAAAAAGGATTTTATCCCCAAAATTCAAGCCAAATTAGATTAAGATGATTGATAATTTCTCATTAATTTCAAAACTTAGGGTTACAAACCTTCTCAAACATCTTTATCTAGATTATTCTTAACAGCTTTCATTTATCTATAAAAACCCTCACCTTACTAACGGTTGTATTCAATTTCAATTTTTCAGGTTACATCAAAAACCTCATCCCTTGTATGAATTTGATCACTCATTAATTACTTCGTGATTCCAATTCCACTTTGTAATTATAGTTTCATCTTTAATTCCCATTTTTTCTTGGTGACCGCCAAGGTTTCCAATCTATGATTCACTATTTAAGGGTGAGGCAACACCTCTAGACCTAGGTTATGCCATTAAATTTAAACTTAGGTATTCATTCTCATATATCACTTTTCTATTTTTTTAACAACATTTGCCTATCAAATCTCTCACACTCATAATAAGATGAAATGAATATTTGGTTGCAGTCCAAATAGAAAGTTCATCCCACTCCAAGGGAAGAGATGGTGTAATCATACATTATCTTTTAAATTTCTAAATTTTATTTGAGTCACTCTCAACAAGGACTATGTACCATGAATACCTTTTAGTTCTACAATTTCCTTTCTACACATTCACATGGAATGTGTTTTTTTCTTTTTAAGATTCTTATTCAAACATTTTCTTATGACTTCTTTTATTCCTTTCATCTACATCTCATGTCTCATTAGCATCAATCATTCCCTTAAGATCTCTAGGGCATAAATACCTTTAGAATGGTCTCTTCTTAACCCTCAAGGGTCTTATGCAGTTAGCATATGATCATTTCCCGTCCTCACAAGTCACATGTACCTTTAATCATCCTACAAGATCTTAGGGTTGACTTGTGGCCATACCCCCTCCCTAAGGGTTTTATTAAGATGTCATGACTTTATTTCATTTCAGTACACATTTTTGTTGAGGTTACTATCATAATATCCAACCATCTTATATCCTTTAAAATTCTTTCATCCAAATTTCCTCAATCTCTTAGGGTGCCCATAGTTTTCTTTATGTCCCTTCATTGGGCTCATGGTGACCTACTCATCTGGGCCTAGCTCCATTTTTTCAATCACTTTCATAGTGACTTTTCCTCATGTCCCTTAGAGATGGGCGTACATGGGTCCAAAGAATAATACTCAATATATGTTCTTTTGTGCTTCATGCACTTCATTTCTCAAGTTTTAAGTGACATTTATTGTTACCTCAATTATTAAAACTAATTTATATTCTAAAATTGATTTGTGAATTCACCATTTTAGGGAAGGTCCTATCCCAGGACAAGATAAAACTAGCATTTATTTAGAAACCAATAGAAATGATCTTATACTAAGATTTATATTATAACAAGGAACATGTCTTTAAGGCATATTTTCCATTATATCATCCATGCATTTTCTACCTGAGAGTTATAACATTATATCTTGTAATATACCACTCAAGAGTTGAATCACTATTGGTACCTTACTTTCACTATTTGAAGCATTTAGATATAATGGGACCGGCATATTATGTCTCATGTGTTCAATCACACTTTCCGGCAAACCCCAACTAAGGAAGGCCTTAAAGGTGAGAGCCATTACCTGAAAAAAATTCCAAGTGTAACACCCCTGACCTGGGTTATGGCCTAACCCTTGATGTTTTGCTTAAATAAGTTGCTTACAAACTTGTTCTTATCTTTTGAAAAGTAATTAAGTCCCTTTGTGAAGTTTATTTTCAAATTTGAGCTTATCTGCAAACTATGTGTGCATTATATGATAATCTAAGTGAAAAGTGCAATTGACCCAAGAAGAAGAGTTATACTGAAAATGTCACATGTTGAATGTATTCTAAGTGTTTTTAATATCATGAAAGAGAATATGATGCTAAGTGGTGGCTTGTGCAAAGCCTAAATTCTAAGTGAGAACTTATGTAAATAATGTTAAGTGCTTGGTGTATCAATTATGGTACAAATTTCAATATATATAAAATGTTGGGATTGATGTGTAAATTAGCTACTATATATTGTTTTTTACCTAGTATTTTCTAGAGTAGAGAGAAATAAGGATACAATATGTTGAATCATCCTAAAGTGGTAGCACTCTTAATAATAATGAAAAGATCAAGAAAATGCATAAGTTGAAAGTTATAAATATGAGCATATCGAGTTGTGGACTTAGAAGGAAGTACCTATCGGTCATAGATCTATAAGAAGAGTCTCCTATCAGTTTGTGGGTTTTAGAATTTCCCGTGATGGGCAAGGCACTTCAAATAAGAAATATGAATCGGCTAGCAACTTGTCTTGGAATGGATTAAGTTGAATATTATAATATAGTTAGTGGAAGAAGACTTGCACTAGAAGATAACTCAAGAGCCGACCCTTATCCCCTATATTATCCTTGTATTTTTATTTTTGCATGGAAAGATAATAATATCATGCATGCAAGAGTATGTGTCGAACTTTCATGGCTAGGTGGCATGAAGTAACTTAGGCTAATGACACCTATTACACTCTTTTCTATAAAACTCTAGTATAAATACATTGACCTTCACGTGTTAGTGAGATTTTCAAATCTTGTTAGTACCCTTCCCTCTTGTATCGTGCATACTCTCTTGTGACGTCCATAGTGAAGAGAGTTGAGTGGTGAAGCTTGATATCGGTCAAGGATAAGGGATATCGGCCAAAGTAGGTCTTAGCAACCAAGTGAGGTGATATCATCCATTTGGATTGGAAATATCGTGCAAAAGCTTGGAGCTCAAGTCTTGGAGTTTGGAGAAAGCTCATCTTCAACCTTTTAATGTGTGGAGTTGAAGCTTGAAGCTTGAATGTTATTTGAGAGGCGAGTTATATAACTTAAACCCATCAATATTATTATCTTTTTTTCAATATTATTCAATTTGTTGATTATTCTCAAAATTCATATTTCCTTTGATCAATTGATATATTCATGAGTTCCAATAAGTAATTAGAACTATTGTACATGTTTTATAATAGTAAGATAATGATCTTGAGGTTGATTATGATGACATCATCATTGAACAACCTGATATGGGTTGAAGGTTTTTGAAAACTGATATAGAATCCGATATAGAGACTTGCCTGATATGAAGGTAGGTTCTACTTTGTAAAATAGGTTCTATGAACAATATGGAAGATTCCTATCTATAACCTTTTACACGATACAAAGGTAAAACAATATCTTTGCCTGATATGGGCAAAACCCTAGATGAGGATATGGAAATCTGATATGTTGTGAAACCCTTTTCTTTTGAAAACTCGATACAACTTACTATGTTGAGATGAGTTGATAAATAACTAAGTATTTAGCATATCGTGTAACTATAGAAGATGAATATAACTATTGAAATGGTTAAGGACAAAAAGAAGGTTCGCCTAAAGAGAGGTAAACCGATATGGTGTCCAACACATATAAATCGATATGATGTTCAAAGGTGTAACCTGATATGATACCTAAGATAGATAAACCGATATGATACCCAACATAAGATCACGATATGGTATCCAACATATGACAAATACAATATGGGTACACGATATGATAACCCAAGATGAAATCTGATATGGAAATCCAAGTGGGAAACCGATATAATGGAAAACTGATATGGAAGTCTATATTGAAAATTGATATGACCAACTAAGGTGAAGAACCAATAGAATATTGTCTTGTATGAGATATGGTAAGGCCATATGGTATATATTGAGTACTCTAGTACATGATATGAGAACCCAATACTCCTATATACTTGATATGAGGGTAGTGGTTTAACCCATACATGATATGAGGTTGACTTAAGATGAGAAAAATTAAAGTGATACCTAACCCAACATGACTACATGATATGGTGTTAAGGGATATGCCCTAAAACCGATATGATGGTGTGGTTTCACCACATAATTAGTATGGATATTTGTTATGATGATATATGCATTTTCAAGCATAATAGGATAACATTATTAATCATGCTACCTGATATGGTAGACATGCTTCTATTCATTAAGCTTTCCTAAGTGATGAATATGATTAATACAATATTGAGACAGTAAGTTTAATCTGATTTAATAATGATATGCTTGAAGACCTTAAAGAGGTGAATTAATCTACATCCTAGTGGGGATGAAAGAGAAACTAAGATTGAAAAGATAATTATGTAATTAACATATGATAATACTCCTGAGATAAGTGGACTATGAGTTAGGCCATAATCTTTGCTAATGAAATCTTGAAACCCTAATTGGTTGATTATAACCCTAATTCATAAGGGAGGATGTGTTCTTTAATATTTCATGGTTAAGACATGCGTTTGAAATTGTTGATAACATGATATAATAACCATGCAAGTATCTTAAGGCAGTAAGCATGGCTAAGTAAGAGTTATGTTGTTATATGATATAGAATCAATGAGCTATGAGGACTATGTGAATAAATACCTTGGTCTGATGACCTAGAGGTAATGATCATATGCTAAGTGGTGACAATACTCAGTGATTAATTAAAGGTTTGAATACCCAAGTAATGATGATGACAAGAGTTTGAGATTCTAAGAGGCCTATGTGTTTTAGTAAATATGAAAGTACATGATAAATGTAATTATGCATTTCTTTGTATCATTTGATATAATTCTTATTTGTAACTTGATTGATGCTAAAGGATATAGTAATGCACTTAATTAAGAAAGATGAATATTATCATGTAGTTTCCCAGACCATAGATCCATTATGTGTCAGCAATTGCTGAATGGTGAAATGAGCTTTGCTTGGAACGCATATTTTTGAATATGTGATAATATAAGGGTGCTCAGTGGACTCCCAAACTAAATAAGGGTGCTCATTGGACTCCCAAAATACATCAGGATCGCTCAATGGTCATCCTGATAATCCAGGAAAGCTAAGTGGTCTTCTCCCGAAGAGAGTACATGCTATGGCGGTAACTCTATAGAGAAGATGTCGCTATACCCCAGCATAGCTAATTACAGCAGACACAAGATGTCATGCTAAACTAAGTGTTCTCATACTGACCGATAAAGGTGAGGTCTTGACAGTCGGCTCTGCCATTGACCTTGTATGGTACCGATTTCGACTTACTAGTGGTCGGTTGGAGTATGAGTTGTATATCTCATCTCCTCTGGGCATAAGTATGAATGTGAACATGTAATCAGTTGTGTTGTGTATTTGTTTAAGAATCAAATATGGGAAATATTGGTTGATGCCTTATTACTTTCATACATCTTAGTAGATAGATGTTATACATGTTCTTCATATTCCTTTTAAAGTAAAAGATGACTCATAGATTTGTTATCAATATCTATGCTTTGCACTTAAAAATATATCTGTTAAACAAATGAAATATCTTCTATTCAGTTTTATATTAATTCATGTGATAATAAATATTGTTGGAAGAGAGTTATGTCTCTCATTGGGACAATATTCTCACCCTGTGGGATCCACAATTTTTAGGTGGACGCGGACAAGGGACTAGGAACTGGACTGCAGAAGAAGGATCATATCAGTAGGGACAGTAGTAGTATCTCATGTTGAATACACTATATGTCAAGGTTTTGTAAATAGAATTCTATGTGTCGTCTCTGTACTCTCAGGTCCTTAGAAGATAGTTATTAGTGATTTCTACAAATGACTTGAGATTTTGGTTTTCTTTTCTTGAGGTTTTTATGTTGTCGTTGTACATATTAGAAGAAAAACAACTACTTGTTATCCTCAAGAAGAGATGAAATGTTGAATGTATAATGTGAACCATATGTATATAAGGCTTTGTTCCTTGTGTAAGAATTTGCTGGATAAAGGATCTATGTGCAAGATGGTTTTAATTTCTAGTGATTTTGTTAATTCGGTTGTTTATGATAATTCTATGATTTCTATTGATGATGGCTTGATTTGTAATCGGGTTGTCACACCAAGGATGCAGAATATAAACAAATAATAATCAATAGTAAATAATTTCCATTATTTTAAAACTTGTTTACAAAAAGCTCCTTCAAGGAGCTACATGAATTTCCATCATCAGATCTATACATATGAGAAGAAGTAACTAACTAATCCTCCTTACAAGTTAACTTTATTGTCTTCAAGTAATTTGAAATGTGATATCTCCATATTTAGCATTTACCTAAAATGTCGTGAAACAAAAACATGGTCAGTATAACAAGTTATACTAGTATGTGGGGGAAACAAAATATTCACATATAGTTGCAACAACATATTCAGCCATAGCAACAAATATGATTACAAAATTGAACATTCATTTTCTTTCTAACTTCTCAACTTAATCTATGTGGGACATTGACTCTCTGGAGTATTCATGTGGGGAACCTTCTCTCTAGGGTTTAGTCCCTGCAGTGGACACATTATACATAGGCCTTGGCCCAATCACCAGTGACCATAGAAACATTTCATGCATAGGCCTTATCCTGAGGTGATCTTCTTTTCTGGGCCAGATCATGGGTCACCATAGTGACATTTCTTACATAGGCCTTTGCATGAGGTGATCTTCTTATCTCATCCTAGTCATTCATCACCATAGTAAAATTTCTTACATCCCACATGTATTACTTGTATCCACCAGAGATAGTTGAGCAAGTTATACTTATCTAATGTGATATCCATAGTAACATTATATATTGTAGGAATTAAATAAACAATCAACATTCTATCTACAATTAGTATGGGAAACCTCAGAAAACCACAGAAGTCGATTAAGGTGAGTAGTCATAGGCGTAACAACATACCTTTATCAAGAGATGTCAAAAGTCTAAGAAAATAAGCACAATTAAGATTAAGCAAGCAATCACCCTGAAATTGGTGCATAACACCCAAGTATTATTACTTTGTCCAAAATCTACCATTAAGACTGACTTGAGTTCCAAGATAGGATTTTGGGGTTAACTTAGGGTTTTGGCTTCCCAAACCCTAATTATCACCTTCAATGCTTTTTTGACTTGCAAACCCTAATTTTTATGTCATATGCATTATTATTCTCAAATTAAGTCAAATGTGTCTCTATTATCCAAAAACATCCAACTTTATCCATTTAAGTCATTTAAACAAATTTTGAGCATTATAATCAAGAAGTTAGGATATTTATGCATTTAGCACATTAAAGATAGAAACTTTAGGCACATTTAGAATTAAAGGTAGAGTTCTCAAATTTTCCTGATCAACTTTCATATGAGGCTCGTTTTAATCTGAGTTATCAATTGTTTTCTACAATTATTTCAATTTAAATACATGTGGAGCAATCAGGTAGATCCATGTCAGCAATTGGATTATATTCGTTCCTTTCCATGTGGGGTTTGTGCTCAGTGAATCTAATTCAGCCACTTAAGTGATGCGCTCCATGCAAGCATGGTGTTGGGTAGAGGAGGAAAGACACATTTTTCCTCATAACTTTGGGTTTGGAGCCTTGAGCGATCGGGGGCAGGAGGATACGTTTCTCCTCCCTCATTGTCAACCTCTGTTCTCTTCCCACTTGCAATCTAGGTCCTTGGGTAGAGTCAACCTGGCTGTTGACTCTGGGCATCTTGATGTCTGAGCATCGACCATCGGCGTCGTGCCATTTGTGAGACTTTGTTGAACCTGACATGGTCTTAGATGTGTGTGTGTGTGAGAGAGAGAGAGAGAGTGACAGAAGAAAGTTGAGGAAGCCTCCGTTGGTAGCAGAACAAGGGACACAAGTGGGGGAAAATGGAGAGGATTTACAGGTGTGTTCCATCGTCCTTTGGTCCTACCTCAATCCCTCATGTTTGTGATCATGTCTTGGGCCTTTTATAGGTAGGGACGTCGAGAGTAGCAAGGATCGCTTCCACCTCTTAGACCTACTTGTCACCCAAGTCGGGCACTTTTCAATCATGCACCAAAAGCAATAAAATTGGGGCTAGGGAGATTCATCTTCCTATCCCTATTCCAACTAACTCCATTTTGTGAGGTTTGGTGAAGGGTAGAGAGATTGGGAGAGTAGACCATATATGTTTATTGCCCCTTTCCTAAAAGGACAGAATGTATAAGAGAATAGATCAGTCATTAGATCTTTGATTGACGAGCCTGAGGTCATGTGCCATAAAAAGGGATCGAGACTAAGTTTCCAAAAGCAAAATAATTGTTACGTTTAATACATTTCTCAAAAACCCTTTCACTTTAGGAAAAACTAATTAATTCATATATCTCTCTCCTTTTATCCAATTAACTCAAAATTTTAAGGAAAATCTTTTAGTTGTTAAATCTCATTGTAGGCAAGATTTAGTGTCAAAAAGATACTTCTAAATGCTCCTTTTTCTCTCTCTTCAAAAATAAATATACTTCATTAATTTCTATTAGATCCCTCTATCATTACGATTTTTTGTAAACCTCTAGAAACCTCCTGTTTCTATGAAACTTGGAGTGAAACTCACCAAAGTCTTTTCCAAACAAAATAAATTTTGTGGGATTCATTGGAATAACATTATGCATGAAACTAGCTTCTTTAATAAATCCTTAAATTAATTGCTCACGCCACATGGAAAATCCTTTTTCTCCCAAATTCTAAAGGAGAGTTTCTAGCACTTATATCTAGGTGTGGGAGATATTGAAGATCAAAATACAGAAATAAAAGTTACTTTTCTTTATATCCAAGTCTTCCTCTTTATATCATTATTTAAGACATCAAATCAATTCTTCTTTCTTCCCAACTTGGCCATGTTTCCTATTTTGATAACTTCTCTTATTACAACAATGTGAAAACGAAACCCATCATCGGTTTCCTTTGACACCACTTCTCTAGAAAATTTTACGTAATGCTATATGTAGAATAATAATTATCCATTATTCTTGGTAAGACATTTATTATTAGAATTTTCTCTCTTTCATTTCCCCCTATATTTTATTGGATGATTGAAAATAGTAAAATCCACAAAGACCATAGCAAAAGAAGATTTCCAAATCAAATTCATACCTTTGAAACAAAGCACATCACTTTTCTAACATATTCCGACTATTCAAATGTTTGCATTTCAAATACGTAAAAACATGTAAAAAATCAGATTTGTAAGCATACAAATTCTAATATATACATATTCTTGTGAAAGGAGAAATATGAATGAGCCCAACCCATCCCAAGATGGCATGATAAATTTTTCTAATATTTAGATACACATTTTTTTATTATTGTAAACGCAGTTATATTTGAAATATAACTTTATCTTAAGTAATTATGAATTAATGAGATTGAATATGACTAGAGCTAAACCCAATTCCAATCCAAGATCACATCATCAATTTTTTATTATTTTTTTGACAAAAATTATTTATTATAATTGTAGATAGACTTGAAACTCAACCCAATTTAAAGTAATTCTCACTTGACCCAAATTGAACCTCGACCGAGTGGAACCTTAAACAAAACCCAAATAAACAAAAAATTACAAGTGGGAGGTTCTATGGCATGGCTAGGCACACAGAGGACAACGAGTAAAAGTAAAAAATAAAGAAAAAGAAGAAAAAAATTTGGTTTAGGTCTACCATGACTCTAACACACCTCGTCAAAAAAAATTGATTTAGTTAGCCTAAGTAAATGATATGGACCACCTCTGGGTTTATTTATGCTCGTCTTGAACCCGATCAGAAAGCGAGCTTAGGTCATAAGTGTTTGACCCGAACCTGAAATTCGTATTTGTTGTCCAACTTGATAAACTCAATTGACTTAAACATCCCATGTTATACACAAACGAAAAAAAATCCAAAAATGCTGAAATTTTTTATTTACTTAAAATAGATTTTAATCAAAGACTTGAATTAGTTGGTTGCAAATTAAAAGATAATAGTCATATCTCTTCTTATAAGAATAAAGATTTGTTTTTACATATATATGTTTTATAAGTCTAGGCCACGAAATTCAAAATAATTACACATATATTTATATATGACAATTGCAAATCCTGACTTGACCTGTAGTAAATTTGTGTTCTTCAAGTTCAAGTCATTTCGGATCAGGTAGAAAGACTCAAGAGCAGAATCCATTTTAGTCGGTTCTTCTGCTTGTTTCAAATAAAAGCCCAGTTAGTTTTTATCTAAATAGTAAGTTTAGTCATGCAAAATAAATTTGCACTTGAAAAACTAAATAATTGTAATATATTTTTTCTAATTCCCACATCGTCAGCTTCATCAATGTTTCTACTTCCAATAAATGGTCGGTGTCATTAGTTTTGAGAGACAAAAATAAACAAATGAACAATGAAAAGAGAAAGCATTGACGAAAGAGGTAAATGGACGAGGTGGAGAATAAACAAGATAAAAATGGAACAGAAAACGTTTAGCATACGAGAGTAGTTAACGGAAGAGGGGCCTGGTAGGAATTATTCAAAAGAGAGGGCAGGTATTGAAATTTCAGCAAAAGGGAAGGAGGTTTTTGGGAGAAAAAACTCAAATAACTTTTACAGATGGTTTTCAGGACACAATAACACGACAAATCCGTATTACCAAACATATCTTTATCGCAGGTTTTGCACATACTCCTGTCCTATACTATTCAAAGCGATTTCTTTATGGTTCCCACCCCCCGTCCGGTCAACAATAACGTGGTTAGAGTGGTAATAATTGGCCTTTGAAGCTACAGCTGGCCGCCATTTCTTTAAATTAGACTATCACACACTTCACACGGAGTTGATAGTTTATTGGGACTGTATGACATATACAGATGTATTTCTAAAACATGTGCAGTTATTCGGACTGCATGACATGTATTTCTAAAACATGTTTAACCGACGTCTCACGCTACTTAAATTGGGGGTCCTGGTCCACCAACGACAGACCGAAAGAAGTCACACACCCATTTTATTTGAATATTTAGAGATTAAAAATGGGACTCCGTTTATCCTTTTCACACCCTCCAGAATTTGAGCGGCACTCTGCACAAAGACAATTGCATTCTGGGCACGCGATGGTACATCCAACCAAATGATAGTAAATGACATCACTGTTTTCGCCTTCACCAAACCAAGCATGTTACTTGATTTGCCGATTTGGCCTTTCCAAACCTCTTGGTTTTATAAGTAACATAACAATGTCGTGAGTAAGGCCTACCAAACGCCCTCTTAGTACTTATCATCCCCAACATGTGAACTTTTGTGGCTCACCAATTGCATGTATTCCCACAGAGGTAAGTAAGCATTCAATTGTTTATTTCAATAATGCAGTACAAAAAGAACTGGCAATTCGATTTTTAGCTTGGGCTTGTGCAAAGGCGCAAATTTAGAGATGTAAAGTCAACTTAATAAGAAATGTACGAATACAATCCAAAAAATTATTATAATCTAAATAATGCAGTAGAAAACTACGATCCAGAAAATAGTGTCGCTGCAGATTTCATGTATGGGTAATGATGGGATGAATACTTAGTCTCTCAGTTTTGAACTCGGTGATTCGGAAACAGAACCGTCAAAGAAGTAATATTGGCTAGTTGAATTTTGGAAACCAAAGCATAAACCAAGTGCCAGTTTTGAAAAGCTAGATATGAGGAGTTTGGTTGAAATTTTGGAGAAATAAGGGGTTTATTAATTTTGGTGGCAATCTCGGCTAGTTGAGAAAAAAAATATTTTTTTCTTTTTTTAATGGAAAGAAAAAGTAATAGAGAAAAAGACTATGCTTTTGTTTGTTTTCATTTTGAACCAGCAGGGTACAAAGTCACCACTATCGTACCATCCAAACGTCGTACCACCTGGAGTTCGCACACGCGAATCTCCACACTAGATGAGCCAATCCGATCACGTAAACCCGTTAGGAACAGTAGAATCGCCCCCTGTTGGCTTTCTTTTGCATGATCATTTTTCTGTTCATATTTTTTTATTCAGAGTTAAACCAGGAATTAAAAGAAAAGGAGATTTACCTTAAACAATGAGTACAGCTTCTTCCTTTTCTTTTATTCAAGCCATATCTTTTTTAAGGGTAAATTTATCGGTCATTAATTTACACAACAAAAAGGTTTTACTTTATGTATATCCAGACCATCTATATGATGACCGGTATAATTTTTCTAAGATATTTGTAGCGGACGTCTCACACTACTCACGACTAGTAGATTGGATTGGCCCAGTACAATGCCAAGGACAACTCGCCATAGCACAGAAACGACAGGCAGAAGAAGCTACACCCCATCTCAGTCGAATCGGCCCAGAAGATCATTGTTAGTCTGCCAGTGGCAGAAGCTGCCTCCAGGGCCTATGCCTCTTCTGTCGGGGTCCTCCACGACTGCCGCACTACTACTTCAGGGGCTCACCATTTCTAAAATTTTGCGTTAGGTATATCTGATTGTAGGCCCATATGTTTCCTAACCGTAGCATCCGCACTGTTATGGAGGGTCAATGGTGCCATGCACGCACCTCGACGTGGTATTATGCCCACTCTAGATTATAACTGTCCCACAGCAACCATCTTTACATAAAGACCAACGGATTGGTTTTGCTTTGGGTATGTCGTTAAATCCTATTTGGTTCCGGACCGCGTTGGGATTATGCCGTGTCCTTTGTGTCACATTGTCCTAATCCGGTCCGGGTTATGATGTTGTGATGTTTGCTTGCCACCTAGATATTGGCCACCGTTTAGAATTCTGTAATCGCAAAATTTGGACCAACTTTGGGTGCGATTTGTAATCTTAGTTGAAATTGTAATCTCTGTCGAGCTAAGCCTCCTCTCGTCCCGACCCTGAGTGGCAAAAATCTAAGACCATTTCCCCCTCTCTCACGACCCCCACCCCCAATTCCCCACTCCAGTGAACGTCGCAATCCTCCGTCACTGTGCCGACCTCATGGCGGAAGAAGAATCGGTGGATAACTTGCTTCTATGGTGTGTTACGAAAGAAGCTATTTATCGCGCGACACCGATTTGAGAGGTGGTGACTTCCCAATTCTAGGTTTTCAGTGCAAGTTTCCTTCATCAACTCCAACGCCAGTGACAATTCATGTTGCCATTGTCATGAGTGGAACAGTGGGTCATAGGCGCTGAAAGCAGAGGTTAGCCCTGTGCACTGCTCTTCTCCTCTTCTTTTTTTCCTCCTTTTGACTATTGATGCCAATGTTGTCAAGGAAGATGAGCTTGCAAAACCCTAGCCCCAAAAGAGAGTTAGCAACTGCTATAAATTTAGGACAATGGTAGTCGAGATGATCACCCTCTGATTGCTCACTATTCTTAGCATTCTTGTAGATGTGGCAACTACAGATACTTCCTCTATCAGTCTCTCATGTCTTCTTAGGTAGGCATAGCATCAATATTATCTTAGAGCACAAGAACTCCTTCGATTTCTCCTACTCTTTCAAACTATTTGTTTGTGTTTTCATGTTAACTACTACATGTGTACCTGCTATGCCAGATTTGACCTTGTTTACTCATTGTGTCAATTGAAGAACATGTAGTTACTTTCCCCATGAAAACTTGTTCAAGTAGACATCTCATTTGACTTGTATTCTTGTGTATGTTAGTTGTATCCCCATTTCATTTTCCCTTGACCTATTATGCAACCACGACATATGTATTGTTACACCGACCACAAAACAAATAACGTCGTATGAATTGTTCGTGACATGTATTTGTACTTGTGAATAAATGTGATTAATTGTTCCACATTGTTTCACTAAAGAAGTATTCATTTTTAAATTTGCTTCTATGCCATAATTTGAAGATCATTCATAAGTTTGACAAATGATTTTACCATTAAATCTTGCATTATCATGTATACCAGTACTTCAGTATCGATGACGACTAGTTTAGTTGTGTGGATCCAAATAGGGCATTCGTGATTGGGTAAAAATATATGAACGCATGCCAGCTGTGATTTAGTCTTACTCCTTGTTTGGTGATATTCTATCAACTCTATTTACATCAATTTTTTGACCTTGTTCACACTATTCTAATTGGTATTCCTTATTGATTGTTTCATATAAACTTTCTTGGAGTTACATCCGCTTGAGTCAAATTTGAGGATACATGGTCATACCATCAGATATTAGTCATAAATTTGTATTGCGTAAGTCTTTATCCCTAGTTACTTATTCTTATGTTCAAATTTGATTATGGAAATAATGACAATTTATATGATTATTGTCCCTTATAATTGTATCCTAACATATCATGATTCAGAATTAAATGGTTGGATTTGTCCCTGCCTTTAATTTGTCTTTCGTTGGAGGTTTTTTCCTAATACAAGCTATGTTTTATTCGCTTCGGGATCCGAATTATTGCCATATACCTAAATACTATTAATTTGAGGTCCCATTTATAGTCATTTAACTCATTTATTAAGTTTTTGCTTAATAACTAATGATGTTCTCGATAGGCTGTGTTTTTTAGGAATTCATGTTCATGTTATTACCTCCAAAAAATCTAATTCTTCTTTGGATTACATGAAGAGTGATCAATTAAATTTGAATAACGTGTCAATATTTTTTATTGTATTTTGGTTTCCTTCATTTACATTACTAGTAAAAGCAACTATTTTGGCCTACATATTCTTACTGTAAGGATATGTTGTGGAAATTGTGGAAGGTCCAAATTGAATTCATCCATCTAATCTCTTCTTGTTTAGTACACTCGGTGGTACCCTATTATGTGTAATTAAGGTTTTGTTTTAGATATGAGTATCCAAAGAAGTTGCTTCTCACAACTCCTTATGCATGTGCTTCCCAAAATTTTATGATTAATTAGTCCTCTGTTAACATTGACTATGTATTTGCAACTCTTGATTTTGTATTTCTCAATATTTAACCGTGTTCATGTTTCCTAATTTGACTATGATGATTGATTTGATGTTTGTCTCAAATGCATTTTTCTTATTGGATTTCATCTACAATTTTAGTTGGAACTTGATTTGGATTTGTTGACTCTCTTACTTAACCATGCATTATCTTCCCTTTTTGAAGTGTTTTGATTGCTCTAAATTTCCATCACATGACTTTTCCTTTTCTATACTATCGATATTAAAGTCAATTGATGTCAATAGGATTTCATTTATATTTCCCACTTTGTTCAAATTCAAATGAGAAGCTCCAAGTGGACTCATCATTTAGGACAACTTAATTGGATTTTAGTTCACATTGACAACACATTTGGGTTTCAACTTACACTTATAGGAGATTAGTTGAGATTTCCCATTGAATCCATGTCTATTGGATATCCATTCACATGGACATGCATTTGGAAATGCCCATGTACTCCAATTTAATTGAATTTAATTCATATTGACTATTAATGTTACATGATTCACTAGTATGTATCTGAATGCAATCTCATATTCTGAAATCCAACTATGAATGTGTTGTTAACAAAGTACCACATCATGGTTGACAAATTGCTTATTGATACTTCATTAATATTTCCCTAGATGTACCCTAATAAACACTTCAAAAATAATTCATCATTAGCCAAGTAGAGGTATCCCCTATTTGAGGTGTGTCAATTTAATTTAGTTGTGTCTATATGAAAATTCCATATCTCAATTCGGTATTGTTTTCCATTCATATACAAATATGCATTTTTGTAGTGTGCATTTTGGATGTGTCTTTATGGATGTCTCAACCTTCGGGAGTGAGACAGGACATGTTCATTACATCCAATGCAAGTCAGTTCATATTTAGCCCTAACCATATTGCAATTTTGGACATGTACAACCATTCCTTTTTTGCCCATGTTCAGTGATGCACACATGAAAAAATATAACATTAAACTTATGAAGTGATGCACGCATGGATTTCCATATACAACCATTGCTCTCTCGCCCGTGTTCATTTTAGTCTCACATTCAATAATACACACATGGCTTTGGTTAAAACGTGAAACATGTTATCCATGTTCAATTCAGTCACACATTCAAATGATGCACTCTTAATTGTTGACTTCTTCACTACATTGTTAATTTTTTCCTTGATGAAAAGTACGTGTAATGTTCAATTCTATCACCCATTCAGTTGATGCACATATTAAGTTAATTTTTGCATGCAGGACTTTCCCTGTACATTCATTCCTTTCTTGACCATGTTCATTTTAGACACTCTCCATTGTAGCCATGTTATAATGCTTATCAAAGTGTGGTTGTCAATTGCATTTGTCTAATAGCTTTAGATGATTTATATGAGGTGTGTCATTACTTATGTATGTACACACAAAATTATGATGTGGACACATCAGGGAAGGTCAAGTTCACTGAACATCGAGTTTGACAGGATTAATCCATGTCATTAGGGAAGGTCTATTTTCCATTTGGTATGACTTACACTAAATACATTGTCCATGATGAGAAGATGTACAAAGTCATTATGATGGTGTTGTCATGTGTTGATGTAAATGAGGTGTGGACACTTTAGGACATGCCATTATAGTTTACTCAATTTTTACCACATTAATTCATGGTGGTGATGCTCAGTATGATTATAATTTACTCTCAATTAGTTTAGTATTTTTGACCATGCATATAAGTATTAGACCAATTATTTAATATACTTGTGGTTTATACTTATACCTAGACCTAATAGATTATATCTTAGTGAGCACCAATTTTAACAAGTACTTATACAGATTGAATTTGTTTTGTATTGTACATCATGGACATTTAACAAGTACCATCCAATGATTGTGCACATATATGCATTTTCTGTAGTGTGACCTGATTTAGGGAAAATATTGCTCAATACACTTCTGAACATTAATCATTATCAATTGTTCATATGCATTGCAATCATTGTCATATTCAAGAATTTGTTGTCCACATTAGTAATGATACATTTAGAGTTGGCCGCACTAGAATAATGAACACTGATTTAACCTATTTGCTAAATAGGTGGATGTCAATGGTAATTCAGCCAAGCAATCCCTTATATATTATCCCTAGTTTCAGTTTAGTAATTGTTTGCATTCATATACAAATAGGAATTTCCACATTGTGCATTTTAGGTGTGTATTTTTGGATATCTCACCTATTAGATCCAACGTTAAGTATTATCCCAAATGTTAGATCCATTTCTGAACTGGGTGTTACATCCATTTATAAAGATTTCCTAAACATATTTCACCATGATTCCTTATTTCCTTATGATTGTTGTATGATTACTTCATTTAAATTGGTATATATGTACACACACAATTATGACGTGGTCAAGTTCAGTAAATATCAAGCTTGACTGGATTATTTATTGGCATTGGTTGTTCAACACCAATATTAATTATTGAACATCAAGTTTGACCAAAAATGTTTAGAATTATTTAAGATGCATTGTTAAGTATTATCCCAATTGTTTACCATAGTTGTTCTCTGTAATTATACCTAGCCATAGTAGAGTCTGACTTCCAATTGTTATGCCTTTCCCAAACATAATGTCCTTGTGCAGTAAATGTACAAATTCCTTATGATGGTGTTTGATCGGTTTACGTAAGTGATGTGTGGACACTTTAGGACATGTCATTATAGTTTATTGGACATCAATTTTATCAAATTAATTGATTTTAGGGATGCTCAATACACATATTGCTTACTGTCAGTTCGTTTAATATTATGGGCCGGACATTGTCCAATATTAAGCTAATTTTAAGTGTGTTTTTGTGTTTTTGGATTGGTGATGATTTTTCAAATGGATTTGAACCACTGTGTTATGCCCCATTTTCCAATTTATTTCCTTAGGAGATGTATGTTTTTGGGTGTTGTGTGTCATCTTTCCTAGTGCAATCAATACCATGGGCAATTTATGTCTTGGTTAGCATCACTTCATAATTATGTACAGGTGCCCAATCTATAATTCAAAATGGTAGGTTTTAATGTGAATAGATACACTTGTTCCTAACTACCAGACTTTAGATTTTTTGATGTTAGAATTGGTTATAAAATAAAAAGAACTTAGTATAGTTCATTATGTCTAGTTAAGTATTACCCAGCTATAAAATCCATTTCTGAGAAGGGTGTTAGATTCTTTTCTAAACAATTCCTAAACATGTTTCACCATGATTTCTTAGTGATTTTCTGTAATTGGTTCATTTAGATGAGTTGTGACATTACTTATGTATCTACATGCACAATTATGATATTGACCCATTATTCTAGGTCATGTTTAATCCATGTCATCAGAGCAAGTCTATTTCCCGTTTGGTATGCCTTTCCTAGACATATTGTCCATGATAAGTAGATGTATAAAATCCTGATAATGGTGTTGTGATTGGGGTTGATGTAAATATGGTGTGGCCACTTCAGGACATGTCATGATAATTTACTCAATTATTACCAAAATAATCATGTCATCAATATTCAATATGAATGTTAGTTACTTTTAATTTGTTAGTATTACTCTCATTTACTTACTCTCAAAAAACTAAATTCCTTATGGACATAATTCCTTAAACATGTGAAGATTCTTTTTCTAAGATAGTTTTAGACAAAGACACAAATTGAAGTCATTCATACATGTTTTATGATTTTGTTAATGGTTATCCTACCAAGATAATCATGAGATATTAAACTCGTTAATACATGTTTTATGATTCTGTAAATGGTGTGGCGTCGTCTGCAATACGCATATATGATTGGTTTATCGATATGATTGTTTCATTCCCCATACATGATTTATATACTAACAGATACAAACACACACACCCTTTTCTACATCATGTGAAAATGGTAGACAATGTACAAATGTTAACCATGCAAGCCAATTGTGTGTATGTTTCTACTTCCTCTTTTGATATGCCTCTGTGGACCATTAGGCTTCATTATTAAACCCTCACCATTGTAATTTATTATAGTGTCTTTACTAATGTGGCTTCTCAAGACATGACGCTCTGTGTTGTATTGTCTAGGGAGCCCTATGAGGCTCTAGTTGTTGTGTTGAGGTGACAATATGATATAGGTAGATGTACAGATGGACAGTTAACTCAAGAGGATAGAACAAGGAGGTCTGACGTGACATTGGAGCAAATTAATAGAAATCTAGTGAAAGAACCTCAAGAATTGGAAAGTTGAGACCGACCTCAATGATATTGGTTGGGATGATTTAAGGTCTACTAGTGGCTGAAGCTTGTGTCTGAACAATTGCAGAGAAGATGTTGCCTCTTGGATCTAGGCCTCTTTTGTTGGGTCATGCACGACTGTTGCAATATTACTTCAGGATTTTATTTCTGAAGCCTAAAATGTGTGTTAGGTATATCTTATTGTAGGTCAAATGTTTCATAATAGTAGAATTTACACTGTTATGTAGGGTCAATGGTGCCATGCACACACCTCACCTGATATTATACCCACTCTATATTAGACATTCCAATGGCAACCATCTTTGCATTAAGACTGAATGAATTGATTTGGTTTTGGGTATGTTGTTAAGCCCCTATTTGGTTTGGGACCAGGTCAGAATTAGTATGTGTCTTTCAGTGTCGCATTGGCTAATCCAGTCCAAGTTAGGAAGTTGAGGTGTTGGGTTGCCACTCAGATAACGGCCCCTACTTTGGATTTCATCATTGCAAAATTTGGGCCAATTCAGTCCAACTTTTGGTGGGAATTGCAATTCCAGTCTTGTTAAGACTTCTCTCATCCCATACACAACCCTGACATGGCAAAAATCACACACTAGTTTCCCCTCTGTCACGATCCCCACCCTTGATTCCTGACTCCATCAAACTCTACAATCCTCCATTTTCAAATCGGGCTCATTAAGGAAGAAGAATCAGTGAATCCCATGTTGCTATGGTGCCTTCCATAAGATTTTTTTTCATCTTATAGTATTGATTCGAGCGGTGATGACTTCCCAATGCTAGGGTATCAATCCATGCTTCAATCGTCATCTCCAGCACTAGTGGCAACTCACATGTTCCCGATGTCACATGTGTAATAACAAGTTGTAGGCACTGAAAGCAGAGATTAGCCTGATGCACTGCTTTTATCTTCCTCTTTTCTCCCCTTGTTTTGGACATTGCTCCCAATCTTCTCAAGAAAGACGGTCTTGTGAAACCCTAGCCTCCAAATGGAGATGACGATTGGCTATAACTTGAAGGCAATGGTAGTCAAGTTGATCATGCTATAATTTTCAACTATTCTTTGCATTCTCACATATTCTACAAATACATATCCTTCCCATGTCAGGCTCTCCCATCTTCTTAGGAAGCCATAACACCAATACCATCTCATAGCACAAGCAATCCTATGATTTCCCCTACTCTTTACTAGCTTTTTGTTTGTGTTTTCATATGGAATACTCCATGCATACCTGATGCGACAAATTTGACCTTGTGTAGATGTTGTGTCAATTAGGAATATGTACTTCCTTTCCCTGTGAAATCTTATTCCAGTATGCATCTCGTTTGACTTGTTATAATTATGTATGTTTTTTGTATCCCCATTCCATTTACTTGTGACCTGAAAAGTGTATATATTGTTAGTTGTACATACAAAGACCAATGATAAAAGTTTACACGCCATGTGTCCCATGAAATTTTCACACACCCAATTTTTCTCCTGTCGGTTCTCTTCACCCTAATCAATGATGTAAGGTTCACTTGGTTGTAGAATTAGTCATCGGTTTTCTATATAAGTAGATGCAAAAGGCATTTGTTTTGTCGGAAGTTTTGTGTTTGCAAATGACGACCTAGGTTTAAGTAGACATGTCCCATCGGTTTTGTAAATAACCGACAGGGTAGGTCTTACTTAAAACCCCTTGAGAAACCCTTTTCCTCTCTTTCTCTACCCACATTTATCTACAGCACTGTTGTGGTGATTCCACTATTGCTTCCTCCTTTCGCCGACATTGTTGTTGGTCCATTCTACCGACACCGCCAACACCAATGTCTCTCCTCCTTCAGTCAGTGTTGCTTCAAGCTCGCCTCTTCCAACGTCGTTGTTGCTCCTCATCACCTATATCGATGTTGGTGCTCCTCCTCGCCTCTTCTGATGTTGTTGCTCCTATTCGCCACTCTAGCTTCTTCTCTACCGCCACTGCTCTAGATTAACCATGGTGCTTTGTTGCTTGCTAATCACCTTTAGTGATGATTAGGGTTTAGTTGTGCTTTGTTGAGAGTTGGAGGTGTTACTTGCAATTAACCCAATTCTAGGGTTTGTGGGCAAGTTTGCCACCTTGTGAGGTGTTCCTCCCTCTCCTTGCTTCCTCTAGAGTAGAAGAGGAGGGTTTAGGCTCGCGGCTTGTGTTCCTTTGGGCCTGGTTGAGCTTGTTCGGCCTTGTGGTGCCTTTCTTTTGGTTGGTTGGACCCTTGTGTCGGGCAAGGAGGGTTGTGTCGCCCAGGGATGTGTCGCCGAGGGGTGTATCTCCCAAGTGTATCGCCCATGAGTCTTTGACCAAGCTTTGACCTCGTTTGTGTCACCACTAGTTGACACTTGGTGCTTGATGCTTGCATGTAGCAATGACCTTGGACATGTGTTTAGGGCTTGCTAGAATGGTGGCTCGTGCACTTGGACAAGTGTCCCTAGGTGGGTGACACCTTGCTTGGATCTACCTTGTTTTCTCCTCCCTTCCCTTCTATATAGGTGTTTCCTTTCCCTTGCTAAGGATTTCCTTTGGTTCCTTAGTCTCTTCTCCACCTTGGTGCACGACACCCCCCTTCTCTTTTGCAAGTTGGTGGACGATACCCTTGGAGGAGCTAGCTTGGTGGCCGATGTCCTTAGAGTCTCCTTCTTCCTTGCTTGGTGGTGTGTGGAGCTAGGAGCTTGGAGCTTGCTTAAGGCGGGTTACATAACTCCTAACCCTAACTTCACTATCTCCTTCTATGATCTTATTTATATGTTGTTAGATTAGCATCTTGCTTAAGTATCCATGTTGGCCGATCCTTATGATTTAGGGTTTCTTGGTGAGCAACACTCCTTTCTCTCCTTGGTCTAGAGGAGTGAGTTTGAGCTTCTAGTAGCATGGGCAACACCCCTCTCTTGTTTAAGTTGAGAGGTGAGCTTGTGTTCTAGTTTCTTAAGAAACACCCTCCTCTCACCATGGACTAGAAGGGTGAGCTTGGTGATAGTTGTGAACCTTGCTAGGGTTGATCTGTGTGTTTCCCGTTTGGTGATAGATGATGTGCAAGACCCCTCTCTCTTTTAAGTTGAGAGGTGAGCCATCTTCTTGACCCATTAGGGTTTTGGGTTCCCTTGTGCTTGAGGTGGATGACGACCTGGTGGTGTTGTTTCTTGGTCATTATGGTGTTGTTAGAGGTTGCTGCCTAACAGCCCTCTTGACCTAGAACCTTGGACGACACATGTGTGAGGGTGGTGGATGATACCCCTGGTCTCTGTGACGGGCATCACACTTCCACTCTTCCTTGTGACGATCGATAGGCCTTGGTGGGTTAGCTGGACGATAGGACCCTTATTGGTTGGTTGAGCTACACCTCTGGACGATACCTCTTGTAGAATACCTTGCTTGACACACACCTATTTTAGTTGGGGTTTAGTATCGTTGTGCGTTGCTAGATGGGATGGGCGTCACACTGGTTCTGTATCGGCTGACAGATCTACCCCACCTTGGCGGGCGTTGTGCGATGCCCTGTCGCCCGACACACCTGGCTGCACTGCAGACCCTTGGTCATTTTCCTTGAGTCGATGTTGTGTTGCACGATACAAGTGAGTGCACGACACCCTGACGCCGCGTTGCGGGTCGTACGTTTGTGTCGGCCGTTATGGGATGGATGTTAGGTGAGGGTATCCTGCCCGATACCACTTATGGTGAGGGTTGTGATGCTTTTAGTGAGAGTTCTGCCCCTCATATAAAATCGCCACGCTGAATGATATTGATATGTTAAAGCTTGTTTATGTAACGCACATGTCCTTACCCATGAATGTGACCATCGTGATATGTTGTATAATGCTAAACAAATGGTAAGCATTTAATATGGTTTGCTTATGATGATATCTAAGCCCATGATCACAAGTTGAGGTTTAATTGATAAAGTATATAATCCTTAATGTCACCCTATATTGATAAGCATGGTTTTTCTGTTAAAGCCTATGATTATTGTGTACACTAACCATGCAGGTGATGCATAGCCAAGTAAAAGGCTATGAGGTATATATATGATGAGTAACATTGCTTTGATAAGTTACTCTTGATGATGAAATCACATGTATGATGTGTTGGATTACTATCCCATGATGATGATGTAAGCCTTGAAAGGCAGTGGCACTATGTGATAAGGGATTGAGATCCCATGGTATGTGATGATCCTTGAGCTAGATCTGGATGATTGGCAAGAGGCCAAGTGATAACATGTACTGTTGGATCCTTTTGATGGATCAGGATGATGTGATAAAGGCCTAATGTTGACTTTTATGTTGTTTATTTTCCTGTCATAGTTTGCATGTTATACAACTCGGTTGAATCTTGCAATCCATATAAAAGACACTAATTAATTACAGTGAAATATTTCCTGTCATAGTTTGCATGTTATACAACTTGGTTGAATCTTGCAATCCATATAAAAAACACTAACTAATTACAGTGAAATATATCATGTAGTTGCCCTGGCCATAGATCCATCATCGTCAGGAGCTGGTGATGGTGAAACAGGTTCTCCTATGGGTTAACCCGGAGCGCATATTGTTGAGTATGTGAGGTTTCTCCTAGCCTAAAGTGAGGAGTTAAGAGTGCAACTTCGGTTGTAGACTCCAGGGTGCGGATTCAGGCACGTAGCCCAAGTATGTGAAGAGCATGGTGAATAGGCCCATGGCTCGGGATATGTGATATGAGGAGCATGAATGCGTTCATGGCTCAGAGCACGGTGAACAGGCCTGTGGCTTAGCTTCACTAGTGTCGATACTTGTACCGAGGTGGGCTAGGCAGGGGGTAGCCTGACCATGTGTCTAAGACCACTTCATCATGAGATTGCGGTCCTGCTTGTGTTGTACTCGTGCACTGACCACAAGGTGGGAGGTCGTGGAGTCCATCTCTTCCATTGACCTTGTATGGCACTGGATCCGGGTTTCGCAGTCGTCGGTTGGATTTGAACGGTACGGTTCACTTCCTCAGGGCATAAAAATACGTAATTCAGCCATAGTCTTTATTGCTTAAGGCAAAACAAGGAAAATTGGTTGAGGCCTTGCTTGTGTAGTTAATCTCGTTATATCTTGAAGTTACTTATATGTTCCTCATGTTATGTGGCAATATATCTTATCTTGTTAAACATGTTCCATAAAAGAATTGGTTATATGCCTTCCGTACATCTGGTAAGATTGTCAGTACGAATAGCTTTGCTTTACATAACTTCTCTTGTTATACCTTTTATCAGTTACTTGTTGTTGCTTTATCTTTCTGAGGTTCTATAGTTTCGACAGGGAGTTATGTTTCTCGCTGGGACTGTGTGTCTCACCCCACTGGTTTACACCCTTTTTAGGTGGTCGAGCTAGGCGTGGTGGTGGTCGCGGAGTTGCAGCCGAGCAGCTAGAAGAGCAGTAGAAGGCAAGTGATGGATATGCTGCTGTTTTGGATGTTTTGTAGTAGAGTCTTAGAGTCATCCCTGTACTCTCAGGTCCTTGGAGGTGTTTTGACATTGTTTCACGATGTATAATCGTTGATGTTTTGTAAATCCTGCTGTTGGCCGGATGTGGGCCATTATGTATGTATAAACAGGTGAGGAACTCATGTGATGGTTAGACAGTTGTTCCTCTAAGCTGTGGAGACGTATCAAGTCTTGTATATGGTTATATAACATGTTTCTTTGCAGGATGAGGACTCAGATGTAATAGTTTCTCAGTTATCCGCTTTCCACAATCGGTTTTAATTAACCCATATTTTTGGTAATCTGTGGTTATGGTGATTTCTGCACATTTTCGCGTAACACCTCGTTGTCTGTGTGATAGCGGGATGTGTTGCCACACTACTGTTGCTCTCTCCTCCATCCAGTGAGGTAGGTTTTTCTCTTTTTTTGCAATTGAAGATTTAAGCCATGAACTGTGAATCTCTCATTGAATCGGTTATAGTTTGTTTGATGGTAACTGTTACTCAGATAACCATAGTAATTCTAGATATAATATGTGCATCAAACACTGACTTCTAAAATTATTTGTAAATCCCAACAATTTATTGGTCTAGATTTAATTAGGTTGTGATGAATTGTATGATTGTAATGAAAATGTATATATGTAACTATTCATTTAATTAGAATTGAAACTTCCTCATAAATCCTAGTATGTTGTTGCCCTAGATTCAATTAGATTATGATGAATTCTAAATCCTAAAATTATTTTTAACTATGTATTTAATTAGATTATGAGGAAATTGTAATGAAATTGTGATGAATTTAAACCCTAAAATGCATATATGAGATATATAATTAGAAGATTCTAAACCTTAATTTCTAAATCGTGTCATTGGCCTAGAAACCCATCTGAGATTTACTCATTATAAGTAAACCTTGGATAGTCTCTGATTTGGGACTATTCTTGAGAACTTCATCTCATTTAGGATGTAAGTGTATAATACGTGTTCAATTTCAATAAATTTCGACAGAATTTCCCCTTTTGTTCTCTGGGTACATATGTAGGTGGGTATTTGCACATCTACATCAGTGTAGTTGGAGAATGGGGGTGGGGGGGAATGCAACCAAAATTTATTGAAATCAAACACACATCGTATGCTTACATCCTAAGTGAGATGAAGTGTGGATGACTAGGAGCATAGTGATCATGAGCGTGAGGATCCTGCTAGGCTTCCTGACCAGGGTGATGTAGTTGTTGATAAATCTAAATGACGAAGAGGGGTAACTCAGATGAAAATTTCCTCAAATAGTACAAGGAATAAGGGTGTGGTTGAATTTAATGAAGTAGGTATGTCGATTACTAAGGAGTTCGTCAGCTATTATGGCCTCCTTGGTCGAAGAAGGGTGCCTCTCTACGGTGATGATTGGAGACATGTCTATGACGCCAAGAAATACAAGTCAGTGATGCCAAGAGGGAGCATGTGCAAGAGCACGAGCATGAGTAAGAGCAGGGGCCTTCTACTTCTACTCCATCCACTACCGAGTCTTCTAATGATTTTGGACGGTTGCCTTGCTATATTGAGTGGATAGATGCAAGAAAAAATAAAGTTGGAGAAATCCCCATCCAAGAAACATAAGAGGTAGCTTCAAAATGGTAAATTTTCATTTCTTGTTCTCACAATGCATGTCCATGTTTGATTTTTCCTATATTTTTGAGTTTTACTGATTAGTCAATTTTGATGTTGAATAGTTGGAGTTGGTTGAGCAGAAAAAGGAGGGCAAGTCCACCCTACAGGACACATATGATGAATTGACAGTTGCTTTAGGGATAGAAGAGCACCCTGGACATGTTAGGGTCACTAGAGTTGGGCTTGGGCTAAAATCCTTCCTGACGCATCCTAGCAAAAGTGCAAATCCACCAAGAAAGGGGGAGTGGACCATGAGGATGTGTAGAGATTGATAGATGTAGCCTTGAAGGATTTCAAGGCTTCTCAGGTGGCATTGCAATTCTCCACTAGTCATGGAACCTATACAACAACGTCACACACCCACAATGAGTATATGAAGTAGTCCTTCGGACCCGCATGGCACGCTTGAGGTAAGATTGAATTTAAGTCAATTTATACTTCATGCTAAAGTAATATGTATGTGTGTCACTTGATATATATTGTTGTGTTTCATAAAATTTTAGGTGGGCACTGTTGGAAAATACGGGCACAGAATATAGCAGTGGAAACAAACAATTTATCTATTTGTATTCCCATAATAATAAAATTGCGTCAACTACTATGAAATGGGAAGGATGATTTAATGAGTTATACCTAGTCCTAGAGAAAGTCCAGTGAAAACAACTCATTGTAGTTGCAACTATCTTCTAGTTGCTCTTAAACGGTGGTTGTGCAGCTCTTGGTCTTCACCACAGACGATAGACTGGATCAGCTCCTACAGTGGTTCCTATGGTCTCGCCCCGGAATGTAGGCTAACTTTGTCCTCCTAGAAATAGACAAAGGACTCCTACCTCTAGATTAGTCCACACTGACCAACTAGAACAACTGTCATTCAACTAGAACAGACAGGAAGGAGTTGTGTCTCATGTTGATGTACTAGTCACCAACTTTCTCTCCCACGACAACAATCCTTAGTTGTTCTCTCCCGTAGTTATCCCTCCATAATTAGGTAGGACTTTCTTGGCCTCTCTTGGTTACCACAACCAGAGAGGACAATAATTGTCACAGTAACTGATTCTCAATTATCTATGTTATTATTGTGCTCTGAAAAGCCCCCAGTGTCCCTCTATTTATAGGTGGGGTTAGGGCCAGGGTTCCCAGTCTGTTGGGGATCTGTGTGGGAGTAGAAGGGACAGGAAGATATAGAATTTTCGCAACTTGCGAGACACAAAATTATCATCTGGAAGTCCATACGGTCATCTTGAACTGCAAGACGGTCATCTTGTGCTGAGAACTACTATAGAACAAGTCTTTGGCGTCAGTTGTCTATGCCCTTTTAGCGACGGTTCTCAAGCGACGCCTATGTGGGTGCCGCTAAAGGTCGAACTCTTCAGCGTCGGTTATAAAACCGATGCCAAAAGGCTTCATGCCACCGAAAATGTGCCAGCAGGGCACCGATAGGCGTCAGTTATGTATAGTAAGCCGACGCCAAAAGGGTTCGTGCCATAAAAATGGCGCCATCTAGGACACTTTCTGCGTCGGTTTGCAACTAAAAAACCGACGTCATATTTCCAGACGCCACGGACGTGCTTCCCTGCACGGCCATGTTTAGTACTATAGGTGTCGGTTTTGTACTAATAAGTGACGCTATTACCTGCTGCGGTCGTGCTTTCCTGCACGGTCGGGTTGTTTGTCACATTAGGCGGCGGTTTTATCCAATAACCGACGTTGTAAGCCTTTGATGACGGAGTTATATAAATAACTGACGCCTATGTTTTAATTTTTTTTTTCTTATCAATTTGCAGGCCTGTTGTGGCTGGTCAGCAGGATGAGAACCTGCAGTTCAATTTTCTGAACTGTAGGTTTACGACATCCATTGATATCAGCCAACAAATAGGCCACAAACCTGCAAAATCAACAAATATACTTTTCACACAAGTAGATACATTCAGACATCGATTCAATTCTCACATTCACACATGTAGAAATATTCAAATATATATAGAAACATTCTTACATGTATAAACATTCAGAAATATTCATTTATAAAATATCATTCAACATCGCTATCAGCATCCCAATTATATTTTACAGTCCCCACTGTTTGTATGGCTCTTGCCCATTCTTCTCTTACTTCATTTAATACTTCCATCGTATATGTAGCATGTACATCTTTTAAGTGTTTACCTATAGTGTGGTCAGTTTTAAACACCTGCAAAGAGAATGATGTATATATATAAGTAATAATATAAAAATAAGATTGATATATTTCATACTAACTAATGAGACTATATATAATACCTCATGTATGGTATCGATGTCCAATACGGCATATTGGATAATCATCTGCATAAATCACATCACATAGTATGTGCATGCCCAGTCGTTTCCTTGTGTAGCGCACTATAAATTGAAACATACAAAATATTAAAAAATACAACGAAGTACAGTTCACATAAATAATATATACATTGGAGTCGGGAACTTATTTTCACGTTCTTCCAAATTATTGGCTGGTTCTTTTTACTGGGGACCTTTCCTACAACCTTTTTTAATGCATCTAAACCCCTACATGTTAATGTAACACAGTAAATTGCATAATTAAATAGTAATGTAATAACATATGTTAACGAATATAAAAATGAAATATTTCTCACCAGAATAATGGCATTCTCATTACGTATCCAATTTTAGAATTCAATGTACTCCCTGTAGGATCTAGATACAGTGAACGTCCCGAGGAAAATAACTAATAACTCCCAATGCCTACCGCTAGAGGTAAAAAAAGTTAAAAATTAATAACTCAAAATCCACAATAAAAATGTAATTTTCTTAAGTCCAAATTATAAGTAAAGTAAACTTACTTGACATTGAATGGAGTTATTATTATAGTCTTCTTTTGCTGACCAAAAATTGTAAAAGCATCTATACAGTATTGTTGAACACTATCAGGGTCTTTAGCTACCATACTAATCAATGATGGAATCAAAAATCCCACATGGTCAAATGCAAATTGTTTACATTGATTTTTGACTAAGTAGTTGCAAAACATGTATTACGTATGCATTAAAATATAAGAAACTAGATCACCGGATCTTACACAAGGTATATGGATGTATAAACAAGATCTCACCTTATCCATGTCTCTATCATTGATGTATTCATCCAATCATATATAAACAGCTCAATAATATCTTATATAAATAAAGAGTTTTTGTATGATTGACCTGCATAATTTGCTTCTAAAGAAACAATTATAGGGAAATGTATATTATGTGCCAGTAGCCAACATGCCATTCCCCTACAAGCAGGACCTAACAGGTATTTTAGGTCAGTTGGAACCCAACTTGGTAATGCAGGAAGTGGAGGTGGAGGCTTAGATGCTCCGGGTGTCTTCTTTTTAACCTATATATATAATTTCAGATCAATTGACCTCATATATACACATTAACAATCTAAAGTAATGTAAATTTATCTTACAAGTTCAGTAGTGTAGACGACATCTACTTTGGGCCACAATATCACCCTGCCTTCTCCCTCAGTAAGTGTATCAATATCCGGGTGGGCATATGGCAATGTAGCTTCCATCCAATCGGGGAATACATGTATCGGGCTCACACGAACATAGCCCTTTGGCATTGGAGTCCCATGAAACGTTACCCCAAGAAGGGATGGGTAAGCCTGCGCCTCTGTAACAACATAGTCTTGCATTCTTAAGCGGCATGGCTTCAACGTCTATAAATTTACGTAAAGAATGTTATACATATATACATATCATCTTGAAAACATATCATCTTGAAAAGACTAGCTACAATGTCATAAACAATACTTACAACAGACATGTTAGGCGGTGGGTCTATAGGATTACTCACAGTCTGTGCATCAGGAGAAGAGTGGGTCACCACAGACTGATTGGAAGCCTGAGATGCCTGCCACCGCTGCATTATATCCTCGACTTTCTTAGAAACTAGATCTTCGACTATTTTATTCTCCTATACATGGATAAAAGAAACATTAGCTTCTTATTATTGAATTCCCTTTTGCAGTAACATTCTAAAAAAAGAATAAGTTACCTCTTCTTGTGAAAGTCCCGCTCTGGGTTTGCGTTGGGATGGCCCAAAGAATGCTTTGATGCCCACACCAGCGCATGTACCCCTAACACGTCCAGGATGCTCTGGGTTACCCAGAGCAACTGTTAATTCATCCCTTGTGCCCTGAGGAATGAACGTGCCTTGTTTCCTGTGCTCGTGCAGCTCCCGCTAATCACCATCAATAGAAATTGGTAAGTTAACACCACAAATAATCAATATTCAAACGATTGCTCTAAGAGTTGTATTTTACCATTTTCGTAGTCGCCTCAGTAGTTACGGGCTTCTTTATTTCACCCTTCTTGTTTTGCCTCCCAGCTATCCAGACATCATGGCGAGGCATAGGTGTGGCAGATGTAGTACAGGACTCCAGAGTAGCAGCAGACTCCTCTTGTAGTCTTTGGCGAACGCTTGCATAGCTCTTTGGACCCATAGTGTGGTCATGCACATTCAGTGCACGCCTTGCTTTTTGTGCCTCACTAAAGGCCTAGTTAGTATGCACATTAATGATTTGGTTAGTAACACTAAATGTTAATCTTGAATAGGTGAATACAACGTATATTAATACATTCACTGCACGCCTTGCATTTTGCGCCTCACTTAATACCTTGAATTTTTTAGATTTTCTTGAAACAACAAATGTGTCCCAATCTTCTTTTTCTAAGAAGTTCCACTGTTCAAGTGTTGACTTCTTGTTCTTATCACCATCTTTAATGTATTCTATGTTGATATTTGTCCTATAGTTCCTTAGCATCTTTCCAACGCGTTACATCATGCTTTTACGATGCAGCTTCTTATCCAATACAAATAGATTCTGTAAAATAGAATTGCTATTAACTAGTATCCAAAAATAGAATTGCAAATAATAGAATTTGTAATCTACAAAATAGAATTGCAAATAATAATAACTCACACATAAATCCTTCCATATCATGTCTTTCTTCGCCTGAGGAACTTTATGCCAATTATCATACTTAACACCATAATGGCTTTCAGTGACAACCCCAAGATAGTTTACAAAATTATTGTGGTTCACTCCAATTGCATTTCCTCCATTATCAAACTCCACAGCCAATCTGGATCCACTGCCACTTAGCGCTATTAACTTCTTCAACAGAGTGATGCCCCTTTTCTTGTTAAGTTTTTGGTCATGCGCATCAAGTTCCTCCAATGCTTCAGTGGGTACATGTGCATCATCAACCTAAAATTTAATAAAAATAAACACACTAAATTAGCCCAATATAGAAATATAGGATATATGACATAACTAGAAGATAATGAATTTTATAGAAATACAGGATATGTTTTTAGAAATTACATTGGTATCCTCGCCATGCTCATCATGGACAGCATGCTCATCATGGACTTCATGCTCATCATGGACATCATGCTCATCATGGTCAGCCATCTAAAAATGTCATTAAAAAGGCAAACATTTAGTATTTGTATTAACTAGAAGATAATGAAACATCAAATCTAAAAATGATATTGATATTAAAAAAGCAAACATTTAGTTTCAATAAAAAAATATAAACATGCATGCCTCTAAAATTGTGATCTTTTATCAATTAACAATCCTTCATTGTGATCTCCGCGCACATATAAGTCATCATTAGATTCAATATTTTGTGGAGTTGGCAACCCAACTGAGAATGGACTGGAGTCATCATACTTATCATAGTACTCTTCTTCATCTATAGGATATTCAATAAACTGTCTTTTACCATGAAGAACAACCGACCATTTATCATTTGTAGGATCATCGATATAGAATACTTATTTCGCCTGTGATGCCAATATAAATGGTTCACCCTTCTCGCCAATCTTTTCAAAGTTCACTAAAGTGAAACCCAATTCATCCACTATAACTCTTTTGGTGTTATCAACCCAATTACATTTAAAGAGCAGAATTCTGAAATCTATGTAGTCAAACTCCCATATGTCTTCAAAACGACGGTTATAAAACCGACGTTGAAGAGTTCGACCTTTAACGGCACCCACATAGGCGTCGCTTGAGAACCGTCGCTAAAAGGGCATAAACAACTGACGCCAAAGACATGTTCTGTAGTAGTGAAATTCATGGTTTCTAGGCCAACAAACACATGTGATGTCATTCTGATATATAATAAATGTGTACCACCTATCCCATCCTTGAACACCTAATCTCACTAGTAAGTGTATAATGTGTATTGGGTTTTCAAGAAAATTTCGGCAGCATTTCCCCACTGTTCTCTAAGTACATATGTACTTAGAGAACAAACGGGGAAATGCAACCAAATTTTCTCAAAAACCCAATACACATTATACACTTACATCCTAAATGAGATTAGGTGTTCAAGAACAGTCCCAAACTGGGGACTATCTAAGATTTACTCCTAATGAGTAAATCTTGGACGGGTTTCTAGGCCAACAAACACAATAATAGATATGTACATGTTAGGGTTTCATCACAATTAATGTTAGGGTTTCATCACAATTGATGTTAGGGTTTCATCAATATTAGGGTTTAATCAAATCAAATTAGGATGCTAGAATGGACAAGTTTAAATCTTATTTCAACATTCATCAAAAATTTACTGAATTAGGTCAAACATTAGGATTAGAAACACAAATATATACAAGTAAAAGATTTGTTCGTATCCTAGGATTTACATAAAGCATTACATAAAGATTTGTTCATATCCTTACCAACAGCAAGCACGACCGTGGCTGTGTTGGCCTACCGCAGACGTGCTGGACAGCATGGTCGTGGTAGGCCAACACAACCACGGCCGTGCTTGCCCTTACCAACAGCAAGCACGGTCGTGGCTGTGTTGGCCTACCACGGACGTTCTGGATAGCACGGCTGTGGTAGGCCAACATAGCCACGGACGTACTTGCTGTTGGTAAGGAGCTACGGAGAAGGAAGCAAAGAGGTTAGGGCTACCTGGAGCTAGCGTAGAGAAGAGCAGCGGCGACCGGCGGCAGCAGTGGCGGCGAGCAGGCGAAGACCAGAGCAGAGCGGCGAGCAGCAGTGGCACCAGGAGAAGAGTAGAGCAGATCGGCGAGCAGCAGTGGTGGCAAGCGGTGGCGGCAGTAGGAGAAAGAGGACACGGCGGCGGTGGCGGCGAGCATAGCTGCACCAGCAGTAGCGGCGGCGAGCAGGGGGGTCGTCGGGCAATTTTAGGCGAGCGGCGATCACAGCAGAAAACTATCGTGATGAAACATGAAGGAAGGGGAAGAGTCGGGTGATACGGGTCTATTAAGTTTGTCAACAGCGTCGGTTATCTGGAAAACCGATGCCTTTTACCTTTAAGCGTCGTTTTTAGTCAAAAATCGACGTCCAGTTAGATAATCTTTATCCTAAATTATTTGGCGGGAACCATTATCAGCGTCGGTTATCAAAGGATAACCGATGCCCAAATTGGAACTTTTCATGCAAATTTTCATCTTATATCGACGTCGGTTAGTAGTTAAAAAAACCGACGATGTATGTGATACTTTGGGACAAAAAAAATTCGCTCGAAAATTGGATTTTGCGGGCGATTTTAGGCGTCGGTTTGTTTTACCCAGCCGACGCTGAATACAAAGTGGTACCTGTGTCTAGCTGGTCTTTGAATATAGACATCAGAGTTCCTAAATAACCGACGTTGAATATTAGAGGCGTCGGTTTTTTTAAATAACCGATGCCCAGAAAAGTGACATTGAATGTTGTTTCTGTAGTAGTGTCATTTCACAGTTTCCCAATCGCACATGAAATTGGCAAAATCATTTCACATTAATGTTAAACATTAATTCCTTACACCACAAGAATTGTGCAATCGAAACGAATTTAAGAAATTATATAGAACCTTCCTCTGGCCTAACTGAGCAATCTCGCACATGTGAGACAATCGTCTCGCTCACCCAGACAGTCATTTGTTGAGCCGAGCTGAACTGAACAGTCTGTTCACATCTCAGTTTGGGCAGAAATTAGCCAATTCATTTTTTTATCAGACTGGCGACCCAAATAGCCTTCTTAGCACTTGAGATGATCATTTGGTGCACCAAACGGCCGTCTCACCCTATGAGACATTTAAGTGGGGTGTGGACAGCTGATTTGTTGCATGATTTGAGTACCTAAACACTTTAGTAATCAATCCAATCATCATTTAAGATTAAACTCCTCTTCTAGATGAGTTCCTATGTGTGTAACCCTATAAGTCCCATATCACATTGGCAGTGAATGTCCATAACTAACTTATGACATCACAAGCAGAGAGTGGTGCCTAGTCACACATCAGTGTTACCCGAGTGAAAGAAAAGTTGGAGAACAACTTCAACCTAAAATCAATGTAAGGTGTTGTAGTGATTGAATAATTCCTTTGTCTCTGATATCCAAAGTGAACACAAGGCATGGAGTTTCATCCTCTCAAAGCTCAACCCATGTTCCTTGAACCAAGAGAAGACTATATGAGATAATGTGACCTCAATATCATATATTGATTCACATGTGCATGTGCATGCATTTCTCGCTCTCTCTTATCAAGTGGTCAGCATATCAATCTCCAATAAGAGGGACAAATCCCATCTCTATCCCTCACATTCAGTCTCCATGTGTCAAAGTCACTCAATCATCACTGTTATAACAATCTATGTTTCAAGGTTGCATTTGATGATGTCAAAGAGTAACCAACGACATATGATGAGTGTAGTGATTTTAGGTCTAAGAATCACAATCACCACCTTCACTATGAGAGATGACTATGACTACCAATGATGGTTTACATGTGTCACTCTCAAGGAGGGTATGTCTGATACATTGTTCCCTAGCATGTATATGTGTGCTTGGTTTAATATTACCATATCATGACTAATCAGATTCAGTTGTCAACCAACTCACACTCCAGTCTTGTGTGTTACTGGTTTCTATCTACCTCCCACAGTAACAACCGACTAGGGACATAACAAGAATGGATGTACTCTTAGCATTCATATGATCTCATTCTCCAAGTCATGTACTTGAAGACATACGTCGTTGAGTATTGTCATTCTTTAGACATTCATAATGTTTCCAAATTATCTCATAATAGAATGAAACAGAATGAATTGGAAGCTTGCCTTTATAGGTATTAATCAAATCCTTTATGGTATATGTCATGTCAATCATCACATGCATGATTGGCTCTATGGGAATACCTTACCAACAGACTCCCACTTGTACTTAGAGTCAATCACACATGAATCATATTCTTGGTGATCCAAACATGTCCACCGTGTTTTTGATGCGCTAGTGCTAATTCAACGAGTTAGCAACACTTTGGTAATAATCGATATATTGCATGTTTCCTTATCTCTTTGATGTACGATTTATCATATGAGACGGAATTGCTATAATATGGTATCTGATATTTCTTGCCTAACAAGTAGCTCCATTGTTATTACAGTATTATTACTGAGCCATCAATGGTTGGAACATCTATAAGTTCATCATATGAACCTTTACATCCATATAGTGTCACTTTGTGTTCATAATACAAGTAAACTCGGTATCTATTGTAGAATAGAGTTAATGGCTATTAGTTCAGAACCCTTCCAACTAATCAAGATTTTTCTTTAAATCAAATATATTTTAATTTGTGGTCACCTTTGTCATTATGGAAGCTTGCATCGATTTAAGACTTTACATCCAACACTTCCTTTATTGCTATCTTTAAATACTAGAAATATATCCTTAAATACTTCTCAAGTACTAATGGATATCTTTAATTATTTTCCAATAACCCTGATTGGAATTTAATATCATCTTGTCATGTCCAATATATACAAGATTATATGGGATAAGTACATTTATAGCAATTATGATCTATCCATTGCTACAACCTATGGCATCTTAATCATAACATTTCCATTCTTCACAAGAATCAGAACATATGGTTCATGAGAGACTAATCTAAATTCTCTCTCATTGAATCCTTCCTTGTTGGACTCATTCAACACATTGCTATTGTATGTGTTTAGAATTCTACTTATGAAACTTTCAAGATCTATCTCTATAGGTCATGATCCTTATCTCATAAGGTGTTTCATCTTATCCTTCATTATAGAAGGTGTTCTTCTATGCCAGTTCTCAATATTCAACATGTTGAGATGGTATACCTCATCACATTTGGAATTTTCATATATGCTCCCACTAAATCTATTGTAATCACAAATTTCATATTTTATCTTGATTTGAGTCAAAATCTTTGACTATATTGTCAAGTCAAAAGATCCCTCCTATGAGATACTTATTTCAATTTTAGATTGAACTTTGTAGTTTATAGACTTTATTTGCATTCTTGAAGTTATAAAACCTTTTAGGTTGTATCAGTACACATCCTCTGATGTATTCCTTTAAGGAATCCGGTTTTAATCTTCAAATGCTAAATTTCTTAGTCTATTTTAGCTACAACAACAAGCTTGACAATTGGTAAAGGAATTTCTATCATGTTCAACAACTTGAACTGATTTGAAAAACTTATTCAACCAATTTTTCCTTTCATTCAATCCATGTAGGTCTTTTCTACAAAACCCTATTGCACCCTTTAGGTATTACCCCTTTAGGTGGCGTTATCAAGGTCCTACCTTGTTAGCTTACATGAATCCCATTATAGCCTAGATCCATTACTCAGATTATGGCACTTAATAGCTTCTAATTGATTGATTAGCTCATCCTGTTATGACCAATGTATCTGAATTGTTGGATTCACAATCCTCCAATATCAGAGTGTGTTCTACTAGAACTATTTTATTCAGCATTATATAATGAACCTGAGATTCCACAACAACTTGTGATTCTCTTGGTTCTCATTGTACCCTTATGTTGATCTCGAACATTTCGAGTTCTACTTTTACTCCCATTGATTCTTTTGGAGCTCAGTCATCCTTAAAACAAAACACTTTTGCTTTTAGATTGAGATTAATAGTAATATTCAATGGTTATGGTTCATGGGCAAACCTTTCTAAGAAACCACTTTCTTGGTCTAAGTTTCAATTGTTTAGACATATTGGGACATTCCCATATCATATCATATATGATGTCTAATAAACCATTCAAATGGTATATGATTTAGTGATAGATATATATATATTAATGAGGATATAAGAAGATTAGATTGACTGGTAATTATATCATGACTCATCATGGTATAATTCCTTTATTCTGACACATCATCATATTCATATGGATTTGACTAGTGATACATTATCATAGTTCTTTCCTGAAGATTCTCAAGATAGTGATGCAAAGTAATTCAACATTTGATCTCATCAAAGTTTCTTAATACTTTCATCAACGTCATACTTCATTTATAATCTCCTTGAGCATTTTAAGATATTTATGTTTCTATTTTATTGTGTACTTATCATCATATTACCAGTAAATGAAATGAAGTATAAGTGATTATCTATAGCATTCATTCCATGATATATTCATACATCATATGTATGAGGTCTGATGGAAGACTTATCCTCCCACTACATTTAGTGAAGGATGTTATGTCACTTTGCGCATAAATAAGGTTTTGTATGTTTCCTTAGGTTCAATAACCAAGGGAATCTATATTAACATCAACGTGTATTCTAGACATACATTTCTTATATGTATGTGCAAGGTGACTAATGCTAATGATAGTCTTGAGTTATCATTATAATCCTTTGGTATTAACGTTGTAAACATTCATCTTGAGATTCTTTTATTCAAAGGCCATTATATGTGTGGGCATTGCCATGTAAGATCACATATTTTGAAACAAAAACATTAATATCTCACTTTATTGATTCATAATTCTTGTCATACAAGATGCTTAAAGTAAATGTTTATACTTTCTTGACATAATGAAATATCATTTCTATTAACTCTATTACATGCCCATTGGGCTAAGATAAATCTAAATGTAGACTAAAGCTTTTACAACTCTTGCTTCGCCTTGTCCATCTTTGTCCTTCCATGAAGGCTTTTACTTCTTGTCAGATATTGCGCATCAAGTATGTCAGGTCTCTGTTTGGTATCATATACCAAAACAAAGTAATAAATTTTATCCTATAAAGTTTATACCTGAAGTATAGGCATCAGTTCCTTCCTTCTTCTTCTTTAGTTTCTCTAATCAGAGTTGGGAATTTCTTTTCCAATGTCTAGGCTGTTGACAATGGTGACATTTGCCCCTTTTCTTCACTCCTCCATTTTCTTTGAGATCTGAAGACTTGGGCTTATGGATAGCTTTAGAACTCTTCTTAGATTTTCCTTTGTCTTTAGACTTCCCCTTTATCTTGTTGATCATCATCCTAGACTTGAGCTTGTCTTACTTCATTTTTCCCTTAGTTTTTCTCAACATGCCCAACAACTCTGTTAATATTTTATCAAAGCCGTTCATGTTGTAGTTCATGACAAACTGACTATATGACTCTGGAAGAGACTGCATAATCATGTCAGTGGTCAAATCTTGACCCAAGGGGAATCCCAGTCTAGCTAGGTTCTCCACATACCCAATTATCTTGAGCATATGAGGACCTACTGGATCTCCTTCTGCCATGTTACATTTGAACAGTACCTTGGAGACATCATATCTCTCTCGTCTTGCCTGATCTTGGAACATGTTTTTGAGATGTTTGACCATATCAATCACATCTTTGTTCTCATGATGCCTCTACAACTCATAGTTAGTGGATCATAACATCAGACACTTGACATCCACGGCATCTTCAGGTATGCTTCTTGTAAGCATTCTTGTCAGCCCTAGGTGCATTTTGAGGTGGTTCCTCTAGTTTTGGCATCTCCAGGACATAGAGTTTGAGCTCCTATGTGAGAACAAATCTCAACGTCCTGAACCAGTCGTGGAAGTTGTTCCCATTACCTTTTTAACGACCAATCACAGAGAAAATTATTATTGTTTGTTTCCATTTGATTATACAAAAGAATTTACAATTTTATCATAAACTCATTTTTTATTTGATTTGATTAAAATTTGGGCAATAATAATTATGTATTTAGTTAACTATGGTTCTTGTTATTTTTTTCAAATTGAAACCCTCAAGTATCAATTTATAAAATTATAGTGAACAATTTTCTAACGAGCCAATATCCAAGATAATTCAACTATGACCCGACCAACATCAGCATATGTAGTCCACTATCAAGGTAGGCAACTTTTGCCAATTGCATCATATGCAAATCTGGATAGATGATATGTGCAACTCCTTGGCATGATCATTTGTATGCTTCTGGGCTTAGACGCTCTAAGAATCACCAGTTCATCTTGACCCAATAGCCGATACGATAATAATGCACCCCAAGAAGGCATAACCTACATTATTACAATCACTATTCTACGAGGTAGACGGCGCACCACGTAAAGGCGTAACCTACGCTTAATCGAACAAATTTTTCTTGTGTATTGATATTGGAAAGCATCTTAGACTTAATATTTTTGATTGAGGAATATATATATATATATATATATATATATATATATATATATATATTGTATCCAATCACTACATATATAGTATGTATCATATACATGCTATATCCCACAACATAAACATACAATATAAACAAAAGGCAATGGTTATGGCCATGTCTACTGTAATTCTTTGGAGCCACAAGGAATTACTACCACCTAAGTCAATCCTCACATCACACGTATGAACCTACTGTTGGTGTAGATCTTTGCTTGTCAATCTGAGTAGATCGGTTCAACCCTTGAACTGGTCGTATCGCCTCTTAGTCAGTTGGTTGGTCCTCCTATCCAACCGTTGTTTGGACTCCTTCCAATTGGTCAGTTGGGCCTTTTTGGGCGGTTGTCTGGTCTCCTATCTAACTGACGCTTGGACTCCTTCCAAACGGTTGATTGGGCCCACCAGGCGGTCGTCCGGCTTCATCGCTCTGTCCTCCGTGGTTCTTCGGAAGGTTGGCTCATCTCACGAACTGGTTGTCTCATTTGGCGATGATCATCTTTGTCATTGTTGTAAGAACGAAAACTATCATATTGCTACTTTATTACATTATAAAGAGAAACCTCAAGTTACATTCACGGGAAGTGAAGGTAGGAAAGAATTAACTTTAAATTAGGAAGGAGGTGGAGACTCAATACACAGACCGATATAAATAGGAATAAAATCAAACCATCCAACCACACACAGATTTAGGGTTTAGACCATAACCATGTTGCACATCTACCATAAAACCATTTTTAGGGTGACGTGTGTAAATTGCATATATATATATATATAGAGAGAGAGAGAGAGAGAGGGAGAGAGTCAGGCTAGAATACACTCGAGTGTATCCGGAGCGGAATACACTCGAGTGTATCCGGAGCGGAATACACTCAAGTAGTTTTCCATGATGCAATATTTTTTTGAAAATCTAATCCGTGGATCTTCTTAAACATCTCGTGAACGACTCATACACAAAATTTGAGCACATTTGGATATGTATAGCTCATGTTATGAAGACCGCAAAAATTATGCATTTCAAATTAGTTTCGCGCGTTGATTTTGTTGCCCTTGGATGAGTGACTTACACTCATCCAAATGGGTTCAAAATTTGTATGTAGCCTAGTTATAGTATGACGGTGAAGATAAATGGTTTACATTTTGCAAAAAATAGTCTTGATATGCAAACACACTTGAGTGTATTCGTGCGATCCGTACACTCGAGTGTATTCTAGCCTGACTCTATATATATATATATATATATATATATATATATATATATAGAGAGAGAGAGAGAGAGAGAGAGAGTCAGGCTAGAATACACTCGAGTGTATCCGGAGCGGAATACACTCAAGTAGTTTTTCATGATGCAATATTTTTTTTGAAAATCTAATCTGTTGATCTTATGAAACATCTCATGAACAACTCATACGCAAAATTTGAGCACATTTGGATATGTATAGCTCATGTTATGAAGACCACAAAAATTATGCATTTCAAATTAGTTTCGCACGTCGATTTTGTTGCCCTTGGATGAGTGACTTACACTCATCTAAATGGGTTCAAAATTTGTATTTAGCCTAGTTATAGTATGACAGTGAAGATCAACGGTTTACATTTTGCAAAAAACAGTCTTGATATGCAAACACACTTGAGTGTATTCGTGCGATCCGTACACTCGAGTGTATTCTAGCCTGACTATATATATATATATATATATATATATATATATATATATGTATATATTAGTTTAAGATTATGTGGTCTTTGATTGGATACGCATATGAGACCGTCTTAATTTTCATATCGTATAAAATAAATAGACGATGAAATTAAAAATCTGATCATGTCGATTATCCTAAAAATAGTAAATTGACGTGGATTTGATACCATTATTGGAAAATATTGACACAGAGTATAGCAACAGAAATAAAAAAGTATCTATTTGTATTCCCATAACAGCAGGATCGTGTTGACTACTATAAAATAGGAAGGATGGTTTAACGAGTTATACCTGGTCCTAGAGCAAGTCCAGCGACAACAACTCATTGTAGTTGCAACTTGCAATTATCTTCTAGTTACTTTTGGATGGTGGTTGTGTAGCTCATGGTCTTCACCATGGGTGAAAGACTATATCAGCTCCTACAGCAGTTCATGTGGTCTCACCACGAACTACAGGCTGACGATTTCCTCCTAACAGCAGCCATAGGACTCCTACCTCTTAAGTAGTTCACATGGACCAACTAGAACTCATGTCTTCAACTAGAACAGACAGGAAGGAGTTTCCCTCCCGTTGGTGTACTAGTCACCAACTTTCTCTCCCACAACAACGATCCTCAGTTGTTCTCTTCCGTAGTTATCCCTCCTAGTTGGGTAAGACTATTTTGGGCTCTCTTGGTTACCACAACCAGAGAGATAATTGTCAGAGAAACTGATTCTCAATTGTCTGTGTTATTGTTGTGCTCTGGGAAGCCCCCAGTATCCCTCTATTTATAGGTAGGGTTAAGGTCAGGTTCCCAATCTATGCGGGAGCGGAAAGGACCGGAAGATCTTGAATTTTTACAACTCGCGAGACACGAATTGGTCGTCTGGCAGTCCAGACGATCGTATGACACTGCGAGACGGTTGTCACATACTACAAGACGGTCATTTATAGTTTTCCCAATCACACATGAAATTGCCAAAATCGTTTCCCAATAATGTTAAACATTAATTCGTTGCACCACAAGAATTGTGGAATCAAAACGAATTTGGGAAAGTATGTAAAACCTTCCTCTGGTCTAACTGAGCAATCTCGCACATCCGAGACGGTCGTATGGTGAGCAGAGCTGAACCGAACGGTAGGTTCACACCTCAATTTGGGCAGATATTAGCCAATTCAATTTCCGAACAACCTGACAACCCAAACGGTCGTCCCAACACTTGAGACGATCCTCTGGTGCACCAAATGGCCGTCTCACTCTGTGAGACGATTTGTTGGGGTGCAGTCAGCTGATCTGTTGCGTGAATTGAGTACTTAAACACTAGTAATTAATCCAATCATCATTCAAAATCAAACTCCTCTTCTAGATGAGTTCCTATGTGTTTGACCTTATAGGTCTCATATCACGTTGGCAGTGAATGTTCATAACTAACTTATGACATCACAAGCAGAGTTGTGCTTAGTTGCACATGAGTGCTACCCAAGTGAATGGAAAATTGGAGAACAACTTCAACCTATAATCTATGTAGGTGTTGTAGTGATTGTATAATTCCTTTGTATCTGATATCCAGAGTGAACTCGAGGCATAGAGTGTCATCCTCTCAATAATTAACACATGTTCCTTGAACCAAGAACAGACTATCTGAGATAATATGACATCAATATCATATATTAATTCACGTATACGTTTCTTAGTCTCGCTTATCAAGTGGTCAGAATATATAAGCTGATATTGACTATTATAGTCTAAAGTACATACCTTGAGTTATCCTACCGTTGTTATGTTGTTGGTATGCGTAAACATAGTCAGACGACAAAAAATTATGCCTACCCGACACTATAATCTGCAATTATACCCTTATTAAGGGGCATACATACTCTAGTTTCTGCACAACTTACAGCCCGTAGACAGTCGAGGTCGTCACAAGGCTGGCCAGTCTAGTTGAATAGTAAATTGCGTCTTCATCGGGCCAATGAGCATGATGATGATTAGCGTGCCTATCCTCCCAACTAAGCATATCTTTCAGCCATACTAAAGGGATCATGTCTTTTATAAACTACAGCTCGTGGTACCTGTGGCTGACTAACCGACCGGGTTTACCAAAAAATGCAGCTAACCATTAACATGGCAACATCTCAAATCTTAATGAGAATATTGGTGCTTGCCCACTGGTTAAGGATTATGTTGTCATATTTTCTTACAGCTGGAGGACAGGCTCCCCATTAGGAGGGTTTTTTTCCCCTTATGGGAACCCGTTCGACTAGAGTTTTGAGTCTCTCTCCCGGTAGGAATTCAGCTTCTCAAGTTAAATATAACGCAGAGACATCTATACAATACTTTGCCAGGTCGATGAACCCCCATATAAAAGACGTATCAAGCGATGACACAATAGAGAGCACAAACAACTGCCTATTAGTTTCTTCATCTTAATTCTCGAAGAAGAAATATGTTCATGTTAGTTGAAAACCCAGACCAGGCATCTCCGCATGTTTCTCATTCTGCCCTAGCTCTGAACCTATTACCACAAAGAAGCTGAACATAATCCTACAATGACAAGGTTACCATATACTAGCATTGTAAATCATAACTGATGCAACAGGCTAAAGTTGCCGGATGATATTAGTAATAAAAATACAGCAAATGATAATATGAAACAAATTATAGCAGTGCAGGAAATCACAACTATTTGGTCGCGGTAGAATTCCAGGCAGCAAGTGGTGGGAGATGTACAGCTCGCAAAGTTCAAGAGTGAATAAATTATTTATGCCACTTTCGGTACATTTTTAGCGTCCCTTGTCAAAGTCTATCCTTGTCCTCCCTGAACCGCCTCCTCCATAATCATCTCTCATTGATGACCCTCCACTGGCTCTCATAGTACCACCACCACCAATCTTATCCATTGCATTCTTTCCCCTCTTCACCTCAGTCAAGAACTGATCCAGCCCGAAAGGATCACTTTCTTCAACCTGCTTAGCAAAATCTACTGGACCCTCTCTCCTGCTGCCAGATGGCCGTTCAGATGCACCTGTAAACTGCTTATCTGCCTTGAACCTCTTCGTGTTGAGCACTTTCTCCAGCTGCTCGTCCTCCCCACCATACGTATCTGTGTCAGCGTCTCTCTTTGGCCTATACAGAGTCGAAAGTGTTGGCTGGGCAGTGAAGAGACCCTTGTCATAGATATTATACTGATCATCAGTAGCAAATCCAGAGGACATCCCTTTATCTTGGTTGAACAACCTCTGGTCATACATGACTTCTCCTGTTTTTCCAGCACCTGTACTAGCCATCCCGAGAGCCACTTTCTCACTAATATCACGGTCCCTGTCCCTTGTGAGCTTGCTTTTCTTGCCCATTGCCGCATCCTTAGCTTCCAGTCTCCTTTCCCTCTCCCTCTCCCGCCGTCTTTCCTCACGAAGTTTCTCACGTTCCAGCCTCTGCTCGCGCTCTTCCTTTGTTTCCTTCACCGGACGTTCAAACTGTTCTCTTAAGTCAGCATCATCAATAACGGCACTTCTATCAGCTGAGATAGGAACACTGGCGGCAGGTGCTGCTATACCTGTCCTCTCTGATCGTGCCTTTTGAGCCAATGCACGGAGCTCCTGCTCTTTCCTTTCCTTTTCCTTCAGCATCAATTCCTTTTGAACCTTTGATCTCATTGCAACAGCCTCTCTTGCTTTTTGTTCAGCAACATATAAAGCCTCAGACAGCTTAGCAAAATTATCATTAATCTGAACCTCTTGAAGACCTCTTCCATCAGCTGCAAGACGCTTGTCAAGCGGAATGGTGTAACCCTTAGGATTCTTCCAGTTAGATATACAAGGTGGTATTTTCCAATCCTGCTGGTCTTTCACTGTGACAGGTCGGGGTGGAGAATGCATCACAGGAACAGGTGGTGAACCAGATGCTTTGGGAACCCTTTTGTGCTTGAACTTTGGAGGCTCAAGAGGGTCCACTGGCATTTCCACCATACTGACAATCCTCTCTTTTGCACCAGAATTAAATGCTGCTGACTGCTGTGAAGGCCTGTATTTGATAAATTTTGCATCAGATGATTGAGTAGGGACATTCTTGGGCTGTGCAGCACTCAATCTTGTATTTATTATTTTCTCCAAAGCAGCCTTTGTCCTCTGAGTGGTCTCTTCAATTTCTTTCTCCAACTCCTCATCGTCACTTTTCTCTTCACTTACCATCTTTGGAACAAGATCCTTGTGCTGAGAGTAGACAATCTTGGAAGCATTTTCATTCTGCCTCACCACAGCATCAAATGCAACCTTCCCTTGAGAATCTACAGTAAGTGGGAGGATCTTTGAGCCCGGCTTCTCATCCTTTCTCCCCATGCCAAGAGGATATTGGGCAACGTGTATTTCAGGAAATGATCCGCCATCGCCAAAATCTTCAGGCTTCCGAGGAATGAAGCCAGATCGCTTCCCATAAGGTGGAACAGAAATCACTTTGGCAGCGTTAGAAGGAACACTGCCCTCTGATGAGGAACTAGACCGCTCCTTAAACCATGGGTCATTGGAATGGTCATATAGAGAAGATGTAGATGATTTTGCAGGCGGCAGTATGTCTTTCAGTGCTGCCATGATAGCCTTAACTCAAATCAGATACCTGAAAGAAGGGAGGAGACCATTAATTTTCACTATCCACAGGCTAAGATCATAATCACAAGCAGTATAGTAGAAGGAAAAAAAGGGCATTTGTATACAATAACTGAAGCCACGAATTTCAATAACTAATAATATTAAATAAGCTTCAAATCAAACCATATGGATGAAATTTATGCTTGCTAAGGCGGAAAGGCACTTCAAGCCAAACCATGTAGATGAAACTTGTACTTGTTAAGGCGGCAAGGCAGCAAGATTGCACACCTTGCACCTAGGCTGTCGCCTAGGCGTGAAGTGAGTCAAGTAACGGGGCAGTTCAGTCTGTTAATCCTCTGATTTGTATGTGATGCGATATCCCGACCAAAAAAAAAATGAAAAAAAAGTTATCGCCTAGGCAGCTTTAAGAACAGAAATTTCAGTGCATTTTATCTATATGTATGCATGTCTTATGATCTTAATTATATCTTCCCATTCATATGTATTGTTATATTTTATCTATATGTATACAATTATACATGTGTTATGATATTAATAGAATTCTCCCTTTCATATTTATGGTTAATCCACTGATATACATATTTTTATGGTCAGATACTTTAACCAAGTAAATATTAAATATTTTTTATTAATATTGCCAAGAAGCATATTACTAGATAATGTAAGAGATAGAGATGCAATAAATAAATAGAAATTTATCTATAGCGACTATCTCCATAACAAAGCGCAAAAATTACTGAGAGAAATAGTTTTAAAAGAAAATTGATATTTGGCGGATAGCATAGACAATTATGTATGTTTCAAACATTATGACAAGAAAATAGAACATTAGAAATCATTAATATGCCAAAGGATCAACAAAATTAACATAAGACTACAAATTAGGTAAGGTTCACCCCCTTGGGACGCCCTGCCATCTAGGTGGCTGCTAAGGCGCGCGCCTTCACTAGTACAGATGAAATACGTAATGGTTCATTTTACCTTGTGTACACACGCACACACAGAGACAAGGGATTGAAAGCCCATGCATAAGGGTACATAAAGTTTTTCTATAGTGATGAATCATAAGATTTCCTTCTTAATCCTACCATACAGATTTGAAGAGCATGGGTTTGCATTAATGTGTTTAGATATCACGAGTTTCTAGTTTGTATTTCATGGAATTTTATCCAAATAGTTTACGGATGGATGTAATGTTTCAAATCGTTATAGAAATGCATACTCACATAACATCGTGTTGACGCCTTGGCGATGATGTGCACATTAAAATAAGCATATGCACACATGTACGCACGCATACACAAACAAATAGAGAAACATACACGCATACACACACTAATCTATATGTAAGGCACATGCATGCATAAAAATTAGTCTCATACAGCACGTAGTTTGAAATAGCATGTGGTGGTCATAGTCACAATATTCGCCCTTTCGTTGAATAATACACGTTTAAAACGTGTATTATTCACCTATTGTATGTGACGGCCGTTTTAAACTCCAAATCGAATAATACGTTTTAAACGTGTTTTATTCCCGTATTGTGTTTTAAACGCATTTAGTACGTTTTTTCCATTTTTTTACAGTTATGTGCTTTTGTTTCATACTTGGTTTTTTCAAGTCCTTTTTTATTTGCAGCAGGGTTCCACCTATGCTTCATTCTCCTCCCTTTCTTCCTAATTTGTACCTGTTGCTTGTTGCTCCCATTCTTCCCATTCTTCCTCCACCATCCCCTCTTCCTCCCTGATTTCTCCCTGCTGTTTGCTGCTTCCCCTGCTTCCTCCTTCGTCATCCCCTCTTCCTCCCCCTTTTTTCCACTTCTTTTCCTTCTTCCTCCTCCATTGTCCTCTCTTCCTCCCTCATTTCTTCCTGTTGCAGCACCCTCTACATTTTTCTATTCTTTCTCCTTCATCATCCCCTCTTCCTCCCAATTTTTTCCCTCTTTCTGCTGCTTGTTGCTTCTACTTTCATGTTCCACCTCTTATTTCTCCTCTCTTCTTTATCATCCTCCTACTTCCTTTTTTCCTTCTTCCTCCCTCTCATTTTATCCAATTTTCCTTTTTTTATTGCTTTTTCTTATTTGCAATTGCAATATACAATCAGTTATCAGTCCATGGGGTATTTTTCTGAAATCTATGATACGTTTATGCATTAGTCGAACTTTCTATATTAGGTATTCGATATGATGTGTAGTCATCAATTCAATCATTATATATGTGTGTATAATTGTACATACATGTGTGTATATACATGTATATATATCTTTTTTTCCAGACTTTTTCCCAGATAGTTGACCGTACTTTTACCGTACGTTGACCGATTTTTATCCGAATTTTCCGCATAATTCCCGAATGCCGAATTTGTCAGCTCGACCGTACGTATGCCGAATACCGAATTTGTTACTATGGTGGTGGTCATCTACAATGGTGCTAACTCCTAAGTAGGAGGTCTTAGTTTCAACGTGTTGGAGTTGACTGTTATGGGACTTACTAGATAGTATCTTGTTTGCATCACCATTGCATTGTGTTCAACTCTAAATTATCTACCCCCCCTCATGTCGAGAATGTGAAGGTTTAAGGGGTCCGAGGATTTTCCCACATTCATGTGGCTTAAACACACAAATATACACAATGTAGGCACAAAACATCCATTTCCATAAATAAACCAAAGTGATTACATAAAGGCATGGAGGCAACATGAAAGCAATACACATCTTCATGCTAGCAAGAAAACTACAACTATAGATGAGAAGACTAAATCCCGATTTATTAATAAAGTTCTCACGGAGTTCATGTATGGTAGAGCATGTCCTTCATTCAGCAATATATCATCATCCTGTAGCAGTAGGATGTAAATTCATAAAATTAACAAACATCAATGCAATCGCATTGGTACGCTATAAAACAATATAGATTCACAATGTTAGGAAATAGTAGAGTGCTTGGAAAAAATCATTATACTAATATGCTGCAAAATATGGGTTCCAGAGTCCTTTTTCCTATTATGCTTTTAGTATCAGTATCTGTATATCACAATAGGTCAATACATGGTCATATCCTAAACACCAATTGGTGAAAGGGAAGGTCCCAGTATCAGCATCAACAATAATTGTCAATAATTGTCTATCCGTACATATCACTAGGTAGAATATAGTATTGCATAATGGATGATCCTATTTATGTTTAGTTTTTGCGACCTAGGCATACCAAAATCAAAATAGTGGTCAATACGGAATAGTAGTCCAAACAAGTAGCATAGGCCAAACAACCATTAAAGTTTACATATAAATTAATTATCATTCAGTACCATAAGTCTGGCCAATAGGAGTGAAGTGTACCTTTCTGCAAGTATGAGTAACACGAAAATTTGATTTTGGGATGTGTATCACAAGTCCAGAGATCTTGGAATATTAAAAATCATGTTCACGGATCATTCAGTACCATTAGTCTGGCCAATAGGAGTGAAGTGAACCTTTCTGCAAGTATGAGTAACAACAAAAATTGATTTTGGGATGAGTATCACAAGTCAATAGATCTTGGAATATTAAAAATCATGTTCACGGATCCATGTAGTTCATCCTTATAAAGATGGTCATTAAGTCTTATTTAGGTTGGTTGAACCTATGTTACCCCATGTGGGTACCCATTACATCATTACTCATCATTAATTCAATATCATCATGTATATTTCTCATCATCATTCAAATATGGTAACGGGTACGTCAGATTTGTCATAGGAGTTCAACACATACCTAAAAAGATCATAGATTAGAGTAGTATCATTTTGGACCAAAATTAAATCATTTAACATGTCAAAGTACATGATACTAGAGTACGCAGGGCATATCAGTAAGGTAAAATCAGATTAAGATACTGACAGCATTACTAAAAAGATCCTTGCATTCTTCTTATCGAAGTGCTATTTTTGTTCTGAGCATCCTATGAACTCTGATGATTTTTCTAACATTTTCCTAATTTTTACTAGAGTGGGGACATAAATACCTTTTTTCCTGAAAACGGTTTTGTTTGATCACTGATCTTATGACGGGGTCAAAGAAGGTGAGCGGTGGACTCGAGACCATGGTGGATCAAAACTGGGTTATTGGATTTTGACCACAGTACTACTTAGGAACTCTCAATTCAATACCCATGAATATGATGGCAAATCTTATGAGAATTCTTGTTTATGGGTGTGCTTTATACCCATAGTGCATTGTCCCACCCCTACTCTAATTTCCCAGCCCGTACTCCGCTAATAATGAGTGGTCCACTCCGACTATTTTGAACATCAAACCCCGTACCGTCTCACCGTTCCACTACATAACAAGGACAACTGATGCATTTTCATATCATCAGTTATTCATGGATTTGGTTTTTTTATCATGTTGCCGTCGAATTTATGTAGTGTTACACATCGACAAAAGTGGAACTAAAACCCTACATCATAGTATGACTCGAGTCAAAATCAGTAGATTTTCTAAAGGTGTGACATGCCATTCAGTAAAAGGGCATACCTGTTAAGACGACAAGGCATCATGGCCCTAAGGTTCACTGCCTCGACGTGGTGGCGCGCTTTGTTGTTGTTATTTTAATTTCTAGTTCTGATGCATAAAACTTATGGTTATCATAAGTTTTCCCACTGCATACATAGTTTTTGTTGGTGACAAGTAGGCATGGCAGAAATACCAACCTTCACGTTACGGGGTTATTCGGGTTTTGAGTCAGGCTAGACAAAAGTTGGAAATGTAGAATCTTGGTTTGGGCAGGGGGCCAGGTGATCTATGGTTCTTGTCCATTCACATGTCTGCTCCCGTACTTGCACCTTTCCATGAATCTAGTTAGTTGCTAGCCAGTATATCAGTAACTTTTTTTGGATTGGGTACCCTTGACACCCTGGTGTGCTTCAGCAATTATTTTAAATTCTAGTTAGTTTACACTATGATACATATAATTTATGGTTGCTGTAAGTTTACCCATTGTATACACAAGTTTCTTTGTGATGAGGAGTAACATGCCATAACTACTCAACCCTCCCTAACCCAACCTGACCTGACACAACCCGAAAACTACCGGTATACAAAGCTTTATTTGAGTTTTGAGTCACGCTAGACAAAACTGGAATTTCAAATTTTTAAACAAGCAGGTTTAGCATGACCTCCGGTGTCACACATTCACATATCTGCTTGTGTCTTCCCATAATGTGAATCTAAATAGTTGGCAAACTGTCTGAAGAAATATTTGATACTTTGTATTCTTCCAACTAAGCCCCCATACTATATAATTTTGTATATGCAATATATGTTATCCTACACTTTTTACGCCATAAATCCATAAAGTAACAAACGGTTTGACCTAAGGCAAGAACATAAATAGAGCTAAGCTAGTCTTGCATACACCTCTACACCTCATTGATGCTTTCGAGCGGGGTTGTTGCCGTAGTGGCGAAGCCACCCCTCGCGATAGCATCGACGACCCTTTCTTGCCAAACTTAGATGGCAAGCCATCGTAGTCTGCATAGACAAGAAGCTCCCTAGGGTTGACCTTCCTCTAATCCACCCTCAAAACCCTATAACACTATAACATTGTTCTCTAACAATCGAGCAAGTCGGGCATGACGCAAATGAACCCATTTGCTAGGCAGTCGTGGGAAGACCATGGTTGTATAGGTGGATAGGCGACCAGGAGTTGCCCTGGACGCTGAGGCGGAGGCCCAGGCATTTTGTTATATATATTATTTTAGTGGATATATGTTCAATTCATGAATTAATATGATCCCTAGATATTTAGCTATACATTATAAATAAAAATAGTGAATAAATAAATACATATCAGTAAATAAATAAATACAAATCAGTGGATTAATAAATACAAATTGGTAGATAAATAAATACAAAACAGTAGATAAATAAATAAAATCAGTATATAAATAAATACAAATTGGTAGACAAATAAATATAAATCAGTAGGTGAATAAATAATTTCAAAATCAGTATACAGATAAATATTAAATACAAATCCCAAATTTCAAACAAATAGATGAGGCAGCAGCAACAGTTGATGAATAATTGTTGTGGTGGGTTAGATTATGGATTTTATATAGAGGTTTAGAATTAATAGGATTCATATTTAGATTTTAGAGTAGGATTTAATATAATATTATACTAATAGGTATCATATTTGCTATTAGGAATTATATAATTAATAGGAATCAACTAAAAAATATCTTAATGGGCCTGATTAAGTTGCCCAATCCGCCTGGGCAGACGACTAGGCCACCTAGCCCGCTTGGGTACATTGAATGTACTGGGCGCCTGGCTTTGGAGGACCTAAGGGCCACCTGGGCGCCCGCCTGCTATAACATTCATGTTGTTTGGGTTGTGGGTTGTCGAGTATGCATGTTTCAGATCGAGTTAGTTCAGGTCAGGTGGTAGCCATGTATTTTGAAACCATTTTGTAGTTTGCCATTGGTTGGGCTCAATCATGTAAATTCTAATTATATCATAGCCAGGGTGATGAAACCAGACCAATTTTCATGCTTCTGAAGATTTCATCCCATGTTGGGCCACCCCAACCTAACAAAGTACACAAACGGGGCTAGACGCACAGTGGTCAGTCACCCTCGTGCCACGCCCAATAACATGGATTGTTGTCGCAAGGCTAGCCCTAACCGTTGGGCCTGCCAAGAGTTTTGTTCAATGGGATTTGTCTACACCGAGATTCGAGATAGGACCTCCGACTTAACAGGACACCTCGTTTGCAAGTTGTACGAGTCTTGGCCAATTGTGTACATACATGTTTTAAAAATAAATATATACATATAATCCTAGAAGCATAAGCATGGTTTGAAATTTCAGTCATGGTTGTATAGGCGGCTAGGCAGCCAGGCATTGCATGGGGATGCCCAGGCACTTCGTAGCTTTATATTTATATATATATATATATATATATATATATATATATATATATATAAATTTAATGGATATATGTGAGATTTATGGAAGAAAAAAAAAATCATCCCTACATATATGAATATACTCAATAAATATGCAATCAATAAGCTAGCATTGTATGAAGAAAGCAACAAAATCATTACATATCCATCATGAAGAGAGACAAAATGGCTCATAGCCAACATAAGTTCATGATAAATCAGAGACAATCACTCATTAATAAATACAAACCAATTGATAAACTAATATAAATCAGTAGATGATTAAATAACTCCTAAATCAGTTACATAAATAAATACAAGTAGTAGATGAATAAATACAATAATACAAGTTGAAAAAATAAAGTTAAATCAGTAGATGATTAAATAATATAAATCAGTGCATAAATAAACACAAATAAGTAGATCATTTAATAAAAAACAGTAGATAAATAAGCACAAAAAGTAGATGAATAAATACAATTAAGTGGATAAATAAATACAAATCATTAGATAAATAAACTTACATCAATGGATGATTATATAATTTCAAAAAACAGTACATAAATGAATACAAATGAGTAACTAAAGAAAAAACAGTAGAAGAATAAATTCAGAAGACAAATAAATGCAAATAAGTAGATGAATAAATACAAATCAGTTGATAAACTAATATCAATCAGTAGATGTCAAAATGATTAATTGATTCCTAAATCAGTACACATATAAAAACAAATAGTAGATGAATAAATACAATAAATACAAATCAGTTGATAAATAAAGTTAAATCAGTTGACAAATAAAGTTAAATCAGTAGATGATTAAATAATATCAAAATCAGTACATAAACAAACACAAATCAGTAAATGACTACGTAAAAAACAGTTGATAAATAAATACAAATAAGTAGATGAATAAATACAATTAACTAGACGCCTAGCCCGCCTAGCACGTCTGGTATAACCTTTGATGGTGGGCGCCCAGATATGGAGAGCCCATTTACCGCCTGGGTCTCCAGGTCGCGCCTAGGCGCCGCCAGGGCGACCGCCCGTACAACACAGATTTCTGTCAAAATTGGTTTCAACGGGTACAAGACATACACATACACCTTCCTGTGAATTGGTAAGCAAAATTTTAAATTTTTTTACTGCGTGCACACGGGAGGTGGGGGAGGATTCTGCCAAAACAAAAACCATGTTTGAGCCTTCATATGTGAAATAGATTTGAAATGGGTTCACAATTTCGAGAATGGCTACCCAACGCCTATTAGTCATGGAGAGGTTTTCCTTTGGCAATTTTTTTCATTTTCTCTCTCTTGGAGGCTTTCTTCTGCGGATTTAAGGTAAATTTACTCTCTCCATTCCATCTACATCTACTTCTTCTACTTCTAACCCCTATTGTCTAAATCTATAAGATCTACTTTCAATTCACAATTTGCAAGTGATAGATCTTCCCTAAATCTTACGATCTACAATCTAAATTTTTAAGTTACAAAGTACATTATGAACTACATAAATCTACAATTATTTTACAAATGTAACTTAATATATATTTATGATTATGGATAAAATACTTCGAATTTGAGATTTTTCATAATTCTCTAATTTATGTCAATGTACATTACATAAAATATAATCAAATGTCTTATAAAACATGGATGTAAAATCGTGATGGGCCAGGTTTCGCCGATGTGGTCGACATCAATGGGTGGCGAAGTCGAAGCCTTGATAAGTCGACTTGGTCACCATGTAAACCCAACATTTCCCCAACATCGGCGATGTTGGCTTGGCCCATTTCATTTTCGTCACAATGTCGTCGATATTGTCAATTAATCCCTGATATTGGCGACAAGAACCCGACATTTAGATGACCACAGTCTGCCCACTCAAGTGTCTGCTGGAGTATTATTTAAGCAATAGGAGTGCTCGAATTGGCCTCCCACTTCACTTTTTAATTAATTGAGGAGTGGTGTGACCAGTGTTTTAAAAATCGGTGTATGCGGAGCGGCCGTATACAAGGTGAGGACCTCCAAAAAAACACATCATCAAAATCGGTCCAAAAAACGGTCCAAGCCGCATAATCGGCTGTACGGCCGCATACAAGGCCAATTATACCCCGATTTTTAGTTAAGAGATATTCTTATTTCTTCTTTTATACATTTACATTCATTTATGTTTGTTTAAATTTAGATTATAGTGCATGTTTGTATTTATTTAAGTTGTGATGATTGCATATTTGCATAATTGCATCCATTATTCTTGTAATTGTACTATTTAGATACACAATTGCACAAATTAAATATGTAAATCATGATTAATATATATATATAATAATTAATTAAAAAAATCCAAACCGCATATACTTCCGCATATACTCCCGCATACCGCATATACTCTACAAGGTGACCTCTCCGAACGCATAACGCATACCGCTTTTTGAAACACTGGGTGTGACTTGAAACTTGGTGTTTTCACTCGTTTGAGTGTTGGAGCTTCGAGGAGGCACCCCTTGTGCTTGGATTTAAAGAAGAAAGTTGTTGGCCCGCTATTACGTATATCATCTACTCTCTTTGTTTCACTTCTCTACTTTTTGACTTGTGAATCTTGTGTTGTGTTGTGACTTGTGAACTCATGATTTTATGTTATTATTGATGACATGTTTAAGGTAGAGTTTTAAGTTCTAATAATAACTTGAAGTTTTCCATCGACGTCCTCTTTAAATTTAATTCATTTTCTTTAAAAAAAATGGCATCGACTTTTATCGATGTTTGTCGAAGTTTGCGTCTAAACTTCCTCAAAACTTCCCCAAAGTTTCCGCAAACTTCCACTTCCACACCTGGCGAAGTCGACACAAAGTCGAAGTCCTGCACTATGTTATAAAGATTATCTCAATAAAAATCATTTACAATATATGATATTTAAATTTTAAGCTAGTTCATATTTAATTGCATACCTTAAAACAAAAATCAACAAATTTTAAATAATTTAGAATATATATAATGTTGATCATCTATATACATCAATTTTCAGCTACTGGTGTGAACCATATCTAGTTGAATGTATTCAGTTGATATATTCAATAAATTAGACTATTCTATCAACTAATTTTACTAATTTTAATCTGTTTTATAAATGTTTCAGGCCCAAATTATGAATATGTTTAGTAGTTTCATTCTTTGATGATCTATAACATATGCCATCAAGTATCCATTAAAATAAATTACTGATGGGATGATGACTGTCATTTGGTTATAAAATTTCCAAGAATGGCTTCATGTGATAGTGATGGTGGAGCTTCCTGAGTTAGTAGGGGGGAAGCTCCAAAACTAAGTTGCAATACATTGTGCAAGAATCTACAAAGTATTCCTTCATTAAGTTCAAATTTTCATCAGAAAACCTAACAAAACAGTTTGGTTTCTGTTCACTCACATATGTAGGAGCCCCCCTCCAATATGAACATATATTTTCTTGCATAAATAGGTGTATTTATGTATGTTGATTATTCTAGCAAATTTTCACGACTTAATTCTTTTATTTAATTATTGAAATTGTGTATCTATTTATTTAATTATTTCACGACCAGAACGCATCTGATGAAGTTTCTGCAAAAATTCTATTATTTTTTTACTGAACCATCGGAGATGGCGTCGAAAACGGACATTTTAAACTGTGTACAAAAGTCTGACTTTACAGAAAAAGTCCAGATATTTCCGTAATAAACATAGGTTAATAATAACTTTTAACAATTTTCTCAATATTAACAGACTTACAGATATTTCACAATCTTACATGATTTATATGAAATGTTTTCAAAGTTAATTTCCATGTAAAGCTTTTTCGACAAGTTTTGTGGCCCTTTAATGATGTGTCATAATTGATCCCAAAATTATGCATTCCCCCTCTCTTCTACGCTACAACTGTAAAGGCTTCCTCTCTCCATCTTACAGAACAATACGCTTCCATACTTACGATATCTTCCTTATTGTACACGTACATCTACATCTAGATATGTATATGTGCATACATATATATCATATAAATGTATGTACATATGTGTGTAAACATGTGTACTTATATAGATATACAAATTATGTATTAGATTAATTCTCAATTTTTTCCAAACTTCGACCGAACTTCAACTGTTTTTTCCCAAATGTTTTTTCTCAGATGATAACTTCAAGGAAGTCAAAAGTTTGTCGAATCTCGAATCTGTCACTATGCACATTTGTTTTTGGTGTCGAGGGCAGAGGGATGGCAAAAACCTGACCTGCTCTGACCGAATCCAACTCAAAATTTTGGGGTTTTAGGGGCATGCGAGTCAGGTTTCAGCACATTTTCCTTTTCATACTAATACCTATGATAAAATAGTTATTATTATGTTCAAGTATGTTCGGGCCTGATCGAGTAAATTGGGTTCACGTCATTTCGGAAAAAAATACAACTTTTCGAGTCAAATTTGGGATGAATATTTTCAGGTCAGGTTCAGCAAACCCAGTCCCACTGGCGTGCTTATCGAGGAACCCCTCCTAGGCAGGCATTGTAACAAACATCACCGGTTTTTTTGAGTCACTGATTTATTGTGATTTTTTACCTCGTCAAATGTTACATACATTTTATTGGAAGCTCGTCTCTTGACGTCGATTATTTGTATTTTTCACATCTTTTTGCATTCTCGCATTTTTTCACATTCTCCCCAAATGATCAATATTATTACAGCTCCTTCAATTGGGACAGCTGTGGTTCACTCCCCCTACATAGATTTTTCCCTTTTTAATTCCCCGACCCCGACACCTTCTACTCCTATAAACCGTCCCTCTCCCAAAACCCTTCTCCCTGACACCCCGCCAGGGAAGGAAGTTGAGCCCTCGTAACGACATGAGGCTGCCCAACGACGACGAGAGGACCTATGCAAGCAGGTGATGGCTCCATCACCAGCAGGAGGTTGCGGCAACAGAAGGAGCGCCGCAAGTAGGCAGAGGTTGCTCCATCAATAGTAAGTGGCTTCTCCGACGTGGCAATTCTTAGGAGGTTCTAGAGGTGGCTTTAGCACATTCTAACGACAGGGGTTGTTCCACTGTCGCATTATTCCTTTGTTTCGACTTTCTCAGCCTCCCCCCACCCCACTGTATAGTGTCATCCTCCTAACTTCTTTCCAAGTTCCAGGATGTCCTTCCTCACTGTCTGCCAACACCATTTGCTTCCCCCCCCCCAACTCCCACATTGTGTAAATCAAGGTTGTCAGAACCGAACCGGACAGCGAACCGGTGAAGCCTCTAGTTCTCGGTTCACTGGTTCAACCAGTGGTCTGTCTAGTTCAACCGGTGACGTCAGCATGACGTCACTAATAGTTTAAAAATAGATAAAAGTCGTTGATACTTATGGAAAATGTCCCTACAGAAGTTATGAAACATGAATAATAGCATAAATTCTCACAATAACTTGATAAACAGTACAAATAGCAAATATTATTCTATTTTTGGACATACGTATACCACCATTTATGTAGTATTCAAAATTAAATAATGAAAAATGGCAACAACAATACATTTATTTGCTAAGTGAGAGAACCGGCCGGTTGGGATAAAACCGGACCGGTTCGTCGGATAACAGGTTCAACCGACCGGTTCACCGGTTTGATTCCGATCAGACTTCATTTCCGGCTTTGAGAGGGAACTGAACCGGTAGAGTGACCGGTTCCCAGTTCAACCGGCCAGTTCGGTTCGGTTCTGATAACCATGGTGTAAATCCTTCCTCTCTTCCACATCCCTCTACCTCGATCTTTTTTGGTTCCATCCTCCTTCCCCCAACTCGTCCTCCTCAAGCATATGCTCCCCATTCAACCTTCTTGCAATCGTTCCCATCCCCTACATTTTTTGTTGAATTTAACAATAGATTTCTACTTCTCTTTTTCATTGCAGATATTTGAATATCACCTTGTTTCTTGTTCTATATTTTTCAAATTAGGTAATGACTTCCCTAATTTTTTTCATTATGCAATACTATTTATTACATTCTATTTGATTATGAATACGATTTGTAATCTATTTGATTGATAATTATATTGCATTTTATTTAATCAAGCATGTTTTCCCTCCTTTGAATGCAAGTTACCTCCATTATTGAATCATAAATGACCCTACTCTGCAAGCATGTGTGTATAGTTAATGTATTCCCAGTTTATTCCTAAATAATTGCGATTGAACATTGGTCGGATTTTATCGGTCTTTCCCGATTTTTCATGAATTTTCGAATCCTAAATTTTTCACCCAAACAAATCTCGAATTTTTCACTATGCTAAACCCCTAGCCATTGTGCCTACCACAAGGTTATTTACCCTAATATTCGTACTCGAGAGGGACTCAAACCCATTATCTCATGTTTAACAGAACGCATCTTTGCTTGCTACTACGCATACAATTACAAATCTACTTGGATATGTAATGATGTTTTTTGGTTTACCACTAACTGGGTATTTGAGTTTCTAAAAATGTAGAAAAGGGGCATTCAATATAACACATTCTACAATCTTTTATATACAAATCAAAACGCTAAATAGGACTTAAAGATAGCAAAGACTTTGCATAAAAAAGGCAGGAAATTTTCTTTTTTATTTAGGCTCTGATTGGTTCAGTGTAAGTGGGTTAAAAGTCTAGCAACTCAAGTTTTGTAAGAAGTTTTAAGAGATCGGTTCACCATAATTCTAGAAAGTGAGTTACTCGGAAGTTTTTAGAGTTCCCTTGAGTATAAATAGGGTTTGTCTTTTGAGTTCTGGGACAAAGACAGAGGAAAACAAGTTCCATAGTATTCCGACTCCGTCCCCTATCCGCTTTTGCATAGGCAGCGCCTATTGCCTTCTTTGTGACACCCTGCATCGTGCATCTCCGACGAGAACCAGTGATCATCAATTCCTCGTAGCACGAGAAGCACAACCATCATCCATCTCCAACGAATCCTCTTTGCACCATATTTATTTTGTTTGCTCACCACGCACCAATCGACTCCCTTGTTGGAAACTCACATACGGCGCTTTCACACAGTTGATTATCTCATTGGCTATTCACCAAGGCCAAAATTATGTAGTGACATGAAATTCTTGTTCATGTTTGACTATTATATTTTATATAATTTAAAGCGTTAACTTTACCTTCAGACATAGTGATTGCTTCTAGTGTAGTGTATGCTATATCTAATAGAATGTTTTATCAATTGCTTGTGGTGTTGTGCCGGTATTTGTCCTTCTGTCAATCATTTACACGTTCTAGGACTGCTTTTTGTGTGTTCATGGTGTCGTATAAGTTTTTCACAGTTTCATAATATTGTTGGTATTCTATTGATTTGGTTGTTGAAAGAAAATTATTTAGTTGTTATGTTATTTATAATCGTTGTATTTCATTGTTGAGTTACGACAAACCAATCACGTGGAATTCATTTTTTCTATAATGTTACAATTGTAAACCAATCGGCAGAACTCATTTTTCAGGAATTGAACTTAATTCCTGAAAGATGAGTTCCCTGAAAAATCTAGTTTTACTGGACCAATCAGAGCCTTAGGGTTATTCAATGTTTTGAAAAGTGGGAAGCAGGAGGCGTGCTGACAGCACCTTGTGGCCGCTTAAGCGCCCGCCTGCTTTTTGAAAAAGCAGATGCTTGATTTCCTATAAAAAAAATTTGTGCAAAATTATGTGTTTGCATATAAATAACAATTTTCTAAACACTTTTATGCATATCTAAACCCATGTGGCAGTGTAAAATTTATCCTACACCACGATGTAAAGTGTTTATAACATGACTAGAAGACAATGAACCAAAAGTAAGCAATCACAAGGATTTAAGACATGAAGAAATAATCTAAATTAGTTAGTAACATTAAGTAGGACGTTGATATATATGTATTACTTACAATAGCATGCTAGTATCATATTATTAGGAGTATATTATAAAGTGGTACACAAAACATACAATAGTATAATACTATCAAGCAATCATACAACATACTTGTTAGTAATTCATCGACATACAATACTGCTTCAGAGGACTATACAATGTTACAGCTACATTATATCATAGTTACATGTACTAATTTACTGTTATTTAGTAGCTTAATGATGCATAGTTAGTAATCACTACTATAAAGCAATACAATATTACTGATTTATAATAGAGTTACATAGTAATATATTACATGTACACAATACTAGTTATTCTGGGAGACTAAGTCGTAGATAATAACTAGTCTTATATAGTAGCAGCAACATCAGTGTAGCATATATATGAACATACTTTAGTCGTATATACAAAAGTATTATAGTAGTATATTCAATAACATTATTATATTAAATGCTAAGACTCACATTTCATGTACAATATGGGCCTGAGAAGTGGGGTCTGAAGCCTGTTCTTCATTAAGCAGCCTTAGGTTGGGCGCCTAAAACCAGCGTCCAAGCGGCTGCTCAAGCGGGCCAAGAGGGTTTGAAGCGGGCGTTTAAGTATTACAGTAGTATTTTCAATAGTGTTATAATATTAGATGCTTAGACTTACATTTCATGTACAATATGGGCCTGAAAAGTGGGACTGAAGCCTGTTCTTCATTAAGCAGCCGCTCAAGCGGGCCAAGCGGGTTTGAAGCGGGCGCTTAAGTCCAATCCACCTAACTACCGCTTCAAGGCCCAACCAAGCGAATGGAGGTTTGATCCGCTCAAGCGGCCGACTGGGCCATTTTTTGAAACAGTGGGGTTATTGAAGTGTATATATGTCCATTTGTAGCTTATATGGGTATTTGAAGTTCATATTATGAGCAAGAAGGGATTTTGTATACATAGTATAACAATTTACCTTGCAATCTTATACCTAATTAGCTGAAAAGTCGACAACACAGAATCAGATTTATCATTGCCTAATATTAAACTATAATCAAGGGTATTATTGCCTAATAATTTTAATCTCAGGCAAAAAAATGCATAAACTTATATACTTTGAACATTAGGACATTTTTAAAGAGCGTTAACACACATCAAAATGACGTTTGTCACCGGATCACTGCAAGATGGTTGAAATGGAGGAGTGCAACTGGAGTTTTATGTGATCAGAAGATCCCTCTCAGGTTAAAAGTTTTATAGAACAGCTATACGACCAGCCATGCTCTATGGGAGTGAATGTTGGGCGGTGAAGAAACAAGGTCTCAACAAGATGAACGTGGTTGAAATGTGTATGCTGAGATGGATGTGTGGGAAGACTAGAAAAGATCATTTGAGAAATGACTATGTCAGGAATAAAGTGGGGGTGGCAACTGGAGTGCAACTGGAGTTTTATGTGATCGGAAGATCCCTCTCAGGTTAAAAGTTTTATAGAACAGCTATACGACCAGCCATGCTCTATGGGAGTGAATGTTGGGCGGTGAAGAAACAAGGTCTCAACAAGATGAACGTGGTTGAAATGCGCATGCTGAGATGGATGTGTGGGAAGACTAGAAAAGATCGTTTGAGAAATGATTATATCAGGAATAAAGTGGGGGTGGCGAGTATTGAGGACAAGTTGCGCGAGGGCCGACTCAGATGGTACGGACATGTGCAACGCAGACTAGCTAGTGCGCCTATACAAAGCAATGCTATTGAGCCAAACACTATAAATAGAAGAAGAGGAAGGCCTAAATTAACATGGGATGAGCTTATAAAGAGAAATTTTGAATCTCTACATCTCAACCAGAATATGGCCCATGATAGAGCTGAATGGAAACGAAGGATCCATGTAGCCAACCCCAACATAGTTGGGACTGAGGCTTAGATGATGATGATGATGTTAACACACATATATTGGGATAGGGGTGCATAAAACACCCAAGGCAGCATATCAGTCCAAGCACATCCCTTTGGAAACCGAGATGGCATCTTAACAAGTATGTTGAAGAGACAAACTCCAAGCATAGGTTCTTTAATTTATAAGTCAACAAGAGCATATTTTTGCTACAACAAAAGATAAAAGCTTGAGTATAGCCATCTAGGTAGGACTTGAGTCAGCCTGGTTCACAACTATAAGCATATAAACCAAAGAAACAACGAGCCTAATCCGTCTACCTTGTTTGATTTTCGAATGTTTTTAGATATATTGTTAGTTACTTGAGAATATAATCTGTTTGAGAATGCGTGAACATATAGTAAAAGCATGTCACTCACTCTTGCAAAGAGGGCAAGATTATCATCAAAAACATATCAAGACATAATGACCGCATTAACTTACAAATATTCGATTGTACTTCAAGCTAACTGAGATTATGGCCATTTTCAAATGCTACTATCCTCTTACTGTTAGGCTACTATCCTCTTACTGTTAGACCAAGTCCCACACCACATCACAAAGCAGCTGCAACGGCTTCCCTTAAAGCTAGATCGTTCACTCCCTCTTCCTCCGCACAGAAAGCAGACCCAGGTCAGTTGCCGCAAAAAATGGATCACAATGGATAGAGGATTGTCTCAAGTCTCCAGCTGTCAAAGACGTAATTTGATTTTACGGTTTCTGTTTCACGAATTCTGTAAACTTGTGTAGCACACTCATGTATCTGCATGTATATATACCTCATCATGTCAACAACAAGAGTGCATCCAATATAGAAACATTCAGACTATTTTTCTTACATGGTATCAAGAGCTATCCATGGCTACCACAGCTAATACTTCCAATTCATCTGTCGCAACAGTCCCAGCATCTTCCCCAACTGAAACCTTTCCCTCCCTTCCGGATCCTCATCAAATCACCCATTGCTTTCCATCAACCTCTTGCCTACAAATTACCTCCTATGGAAGATACCATTTCTTCCTATGCTTCGAAGCTTTGATCTTGTTGGATTTGTTGACGGCCCCCCACCCTTCCATAATTCATCCACTCCTACCGGTACCATGGTCGCACATGTCATTATCCCTGCTTACTCATATATACCTCATCATGTCAACAACAAGAGTGCATCCAATATAGAAACATTCAGACTATTTTTCTTACATGGTATCAAGAGCTATCCATGGCTACCACAGCTAATACTTCCAATTCATCCGTCGCAACAGTCCCAGCATCTTCCCCAACTGAAACCTTTCCCTCCCTTCTGGATCCTCATCAAATCACCCATTGCTTTCCATCAACCTCTTGCCTACAAATTACCTCCTATGGAAGATACCATTTCTTCCTATGCTTCGAAGCTTTGATCTTGTTGGATTTGTTGACGGCCCCCCACCCTTCCATAATTCATCCACTCCTACTGGTACCATGGTCGCACATGTCATTATCCCTGCTTACTCAACTTGGAAGCATAAAGATCAACTACTTATTTGGAAACTTGCGTCATTGACCGAAGATGTACTCACTGATGTGGTTTGTCTCACTACATCGAAGGAGGTATCGCTCTCCCTCGAAACAAGCCTATGGCTCTCCTTCTCATACCTGGATAGTACAACGGAATAACCAACTGCAGAAGTTGAAGCGGGAAGGGCAACCTGTCAATGCTTACCTATGTCAAGCCAAGCATCTTGTTAATTAGGTATCAAGGCACCCGTATAGGCTTAAGGCAGGATGCCTCAAACTGGGCGCCCAGCCCATATTGTGACCAATTTGGCCGCCTAAGGTCTTATAGGCCCAAATTAGGCCATTTAAACGGTAATTCACATAAGTTAGGTCTAGATTTGGTCAAATTAGATCAAATTGAGTCATTTTATGGTTGAAGTAGGTCTGATTTAGCCCAAATCAAGTCAATTTTGAGTAGATTAGGCCCGATATGGGAAAAAATGTCATATTTGGGTATATATGTATGATTTGGCAAAATTAGGTATGATTTGGCAAAATTAGGTCTCATTGTGATCAATATATGGCAAATTAGGGGTAGTTACATTTTATTAGCTCATGTTACACAAAATTGGGCTTGATTTAAGCCAAATTTGGGCAAATTGGTCTAATTTGGGGGAAAGAAGCCTGATTTGGCGAAATATGTATGATTTGGGGAGGTTAAGTCTAATTTAGCCAAATTAGGTCCCATTTAAGCCAATGTTAGAAAATTGTGGGAAAGGTAGGACTGATTAGGTCAAATTCTACAATATTTGCCTTAATTTGGCCAAATCATGTCAAATTTGGGTAGATTTGGTCTGATTTAAGAAACACAAGTCGGGTTTGGAGGATATAGGTCTAATTTGGGGAGATTAGATCTGATTTGGCAATATTAGGTCTTATTTAAGTCAATATAGGGAAAATTGGGTAAGTTAGATCTGATTAGGTTACTTTATACATAAATAGGTCTAATTTATGCCAAATTAAGGCATACTAGATCAAATTTTCAATCAATTTAGTTCAAATTTGGGCCAATCTGGTCTAATTTAGGTACGTTAGGTCTGATTTAGCCTAAATACCATGTCATAAATGCATATTTATACATTATGAAATTACAAATGTAAATATTTGAATATAAACATTATTAAAAAAAGAACATTTGGAAACGTCTAGGCACCCGCCTAGGCGCTTAGGTACACCCTCAAAAACACCTTGCACCTGGCCGCCTTAACAACTATGCTTTGCCGACAAGCTCTCGGCTGGTTGAGCAGACTTGGGAACTTGCTACCTTCAATGCCATTCTATTCAACAATTTGAGCAGTGATTTCTGCGAAATGGTAGCCACCTTCTCTGCTCGCACCATCCCCGTCAGCTATCCTGAGCTCACCATTCTGCTCATGAGCCGTGAAATTCTGCAACAATTGGCCACAAACCCTCAAGCTAATATTTGCACAGCACCATATTTAATCGTCACTCACAACATGAACAACATGGTTAGGACTAACCCACTCTATCATGTCCTTGAGCAATAAAAATATGTTATCAGCAGTCTTCACCACCTCACTAGCATCCACAGATTTCACAAAGATTGTCCCTTTAGGACAATACACTAAGAAGTTGATCAATGTCCTGTTTCTTGTATCTTTCCATCCATCAGCCTTGACTGTGCAACCTCTCACTCCAGTATTCACGAAAAGTGTCCACAAACAGTTGCATTTCCTTCTTTACCCTCTTCAAACAAGTCATTCTCAACTCGTGATAAGACGGTCCCACAAAACCAGGCTGCATTCCTGGTATCCTATCAATCATAGGCTGGAAATGAGGAGAGTTAATTGTGTTGAAGGGAATTCATGTATCATACAACCACCTGGCAATTAGTTGCTTTACACGATCCTTTGCGTCTTGGGACATCAACACACTCCTCAGGCTTGGTTGAGCAGCGGCTGTAGTCCTAGGAGCAAAGAAGTGAGAAACTGTTCCCTTCTTTTGTTGGAGTTTTGTGTTTTCAACATCCACCACAGTCTTTCCCCTAGTGGAAGAGTTATTGGCAGTTTCACAACTACCAACATTTCCACTAGACTGACTACGCAATGCAGGCCCATATTCATGTGAAGACTCATAGTCTTGTGCCACTTTCTTTTTCCTCTCCCCTATCTCCTTAAGAAGCCCAAGCATTTGTTCTCTAACATCATGAGGAACCTTTCTACAAATCTCCATATCACCAGATTTCCCTGCCAAGTGGTGTTTCGTTCTATTTATTTATCCCCCACCTTTAGTGGTCTTCCCACAATAGCAACACTTCCAAATCTTCTTCCCAGTACTAGGATCAATTAGTTCATCCACATGTCCCCAAGCAGGATCACTTTTCCCCCGAACATTTTGATGTGTTGCCACATTGGAGTCTTGTGGTGCTGACATTTCTAACAATAAAACAAAATATAAGGGAAAAATTAAACAAGTTGCAATAGAATTACTGAAACATCTTGAATTACTTGATTGCAATCGAATTACACTAACATCTTGAACAACTAGATTGCAATAGAATTACACAAACAATGGGATTAGCAATACTTATTAGTTATTACTAGCAAGTAGCAACACAGTAGGAAATTGGAAGGAAAAAATGACCAGCAGTAAGATTTTACCGATTCAAGCAAAATTACAGCAAACATATAACACGTATAGGCATAGGTCAGAGGATGATTATTAGTTATTACCTGAAATGGAGTAATTTGGACCTCAAATTTAACACCAACAGAAGCAGAAAACAAGTTTGGCGTCACCCAAGAAGGATCACCTCCCAACAGCACGTTTGTTTGAGATTTTGACAGCAATGCTCAAATTTTGATATTCAATATCAGCTGGAATTAGGAGATAGAACTGTAGAAGTTGCAAGGTAGAAGAAAGGGAAGGGATTAGGAAAAAGGGTGACACGAAGAGGAGAAATAGAGAGAAGACAGGAAATAAATCGGATTACCGATAGGCAGTAGTCCGTATCTTGCTGGAAAGCGGAAGCTTGCTTCTGGTTCGACCTTAGGCAACTGCTGGCTGCAGCAAAATCTCCGGCCAGGCTTCAGAGCGGCTGAAGGCCGAAGCAAGGGAGCTGCCGGCGGCGAGAGGAGGAGGCAGGGTGTCGGATACTCGTCGAACCAAGCAGCGGAGAAGGAGAAATCAGCAACAGCGGGAGCAGACAGCTACGGTGGCGAAGTCCCTTGAAAGGATGAACTCCGGCGGCACCGGCGGCCGCCGTAGAAGCCAAAGACGCCGGCGGAATCAGGGGAGCAGGAGAACGCAATAGCCCTAGCGCACGCGATCGGGAAGCAGGAGGGGGGGGATGTGGGGACGGACAGTGCGTAGCCGCTGGGTGTTTTGCGTGTAAAACAAGTAGGTCCCGTAGGATTTTTGAGTCATGATTGAAGTAGGTCTGATTTAGCCCAAATCAAGTCAAATTTGAGTAAATTGGGCGCGTATGGGAAAAACATATCAGATTTGGGTATGTATGTCTAATTTGGCAAAATTAGGTTATGATTACGGGGCAAATTAGGGGTACACAAAATTCGGCTTGATTTAAGCCAAATTTGGGCAAATTGGTCGAATTTGGGGGAAAGAAGCCTGATTTGGGGGGAAATGTATGATTTGGGGAGGTTAAGTCTAATTTATCCAAATTAGGTCCCATTTAATTCAATGTTAGAAAATTTTGGGAAAGGTAGGACTCATTAGGTTGAATTTTGCAATATTAGGCTTAATTTGGCCAAATCATGTCAAATTTGGGTAGATTTGGTCTGATTTAAGAAACACAAGTCGAGTTTAGAGGATATAGGTCTAATTTTGGGAGATTAGATCTAATTTGGCAATATTATGTCTTATTTGAGTCAATATAGGGAAAATTGGGCAAGTTAGATCTGATTAGGTCACTTTATACATAAATAGGTGTAATTTATGCCAAATTAGGGCATACTAGATCAAATTTTCAATCAATTTAGTTCAAATTTGGGCCAATCTAGTCTAGTTTAGGTACGTTAGGTCTGATTTAGCCTAAATACTATGTCATAAATGCATATTTATACATTAACATATATGAAATTACAAATGTAAATATTTGAATATTAACATTATTAAAAAAAAAAAACACTTGGAAACGTCCAGGCACCCGCCTAGGTGCTTAGGTACACCCTCAGGAATACCTATCACCTGGCCACCTTAACAACTATGCTTGCCGACAAGCTCTCGGTTGGCTGAGTAGACTTGGACACTTGCTACCTTCAATGCCATTTTATTCAACAATTTGAGTAGTGATTTCTGCGAAATGGTAGCCACCTTCTCTGCTCGCGCCATCCCCATCAGCTATCCCGAGCTCACCATTCTGCTCATGAGTTGTGAAATTCTACAGCAATCGTCCACAAACCCTCAAGCTAATGTTTGCACAACACCATATTTAATTGGACCTACCTTCCCCACCGCCTCTCCGGCCGTGGGCACGTCCGCGGCCATGGCCACCACGACCCATGTCCTGACTATGGTGCAGTTGGGCACATCCCATACAAATGTTGCTACCAATATCGTCAACCTGGTGCAGTGGCGGCCTAGGCACACCACATAACAATGCTCCTCATTCCAATCCCAAGCTATGTAGCACATTCTGGCTCTGTTACCACCACTCCAACTTTCCCGTATGAAGCATGGTTCTTGAACACTACAGCCACCCACCACGCTACTTGTTACAACCCCAATTTTTGGGTTCAAGTGGTGAGAAATATAATTTCTCATATTAAAGATGTTTGAACAAATAATCATATATTTGGTTGAGAATAATTGGATTTCGTTTAAAATAGCCTTGTCGTTTGATTTGTAGGCTTTATTGGCTATTGGGCCCAATAAAAGGAAAATAACAAAGGAAATTCAATTAGTAAATGGATAATTGAATTTTAAGAAAAGAAATATGTGGAAACCTCTAGAAGGCAAATCCAAAGAGGATTTCATGCCTCTTGGGTTCCTTGGGTACCAAGGAGTCCAAGGTTGCAAAAAGAAAGCAATAGGAAAAGAAAAGATTAATTAAGTATTTCTTTATGAAGAAAGAAATTGGGAAATAATGATATAATGTGGAAAATGAATGAAAAGAGACATAAATGAGTTTTCTTGGGGAAATTTCGTATCCATGAGGTTTCTAATGATAAAAGGAATGCCAATGAGGAAGATAAAAGAGAAATAAAGAGAAACCCTCAAAAAGAAATATTTTATTAAGAAATAAACATGATAATGCAAAATAATACATATAGAAGGATAATAAGTATCCTTGAAAATGAATTTCGAAATAATGGAGTATCTTGGGATCCAAGGAGTCCCAATAAAGTGGAAAGAAAGAGAAAATGCCAAATTTGTAAAATAAAAGATAATATGATACATTATTAATGGATTTTGTAATAGAAAGGAAGTATTTTCTAATAAAAGGGAATATAAATTCGTAGCCTATGAATTAAAGGGCAAGTCTAATGAGATTAAGAGAGAAGTTTTCGTATTCCTAATTATCTATGGAATAATGATCATCAAAGGAGATAATTAGGAAAGAGAGAGAGACACACTTGCTTCACATTGAAGGAAAAGAGTTTCCTTAATGGGGGGCTTGGTAACTCACCTAAGGCTTCGTACCCATCTCTATAAAAGGTTAGTGTAACATCCCTGACCTGGGTTATGAGTTAACCCTAGGTGTTTTGCCTAAATATGTAATTAAATCTTTGTGATTAACTCTGAGCATGTAATTAAGTTTCTCAGAAACATATATTTCAGTATTTGCTCCTTTTTATTTAAAGTTGTAGCATTGTTTTGATATATAGGGACCTATGTGCAATTTACCCAGTTAAGAGGGTTAGCTTGCAATTTGCACATGATGAGATGTTCCTCTGATGTTGAGACATCATGAGAAATCTTTTTAGCAAAGTTCGAGGGATTTCCCAAGCTAAGGCATCAAGGTGCAGCTGTGGAAGCAATCCCGGTGCTTGAAACCCTAGTTTGGGGTAAAATGCAAATTACCCAAATTAAGGGATACAAATTGTGAAATATGTCATCTAATGTATCTTTTTAGACTCTTGCCATCATTAAAGAGAAGAAATGATGAGGAAGTCACCTCAATTGAATTATCAAGTTATGAGATATGCCTTGTGATTGAATAATCCGGGTATATGTGCAATATTTCTTTATGTATGTACCTCATTATTAGCTTGCTCTCCTTTACCTTCTTTTCCTAAGACCTTAAGAGAAGGTTTGTCCTTAGAATAAAGAGGAAGGGACGATCAAGTAAAGAAGGAGGGACCTAGTTGGAATTATGGACAACTTATGAACTAATGTTGAAAATCCTACCCCATGTATATAAGCTCTCCTTCCCTTAGTTGCAAGGGAACTTACTCTTCGATCTCCTACTGTTTCATTTCACCAAAGACGACCAAGGACTGCCTTGGAGCTAAGGAGGACGACCAAGGGGTGCAAGGTAGGTTTAAACCCCTCTTCTTGCCTAATTCCATGGTTAGAACTCGAATTCAAGGTCATCTTCATGGCTAATTTTTGAAACCCTATCTTTCTAGCCGTCTCTTTTCATCCTTCCTTGGAGCTTTCACCTTGGCCAACCTATAAGAACTCAAGGACGCCATTAGAGCTTGGAGCTTGAAAGCTTGGAGCTCAAGAAGCAAGCTTTAGGCGGGTTTTATAACTCTAAACCCATGCTTTATTATGTACATCTCTATATGCGGTTTGATGATAGCTCTTAGTGTTTCCCTACTTTTCCCTGCTATTTTGCAAGTAAATCCATGGGATATTCGTACTGTTCTTGAGCTAGGATATGAAGGCGTGATTTCCAAGAAAACATCACCACTCTTCACTTCCTTAAACGATCTCAAAAGTTTGCTCTCTCGGTCTCAAGACCGCGAGGTGAGCAAACGGTCTCGAGACCGCGACAGGGCAAACGGTCTCCAAGACCATTTGGCCCCATTGAACGAGCATGGACCGTATAAGAAATCTGTTTCTAATTATATAGGCTAATTACCCTCAAATTTTGGGAGGCTAACTCCAAAGGAATCGGGAGATATGACCTTTTTAAGTGACAACTTTAAATGAACTTATTACTGATTTTCAAACGGTCTGAAATTGCCTTTTTGGGCAAACGGTCTCAAGACCGTGTAAGATCGTTGACCAGGCATTGACCGTATGAGATTACTGTTCAAAATTATGTTAATTAACAACTCACCAAGTTTGATGGTCTAATTCCAAACGGGCTAAGAGTTGAAGGGTGAATACTAGGGCTAACCCTAAGTAAAATCAGTACTGAAATTATGGTGACCTAATTAGGGTTTTTAGGGTTGATTGACCTAAACGGTCTCAAGACCGTTTGGGGGTCACCAAACGGTCTCAAGACCGCGAGGGCAATCAACCAAGACAGTTTGGAGGTCTGGGGTCAAGGATAGTTGACCAATTGAAGGTACAATTACACCGAATTACATTGCAATTAAATATTGACATGATCATCAACTCAATGGGTCAGACCTTGATGAATCTGCACTAGAATCCAAAATTGGATGGGCAAACAGTCTCAAGACCGAGAGGACAATCACCCAAGACCGTTTGAAGGTCTAGGGTTGAGTAATTTGACCAATTGAGGACCCAATTGCAAATAAGTTATCAATTGATCAAAATACTGAATTGGTGACCCAATCATGGTTCAACCTCTATCAAATCACCTTAGATTTTGATGAAATCTTGGGCAAACGGTCTCAAGACCATGTGGGGTGCACCCACATGACCTAAAGACCGTTTGGGTCAAGTTTGGGCCCAATTGGAGCTCAATTGAAGGGTTCAACCGTGTGTTGATGCACATTGTTGAGTGTTGATGGGTGAACATTGATAGATCCTAATTGAATCGATTTTAATCATAATTGGTCAACAATTGAGGGTCAATTGAATGACCAATTGGTTAAGCATAACCTTAGTTGACCCAATCCATAGGTGGTCAACATAACTTTGACCTTTTGAGGGCTTCAACATCGGTTAACATCATCGATTGTATCTTTGATTTTGTTGATGGACCAAGCGGCTGAGACCATGTGAGCCTCACGGTCTCAAGACTGTGAGAGGGCTCGCGGTCTCAAGACTGTGAGAGGGCTCGTGGTCTTAAGACCGAGAGGAGGCTCGCGGTCTCAAGACCGCGAAGGGCCTCGCTGTAACATCCCTGACCTGGGTTATGAGTTAACCCTAGGTGTTTTGCCTAAATATGTAGTTAAATCCTTGTGATTAACTCTGAGCATGTAATTAAGCTTCTCAGAAACGTATATTTCAGTATTTGCTCCTTTTTATTTAAAGTTGTAGCATTGTTTTGATATACAGGGACCTATGTGCAATTTAACCAGTTGAAAGGGTTAACTTGCAATTTGCACATGATGAGATGTTCCTCTGATGTTGAGACATCATGAGAATCTCTTTGGCAAAGTTTGAGGGATTTCCCAAGCTAGAGCACCAAGGTGCAGCTGTGGAAGCAATCCCAGGGCTTGAAACCCTAATTTGGGGTAAAATGCAATTTACCCAAATTATGGGATGCAATTTGTAAAGAATGTCATCTAAAGTATCTTTTTAGACTTTTGCCATCATTTAGAAAAGAAATGATGAGGAATTCACCTCAATTGAGTTATCAAGTTAAGAAATAGGCTCTGTGATTGAATAATCAGGGTATATGTGCAATAACCCTTTAAGTATGAACTTTATTATTAGATTGTTCTTCCTTGCCTTCTTTTCTATAACTTAAGATAAGGTTTGTCCTTAGAATAAAGAGGAAGGGACGAGCAAGTAATAAAAGAAGGACTTAGTTGGAATTAAGGGAAACTTATGAACTAATGTTGAAAATCCTATCCCATGTATATAAGCCATCCTTCCTTTAGTTGCAAGGGAACTTAACCTTCGTTCCCTTTACTGTTTCATTTCACCAAAGACGACCAAGGACTGCCTTGGAGCTAAGGAGGACGAACAAGGGGTGCAAGGTAGGTTTAAACCCCTCTTCTTGCCTAATTCCATGGTTAGAATTCGAATTCAAGGTCATCTTCATGGCTAATTCTCGAAACCCTATCTTTCTAGCCGTCTCTTTTCATCCTTCCTTGGAGTTTTCACCTTGGCCAACCTGTGGGAACTCAAGGACGCCATTAGAGCTTGGAGCTTGAAAGCTTGGAGCTCAAGAAGCAAGCTTTAGGCGGGTTTTATAACTCTAAACCTATGCTTTACTATGTGCATCTTTATATGCGAGTTAATGATAGCTCCTAGTATTTCCCTATTTTTCCCTGCTATTTTGCAAGCAAACCCGTGGGATATCTGTACTGTTCTTGAGCTAGAAGATGAAGGCGTGATTTCCAAGAAAAACCCACCGTTTTTCTTTTCCCTAAACGGTCCTAACAGTTTGCCCTCACGACCTCAAGACCGTGAGGGAGCCTCGCGGTCTCGAGACCGTGAGAGGGCTCGCGGTCTCAAGACCGATTGGCCCTGTTGACCGAGCGTGGACCATATAATAAACCTGTTCTTAATTATATAGGCTAAATACCCTCAAAATTTGGGAGACTAACTCCAAGGGAATCGGGAGATATGACCTTTTTAAGTCACGACTTTAAATGAATTAATTGCTGATTTTCAAACGGTCTGAAATTGCCTTTTTGGGCAAAAGGTCTCAAGACCGTGAAAGGTCGTTGACTAAGCATTGACCCCATGAGATTTCTGTTCAAAATTATGTTAATTAACAACTCACCAAGTTTGATGGTCTAATTCCAAACGGGCTAAGAGTTGAAGGGTGAATACTAGGGCTAACCCTAGATAAAATCAGTACTGAAATTATGGTGACATAATTAGGGTTTTTAGGGTTGATTGACCTAAACGGTCTCAAGACCATGTGGGGTCCACCCACATGACCTCAAGACCGTGAGGACAATCACCCAAGACCATTTGAAGGTCTAGGGTTGAGTAATTTGACCAATTGAACACCCAATTGCAAATAAGTTATCAAGTTAATCAAAATTCGGATTCTGTGACCAATCATGGTTCAACCTATATCAAATCACCTTAGATTTTGATGAAATCTTGGGCAAACGGTCTCAAGACCATGTGGGGTCCACCCACATGACCTCAAGACCGTATGGGCCAAGTTTGGGCCCAATTGGAGCTCAATTGAAGGGTTCAACCTTGTGTTGATACACATTGTTGAGTGTTGATGGGTGAACATTGATAGACCTTAATTGAATCGATTTCAATCCTAATTGGTTAACAATTGAGGGTCAATTGAATGACCATTTGGTTAAGCATAACCTTAATTAACTCAATCCATAGGTGGTCAACAGTTTTTGGACCTTTTGAAGGCTTCAACATCAGTTGACATCATCGTTTGATTTGTTGAACCTTTGTGAAGGACCTTGTGGTTGAGACCGTGAGGTGGCTCACGACCTCAGGACCGTGAGGTGGCTCACGACCTCAGGACCGTGAGGGGGCTCACGACCTCAGGACCGTGAGGGGGCTCACGACCTCAGGACCGTGAGGGGGCTCACGACCTCAGGACCGTGAGGGGGCTCACGACCTCAGGACCGTGAGGGGGCTCACGACCTCAGGACCGTGAGGTGGCTCACGACCTCAGGATCGTGAGGTGGATCACGACCTCAGGACCGTGAGGGGGGCTCACGACCTCAAGACCGTGAGGTGACTCACGATCTCAAGCCATGAGGAGGCTCACGGTCTTGGAACTAGAAAGGGGCTCATGGACTTGAAGGGTCAAAGTGAGCAATCGGTCAACACTTTCAACCGAATTCAATCATGTGATGGTTCAATGTTGCTCAAATCAAACACTAATGATAATCTAAGATAGTAAGGAGTTATTTGATTAAGGTTTTTGACTATGATGATGATCAATGGGGTGAATTACCAAGATACCCCTGAAGGGTCAATTGAGTTATACCTTGCTCAATTCAAACCCTAATTACATGAGAATGATGTTTTTAGTCATAATGACTCTATCTAACCTGATCTAGTCTAATGTTATCATCAACCATTAGTATGATGAAAGAGAGAGTACTCTAGAGAGAGAAAGTACCCTAGAGAGAGAAAGTAACTCTAATCACTTAATGATGATGTTTTTGGCTATGATAGCCTATGATGACTCAACCCAACCTGTTTTAGAGTGATGTTGATATCACCTAACCTTATGATGAGAGAGAAAGTACTTCTAGAGAGAGAAAGTACTTCTAGAGAGAGAAAGTACCTCTTTAAAATGGAAACTCAATTGAAGCATCCCCAATACACAGAAATGAGTATAATTAGGGTATGATCCACCTGAGTGAGATCATAGAAACCCTAATTATGATAAATGATGAACCTCTAACTAATCCAGGAGCATCAATGAAGGTGTTACTCATACATGATGATGTTATGAGTTTAATTCACCTGTAATGTGAATAAGTAAACCCTAATTCAAGGGTGATGACATGTAATATGAATAGTAAACCCTAATTCAAGGGTAATGGCATGCTTTTGAGCAATAAACTCTATTTGATTTAAATTAAAGATTTAACTCTTATGACAAGAGTAGGAAGTACATTCCTTATTGTTATATTACCTTTATCAGATGTATTAATCATGCAGGTTCTGATATGAAGGTAATTATATCCAGGTATGGATGTTGATGTTATATTCATTGAAGGCATGTTGTAGCCTTATGAATAAGTAATGTAATCTGATGCCTTGCTAGTGGCATCCTATGCTGATAATGGGCTATGAGAGCCATGAATACCATCAAGGTCATGCTTTAGAGATGACTTGTGATGAGGATAATGAGAAATGATGATTGATATGAGTTAGGCCTGTTACATTTAGTATTCTTCTTTTATAGCTGCTATGTTACTGTTATTGTTTGAAGAACAATGTATGCTGTTAAAGAATACTGAATGTACCTAACTAATCAAGTATAATGTAGAGCCCTGATCATAGATCCATCATTGTCAGAAATTAAGTGATGGTGAAACAGGTTTTCCATAGGGAACTCCTGGAGCACATACTTTTGAGTATGTGGGGTACATGGATGTGTAGAACCTTACATCCTAGTGTAGGAAAGTGATGTAGATGTGGAATCCATCCATCCTTCACTATAGTTCCATACCGTATCAGTGGTAGGTAAACATGAAACCTCCTGATGACGAAGAAAGCACAGATATCCGTATCAGTGGTAGGTAAATATGAAACCTCCTGATGACGAAGAGAGTACAGAACGCCACTGTGACTCTAGAATAGCGAAGGACCAGTTTACCCTGGTGAGCTATAATAGTAGAGGCATGAGATGTCCTACAAGTGATCCTCTTACTGACTGAGGAAGGTGAAGGTCATGAGAATCCGGCTCTCTTAATGACCTATGTATGATACTGATGCGGCTTCTCAGCGATCAGTTGGAGTATGAGTGGTAAGCCTCATCTCCACAGGGCATAATGTTGTTTGTAAAACATAATCAACCATGTAGTATAACTTGTTAGAGATGACTCCAAGTTAGTTGATTGATGTTACATTGCAATAATGTTGATATTCTCCATATCTCCTAATTTGTAGAGATCTTGTTATATCTGCAACTGTTATAGAATGCTTTGAAGGCTTTACTGTTTAAAATAATCTTTGATGTTATAATAAAGCTTCTGGCGAAGAGTTATAACTCTCGCTGGGACAATTATGTATAATTGTCTCACCCCGTAGACTTCAACTTTTTAGGTGGACGTCGGAGACGAAGAAACCAGCCTACAAGTGATCAATCTCAGCAGCAGCACCAGGGGCAGCAGTAATCTCAGGTGGAGATTTGTCCTGCCATGTGGTGTAGTTAGAGTCAGTCCTATGTGTCCTCTGTACTCTCAGGTCTTGGAGTCTTGTGTTATGTGATCTTGAGATTTTGTATCTTGAATGTATATAATTACTCAAGAAGTAATTATCCTGAGATGTAAACAGTTACCTCTCTTTATGAAAGGAGTTTTTATGGATACAAGTTCTTATCTCGAAAAGTTTTAATTTTCCGTGATTTTTGTCTTCCGCTGATTACCGATTCGCTTCCGCTAAGTTTTAATCGTGTTTATGTCATGGTTTGGAGATCAGAGCCCACACTCGCGGTCCTGAGGTCAAACTAGCTAAACGGTCAACGTCTCTTCGCGGTCTCAACTCCAATTTGATCTTCGCGGTCTCAACATCAATTGAACCAATGATAGGGCTCGCGGTCTTGAACCACTTGAAGAGGCTCGCGGTCTTGAAGCCTAAGGGGGCTCGCGGTCTTGGAGTTAGAAAGA